>CM033794.1:27533623-28133623 GCA_019656835.1 Rhododendron ovatum | reverse complement strand
ACTACGACAATAAGAGTGCTATTCAACTTGCCCACAACTCGGTCTTCCATGAGCGCACGAAGCACATTGAGATTGATTGTCATTTCATACGTCAGCATCTTCATTCTGGCACCATTGCTTTACCCTTCGTCTCCTCCACATTGTAGCTGGCTGATTTCTTCACGAAAACGCATACCGCTACTCGTTTCCACTTTCTCCTTGACAAACTCTCGATGTTCTCTGCCTTCGCACCTTGAGTTTGAGGGGGGTGTGAATATATATTCTGTATCTTGAATATACATTCTGTATCTTCTTATAATATGCTATTTTAGGACATGTATCGTAATCAAATCATAGGGTAATCATATCGTAATCAAATCTTGTAATCTTCCTTTCTTAGGCATAGCTTTACTCTATTTAAAGGTGTACTCACCTCATTGTAATTCATTCAGAAATAACATCAGTATTTTCCGTCTCTGTTTCTCTGTTATCTATCGTGGTATCAGAGCTAGGTCTTGGATGGCCTCACCTCTCGTGGGAAAGTCTCTGTCATCTCTGTCGCCTGAGTCAGTCAGTCAACTCCTGGTCTGTTACCTCCACGTGCATCCGGACTGCACGTGATGGGGAGTGTTAGACTTGTCCCACATCGCTCATCTAAGCCACCCAAGCTTGGTTAATAAATTCTAGAGGCTACTCCACCTATTGCCAATTGGTTTTAGGTTAGAACCCTCCAAGAAATCTAATAGTTAACACCTCTGATCTTGGGACTGGTATAAGTCCTCGCATCCGAGGGAGCAAGGGTGTGTGCGGGTTGGGTCGGGTTTGCCCCTAACCCATCACCCGGCCTAACTAGGTCGGGTAGGCAATTTTCTGAACCGAACCATGTAACTGGTATAACCATCTGAGAAACCGATTCTTTTCGTCGGGTCAGGTCGGACCAATATAGCTTCGGCTTCATCTCCAGTATTGCATTAAATCAAAACTCTATCCCTCTCACATATTACTGAAGCAGCATCACAGAGACTAGAATGATAAAGAGATTGTAAGAAATCAAAACTCTTTATTCCATAAATCAAAACTCTATCCTTAATAAATCAAAACACATAATAAATCAAAACTCTATCCGTGATAAATCAACCCTACACGTCTGAGATTCACCAAATCCGAGCTATCAATGAACTGTGTGCGGAAGAGAGACGGTGGACAGTGTGCGAGAGAGAGAGAGAGAGAGGCGGTGGATGGTGTACAGCCCTCTCGTTGACAACCGCTACGGGATAGGAAGATCCAACATGCTCGACCACAGGGGAATTAAGAACGAGTAACGAGTTCAGTAAAGAGAAGAGTCAAGTATCGCGTACACTTGGTGAATCTTAACTTCCAGACGTTCTCACAGCTCATCCAAGCAGAGCATCTTGAAGGAGAACTATTGCAGAATAATATGATGGAGGATATAGACTAGGTTATAAGGAACGGAGTCTTAAACTATGAACCAAGACTACACTAAGGAACAAGGAAGCTTGACTGAGCAAAGAAGTCAATGAACGAAGCAGATTCTCTAATAGCCCCGTTGAATAGGTCACAGTGGCTGCAACATTTGAGATCTGGGGTGGATGGAGTGTGTGTAACTATGTGTAGGGTTTTGGGCCTTTTGGCGTTTGGGAACGGCAAAGTCTCCTAAGACGTTAGGGTTGGTGACTTGGTGTATATATATAGTATATTATAATATAAGATATATAATATATATTGTCGGGCCAGGTTGGCTTAAGCAGGTTCCCTGGGCGTTAACCCGAAAACCGAATTTTCTGCATATTTCAACCCGTAACCGACTGAATCAGTTGTTCGAAATCGACCGAAACCCTTTGGGTCGGGTTGGGCGGTTTTTGCTCACCCCTACCAGGGCATTTGGGAATTGAACGTGCACACCCATGCTTGGGACCTCGCAGTCTTAGTTTGACATAGTCCACAATCATCTCAAACTCACGGTAGTACGTAATATGAAGGTTGAAAAAAATGTAAACTGATATGATAGTGAAGCAATTTAAAGAGATTTAGCGGTTCAGCCCCATGTTACTTGGAACGCTCGCTGTTCCGATATGAAGCGGGAATGTGGTACGCTACATGCCCAAAATTGGAGCACATGTGGTAGGCTTCTGTAGACCATAATCTAAAACTGCACATACTTCAAGAGAACCTTCCGCTGAAATACAATATTTTGTCCAAATATTCATGTATAACGCAACTCTCGAAGCATTAACACAGATATCGAAGCATTACAAGTCTATGACCAATTTTTTCTTACATTCATGCAGAAGATAAGACAACTCTAGAGGCTCAATTCACTGTTTAGTAACGTAGATGCACCATGGAAAGTGTGTTGCAAAACATAATTCGCTAGGGCATTAGTGTTTTCGGGCAAGATAGGTTCAACCAAAAGTAAATAAACCCAATATCATAAACTCCTCCAAAACCCAACACTCCAAGAAAAAGAAAAAGAAAAAACAAAGGAGAGGGAAATAAGAAGAAGAAGATGGAACATTAGAAGCATTAAATATCATACCCTTCTGCAATTGCAGTTTTCCCAACACCAGGCTCACCAATAATAACAGGATTATTCTTTGTTCTTCGAGATAATATTTGGATGCATCGCCTTATTTCATCATCACGACCTATAACTGGATCAAGTTTCCCACGCCTAGCAAGCTCGGTCAAATCAGTCCCATATTTCTCTAGTGCTTGATATTTTCCTTCGGGATCTACGTCGCACAAGTACAATTTTGTGTAAGCAGATAACAAGCTAGCAGGTAAAACCCCACCAACAGCCAAGAAGCAAAACTTTAGCAAGCAGTGATAACCATAGCTCACGTATCATTGGCACTACAAATCAATAGGGACAAAGATAGTCTACATGCTTATAGCCATAAAAGTTTGGATAGAAAGGCAACAAAAGCGTACAAGCAATGATTCAAGTGTCAGTTTTCAATATAAAGGGCAATCCCTTGACCAAAACACATGCCTTGGCTTAGAAAACAAAAAACCCTCTTTGTTTACTTTCCACGTTTGAAACACTATGTCATCAAATAAATGCCATCACAACCAAATCTTTAAGCAAACTAAAATTGAGAAGTTATAAGTCATAACATTTGTAGACAACTCTTCTAGTTACCAGATAAGTCAGTCAATTCCCGTAGAATGATGCAGGCAGTATATTCACTAGGATCGCAAGTTTTAACATTCTGGTTACGAGATAAGTTAGTCAATTCTCGTAAAATAATGGGGGTAGTCTATTAACCCCAAGTCATAACTGTGACCATCTCCCATAGAAATAAAGATGCTCCTCCAATAGAATGCATTCAATGCACTGATATATGTTTGAGTGGGGTTGAGGAGATAGATTGACTATGAGTGAGACTTATTTTTCCTAAAACCAAACATCATAAAAGTCCATATCTATTACATACCCTGATCTTACAGCTTGTAACAAACATACAATTCAAAAATAAATTCTCTTTGTTAAGCTGTGTGGCAACTATAAATGTATCCCTATCCTATGCACTTGAGTAGTGTGATGGTCGATGTGTCCAACACCACATTAACAGCTCCCAAATAGAAATCCTAAGTAAATCTGGGTTCTAAGGAGGCCTAAGGAGCCATAAAGGTCAAAGAAGGGAAACTTGGAGGGTCCTTGTATGTTGTACATGTCCCCAAAATTTGCAAGGTAAATGCTCATATTTTTTAAAAATACTTTTGGGGGTTCTTGTTCATTATTTTTCAAATTTCAGAACTAGTCACTTCAAGATTAGATGCTGCAACAAAGCAGGGACACAGACACAGGATGTGAAACAAAATGACTGTTATATGTGGATGACAATTTCAAAAGAATCCCTTTTGTTTATTCATCTTTTCAACTTGAGAGTTGAGACATACCAAAATGCATGCCCCCTTCGAAACGGAAAACCATAAAACTTTCTAATTTGCAAAAATGTTCCTCGCCATGTATTATGAATACTTTTGAAGGCGGGTATAAAGGGGGGCATTGTTGACAATCGATCCTTCCCATTAGAATTAAGTGCATTAAATGCATCTTCCCTTAGAAGTTGAAACTCCCGAAGGGACTGATAAAAGGGGACAAACAGAGTATTTACAGATTCTAAATCTCGAATATGTCTCATAAATTTCCCCATGCTTATCCTTGTTTTAGGATAAAAAAAAAATGCATGCCATAAGAACAAGATAGGTTACTTTGATCCGTTACTCTCTGACTGCCACGAACAGCTTGAACAGCATCCTTCAAATCCTTCTCACTTAGCTTCAGGTTTCTGAATAATCGCACGCCAAACCTGTTGTCTGAAAGGAATGCTAACACTAAATGCTCCACAGACACAAAGGCATCTCCCATTTCTTTCTTATGTTTGCTAGCATTCTCCAAGAGAGAGGTCAGATTTGAGCCCAATATAGGGCCACTAGTGTCACCAACCACCTGCCACAGAATATATGATCATGTATCAAAAGCAACTGGTATTATAAAAACTTCAATATGCATACCTTTGGTTGTTGGGATATGAAATCATCTGTAGCTTGCAGAACTGATGTGTTGTCAAGACCAGCCTTTGTGAAAATTCTTCTAGCCAAACCATCCTTCTGCTCTAAAAGAGCTTTCATTAAATGCTCAGACTCCACTACTTGATGCTTGCTATTTTGTGCCGCTTCCACAGAACCAACAACTCCCTCCCACGCCATTTCGGTGAACTCCGAGTTATTAATCTGGTAATATGATTGTTGAGCTCATATAAATGCATTGGAAAACCAGTGAAGTAATGAAAGGGTCTCTAGAGAAGATAAGCAGGAGATTGAAACCTTATGTAGGGCCAATGGTACGAATTTTGACAGAGCACATGTGGTTTGATGAGGCTTTAGATAGACCAATTAAAAAAACCAAAAACAAAAAAAAAACAAAAACAGAGGCGGACGTGTTTGCGACTAGGCCAGATTCGCGAACAAATTACTGAGTTAGTTAAATTTATCAGATGGATCATTACTTATATTTAGGATGCATGATCACACATTTTAAATTCAAGCAACTTCATAAACTTCTTGCCAGTTAAAACAAGATCATGTCCACCTATGTTCTTTGGATTGTTAAGGTGGATGCATGTTCAATGCATACATCGACTTCCAAGAGATCCTACAAGTTTATCTCCTCCAAGGACAACATATCTTGCTCTCTAAACAGTAACTTAAAAATGATGTAGTTCCTTTTAAATACTTTCTGCATGTTAAAACCACATTAAGAAAATGACCATGTGTACCGAAAGGCCACAAAACATCTTTCCTTTTAATTATGAACGAGTTTAGTTTTCTCAAGTGATGAAGCAGGTTGTGTAGAACCTTATAATGCATAGCTACCTCCTCTTCTCTTTTTTAAGGACCCATAGCTATCTTTTGGCTGTGGAAACATCTTTGCTTTGGCTCATGTCTGTTATTGTTTGGCCACAAAATCACTAACTACAGCGTTAGCAGTGACAAACCATGGTATCTGAAATATGTTTTTGGAGACAGCTACAAATCACAGAGCCTACTTTTCCATAGACATTAGTAAACCATGGTATCTGAAATATGTTTTTGAAGTAATGTGTGAGACATTAGTAAACTCTCTTGCTTATTATATATTTTTATAACTTAATATGTATTTGGAGACAGCTACAAATCACAGAGCCTTCTCTTTCATTTTGGAATTTCACATGGAAAAACACATCTCATTCTTTCCATATTCGAATTTTTAGGTATTAGTATTTTTGCCAACTCCAAGCAGTTCAAAAACATCTATGAGGGCACCTATGACTCTCAGTATTCCTAGACACAGCAGCAGTAGATATGCCCATTGTTCATGTTGCTCTTTCTATACTCTCATCACTACTACAGGAACAAAAAACATATGTATATTAACTTCCCAACTACCAATTGAACCAATGAGTACGCAGAAACATGCGAAGCACAAGCATTACACAAGTACTGTAAAAAAAATATGAAAAGAGCCACCCATCTGCGACTTTTCATATTACCACAAACCACCACCAATTTCAAACTAATTATTAGTCGTCAACTTAAAGCCCCACCAAAAGAACAGCTGAGAACAATTCTAAAAAAAAAAAAACCCATTCTATCCAGCTCCAAATTCACTGCGTCACATATCCAGACTTACAAATCAAAACGCAGAATAGATGAGCAAAAAAAATAGTCCCTCCGTCCCTTTTTTAGAGTTAAATATTTCATTTTGGGTTGTCCCTTAATAAGTTTCCATTTTATAGAGTTAGTGGATAAAAATTGGTATATTATCTATTTTGTCCCTAAAAGTAAATTCCATTTTGAAAAGTTAGTAAGTAAAAGTGTAAAGATGATAGATAAATAAGAAAAGTGGAGAAAAAATTGATGTGAAATGTACAATGACTGATGTCTTTTTAATAAGTTAGAGATACGAAGCAGGACATCTAAAAAGGGACGGAGGGAGTACCTGGTTAGAGCTCGCAGCTGTGGAGTAAGACCGAGAAGGAGCGAGGAACTGACGAGTGAAGCCTCTGCTAGCAACGGCGTCATTGAATGACGACGCTTTCGCAACACCACCGCCATTCCGTGCTGTTCGGGCCCGCGATGAACATATTTCGGCAGCGCGAGAGAGTTCGGGTCGAGATTTAGAGAGAGAAGAGGAGGAGGAGGAGGAGGAGGAGGCCTTGAGGGCAGCGAGAGCAGACCTTGTGAGCCTCGCGGCGGAGGAGGTTTTGGTGGTAGCCATTGTACGGCGTCGGAGGTACAATCAATCAGGGTGGGTTTTGGTGGTTCGATGGAATGGTTTATGATTGTTTTGTTGTTTGCGAGTATTTTTGGGAGGTTTCTGAAGAAGAGAGAGGAAGCTTGGGGAAGACGAAAAAGAAGGAAGTTTGTAGAAGCTGTGCGGAAGTTCTCTTCCGTTATTCTCTTTCCCTCTGTTTTTTTTTGGTCGAAACTCTGCTCTACACCACGGTTTTGGCAAAATTCTGTTCGCACCCCTTTTTTCCTCAAACCTAGGGTTTTGTGATACGCATATGGACCGTTCATTTCCTCTATCAAGTGCGAGAATGGACAGATCATAAAAATGGACGGTCTAAATGTGCGCTACAGGACTCATTCCTTTTCCTCGTACCCTTACTTCATCTATTCATTTATTTTATCAATCCTTTTTGCAGTATTAGTCCTCTTCCACCACCTACTCCACTTGTTGCGAAAAAATACAATCGGTATGAATCCAGATAACAATTCTTTTATGCAATAACAAGAGACACATATTACAACGAAAAGAAATAATATAATGAAATTCAAACTGAGTTATGTCAATAATTTTCTTAAAACAGATTCACCACCTCATCCATGGGTGCAAGGCCGGCTTTGAGATTTCGGAAGCCTAAGATGATCTTCGAAAATGAGGCCCGTAATATCCTATCATTAAACGTGTAATTCCATCTTCGTCAGTTCATTGAATTGTTTACAATGAAAATTATCGTTTAAGGAAAAAAGCTGCATCCATGCTAATGATGCATTCAATCACCTAATTACACGAGTCAGTGTTGCAATATCAAAATTTTGGCAAGTGGTCCCACCACTAACGATTCACTTGGCTAGGTAAATCGGCGCACAAGGGGTTTGCCGCTCCTCTGGTGCGGATGCTCTTAATACAAATAATAATTACCATGGATCATTGTAAAAATAAAAAAGTAATAAAAATTATTTTATGTAATTCTTGTTTGAAATAATCAATTGAAATGGATAATATTTTTTAAGATCAATGCTATGAATACAATTTTTTTTTTGAAAGGAGCTATGAATACAATTTCAAGTCACTAGAACACCTCTAATCATTACTCTTTTTTAAACTCAGAACCTAAATTCAAGAAAAATTTCATAAATCTTCCATCGATAATATTTTTTAAGATCAATGCTATGAATACAATTTTTTTTTGAAAGGAGCTATGAATACTATTTCAAGTCACTAGAACACCTCTAATCATTACTCTTTTTTAAACTCAGAACCTAAATTCAAGAAAAATTTCATAAATCTTCCATCAGCCCTTGACTCAAACCCATATCAATTTGAGTTTTACTCACTTCAAAATTTTCTCTTTCATTTTTCTGCTCGCAGAGTTACAGTGCGATTGAAAAAAAACTAGGAAAATCAACCCCTACCAAAAAAATTTAAGGCCATTTTTCCATTTGTTCATGCTTTATGGCTACTAATTTTGTCATTTTTTTGTTAACGCCACTCTTTTGTAAAATGTATTTTTGGTGTAAAAAAATATACTTATAGAAGAGTGACGTTAAAAAAAAAAAAGAGTGACAAAATCATTTTTCCTAATTATACTGTATATTTGAATGGCATAAACTTTCATCCCTTTGTCACGTCATGGACGGGGGGGTCGTGTTGTGCCCTCCAAGGGACAGCACAGTTCATAGTAAGGTGTTGTCCCGGATTTGCGGGATCCACTCCGATCTTGTTCTAATGATCGAAAACATTCACTTCGTAGAGCTCATCGAGTAGAACAATTATTCAAAAATCAGTTAGATCAAATATCATTAAAACTTGCCAATAATAGAATTCAATGGCTTTAATCCAGTATTTTAGATCTACTATTTTCAAAATAAAAATATATAGATGAGGTATTTAATAATATTGAATCAAGTTGATTTTTTTTATAATTATTTTATTTAAAAAATTTTAAAAATAAACGTTTTCGACCATCAAATCAAGACCGAAACGCACCCCCCTCCCATCCACAGGGCCAGGACAGCGCTGTGCCGTCCCTTAAGTCACAGCACGGCCCCTCAGTCCGTTTTGCTGGATAGGATTGGTCATTGGTGCGTGTTCCTGTCCTCTTTCCTCAAGTGGCCTTTCTCAGTTGATAAAAAGGTCTCTCTCTCTCTCATCTATTTTGTGTTTCTTTTTCTTCTCTCTCGCTCTCAACTGCACCTGCTACCCTCCAACGTTGACCCACAAATCATTCTGAATCGCAATTTTCCTTATGTCCATGAGATCCAGATCTGGCCTCAGGTTCTCCAATTCAAGGTCAGATATGATGATTCACACTCCCGATCTTTTTCCCTATTTTTGTTACACTGCTTTTAACGATTCCTTGTAGACTTGGAGTTTCGCCTATGATTAACAAAACACTTGATTAACTTAGTTTATTCTATTTACTGCAGATCCGGTTGAATTTAGAGGAATAATTACCTGTTTATTTTGTGCTTCAGGACCAGTTTTCTGGTACACGTTTGAGATAACTCGTTTGAGTTTTTTTTTTTAATCTTTTGGGAAAAGACCATTTTTACCGAAACCCATGAAATGATTTCTAGATTCTGCACAAGTATTACTACCAATTACTATTTTTTTTATAACTCTGGGTCCGGGCCATACACTTAGACTAATCTGGGGACCAATCCCATCACCCACTACCAATTTACTATTTGAGAAGTATTCCGGAAAACTTATTCTGAAAGTGTGAACAAACAAGGCCAAAGCCCGAAATTGGGTTGAAAACATGTCGTTGTTGCCAAAAAGCGAGTCGATTGAAATCCGTGAGGTTTGGGAGGGCAATGTCGAAGAAGAGTTTGCTTTGATTTGCGATATAGTTGATGATTATCCTTATATAGCAATGGATACAGAGTTTCCGGGCATTGTTATTCGTCCCGTTGGGGCTTTCAAGAACATAAATGAGTATAACTACCAGACTTTGAAGGAGAATGTTGATATGTTGAAGCTAATTCAGTTGGGTATCACTTTGTCAGACGGAGAAGGGAACTTACCGACGTGTGGAACTGATAAGTATTGCATTTGGCAGTTCAATTTCCGGGAATTTAATGTTAGTGAAGATATTTCCGCCCAGGAGTCCATTGAGTTGTTGAGGCAATGTGGCATAGATTTTAAGAAGAATAATGAGATGGGTATTGATGTGAATCGCTTTGGGGAGCTCTTGATGTCTTCTGGGATTGTCTTGAATGACGATGTGCATTGGGTTACATTTCACAGTGGGTATGATTTTGGGTATTTGCTTAAGCTGTTGACTCGCAGGAATTTGCCTGAAACGCAAGAAGGGTTCTTTGATTTGATCAGTACCTATTTCCCGATTGTGTACGACATTAAGCACTTGATGAAGTATTGCAATAGCCTTCATGGTGGGTTGAACAAGCTCGCGGAGCTTTTGGAAGTTGAGAGGATTGGTACTTGTCATCAAGCAGGCTCAGATAGTTTACTCACTTCTTGCACATTTAAGAAGTTGAGAGACAACTTCTTTAACGGATCCACAGAGAAATATGCAGGTGTTCTATACGGCCTTGGGGTTGAGAATGGAGGTTAAAATAAATGATGGACAAGTGTTTGAATGTTTGATTAATCAGTTAGGCATGAGAACTCCCTTTTTCAGCTGTACACAATTGGCAAATAGTTCTTCTTCTTAGTTTCTGTTTATTGCTTATCCTTTTTCTGATCTTGTGTGTCACCTCTGTGGTGGTTGTAGCTTGGTTACTGTAAAATATTGCAGTCAGAATCTCAATGATAATCTTAATAGTTTCGCTTGTCTAGTTTCTTCTCGTATGATTTCCAACCGTCAGTAGTTGTTTGTATGAGTCCATTATTCTTAAAGGCATAGTTAGGCATGGGTTGAGACGAGGTGTCCAAACAACAGTTTAAGGCTTTTGAACTTGTGCTATTCGATACGAAGATGTGGTTATTGTCAAAATCTCTCTTGGTCTCACTCTCTGGCTTGCTCACTTTGTTTGATCGGGAGGATTCTGGGAAAGGCTTGGGCATGCCTTGAAGGAATAGCATAGGTTCGATGATAATATAAAAGACTCAATTCGAGAATGTTCTAACTTATAACAGTTTACTTCAATAGGCAGAACAATCGTTAAACAGAAGAAGTGATTCCAACCGCCAGGGCTTACAAAGACCGGAGAATATGAATCACTTCCTCCTTGTTTTTGGATTTGAAAAACAAAGCTGCATTAGTTATTTCTCTCTATCCTTGTATCTCTCTCACATACACGTGAGGAATTATTAACTGCACACTAAGCTATTGTAATTATGTTATTGGCCCACAAATTATCTGTATGGAAACCATTGAATTTGGCTGCAGTGGTATTGTTTGGTTGGTTGATTCAATAACAGGTGGTTGTATGTATTGATTACACTGAAATATAGTCTCTATAGAGAAAGGCTTATTCCCTGTGGATTTTTTCTGAGCTGACTGCTTACATGTGCAATACTTCAGATTTTAGGTGTTAATCACATCTATAAAGGAGCACTTTGAGTCTTTGACTGTGACTGGTTTGAGGTACACAGAGATCACTCCACATCTTACCATATCACAGCACATGTAGAAAATTAAAATACCTCTAGCTGATAATGAACATGTTATTCCTTTGTGTAAATAGAATTTTATTTTAGGACTATGTTCAAAGAGATTCTCTATTGTTGTTTTGCCTGCCTTGTTTACTGAACTGAATCAAGAGTCTTGCCTCAACTAATGAGGGATCATTAAAATGAAGCATGTGTTCGAGCAAGAAATAGTTTCTCATGGTGCAAAGATCATGGCTTCTTTAACTGGTTGTTGTATCTTTTCAAACTTCGTTGCATCTGTTGATTAGCGTACACTATGGAAGTGTAGATACTTAGAAGCCATGATTTTCAAGAGAATTTACCTTTCTCTTTTTAAATTATGAGCGAGGTTTCAGGCGCTTCTTCAGATGTATAGGTGTTGATAATAAAAGGTAGGAGACGCCAGTACATTCTGCAGCGCTGATCAGTAAACATCCTAATTGTGAGCAATTTCCACCAGAACAGTAGCAGCAGTACGTGATATGCTTCCACTTTGATCTGAATTCTGAGAACAGAGAGAGATTCACTTCTCTTTGAGCATGTCACTCCACCTTCTGGTAAATACGGCGAGTATAGCTTTTCTTGTCTTCACACAATCTTAAATAGGTTGAATGTCTGGCAATCTATTCTAAACACGTAAATAGTCACCCACTGGACAAGCAGTAGTAAACTAACTAGAATTGGCTTAAAACATATTTGGCAGATGATTACCCTGAGCACAAGGACCATTGAGGACTACTTTCTTCGGCCCAATGACATGCAAGAGTCCTATATTATAAATGACAATAGGCCCCATGTTGAATTGAGTCACTAAAAGTGGTTCGAACCTCAGGTTGAACAGCCAAAATATAAGATTGTTGTGAATTCTGTATCAAGTAATGGTGTGGTACTGTGGTTGGTATAAAATTGCTTCATTTTTTGGTTTAGTAGTGTTAGTTTGATTTCAAAGTGATAATTATATTCCAGCCCCTTCGTGAAAAATGACACAATTTGCTTGGGATCCTCTCATCATTAAATACCTGATTACGATTTCATTTTATTTGGCATGTGTCGGTCCTAGAGGATTAAAATCAATGCTATTCCACTTTTCCAACTTCTAATTTCCTCTGGTGCTGTTTTGCAATATGGATATCAAGGACACCAATTCTCAAGAGGCGCTTGGGAACTTTTTTCATTATATATGTGCAGGTTACATCACTCCTTGGGTCTTCTCTATTAAGGTATCTAAAACTGAGGTTTATGCTTCTTTCTGCTCCATTGTTAAGTAGTAGTAGTTATTACTCGGCTGCTAATGTGGAAATATGGGCATTTGGTACATAGATTTGTGCTGTATAGTTTATGGTCTTCTGTTTGGAGAGTGTTTTTGTGTGTATGTACACTTTGAAGTTTATCTTCTCGAGATGCATCTTCAAAATATGTAGGAAAAAATTCTGACCATGCCACAGCCACGTTTTCAGAATTGCATCTGATTGACATTGAACAAGTTATCTTTTATAGATAATATTGGGAGAAGTTTATTGTTATATGCCATTTGGATACAACTACAATTTAGTGCCATCTCTCTTCCAAAATTATTCAACAGGGTGATTCTTATCAGTTCTTCGTGTCAAGTCATAAATTATATCTCTTGCCAACATGGTAATACCGTCATCCTCCCGCTACATCACCTGGCTGACCTGTTCGGCTTTGGAATGAAGCCTTTTACTCCATGATGCATTGCTATATTCATCACTGTTTAAGACAGGGTCTTAGAATCTCAGTAGTTGTGATCCCTTACTTTTTCTTCCTCTTCCATTTTGTTTCATTTGAATGCTGAGGACTCTTAGGTGAGTCATTCCGTGTCCAATTAGAACTCAAAATACTTTATTTAGATGAAAGTGCGGAGGACAAAAGTCTTGTTCCTATTTGTATAGTTCACTGACTTTTTATCTCGCTAACTTTACTTAGGATGCATTTACATGTCAATCTTTTTCTGTCTCCTTGGAGTGATGCATAAGCATTCCAATCTCATAAGCCTTCCATCTTTGATAACCTGCTATGCATTTCCCTGTGGTTCCCTTTAAATGTCAGAATCCGTCGCCAAAAATTGATTTTTGTGAAGGATTAACTAAGCAACTCCATGTTGTTTTGTATCAAGACTTATCAAGTTTTTTTTATCATGCTTTTGCTTAAAATAGCGTGAATAAACCTCAAGTTTCACAGATAACAACAATGCATTGCTGTTATGCTACTCAATTCGATCGGTTGCTTTAAGCTGTTTCTGATTCCAGAATTATCCATCTACTGGGTTGCATTTACATTTCCATTTTGCATTTTGCATTTTGGCCTTGGTGCAGATGCAATCTTTCACAAAGTACAGGATGGTAATGTGTAAGTGTAACAAAGCGAACGTGATGGGCCGCACCAAGACCCAACCGCAGCAGGTGTAAGTGAATTTCCCTCCCCCCCCCCCCCCCCCCCGCTCTCTCTCATGCGCACACATAAACGTAGTGACGTACATTTTTTTTGATAAAGAAAAATAATGCGATGACAGTGATTTTGAGCTTGTTATTACTACTCGTAACTTTTAAGTTCATTTTGTGTTTGGTTTTCCGCAAAACTATGAGGAGACTTATACAGTGGTGAGACTTATATAGCTATTGTCAATGGATGTGTTCACTTGGGCAACGAGACTTGAACTCCTAAAAAAGAGTTACATTAATCTTGTGTATCTATCTATCTATCGTTCTCTCCAAACCTCCAATTCTAATTTTCGAAATTTCTAGAGGAGAGAGACGGAGGGGATGTAATACAAGGAAAAATTATTCTAAGCGCATGGAGTGCCGTCACAGGGTACTTTTGTTCATAAAAATAGTGAGAGAGAGAGAGAGAGAGAGAGAGAGAGAGAGAGAGAGACGTGGGAAAAGGAGAGAGATGTGGGGAGGAGATGTAATATAGAGGAAAAATTATTCTATGCACTTGGAGCACCGTCACATAATGCCCTAAACCCATTATTCACCACATGTATGTCTTTTAGTACGAGAACACTATTAGCGTGCATCGAACGTGAATGAGAATAAAATTAAACTATCTTTTTTATCAACTAGCATTGTCGACGTTTGATACACATGACCGAAAACACTAATGTGATTTTATTTTTGTCGCGTGCATCGAACGGGTACAACGCTAGTATATGTCCATATAAATGTGGAAAAGTCTGTATGTGAATTGATTGATTAGCACGATATTCAGATTATTTGAAGTCCAAATAACCTCGCTTTTACAGGCATCCTCCGAAAGAAAATGTTTATTGTAAAAAATCCCCAGTGCTTTCACTAACAAACTTTTACCCAAATTGCTACTATTTCCTTAATAGAGACAATAATTATTCTCGTTCCAAATATTATTAAGTAATCACTCGTTTTACTTCTAATCAATGTATGTGAGATACTATTTCCTTAATAGAGACAATAATTATTCTCTCTCAAATGGCGACAATGTCTCCTCCCTATTGTCCCCAAACCGCATTTTTTTTTCTCTCCTCAAACAGCTCCTTTCTTTTCCTCTCAAACGGCTCTTTTTCTTTCAATCTCTGTTTTGGACCATAGAGATGAAAGTGGGTAAAAATTACTCCACATCAATTTGTTTCCCTTGTTCCACAATTATAGAGAACTAGTGCTAGCCCATGCCTACGGCACTACGCATCCTGGTTGGAAGGGGATGGCAGTTGTGTGATTTAGGTGAAAACCATGGGCATTTGACCGGGAAGTGAGAGGATGCACTACAACCTTTGGATAAAATGAATCTAAACCATTCCAACAACTTGTCCCCACACCCTTCTGTTTTATAATAGAGATAGAGATGTGTGGTGAGAAAGTAGGGAAAAATAAGGTGGAGGGAAAATTTTGTTAAATTTGAAACTGTTTGGTTCTAAAGTAGAAACAACAACCGGAGAGACAATTCTATAAGAGATTAAATTCTTTACACCGCCGATATAAATATTTGTTTCCTCCAAATCAATTATATTGCGCCACATCGTCATGTTTTATTGATTGGGACCACTGTTTTGCAACGTGGTGCAATGTAATTGATTTGAAGGAAACAAATGTTTACACCGGCGGTGTAAATAATTTATTCTCATTCTATAATTTGTTTTCGTGCCAAATTAAAATCAGACGGATAGATAGGGTGAATTAAAATAGGTAATTGATTTTCAAACTCGTTTTTCTCATACTTACACTCATGAAAGTGTAAAAAAACAACTGCTGAAAGGCTAATCGTGTCATTCACATATAAGAAGACAAAAATAGAGTATTATTATAAAAAAGAAAAAGAAAAATGAAGCGTGAAAATCACTCCCCCTTAAAATAACGTAAAAAGACTTGCGACAGCTAAAAATAAATCATGGTGAACTCAAAATAGACTTCCCAAATTAATTTAAACATCATTTTTTACTACATAAAGCTTTCACCATCTCTATTATAAAACAGAAGCGTGTGGGGACAAGTTATTGCAACGGCTCAGATTTGCTTGATCCAAGGGTTGACGTGTGTTTTTCAACTCTCTTAAGAAAGCGCCCATAATCTTTCAAATATTTCACAAAAATGTCATATCTTCTTTTTACCCTGCAGCTTCTGTCGATTGGGTCCTGCCATTTTTTGAATTCCTATCGAGATCTACAAATCCCGTCAGAAACTAGGCCAAGAAACATTTTTTCGATTATCAAAAAAAAAGAAGAAACATTCCTTTGGAATTTTTAATTTATTCCGACGAAACTGGTTGAAGAAAGCTGCGTAAAAGTTGGGTTAAGAAAGTTCCATGAAAGCAAAGGTAATTGGTCTAACAAAGAAACCATTTTTTGAAAGCCGTGTGAAACATTCTTTTGGGATTTTTTTGAGAGTTTTTGGTGTCTGTTTCTTTCCAGGGTGCAAATAGTGTTTAAATTTCAATCTAACTGCTGTTTCGGGTGGAATTTGTGTCTATTCTGAATATTCAAGAAATTTGGGTGATTTTTTTGGTGTGGGTGAGTGGGTGTGTTGTTAAATGTTACACATAATCGAGTTTTGTTATTTTGACTCCTCTTGACGTTCCGTTTTGAATAATAGTTTAGTAGTGTGGTCTACGAGCTAGGTCCATATGTTTTCAGGCCCTTCCTTTTCTTTTTCTTCCTTCATTTTTCTGTTATCATAGGGATAGTGCCGTAGGCACAAGTAAGCACTATACATCCGGTGATCGTTTACACTGAGGTATTTCAACCAAAGCCTAAAGCTTTTTTCGATAGCCTTTTTTTTCTTGCGATCCGAACTAATTTTTTTTACTCTTTACATAATTAGTTTATGGCGTTTGATAACTATTAGTGATTGAAATCACATTGAGATTTTTGATTTCTGGATTCTAATATGTTCTTTCATTTCTGCAAATGGGTTTAATGTATGTGGTGGGGGATCCATTATAGTGCTATTTTAACTTTTTTACTTGATATTTACTGAGATTCCATAAACAAATTGATAATTCTTTGTAGCTAGCTTAAAAGTTTAGTTGGGGGAGTGTCGTACGCACGGGTAATTTTCTTTCGTGCCATTAAGAAAATAATCACATATTATACATTAATGAATTGATTTAGTATTTGAGCCACTAACTAGCAAATGCCATAGGCACGGACAATTTCAACCGGGATGCGTAGTGCCGTAAACACAGGCAAACATTAGTTATCATAATTTACGGATGTCATAGATGACCTGGGCCATGCTCATGCTACGGAAACAACTAAAATACCAAAAACTACCAAATGAACAAAGCTACTTTTGGGATCCAAGTTTTTGAAACACATCATTACGTTAACTAAAACTAGTACTTTTTTAATGTTGTCGGACAATTTTTTCTTTAATTAGATTGTCAGTTAACTTTAATTAGAAAAAGTGATACACTTTTATTCGTTCTGTGTATAATCAATTTATTTGATTGAACCACTTAGATAGTTTATTAGTTTTCTATTATAGCATGACAAAACTACAGGACGATTGATCCACGAACGGATTCGAATCCTCCGTTAAGATTTTTCTTAAAAATCTTGTGAGGATTTTATTGTAGAGTTGTCACCTCATTATATAGATCATTGCTATTAGCATTTTCTATGAGAAAGTAAACTCTTTTACCACTACGCTACCATATAACGTCTAATCGAAGGTTAATGTATACTCCTACTACTTATTTAATTAGGTTATTTAACTGTCAGGGTTATCATAAACTAATAAAACACGGTTGTCAAATTTGAAAATTTCAACAGAACTTGGATCAATTAAAAAAGAATCAAACCACTTTTCGTGGTGAGTGTTGAGCACGAAGTGGTAATATGGAAACAACAGATCAAGCATTAGTTCCAAACCTGATACTCCCATCTCCAAAAAGCATTAGTTAAAAGTATCTGGTTTTTCTGCAGTCAACTTTCTCGGTAATTTAAAGTCATACACTACTCGATTACGTGTTATGTGAGTATTTTTTAGCATATGCGAATTTTTAGTTAGGATTCCGTCCCGTTTAATTATCAGAGATTCAGAATACTTGTAGCCTTCACCCACATATTACATATATACCGAGATCAATGCAGCAATACTGAGCTTAAAGTCCGGCCTGTTTAGTTGCATGAAAAGGACGAGAAATCAATTTTCATGTAACTTTCTATTTGTTTAATCACCGAAAAAAGTTATAGGGCCCACAACTATGACTTTCCCACTGAGAAACACATTTATGCAAAAATATGTTTTGCCAAAAATAAGCACTTTGTTCGGTTGCTAGTTTTGTTTTTGTTTTGTTTCCAATCATTACCCTATATCTTTCTCTAATTATTACCCTATGTCTCCAATTATTAATTTCATTTCTCTCTCTATCTCTCTCCAATTATTACCCATCTCTTCAATCATTATCATATTTCTCTCTCCACCCACTATCAAAACTAAACTACCAACCAAACAAAATAAGATTTCTTGTTATAAGGAACACATAAAGGAAAATTTGGCCTCGTTCGCTAAAGTTCTTATTTTTAAAATACTTATTTTCTGCTTTATGAGACAGTTCATTCTCTCATAATACATCATCTTTAATTCAAAAAATACGTACTTATTTGAAAAATAATTACTTATTTTAGTTAGCAGAACACGGAATCACATTTTCCTTTGCTTCACTTCACTTAACTTTTCTTGAGAATAAATTTCTTTCATAACATTCCTGACAATTGAACGGAACCAAAGAGCGTCTCCAATTGCATAATCAAAACTAAAAAATTTCTTAAGTGAGTAATGTTAATCCAAAATATGACTCACAATGGTATACCAAATTTAGCAAACCCTTAATCAATAACTGAATTTTGGCATTTAGATAACCAAAACTATCAATTTTTTTCTTTGGATAATCAAATTTAACAAGGTCTATTCTCTCTCTTTCTATTACTATCAATGGACCCACTCACTTTCATTTATTTTCAACTCTCTCTTTATCTCTCTACTAAAAATGGATTTTCGATTATGACCATTGTAGGACTTCACATTGTTAATATTTACAATCCCTTAAATAGATAACCAAAAAATGAGGTAAATATAAATATGTGTGTGTGTGTTAGAGTTATACGGTTCCAATTGGATTGAAACCAGAATTGTTAACATAAATTTACTGACCAAACCATTTAACACAGTTTTTATTTTTTAAAACTAGGCCCGAACTACAATACAAAAAAACCGAACAAAACCATATGGTCTGGACTCACAGTTTGGTGGTGTGTAGTGTGTGCGGCGACACACACATTATGTGAGAGTTTGTGCAGTTGTGTGTGCCAATATTTGTGTTTCTAGCATTTTTGAAATCAAAATTAGTAGCAATCAAGTGGTAGTAACAAGAGAAAAATACAATGAGGTTAAGTTCTCTCTACCAGAGGTGGAAACCGTGGGATTTCCACCACAGCTTGTGGGCCACACCTGACATTTTTTTGTAAAAATTTGAACCGTTCATTTTTGTAGGACCTGCAGATTAGTATATCCATGTAAAAAACCAGTATATATCATCAAAAATTAAAATTTAATTTATAGAATGGATAGTCATAGATTTTGAAGTTAAACTGCTAATGATTGTCCATTTTATAAATCAAAAATTTGATTTTTGATGTACTTACCGATATCCAATCAAGTTGATTTTTGAGTGGATGTATTACTCTGCGAGTTCTACAAAAGATGAGCGGTTCAGATTAGAACAAAATATGCATGGTGGGGCCCATAACGGACAGTGGTGGAAAATCCAAGGTCTCCACCCCAGGTGGAAAGAATTGCTATTGCTATTTATAAAAAAAACTTTCTAAATACAACCCTTTTAAAACTAAGAAAATTTCATGCAAAATTACCCTAATGTGTAAACACTAATTTATCCCTTTTCTCCCATCTCCCCCTCAGGGGTTCCTCTCTCTCTCTCTCTCTCTCTAACCTGACCACCTCCCCTCCCGTTTCTTCTCCAGCAATGACCCATCCGACTTTCTCTCCACCTCCAGCAGCTCTCTCCTCCTTCTCTTATCTACTCCTTCCTCATTCTCCTTCCCCCTCTTCTCCTCTCTTTCCTTCACAACCCAAAGACCACCTGCCATTAATCACCAATAAATTTTTCTTCACCTTCATCCCTTTCCTCAAACAAAGCAACACTAGCAATTTTAAATTATAGAAGGCCATTTTGATGAAGAAAATCATTTCACACCAAATTTTCAAATCTGTTTGCTGACATGTTCGGATATCCATTCCCTAAAAAAGTTGAACATTCCGGTTGTTAACTTCTGAATAACACACAACAAGTCAAAAGTTAAATTCCAATTACATCACTATATAGTCTATATTTTGAAATTTAATTTTCAATCGAGATTCGGTACTCAACTTTTCGAATAGCACACAATAATACGAAAAGTTAACAACTGATTACATCCCTGCAATTCGGAAGCCAACTGATGCGGCGAAATTCACGAGAGACTAGTTAGCATACTAGTCCAAACGAGATAAACAACTCGTCGCAACGAGCAATTCTTGCGCACAAGAAAGAAAGAGAAAATCTCTGTAATATTATTGATAAAAGTTTAAAAGTCTTTAATAATTGAATAGGTTTACAGCCCTTTTTATAAGACCCTAACCCTAGAAATCCTACTGTAAAAGAAATAATAAATCATGCCAAAACAAGCGGCATTAAATAAAAGATATTTTCTAATTAATTAAAATAAAATCCTAATTCTTGTAGACCAAAAATCCTAATAAAGGTAAAAATAAAAATTAAACCGAATACGGAAAGTTAATAATTCTAACCTAAACGGAAATATTCCTAACCAAAATCTTATTCTAAAACAATAAAAATAAAATACAAAAACTCTCCATTTTTGTTTTACATCAGTCTCTTTTTCTTTAAAAGAACTCGCCCTCGAGTTCTCATTAGAAACTTGCCATCTGCCTTTCCAAATAAATAAATATTTGGAATACTTCAACTTCTCGCTCGTCTTCCAATAAAAGTACACTCGCCAAGAAAGTTTTTCTGCACACTTCAATTGATTGACAATTTTCACAATACGAGAATTGAGTGAAAACTCAAACTGCTTCAACCCAAGAAAATCAATAAATTGAACGTCATGCAGAAATTCCAATTTCTCTTTATGTTGATCCATCGTAGAATTAATTGGTACATCAGGTATGAATGATGTAGCATTAAGAGATCTTGTACCAAATTCACCATTGGGACCACTCATACTTTCGTGTGGCTCACAAGGCTCAATATTAGGGAAGACATCATCATGTCGAGAAATTATAGGTCCTGATTTATGACTTTCCTCTTCCTTTGGTTCTCGTACTTGATACAATGTTGCGATATTTTCATCCTTGCTTGCAATTACCTCATTGGTTGCACCTCCATCTAAATCCAACCGATGTTCGAGCATAGGGGCACTCAAACATTCCTCTTTGCCACCAACTTCTTCATCACCAGCTTCTTCTTCGTCACCAAGTTCAATCCGATCTCCCTCCTCTTTTGCAACTTCTTCAACATCTTTGACAATAATGGTTGTATTCTGTTGCTTTGGCCCATATTTTTCCTTCAGTAATTCCTCATAGTTCCAGGGCAAAAATCTCTCCACCAAAAGTCTTTTAGTTCTCGACCATGCATGAATTCAACGCTTGCCCAATCGATCTCTTGACGATTGTAATTTTAACCACCATTGTAGCGCCGGGCCCGTAAGCTTCAATAATAAAAACCTCCACCTTTGTTCAAAAAGAGTTTTTGTATACTCAAAAAAATCATCAATGTCCAATATTCAATCCAAACGATCTTCAAAAAATTCAAGACCACTAAATTTTGGCAACTTATTGTAATACCTGAAATTTGCTTGTCGCTTTATCGATTGATAATCATCATGGCCCTCGAATAATTCGCCTTCAAATTCATTCCTACTATAGTAGTGATAATAAGAATATCTTCCGGAGACGTTTTGGTGAATAGATTGGTTGCGGGCAAATCCCTCAACGCGGTTCCTATTCTGGTTAGGAGGTTGGCGATGGGCAAATCTAACTCGCCTTCAAATTCATTCCTACTATCGTAGTGATAATAAGAATATGCTCCGGAGACGTTTTGGTGAATAGGTTGGTTGCGGGCAAATCCCTCAACGCGGTTCCTATTCTGGTTAGGAGGTTGGCGATGGGCAAATCCCAACGCGCGATCCTTCTCAATCCTTTCTGGCCTTTGGCGAATTTGTAGAGTCAACCCATGCAGTAACTCACGGATCTCGGCGAACTGAGTGCGAGTATCTTGACGGATTTTAGCTAACTGAGTGCTTCGATCCTGCAATTGTGTTCGGGTATCCTTCATCATCTTCCTTAGGTCAGCACGCCCACGACCAACGTCAATGGGTGTGTCTTCAACTTTGTTTGGTGACATCGAACCAAGCAAAGCCTTGCTCTGATACCACTTGACGCGGCGAAATTCACGAGAGACTAGTTAGCGTACTAGTCCAAATGAGATAAACAACTCGTCGCAACGAGCAATTCTTGCGCACAAGAAAGAAAGAGAAAATCTCTGTAATATTATTGATAAAAGTTTAAAAGTCTTTAATAATTAAATAGGTTTACAATCCTTTTTATAAGATCCTAACCGTAGAAATCCTACTGTAAAAGAAATAATAAATCATGCCAAAACAAGCGGCATTAAATAAAAGATATTTTCTAATTAATTAAAATAAAATCCTAATTCTTGTAGACCAAAAATCCTAATAAAGGTAAAAATAAAAATTAAACCGAATACGGAAAGTTAATAATTCTAACCTAAACGAAAATATTCCTAACCAAAATCTTATTCTAAAACAATAAAAATAAAATACAAAAACTCTCCATTTTTTTCCTACATCGCCAACTCCCGAATTCATGTTTCAACTTCTGGATTTGATTTGAAAATTGAATTCTGAATTCATTTGATTAATTTGGAAGAGAACATTCGATAAAACTTGACATATTTGGGACCTGATACCCGAAAGGTAGAAACTTGGTTTTCGAAGTGGGTATTCCAATATGCTTCTGAGCTCAACTGATTGCGTACTTGGCCAATTCCGATTTGATCGATAATGTTGGCTTCCATTGCATGGTGGGATGTCGAAGGTGTTACCCAGATATGGTGCGACGGCCATGTCTTGCGATCCAACCAATCGGTCACTCTCTCGAATACGTTGGTGTTTGCGACTAAGGGAGGTAGGGGAGCAGACAGTGTGAGAATGAAGGAAAATGTTGATGTTTTGCACTCTCCCCTCCCCCCTCCTCTCTCTCTCTCTCCTTCAAATGTCAGTATGGGAGGTGAGGGGGAAAAGGGAGAACAAATAGAGAGAAAGGAGGGAGAATGGAAAGAGAAAATGGGTAAGGTTAAAATTTTGGTTTTTTGGTAGGGAAGGGTAAATAGGAAACTTCAAGGAATTTTTTTGGGGTGTATTTAACAAATTATTACAACCACAGAAAAAGTATGTGTGTTTTATTTATCAAAAGTCTGTATGCAGTAAATTTGTGATTGCAAATAGCGTTATCGAATTTAAACTCAAAATACAAGTCTCACATTTTGCAAGTTTACAGTATTAAAACAGCAAATAGTACGACAACGAAGTCGGCCCAAGTGCCAACTGGCCCACACCAAACAACAGACTACACGAACCCCCCTCTTTCATCTTTCTACGCATCCACCTCTTCCAGTTCCAGACTCTCTCTCTCTCTCCCCACCCACACACCCTACCGCCGGCAACCGCACCATCTCCACCGGCATAATCAGGTACTCTCTCTCTCTCTCTCTCTCTCTCTCTCTCTCGCTCTCTCTCTCCGCACACATTTAGGAGTAATATACAATTTCACACGAAAAAATCACAACCATTTCCGCACCCAAAAGTCCTTGACCCGACCCTGATCCGTTAACTCGGATCATGGCAGGAGCTCCCCCCTTACTCCTCCTAGGGTTTCTCTTCCATTGCTTCCTCTCCTGCCACGCTTGTCTCAACTCCACCAACACTTCCCTAACCAATTTCCAATCTGACTTCGTCATGCTCCAACACCAACTCAGAGGCGTCTTCCAGTTGATCGACGCCTGTTCCTTTAGGGTCACCCGATTCGACATGCTCCCCGGCTCCGAAGTGCGATGGTGGGGCTCCATCGGCGACGATTTCGCTAACTTAACCAACGGATTCGTTATATCTGACATGAAACTCAATAGGACCTATAAAAACGATAGCTTTGTTGTTAACCTGAACAACAATGTGAGTTGGGATCAGATCAGGGTGGTTTCCGTTTGGGACATACCCACGGCATCCGACTTTGGGTACGTTGTGTTGGTAAACGATGCTAGAAATGGGTCGGAAGATTTTGCCCCATCCCCTTCACCAGCTGCTGTTGGCGGAGGAGGGGGGAACAACGGCTCGAGCTTTGTTGGGGTTTTTAAGGAGCCCACGATGTTTGAGAATTGCAAAGTGTTGTCATCGAGTTATAGGGTTAGGTGGACGTTGGAGGTGGAGGAGGGTTTGATTGATATCGGCTTGGAGGCAGCCACGGGGATTCAGAACTACATGGCATTTGGTTGGGCGAATCCCAATTTTACTTCCAAGCCCATGCTTGGTGCTGATGTAACGGTGACAGGGTTCACGGAGGATAATGGCATGTCATTTGCTGATGACTTTTACATCAGTCAGTATAGTGAGTGTGTGAAAGATGAAGATGGCAAAGTGCAGGGGGTTTGTCCTGACTCGATGTATGAGGGATCGAATGCTGCTAATACTTTGGTGAACAACTCTGTGTTGGTTTATGGGCATAGGAAAGATGGGGTATCGTTTGTCAGGTACCAGAGGCCGTTGAATTCGGATGACAAGAAGTTTGATTTACCTGTGAATCCGTTGGATAACATGACTGTGATTTGGGCTATGGGTTTGCTTAAGCCGCCAGATAGTCTTCACCCTTACTATCTCCCCGAAAACCATGGCGGGACTTATGGGTATCTGACACTTAATGTTTCGGATCACGTGAATGATTGCTTAGGACCATTGGATGCCGAAGATAAGGACGATCAAGATCTCATCACTGCCGATAGAAATGCACCTCTCGTTGTTACTGTGGGCCCTGCTGTGTATTATCCGAATCCCCCTAATCCTTCTAAAGTTATTTACATCAACAAGAAAGAGGCGCCTGTTTTAAGGGTAGAAAGGGGGGTTCCTGTGAAGTTCTCAATACAAGCAGGTCACGATGTTGCATTTTATGTTACTTCTGACCCGCTTGGTGGAAATGCAACTCTTAGAAATAAGTCTGAGACTATTTATGCAGGGGGACCAGCAGCTGAAGGAGTCCCAGCCAGCCCTATGGTCCTAAATTGGGCACCGGACCGAAATACCCCTGATCAAGTTTACTATCAATCAGTGTTTACCGAAAAAATGGGTTGGAAAATTCAAGTGGTCGATGGGGGCTTATCAGATATGTATAATAACAGTGTTGTCTTGGATGACCAGCAAGTTACTTTATTTTGGACACTCTCAGAAAACTCAATATCTTTTGCAGCTAGGGGTGAGAAAAAGAGTAGTTATCTAGCAATAGGGTTTGGTAGTGGAATGGTAAATAGCTTTGCTTATGTGGGTTGGGTTGATGACGATGGCAAAGGGCACGTTAACACATATTGGATCGATGCACAGGAAGCCTCAGGAATACATCCGACGTATGAGAATTTGACATATGTGAGATGTAGATCAGAAAATGGAATCATGACTTTGGAGTTCACCCGTCCATTGAATCCATCGTGCCATGGGGGTGAAAGGCCTGAATGTAAAAATATCATTGACCCCACAACCCCTTTGAAAATTATATGGGCCATGGGTGCTAGGTGGTCAGATGACAATTTAAGTGAGAGAAACATGCATTCTGCAGCGAGTAGTAGGCCAGTTAGGGTGTTTCTTAAGCGTGGCTCAGCAGAAGCATTGGAGGATTTACGCCCCGTACTGGCGGTACACGGTTTTATGATGTTTCTTGCTTGGGGAATTTTACTTCCAGGAGGAATATTAGCAGCTAGATACTTGAAACATGTTAAGGGTGATGGATGGTACCAGCTTCATGTCTACTTGCAGTATTCTGGATTAGCAATTGTTTTACTTGGGTTTCTATTTGCTGTAGCTGAGCTCCAGGGCCTCCATTTTGACTCAGTGCATGTGAAGTTTGGAATGGCCGCTATTTTTTTGGCTTGTGTACAACCGGTGAATGCATACATGAGACCTAAAAAGCCTGCCAACGGGGAGGAGGTTTCCTCGAAAAGGCTTGTTTGGGAGTACGCTCATTTTATTACCGGAAGATCTGCCATTGTTGTTGGATTCGTTGCTCTTGTTACAGGAATGAAGCATTTAGGAGATAGATACGGTGGCGAGAACGTTCGTGGTCTCAATTGGGCTTTGATAGGTTGGTTTTTTATTGGTGCTTTGTTGGTGATATATCTGGAGAATTGCGAAAAGAAGAGGAGGAGGGACACAGTTTTTGGAAGAAGCGACTGGGTGTTGGGTAATAGCGAGGAGGAGGATACAGATCTTTTGAGCCCTAGTCGGGGATTTGCAGAAAAAGAGTTGGATTCATCTGATAGAATGGAAGTTCAGCTAGAACCCATGAGCAGATAGGGATCTTGTTTTTTACTTTATTTTTGATATATAGTTTGTTAATGTATCTTCAACAGTTTTGAGTTTCCTTTCCTTTGGCTTACACAGGAGATAGTGATTTTGAATGCTTGAAAGGTTTGAGCTTTCAGCTGCCAATCACTATGTTTGCCTCCAGTGCTCATCCTGGAAGCAAATGTTCTACATCTACTTTGTATACTGGATACATTTATTTGCATAGTTGGAACTCTCTCTCTCTCTCTCTCTCTCTCTCACACACACACACACACACACACACACACTTGATTGTGCTGTTCTTTGTGGTTTATTTTGATGACACAAATAGGAGGTATCAGCATAAAAGAGTGGTTCAGATCTAGTAGCCATCGCATAAAGATTCCATCTGTAAATTTCATGGAGAGGAACCTATCATGTTACACATGCTCTGCGTATAGGACATTTTGACATTGAAGTTGGGAATTTTCTTCTTAAATCATGGACAATTTGTATGCTGTCTCATGTAAATAAACCTTTCATCTATTCATTGTTCATTACATTTTGTAGTCCGTTTGGCATACTAGGTGGGGAAAAATAATTGTGTGATGCAGGCGGAAAAACACAGCAAATAATTTTGTTTCTTCACTGTCATGTATGATTATGGTACTCTAAATTTTTTTAAATGTCAAGAGTAACTGGATTAATCTTGCTCTGGATTGTGGTACCTCATCTTCTTTCTCTATTCTTTGGAATGGAGAGCAACTTCCCACTTCTTTGCCTTGGAGGAGGCTACCTGCTTCGACAAGGGGATCCTATTTCTCCCTTATAGTTTGTTTTATGCATGGAGAGACTCGCAACTTATTCAAAATAAGGTGCTGAATATAAATTGGAATGGGGTGGGAGCTTCTGCGAAGGCTAATGAAAAGCTCTGGGATTGGATTTTTAGTATACTATGGACGTGTTTTGTAAAGCTCCTGGGCAAATGATTACTTCAAAAATTGGAATTTTTTATTTCTCCTATAGTTAGGAAAGGGGAAGCTTCGGCTTTGAGTAGAAACTAATTCGATGACCGAATTAGAAAAATTTGGGTTATTTTCCTTTATCCATTCCTTTGATCTACTGATTTATGTTTGATACAAATCTTTTAATCTTCTTTATTTCCTCCATCAATCTCTTCACTTGTTCAGGGATAAACCATACTACTATAAATTAATGAAAAGACCACCTCCCCAAGCTAAAGTCTTGTAGAGCATATTTTCTTGCTCGGCAACATCAAGACCAAGGAGGCCTTCATCTCATGGGCTCCTACCAAATTAACGACAAATTAAATTTAAAACACCAATATTCACAAAATCATATAATTTTCTAGTTTCCCCCTTGTCAGGTAAAAATGAGAAAGTCAGGCCACGAGCGCACTCTTCCTTCTATACCTGATATTTTGATTTGAGCTATCGACTGAAGTAACACGTACAACAACAAAAAATAGTTCTTTTTGGACGTTAACGTTGCTTTTTAATCGAATAGTTATACCCGTTAGGTCCATTATGGATCCCGCGTTAGGTTTGGAAAAGAAAAGTTACTAGAATTTTAACGTCTACTTTTTTTCATAGCAAATGTGATTTGCACAGATGACTGTAAATGCTTGATTCAACTTAGTTTTTATTGATGGTCTACAATTCGTGAACCACTATGCGTAATCAAAATGAAGAGATTGCATAGGGTGTCAAACTTTTTTTCTTTTATGAGGAATACCATACACATTGGAATAAATGACTCAAATCATTAAGCTGTGAACCTATGTTGTGTATAGCCGATAATTTGGATTTGCAGCATACTGCCTTTGTTTCATCTATAGAAAATAAGCGTTCCTGTGAATGCTCTTTCAAGCTAAGGAAAGAACTCGACTTCTGCTTGTGGTCATGAGCTGTTTGATAAAATGTGCAACAAAATTGCACTTGATGTTCACGTCATGAAATATCACTGTGTGATGTAAATTAACATGAAATTGGTTCTTTTCTCTTCTTTTTTTTTTGGTTTGTATCTATACAGATTCACGCCAATAGTGATTGCTTCCAACACCAATCCCCAACTGTAGTCGTTAATGATGGTGATATAGCAGGACCACCCCGCATTTCTCTTTTTGCCTGTTATAACGTTTGTAAACTTGTTTGTTGAGGATGCTCAGCAGTAGCCTTGGTAAATTTATCTGGAATTGGAGCCAGATTGTTTTGAGGCTGGAACTGGCATCTGTGCCTTTCCATGGGGGGAGAAAAACTGAGGTGGTTCACAGTGAACCAACTTTCCGTCCAAATTTGTTGGCTCCGTTAAGTATTAGACCAAATAGAAACCAATGAGGTAGTTGAGGGACGACATAAAGAGTTTTCCTAGTTTGAGGACGAAGTAGAAAAAAATATGGATAGTTTAGGGGATGTTTACATAAAAAAAAAACTCTAAAAATTAAACATACTTGAGAAAGAAAATTCCACCTCTATTCTGAATACTTCAACTATAATTTTGGACTAGAGAAAAGAGGGCAGCAACAAAAGGGGTGAGGCCTTCGACACTACATTTGATGGAAGAAGATACGAGGAAATTAAACAAGAAAAAAAATAAACACAACTTACCTTCATTTCCAAAAGGTTTCCACAATCAATAAATAAATAATGCTACATACACAACTTTTTACCACAACCAGCCACAACTACTGGCTTTTTTTGTTTTGGTGTTTTTCTTCTTGAACCCTTAATATGCGACAGTTGAAATAAAGACAAAAACAAAAGGTTAAGTTGACGTAAAACTAACGAACACACTTGCAAAGAAAACCCAAACAAACAGATGACTCAAGTGCCAACGATCTCAACTCTTCGGTATCCTAAGGCCCTGTTTTGGGATATCTAAAAGACTAAAACCAAGACTTTCAAAGTTTTTTTTCATCCTTGATGAACTATTTTCTTCCTTCGTTCAATTCTTTTTTTTTCTTTTTCTTTTTTTCTTTTTTCATCTCACTCGGACTAGAGGAGCTAGAAAAGTTGAAGTTAAGGACCATGTTGAAAAAAAGCTGACTAAAGACAACACAAGCCTAGAGAAACTTGGAATTGGGCCTCGATTTTGTCTTTACTAGATCTTTTATTTTTCTCTAAAAAATGGGGTGCATTTTTAAAATTATTTTGAATCCTCTACCCGTGACAGACAGAGAGAGGAGAAGTATTGACCCGAAAGATGAAAACATTTCACAAAAGAGTAAAGATTAGGAAAGAAATGTTGGTTTTTGAATAAACCGAATAGGGCCCATGGGTCCACGACGGTGCACATGCATTAAGGGCAGCAATACATGACGCGTCTGTACGGGCAGTCCTTACCACAGCGCTCATCTTGGTTTAACCCCCTGCCCTAGTGATTGTGGTTTAACGCCCTGCCCAAGTGACTGAGCTCTGGAAAACCTACTTTTGCCACCCCTTCGATAGCGGCTGTCGGGGTGGTGATGGGATCTTTCTCTTTGCTAGCAGCCGCGGTGATGGTCATGCAAAGGACAAGAAGAATAGTGAGGGCATGTCCCATATTCTTAGCCATGGTAATTGTATGGCCCAAGTGAAATAATCAACTCGATCTCTTTGGTGAAAATTGTGCTTGTGAGAAATAGGGGTTCATGAGATGCCTCTTATATACACACACACACACACACACATATACAGTCATCTTCAAATGAGGAGGTCGAACCTCTCAATTTCTCCTATTTTCCGTTCGAATTTCGATGATCCGAGCCGCTCAATATGTTCAGAACGTGATTTTAAGGGCACTCGCTAGGAATCAGACAAAAAAAAGATCGGGAATGGCTTCATCCGAGCAGTTTTTATTTGAACCGTTCGGTAAAAAACAAACAAAAACTGCTTGGATGAAGCCTTTCCGGTTAATTTTTTTTGCTGATTTTTCTCGGGTACCCTTAAAATCATATTCTGAACACATTGAGCGGCTTGGATCATCGAAATTCTATCGGAAAATAGAGGTCCTTATTTTATTAAGTTAAGGCGGTCCTTAGGAGAAATGAACTATATATATAAAATGACCGGAAAGGCTTCGTCCAAGTAGTTTTTGTTTATTTTTTATTGAACGGTTCAAATAAAAACTGATCGGATGAAGTTTTTTCCGGTCATTTTTTTTTGCTGATTCATCGCAAGTACCCTTAAAATCACGTTCTGAACACATTGGGCGGCTCGGATCATCGAAATTCGAACGGGAAAGGAGAGAAATGGAGAGATTCTTATTTTGACTAAAATAATGATCTCCTCATTTGAAATGACAGTATGTGTATGTGTGTGTATATATATATATATATATAGAGAGAGAGAGAGAGAGAGAGAGAGAGAGAGAGAGAGAGAGAGAGCATATTCCTCTATGAATCCAACAAATTGGATTGACTTCATTGGCCAGTTTTGTACCCTTTCTAAGTATGAGGCAAGGATCATCAGGGTGGTAGCCCAGTCGGCACGGGTGATGGGGCTTAAGTGCCTCTCCCTCCACGTGCATTCGGGTTTGAGCCCCTCCAGTTGCAAAAAAATTACTCCCTCCGTTCCATAATATTTTTTCGGTCCGCAAAACAGAGACGTAAAAATAATACAATTTTTGTAAGAAAAGTTGGAAAAAAATTCAACAATTTACTAGATCTTGACGAGTTTTTTTAACTTATGAAAAAAATTTAAATTTTTTCTTGAAAGAAATACATTATTTTATAGTTCTTGTTTTGCGGACCGAACAAATATTATGGGGCGGAGGGAGTATATGAGCTGGAAAGACGCGTGGAGGGCCTTGTACCAGTTGTGCACCTAGGTGGCTCTGTGGTGACGGTCTATCGTCACGGACAGTAGCTATGGCTCAAACCGGACATTCTACAGCAAGTCGGAAGCCCCTATGGTCACGTCCAAGAGGGGTTGTTACGCTGGTCGCCTCCTCCTGCCCTTTTGATTATAAAAAAAAAAAAAAAGTATGAGCCAAGGGTCAGTTCTTGATCGATTGCGCAAAAGAGACGTCCTGTTCTACTAGTCACTGGACGGTCTTGTTAGGGTCGGTCTGTACTTGTAATCCCTGAACGGTTTTGTTAGGGTCGGTCTGTACTTGTAATCCCTGAACAGTTTTGTTAGGGTCAGAAGTTGGCTGTCTAGTGTTTCTATGGATGGTCTGGTCTATCAATCATGACCCACCAAATGGCCGGCTCTATAAACAATGCGACCGAGCGGCTACAGCCACCGCACCAAGAATGCGGTGGTCGGCCGCCGCACGCCTTGTGGGATCCACTCTGGGCTCCGCATGAATAATTCGAGCTATTCAATAATTTTAAAAAAATAATTCGAGTGGGCAACGCAGAACATCAGCTCAATCCGATATACTTTGGAAAATCGGAAAAAACTGGAAAGATTGGTTTTTTGGTGTATAGAAAGATGAGAAGCTTGATTTGAGTATCTACATTTATCGGATCGAGCTGATGTTTTGCGATGCCCACTTGGTTTTTTAAAACAAACTATTGAACGGCTCGGTTCATCCGTACGGGGCCCGGAATAAGTCCCACACGGCGTACGGTAGCTTAGACTTTCTGATGAGAAATGCTACATTTACAATATTTTTCTACAATATGTTTACAACATGGTGACGTGGCCAGGGGACCCACTCACTTTACCCAGCCAAAAAAAAGAAAAAAACAAAACTATGTTGGCCACGTCACCATGTTGTAGAAAAATGTTGTAAGTGTAGCATTTTTGCTTTTTGATAGTTCATTCAGTGTAGTGAATGAACTGGATCTACTTTTTAATTTATGAGAGATCTCTACTTTGCTATTTTCTGATTCTAAGTACTCTCTCCATCCGGATTTAATAGTCATTTTTTAGAGTTCGTGCCATTTTTCAATCGATTATATTTTTCAATTTATAATGTTTTACGTAATTTCGAAAACATTGTATTATAGAACTAATCGAGATCTATCAAATAAGTTCCATATTCGATATGAAATTTATTACGGATTCAAAGATATAACCCGTTTTTTAACCGGTTAGAATAGAACTAGAGACAATTAAATCCGGACGGAGGGAGTATATTTGATATCTGCAATGATGCAATGTAAGAAATGTTCATAGTTGACTAGTAATATATGGAAAAATAGAGCCCCGATTGTTAATAATAAAAGACCTATTTTGAAACGAGTGCTGCTATTAGTACATATAATATGTACATACGATGTACATATAGATTTTGTAGGGCCTAATTCGGGTCCTACAAAAATGATCCGAACCGCTCATTATTTTTAAAACATCTTTTATGGAGCCCTGTAAAAAATTAGCTCAACCCGATATTGGTAAGGATTTTTTTTCTGAATTTATTGGGACGAAACTAAGCAGTTAAGTAGTTTTGCCTCCACAAATTAAGAAAAAATCCTTACCGATATCGGGTTGTGCTGATTTTTTACTGGGCTCCATAAAAAAATGTTTGAAAAATAATGGGCGGTTTGAATCATCTTTATAGAACCCGAGGTGGACCCCACAAACTGATATGTACATAATATGTGCATTTCATATGTACCCCTAGTATTTTTGTTTTGAAACGGTATGACACACTGCTTTTATGAGTGTTATGCCATTAAGCAACTTTTAAGTTTTGAGGTATCAAATAGGAACTGAATATAATTGTTTTAGAGAAAAATACATCTAACAACATAGGAGTAAAAGATTAATAAAAGCATATACAAAACATGAATTCATTTTGTGCATAGCACGGATTATTTGCTAGTAATATATATATATATATATATATATATATATATATATATATATATATATATATATATATATATATTGGCTAGTAGCTTTGGCAACGATACCTAAAAATATTAGACTTGTTTGGGTCATGGGTGACTGAGGGACCATAACTTAATGAAGAAACATAACTTATTGGAGCAACCGTATATAATATAACTTAATGAAAAACCACCTCCCTCAGCTGAATTAGTCTTATAGAGCAAACGAGTCATTTTCTTGCCTGGCAACATCAAAGACAAAGAAGACCTGCATCTCATGGGCTCCAATCAACTTTTTTTTTTTAATTAAATTAAAAACACCAATATTTACAAGCTAACATAATTTTTTTAGTTTCACCCTACTCATTCATATATATATATATATATATATATAAGGTAAAAATAAGAAAGCGCGTGGACAATTAGGTTTATGCGACAAACATTTGATTTGGTCATTGATTGAAATAGAACAACAAATGAAGATCGAGGCTCCTTTTGTTGACCGAAACCATTTATTTATTAGGACTCAAGGGAGAACATTAATCTCGAAAATGATATATACTTAATTGAAATACGTTGTTCAATAAGTGGAAGATACGACGATTCTTTCAAGCAATATCAATCTAAAAATAAGAACAATAAGACGAAGAACGCAAGGAAAGTAACAAGAGAATAAATTTTTTACACCGCCTAGCTTGGACCGGCTTTGGGTGTTTGGACGTTATTGTTTTATTTGGGTGTCGGGTCGGGCTTTAATGCATTATATGTTGTGGGCCCTGATAGACCTTTGAGTAGTTTGGGCTTTGCCCTTGTGGTGTTTTTCCAACAGTTTGTTGTATCCCTTTCCCGTTTTTAATAAAATTTATCTTTTGCCGATCAAAAAAAAAAAAAAAAATCTTTACACCACCGGTGTAAACATCTGTTTCTTCCAAATCAATTGCATTGCGTTACGTCGCCATGTTTTATTAATTGAGTCCCTTGTAATCCTTATTGATTATAGTGGGTTGATTCATCTCTTCCCCCGTGGAGTAGATACACAACATGTGTATCAAACAACGTAAATCTCTTATGTTCTTGTGTGCTTGGTTTGTTATTTGAGAATAAATTTTTTACACCGCATGTGTAAATATTTGTTTCCTTCAAATCAATTGCATTGCGTCATGTCACCATGTTTTATTAATAGAGACCAGCAAACCAAGCACACAAAAACATAAGAGATTCACGTGGTTTGATACACATGTTGTGTATCTACTCCACGGGGCAAGAGATGAATCAATCCACTATAATCAATAAGGATTACAAGCTCCAATCACCTCCCTATGTATCTCTTTGTCTCTCTAAGTTTCTGTCACCAAAACAAGCTTTGAAACTCCAGAGACTGTTGTAACACGAGTTTATAGAGCAATTTGCTAGCCCAACTGACCGGACGGCCTCCTTCGTTAAATTGAAGCCACCCACAACAAAATTCGATTAATACCTTCGGAACACCTTAATGGTAAAAAACAATTCACCATTTACGAGATTTCAAACAAGGCTTAAGAATGTGTTATTAGAAACAATATTACCAAAAAAAAAAAAACACACACACACACACACACAACTTTTAACAGGGGCTGATTCGCATTTTCATCGTCATTGTCAAACAAACTTGTTAAAAATCATAAACAAAGTGAGGTCACAAAAAAATTGCATAAAAAAGGGAGAACACAAAAAAATAAAAAAATTGCATCAATCTACAAGGAATTAATCCCACTAGGCACTGTCTAGGCTGGAGAGTTTTTTGAAGTAGCACTAGGTTGAAGAAATGGATGGCAATAGCTAGCTAAGTCGTGAGATAGGAAGTAGTAGTTAGGTTGGGGAGTGAGTAGATTGCACTCTCCTTTTTGTTTTTGTTTTTGTTTTTTCTGCAGATTATGGTTTGGAGAATCTGCATGTGCTTCTGTAGTACTGTTTTTTGGTTGATGAATACCAGTATTTTAGTGTCTGGATAGCAGGTTTTTTAGTCTCTGAATACCAGTTTTTTAGTGTCTGAATAGCAGGTTTTTAGGTCTCCTGAATACCAGTTTTTTGGTGTATGCAAATGCAAGTTTTCTTGCCTCTCAATAGCAGGTGTTTGGGTTCATTTGCAGCAGTTTTTTTTGACTTTTTTTTTCTTCTGAAAAGTGGATATTTTCAAAAATATTTGGGTAAAAGTATTTTTTTTTAAACTTTTTAGATTCCTCTCGTCGAGAAGAATCAATAATTCACAAAAGTTTGGCGCAAAATTAACGAACACGAATTTTTTGAATAAGGACAAAATCTTCAGAAAGTCCTAAAAGCTAAGAAGAACTCAACCTAAGTTTATTTCCTTGAATACGAAGAGATAATTTTGTTCCGGTTAAAAAAAGAGAGATAGTTTTGTTTCAATCTTCTGTTTGACTATAGTGAAAACGATAGAAAATGCAAGAAAAAAAAAAGAATGACATTTTTTTGGTGTTTGATTTAAATGAAAATAGTAGAAAGTAAATATTCTTGTACAAATCATTAACATTAGGGCTCATTTGGCTTCGAAAAGTCAAATAGTAACTTTTTTTTGTCTCTATTCAAATTTTTTTCGCATTTGTTAGTTTTGCGTCAAACTTTTGTGACTTATTGATTCGTATCGGTGAGAGGAATCGGAAAAGTAAAAAAATTTGATCGAAACTCATAATTTTTAAAAAAAAACAAGAATAAGTAAAAAAAAAAGTTACCTTATGGACTTATTTTTGTCTTTATTCAAAAAATTATGAGTTTCGATCAAATTTTTTTACTTTTCCGATTCCTCTCACCGATACGAATCAATAAGTCACAAAAGTTTGATACAAAACAAATAGATGCAAAAAAAAAATTTAAATAAAGACAAAAAAATAAGTCATCATACTTTTTAATCCAAATCCACCATAACATTGATTACATAGCTTCTACTTTCTTAAAAAAACCACAAGAAACTTTTCTATTTTATTCTGAAAGTTATAATCTCTTACGACACTTGCAATTATGTCCATAATGGGTCTTTTTCTCGCCATTGAACTTGTTTTCAATGTTCAATCGGGGCTCAATTCCCTTCACCAGCTCACACCCACCCTTACAATCAGGAGCGGACCCAGGATTTGGTTGCAGTGGAGTCAAATATCTACTACACATATAATTTTTTGGAATCTTCAGGACAAAAATATAATCTTTTGGGACAAAATTATGAAATACTCTTCAAAACTATACCTACTCTAGAGGTATTTTGGAACTCAGCGACGACCCCGCTTGCCATAGTGTGGTTCGGCCCCTGCTTACAACAACTTCAATTCCCCATGACCGTCAAAAAATACCATAAACAGACGATAGAAAGTAATTTCAAAGCTAACATCCTCAAATACAAAGAAGGTAATTTGGTTGACTTTTTTTTTTTTTTTTTCACTTGTTAATTCTTATATATTCTATCCTAAGAAATTTAGAGAGGGGGATGTGTGTTTATAGGAATCCCTGTCCATGTGCATGGGAGTAGAAATGAGGTACCCTAAGAGAATCTCATTTTTCTGATTATTTTATCTTAAATTATCATAATGGATTTTTAGCTTAAAGCCTTTCAATGAGCACCTTAAGAGGGCCTTAAAACTAAATAAGGAGTCTTTGGGTGCTCGTTGAAAGGCTTTAGAGCTAAAAATTCATTACGACCATCTAAGATAAAACGATTAAAAAAATAAGATCTTCACATCAGTTCGACCGGATTGAAAATTGAAGTACTTAATTTTTTAATCATATTTTTCCATTAGTTTCATTAATGGTGTTAATGATTTTATCAATTTGGAACGTAAAACAAGCTATAGGAACGAAATTGAGACAACCGTAAAATTAGATGAACGATTACGAAAATTTGCCCAATTTAATATGGACCACACTATCTATTTCATTTCCATTTCTCTCTCCTCCTATCATTGTAAATGGACCCATCCACTTACATTTATTTTCAACTTTCTCTACTAAAAATATATTTTTGATTATGGACCACTGTGAGGCTGCACATTGTTATTCTTAACAACCCTTAAATGGATAACCAAATGATAAAGTGACAAGTTTTGATTATCCTACCTTAGGCAATCCATAATGGTATAATCAAAAGTCAATTGTTTTTAAAATTAACAATATTGGTGCAAAAAATAGCTTACAATGGTATAATCAAATTTACCAACATCCTTAGAAATAATCAAATTTTAGGCTTTGGATAATCAAAACTAGCAACCTTTTTCAATAATCAAAATTTGTGGACCACACATCACATAAGTTAACTAGCTCCAAAATTTGTATACACACGTGTTTCAACTGGTATTTTCTTCTTCTCTTCTTCGCCTACTCTATATCTTCTTCATTTCACTTCACCTACAAACTATTTTTCTTTCTTTCCCACCAAAAGTAAAGCTCATATCTTTCGATCATTTACAATTCAACCTATCGTCGCCAGATTAAGGTATTTCACTATTCTTTTTAGTTTCTATTCCCCCCTCCCCCCACCAAAAAAAAAACAAAATCATAATAGGAGGCAAAAAAGTCACCATTTTTTTTCAAAATTAAAAGAGGGAATCGATATATTTTTGCCTAAAAAAATCGTAAATGGAGAGAAATGAATGGCGGGAAACAAATGGGAAGAAAAAGTATATGAAATTGTAGTGGATCCCTTATTTTGGTTATGGACTAGAAGTGACTATTGTGAAACTCAACATTGTTAAGCTTAACAATCTCATAAGTAAATAATCAAAAATTGATGTGTCAACTTTTGGTTATCATTTTTTGATTATACTACTGTGAATGGCCTTAGAGTATCTATAATGACATAATCAAAAGTAATAAATTTCTAAAATTAACAATGTTGGTGCAAAATATGGCTCACAATACTATAATCAAATTTAGCAACCTCCTTAGAAATAATCAAATTTTAGAATTTGGATAACCAAAACTAGCAATCTTTTGCCAATAATCAAAGTCAGTGAACCCTATCATTACACAAAAATGTTACTATCTCTTTTACTTTTTCCTTTCTTTTTCTTTTTCAACAATACTTAAAAAAAAATAGTTTACTAAGAAACTATTCCTATTTTTTTTTATAAAAAAAATGTTTTTTCCAAAAAATTATTTTTAAATGTTTAAAAAAATAGTTTTTATACAAAAATATTGTACTTTTTCGGAAACGCTATTTTGTTTTGAAAACTATTTTTTTAAAGCTTTTCTTATATAAAAATTATTTTCAAAAACTGTAGTTACACAAAAACGGTTTTTAAAAAAATTGGAAAAAAATTTCAAAAACTATTTTTAATTTAAATTTTATTAGTTTAAAAATTATTTTTAGAATTTTTTTTTAAAAATTGTCGCCATTATGAACCTCTACATTACTAACTGAGCAATCTCTTAAATAGATAATCAAAAGTTGATGTGATAACTTTTGATTATCTTTTTTTGATTACAGCATTGTAATACCATTAGGAATATATTATTAAATATACTAATGTGCTCAAAGAAGAGTGTTTTTTTTTTTTTTGATAAGTACTGACTTTTATAGAAGCACAAACTCATTTACAAAATCGTGGGGCATTCCCCCGAAAACACAAAGCCAAGCTATACAACTTTAGCAAGCCAAAACAAATGGCAACAGAGAAAGAAACAAAGAAAGCAAAGCTAACCATCCAACCCCTGCCTCCACTGTAACAACCCATATTTTTTTTAATCATTAATAATATTATTAATAAGTATTATTAGTAATAATAAAATTCTTTTCCTTAATATATATAGAAATATATTTATTTTTTTTAATTTTGCATGCAATTACATACATGCATGCATTCATTTTTTTTTTCCCTATACACACATGCATGCTTGCACACCCTCTCCATCTCCCACACCTCACTCCCCTGCAATGTCTTTCTCTCTCCCTCCCACAGCTCCCTCTCTCTCCAGCCATTACTCCATCCATTCCTTTTCCTCTAAGAAAAACCAAATACATCCCCCATTGCTCAAAACCAAAAATTTCTTCATCACCAAGCCTAGTCCGAATTCAAAACCTCCTTATCCCCTTAATTCTTCCTCCCTGAACATAAATTCATTCTTATCTCGTTCATTTCAAAGCCCAAGAGATCAAACTTTCATTAATGCAATCTTATCACCCTCTTCAAAATTCTCCTATAAATACCCCACCACTCTGACCCACAAGCACGCCACCATCTTTCCACACACCACTGAGTTAGAATAGAAGAGAAAATTTTAAGAATTTGAGCTCCAATCAATGGAATTTTAGAGAGAGAAAGAAAGAGATAGAAAAGTGGATTTGTGTTCCAAAACCAACCGAAACCCAAATTAACTGTTCCAAACACTTCCCACAACTCCTAGCATCGCCAAACAACACTCAATTCAATCCCAAGGTTCCCCCTCGGCCAAAACCGAAGTCACCTTCCAAAAAGTTTCAAAGTTTCGTCTTCAATCCAATCCGGACAATTCAAGGTATTATAATCCTATCCAACTCCCCTATAAGCATATTTATGTGTTTTTAGGCATAACCATGTTTCCCCCGTAGCCCCATGCTTCAAAACCGAGGCCTATGAACAAAACAAAAAAAAAAGATTCCAACCTGCGGGCTGCAAGAACCAGACTCGAGTTCGTGTTGAACTGCTTCATTGCAAGGATGACCAAGTCAAACATTGTAGCCAGGACTACCAGACTCAAACTCCCTTCGGTTTTTATAAAAAACGATCGAAACCACTTTGCGACCTTCCAAACATGATTTTTGACACCTGAACTATTTTTTCTAGACTTCTCACACCTCAAAGATCATACCTTGTTAATATCATTTTTTTATTTTATTATCTATTTATTAATTATTTACTTGTTTCATTCAAAAGTTTACATACGAAAAATCTTTACGACCTTATAAATTATGTTATTGATACCCGAGTAAATTTTTTTAGACTCTTTACATTCCGAAGATGAAACATTGTTAACCTCAACATATTTTATTTATTAAATAATTTATTATCCATTTATTCTACTTTGACAACTTTTGTTAATATCATTATTTAAAATAACCCCGCGACCCTCCGAACCCAACTTTTGGCACTCGAATGTGTTGTATAGGACCTTTACGGCTCTTATCAAAGTCATGATAATTATTCTAATATTTTTACCTAATTAATGTATTTAATTAGTTTTTAATCAATCTAATTTCTTAGAAATAATTAATAAGAGCCTAGAAGTTTTTTTAAAAAGTTTTATTTGATAAAAGTTCTTACTTTTATTATTGACATCGTGGCCATATAAGACTAAGGGCAACGGCCCATTCATAAAAAGTTTGTGATTGTATTACTTGTTATTGTTTTAATTATTATATCGCACCGATACTTGATTTGAATGCTAGATTAGACCCTAGAGACATAGGGTGGTATGCGAATAGAACTCACATAGACGATGCTAAGTTAATGGAAAAATGGTAAAGTTTTAAAGTTGTGAGATTGATGATTTGATTTGGACCATTGCAATGGTGAGGGTTACCAGTTGGGCCCTGTATTGAAATGAGTTACCTGCGGAGCCCGGTGATGTTATTGTGGCAACACTAACGTATGGTACGCCATAGGAATTTCCAAAAGATAATCATGCCCTTGCCGAACAAGCAAGGGGGAATTATCCCATGACACGGTCATAGTTAGTGTTGTGGCGACTTTAACTTATGGTACACCATGAGAAGTTCCAAAGGGTAATCGTGCCCTTGCCAAACAAGCAAGGGGGGATTGTCTCATGACATGGTCATAGTTAGTGTCTTAAGTATGGTGACGACCCTAACTTATGGTACGCCATGAGAAGTTTCAAAGGGTAATCGTGCCCCTTGCTATGGTTTTAAATGAATTTACGCTAAGTACATAACTTAGGTGTACTCATTTAGGACCCCGTGTGCAGGACAAGCAAGGGGGGATTTTCCCATGACACAGTCATAGTTAATGGATATGGGAGGAAAGGATCTTGTGGAGAAGATCTTAGATTTCACTTAGGTTAATGGATAGTAACAAATTGGTTTATGTGTAAAATCTCTGCTTGACTTCTTCAATTCAATATTATCTTGTTACCTGCTAGCTGTAAAGTAGGAGGGGTAGTTGGGTTGGATTATTCTACTGGGTGAATTCTATCACTCAGGTACAGATTGTCTGGCATCCATGCCAGATTTTGCAGAAAATCAAGAAGAGTCACAGAACGTTGAAGGAGAGCAGTACTATGCAGAGGAGAATCCAGAGGTGAGAGTCGAGCAAGAGTATGATTGGAACCCGTATCAAACCTAGAAGTCGGCTCTGTGTTTTGTCTATTTCATTACCACCAAAAACTATTCTTAGTATTTCCACATTGGTTTGTAATAAATGAATCCTTATGTTGAATTATCTGTTTTGGATTTCGAACCTTAATTTAGCAAATTTTACAGAAATTAATATTTAATACCTCGGATTTTTTTTTTGAAAATCAGGACGTTACATACACACCCTAAGAGGGAGAAAAAATTCCATTCGAGAGACTCAAGGAGAATCTTAATTTGCTGTTAACTTGGGACTGTACCACATCTCTTTTCAGGCTAATAACTTCCCTAATGCAGAAAAATGTATTGAGGATAAGTTGGTCCTTTGTCGAGACTTTTTTTTGGAAAATCCTTTGATTCTGCTCTATCCACAAGGTATAGACAGTAGCAGCTATAACATTTTTCAGAACCCAGCTCTTGAAGCTCATACCTGTAGTGTGCTGGATATACCAGGCCACTATATCATCCAAAGTGGAGGGGATAAGGTCATTAGATGATCTCCTCCACACTTTAGCCCACACAGAAAAGAAGAATGGACATTGGAAGAAAAGGTGGTGCTGAGATTCAAGTTCAGAATTGCAGAGTATGCAACAATCATCTATATTCATGCCCCAAGACAATAATTTGTCTTTAGTGTTCAACTTATGTTGGACAGCCAACCACAGAATAAAAGACTACTTCGGGATATTTTTGCTGAACCACATCACTTTGGATTGCCTCCCACGCAGATTTTACAAAGAAGCCTTGGGGATGGGGAAGCCACACCATGGAGTCCTCCTGACCACATTTAGGCTTAAAATCAGGTATTTTAAGCACCGAGTTTTTTTCAAAAACATCCCTCAAACTATATATCATTTGTTTACTTCATCTTCAAACTATCAAAAACGTTTACTTAGTCCTCCAACTATTGAAACCAAGTCTATGTTGCCATCCTCTCTAACTTCTGTTAACTTTTAGACGGAAAGTACACACATGAGCAGCACATGCCCTAATTCCCCACAGCTAAAAGGGCAAAAATGCCATTCCACATCAATCCACAATTCCACGCACAAAACCCTCTCTCTCTCTCTCTCTCTCTCTGTATATGTAGCCGACTCATCACTCCACAGTCCACATCATTCTTACACACGCAAATCCAGAATTTTGATTGATGAAGGCTTAAGGAGAGGAGTTGGCTGCAATGGACGATCGATTGAGACAAGGAGACGAACATGCCCCAAACTATAAATCTGCAATTCCATTTTAGATGAGTTTCCTATTATGGTATGCGTGAAAGTTAGGGTTTTTCAAATCTGCATGGGTTATATGTCACGACCCAAATCTAGCGGATTTGAATATCGTGACCAGCCAGTGAGTCCGTCTCATCAAAGGCCTCTTTCTCTCTCTCTCTCTCTCTCTCTCTCAATAGAAAAAGACTTAACATTTGCGAAAGCGATCTATAAAAATAAAAGTCACTAGATTTTCTTTTTAATAACGGAGACATGAGCCACATTTTTTCGTTTCCCTTCCACTACATAATCGTGACATAAGCTTAATGGTATAGTTACTCAGTCCGTCCTTCTACTATTTCTGATTACCTGAAAAGAAAAATTTCAACAAACATAAGCTACTGCTTGTGTGAGATTATGAGTTATCGGAGTTACATGACTTACCATGGAATTTTCAAAATCATTTTTATCAGAGAAAAACATGAATCATAACTTTAGTTTTTCATAGCTTGAACTATAACCAATACCATAACTTCAGCTTTTTATGGCTTGAGCTGTAACCAAAACAATTCTAGGTATAACATAACATAACATAACATAATAATATGATACCATCCAACGATTACCGCCGGTACTGAGAGAGCGACCTTCAACGCGCATAACATGAATTGATCAATTCAGTTGGACACCCGGTTGTGCCCCTTTCTAGTCCGCCCTTATAACGCCATTCCGACTAGTATCTTTAACGTCCCCTAGATTCAAGGACATCATTTGTGTAGAGACTCGAAATTTTTTCCATTTTCTTTAGTCATTTAAATATGTGGAAGATCATATTTTGACTAAGTTCTATGTTTATTAATGTGGGAGTACGGATATACGTCTATCGTTGTGTACCGCACATTCAGAGAATAGTTGAACTTTGAGTTTCGATGTTGAAATGATGTTTGAAAGTGTTGGTAGTAAGCGGGGTTCAATTCAATGTTCGTCGGTAAAATTTCTTTTTTCTTCAACCAGTACCGGTATTGCATTTTGCGAGTACCGGTACCCGCTGTCCAGAAGTTGTGTTTTTCTGGCATATTGGGGTTCCAGTACCGGTACTGAGAATCGCCCAGTACCGGTACCCGCTGTCGATTTTCAAAAAATACAACACACATTTCAACTCACTATAAATACCCCCCTTTACCATTTTTCATACACAAACCCGCGAAATAATCCTAGAAACACCATCTCTTACTTACCCCACTCCAATCTCACTCAAATCTCTTGATTTCAACCTCAAACTTTCTTGAATCTTGAATTTGGTGAACAAATGGTAAGTTTTGTGTTCTTTCTTTCACTCCTTGACACTCAATCTCATTTTTCTCTCTCTCCTCTCGATCATTTGTTGATTCATGCTTGTTTATCTTATTTTTGGGTTATATTCTCTTTAGATCTTGTACCAAGGCTCGAGAGGAGCTCGTCTTGAAAGATTTGGGCTTGACCCACTTGATTCTCTTAGGGTTTTGCTCAAAACCCATTGTGGTAGGGATTTCTTACTCTTGTTATACGTTTATATGACGTTTATGTACCTAGATCGGGCTTTGTCTCGTGCTTGAGGTTGGGTTTTATGTTTCTACCAAATCTGAAAAATCTGCTCGTTTTCTGGGTTCAGCCCAACTTTGAACAGCCATAACTTCTTCGTTCGATGTCCGTTTCATGCAAAATTTATATTGATTCGAAGGTCTTGAAGTCAGATTTCATTTGCTACCAGAATCACCTTAAAACTCTTTGGCCTCGTTTGATTCAGGGATTAAAACAGATAGGATTAAGAGTCCTGGGATTAGTTATCCTGGATTATTTTGTCCTGGTACTAATTTAGTCTTGAGTCTTATACAATCCCATGTTTGATTCGCGCTGGATTAATATCGGGATATCCCATGCTGAGGCCAATCCCATGTTTGATTCTGTCATTAATTTTCAGGATTAATTTCAGGACTATTTCTCTCTCTCCCCCTTCTCTCAAGCATTCCAACCAATTTCTAGACATTCCAATCAATTTCTCAAGCAATTTAACTAACTTCTCAGCATTCCAACCAAATTCTCAAGCAAAAAAACTGGGCATTGATCCAATTTATTTGTTCTAGCAAATAAATTCAAGTATTCAAAGAATCTGGGCATTCCAAATTCTCAAGCAAAAAATTCAAGGATTCAAAGAATCTGGGTATTCCAAATTATTTGTTCTAGCAAAAAATCTGGGCATTCCAAATTCTCAATTTAAGGATTCAAAGAATTTGTTCTAGCACTATTTCGGATCAAAAAGCCTTCTCAATTTATTTTCTTTTACCAATCAAAAGAACATCTTTTTCTCAACACCCATGGAACTTGCGGCTCCTCGGCATATATCACAATAAAAGTGGTATAACCTGGGCATGCTAACCAACAAGATGTGACATAACCTGTGCATTATAACATGCTAAAGCCAACCAAACAAAAAAAAAACTATAAACAGTTAAAAGCCATCACATAACCAGACAAAAACTTATACTAAAGCCATCACATAACATGCTAAAGCCATCACAAAAAGGCATAACATAAAGTTATGCTCCTGTTCCAAAAAGTCATGCTCCTATTCCAAAAGTGCATCACAAAAGGCATCACATTTGTTAAAAGTGCACCCCATACTGACCAACAGAAGCTAAAATTAAACATAGTTTTTAAGTTTTTGTTCCAACTAGACTTGAAATTTAAGGACACAAGTCACACAACTTTTTCACCGCACAACTTCTTCACCATTATCATTTTTTCCTCATCATCAAAGCTGAAAAAGTGGTCAACCTTTTGTGCATCTTGGGTGATTGCCATTCCGGCAAGGACCCTAGACTGAACTGTGATTGGAAGTTTCCTAATTGCGTCATTAACTTCGGTTCTTTTCTTTGAGAGGTCATGTGCATAACCCATCCTACCTCCAAGCATCTCAATCTTAGCATCAGACCTCTCAAAATATATCCCCAACTTGTCAGCGAAATTATTCATTCCAGCCAAGATGTTCTTAGAAACCTTAGCCTTTTTCTTTGACTGCTCTTCAGGTGACTTGTCAATTGTGTTCACCGTGGTTAAATCACCACCGGCTTCCTTGGAAGCCTCATCTAAGTTCTCAACCATATCAGCTGCACTCTCAGCCATCTCTCTCGTTGCTCTATCATTCCCAAAAATCATGCACCAATCTTCATAGTAAGGGAATGACTTGAACCTTAGCCCTGACGCATTATTGTCTGTCTACAAAAGATTTAAAATGCAATGGTTATTTACATGGTTAGCATGCTGTAAATTGTTAGAGTTGATAGGGAAAAAAGATTACCTTGCAGTAGTCCTCCCAAATTTTATCATCCACTACTTCTATCATATGTGTTGAGTTATTCCATCCGAACCCACTAGAGCCACGCATAGCCTTGACAGAGTAATAGTTTTTTTTTTTCAAACCTTCAACTTAGATGAAATATGAGGACTAGCACGAATGCTAGTGCCAGGCAAAGCAACAAGTAACATTCCCTCAACTTTCCTCAAATATCCAGACTTGAAAGAATTTTCAATTCTTTCACCTTTGACAACCATTTCCTTCATCGCATTAAAAAGTGCATCTTCCTCCCTTTGATTCCATGAACGCCTAACTGCATCAACAACGTTTTCTTCAGCATTCCCTCCCTCCTTTGCCTTCCCTCCCTTCTTACGAGACTTAGTAGGCTTCTCCATCCTTAATATAGTCAATGCCCACATTCATTTTTACACAATAAAGCACATCAATGTCCACAAATTCGTGTTCAAAGTCACAAATAAAGTCTCACAAACAAATACATGATAAAAACCCCAAATAAAGTCCAAAAACCAAATATGACATCAAACCCACAAATAAGTATTCAAAGAATGACATAAAGTCGTACAAATAGTACGTGATCAAAGCCACCAATAAAGTCTTAAAAATAAGTACATGATTAATGACATGATGTTACAAATGGACAAGGGCACTCTAATTGCCACCATGGCCCCTTCGTTCTTGCCACTCTTGATAAATATGTTGTGCAAAAGCATCCCTCCAGTCAGTCCATTGACCTGATGTCTCCACTGTATCAATGTAGTCATCATCATTATCTTCCTCTTCGAGGTTATCAAGTTCATGTGGGTCAACACTCATCTCTTTTCTAATGTGATTATGGACTAGACAACATGCCGTAACAATACGACATTGCGTTTTAATGGGGAAGAATGAGTAACTCCTAAGAATAGGCCATCGAATTTTTAACAAACCAAAAGTCCTCTCAATGATGTTACGGGCTTGAGCATGTTTCATATTAAAGTACTACCATCCCATTCTTTCAAATGGTAACGCTTTCCTCTGTATGGAGCTAAGAATCCTTCTGCATTTGTGTAGCCAGCGTCAACAAGGTAATACGAATCTGTGTATGATTGATTTACTAAGTTATGTACTTTTTATTAAGAAATATGTTGATAAAGCTACATATGTAATAAAAAAAATGCTTACCAGTGGGAATTTTTAGCCCATTTGTCCTAGTAATAACATTGCGCAAGATTCTAGAGTCTGCTGTTGACCCTTCCCAACCAGATAAGACATAGATCATGTTCATATCTGTGTTACAAACACCCAACACATTTGTAGCCAAATCTCCTTTTCGATTCCTATACCTTGGTCTAACTGATGGACCAACTCGAACATCAATGTATGTGCCATCTAGTGCCCCCAAACAATTCTAAAAATATTGCAAGAAGTTAATTATTTTTACTTAGAAACTTAAAATAACCATACAAGTTATGTACTCAATTTCAAATGTTACCTGAAAAATTTTCGACCTATCATCTGTGCATGCTTGAGTTATAGGCTCAAGCTTGACAAGTAGTTGACCTTGCAGGCGTATGACAGCCCAAAGAACATTATTGAAATGCCTACTAACAGTTTGACCTGACCGGAAGAAGTGGTGCTTAACAACTCTATTCTTATGGTAGTGTGCTATGGTGTACAAAAACATCGCAACTTTCTCCTCCAAACAAACTGACCTTGAATGGGACAACCCCCCAACTGTTTCAATTAGGTTACATAGGCGCATAAAGCAATTCCTATCCATCCGAAGTTGCTCCAAACAAGTTACGTCGCTACGACGCACTAACCGATTGATGTTATCTATTTGTTCTTGGAATGGGTTCGGTTCCATAAACCTAGTGTAACGCCCCGAATTTTGGATACGTTAAATAAGACATTTTATTATAAAAACGAAGTGAGTCTGGCTCATTATTACATCATAAACCTTACAAAAGTACTTTTATTCAAATAACGGAGGGAACTAGGGTTCCTATCTACTGCTCCGCTTCTTCCTCCATCCTGACTAGCTCCTCGGCTTCGAAGGCCTCCAAGGTGTACATCTCACCCTGTTCATCTATGAGGTCTGACACATTATATCGGCGTCACCACCAATATAACATGTCAGGGTCACCAAAAGGTAACACCGTGAGCTACAACGCTCAATAGGAAATCCTTACCCACCAACCTTACAACAGTAAATCATTTATAACAACACTAGCAATCACACATCCACATTCGTTAATCATCTATCGTTGGTGTCCAAGATTTCTGTGTTTCTCCTACGCGACTCATCGTAGACCGTGTCAACATTTTCACATATAAATCAACCTTTCAAAATCATTTGTTTAACTTACCCAACCTCGGTTCCGCCGCGCCGGGTTCCCGAGTATCCTCACAATGGTTCCACCGCGCCGGGTTCCCATTGGCACACAATTGCATTGGCTCCGTACCGCGGATAACCAAGCCATTCCTCACCATGGTTCCGCCGCTCTGGGTTCCCATTAGAATGCACACAACCTCACAATGGTTCCGCTATTCTGGATTCCCATTGGAACACACACAACCTCACAATGGTTCCGCCTTTCCGGATCTCCATTGGAACACACACAACCAACTCACATTATGCCACCAAAATCGGTCATAATGTAGTTTCAAAATATTTTCTCCCTCGGATAAACACATTCTCATCTTCATTAACACACCCTAGGTGCCATGTCTCTACTTCCTTAGTTCTTGTGTCACGTTATCATGCATAGACTCCGTGGTGTAGGACTTTACACATAACAAGCATTTATCGAAACTCAAAATGAATCAAACAAGGCTACATAACATGCTTGAATTACCAATAACGAACGTCATGCATTTCATACGTTTCTAACAAAAGATAACCTTATCTACTTTAAATATATTGATCAAAGTTACTTCCTAATGAACTTATATACAAAACTACTTTATATTTGGGATAGTAGATACGGATAAATACCGTTCTTCTTGGCGGTGGTCGGTTTTGGAATTTTGCGGCGTAACAGCGTCGGTTTGCTTCGAAAGGAAAAGAGATGTACTTTCTTTTCCTAGAAACAACTTTATTAACTAATGTGGACTACTTTAAAGATCTATGGGTGGTTTTAAGAGGTGGTTTGGTGGTATTGCTCAAGAACTCAAGAAAACTAGAACTTTGGAAGCAAGAACACTTAGAATTTCTAGAGAGAAGGAAGAGCAAAGCTTGAAGGTGTGAGTTTGAAGCTTGGAATGAGCTTCTATTTATAGGCAAAGGCTTCCCTCTCTCTCTCTCTCTCTCTCTAGCCGAATCCCTCTCTCTCTCTCTTTCTCCCTCACTTTTCTTTCATTTGTCATGGTTGATTGAAAGGTTAAAGGCTAATTGGTAGGCTTGCATGGCTAGGTTAGTCATTGTATTTGGTCTTTGGAAGATTTGTTGGAAGAAAGGAGACAATGGTACAAGATTTGGTGTTTGAATAACAATTTAAGGATAAAAGGAGATAGATTTTGGAAGATATTCAACCCATAACTTGAAATGGTGAAAGAACAATAAGGTACAAGTCCCATCTTCCTTCTTCTTCCTTCCTCATTCCCTCTCTCTCTCTCCCTCTTCCTCTTTCTCTCTCCCGGCCTCTCTCTCTCTCTCTTTCTCTCTTTCTCATGTACTAGCTATATACATATATATATATATATATGTATGTACTACAATGCAAGAATACAAAATAAATTAATGGGTACTTTGGTACTTTGAAATCCAAAATGACTTAAGGTCAAGATTTTTCCTTTAAACTAATACAAAAGGTACTAGTACTTTAATTAATATAATAATGTACTTTATACTTCCGGGAATCTTAACAAAATATTAGTTTAATAGACTTAGTACTAGATAGTAAGATTAACCTATTGTCCAATGGATAATAAATTCCTTAATGGTTAATAACCACTGGATAATAAAGGATGGGTACTGTAAATAATAAATTAAGTCTTATAAAAAGACTACATGTCCTTTGTAAATACACATGTGTATATATACATGTATTTAACAAATATAATAATAGAAAGGCTATTGTGCAATGGGTAAAGATTACCCTAACGGTTATTGTCCAATGGACCATAGTTACTAGGGTACTTTTATAGTAAAATATTCAAAAAGTACTTTCAAAGTAATTATAAAAGTCCATTTTTTAAAAGATAATAGTACTTTGTTCAAATCTTTCAAAAATCATTTTAATATAAAGAATTGAGTTTCTATTATCCAATGGATAATAGTTTCCCTAACATTTATCATCCAAAGGATAATGAATAAAACCAAAACAATAAAAGAAAATAAGTAATTCAAATAAAATTCAAATATTTAACGAAATTTTTATTGACCAAAATTCAGGGGCTTTACAATCTATCCCCCTTAAAACAATTTCGTCCCCGAAATTGGCGCGCGACTACAGATTAGACTAGGTCGCTAGACCGGTCTTGGAATCATCGACTATCCCCCTTAAAAATTGGAGTAGGTCACCATCAATCGAATTAAGCCTCATCACTTGCTTAACGAGATGGGGTTGAAGTAGCTTCTGCCATTGAACAGCTTGCCTCGTCGTACGTCTTTGGTAAGGTCTCCACTGTAAATACCAACGCCAAATGCAAAACTTCTACCAAATCATCATGTGAACTAGTATCCCACAAGTGTTCCTAGTACATCCTTGTTGAACCCTCCTGCTTCTCGATATTAAACCTATTTCCAAAAATAGGAAACAATGGGTCCATAATTGTAAGGCATGAGTATTCCATCCTCATTCCGGGAACAAACAGATTTCAGCAGGCAATCCTTGCGGTACTCTATGAACTCGGATATTATGAACGAAGGCAGTGAAAGAACCTATGCAGTCACGAAAAGATAAACCTTCCTAACCTCTCACAGTCGAAGCGTGCCTTCTTTCTTCTTCTCGAACAATGCTGGTGTTTCTCATGGTGACATACTCGGCCTAGTAAATCCTTTGTACATCAGCTCCTTCGATTGGGTCTTGAGCTCCTTTAGCTTGCAGGGTCATTTGGTACAACGCCATAGAGATTGGTGCGATTCCCGATTAAAGTCCTATAGAGAAGTCTATTTCTCCTAAAGGCAATAAGCTAGGAAGTTCATCGGCATACTCGCACTTGATGTGTGGAAATCCCACTTCCATTCTATTAGCTTCTCCTTACTGGAAACTAGCGGCCATTCAAGTAGTGGATTCTGCCACCTTGATCTTTTCGTCGCCGAACCCGCTGTCCGTCTATTCCCTTTAAAAGGAATAGAGTCCCTTCTAGGGTATAAGCTGTCACCATCCTTTGATGACAGTCCATGACTGCTCGATGCGCTGATCGCCAATCGAATCCAGGATTACGTCGATATCTGCCATGTTGATTACTCTAAGATTGCAGGTCAAACGTAGGTTGGCTATTACTAGTTCGCACCCTTTACGCACTAGACTAATAGCTATACTCCCTTCAACTGGTACGTGGCCAAAGCCACACGATCCCCGTCTTGGGTAATTTCGAGGGTTTTGAGGATCATCTTGACCTCATTCAGCCAAGTCTCGGCCACGACAGGGTTAGTGTCCCCATGAAAGGTCGAAGGTCGACGTTTGCAGAACTCGTTCATCGCTCGGGTTCGGGTCATAGGTCCGTCGTCGTGGTTAGCGTTCAAAGTAATCACAAACGCTTGCATGATCTGGGCTAGGTTGGGGTTAGTGTCAGAGGGTTCTCTGTGCTCGTATTCTAATCCGCGGCGCGTATTAACAATCTACGAGGGAAAATCGAAAGGGGGTTTTTGTTTACTAAAATAAATTTTCTTTTCGCAAATGGTCTATCTTTCAAAAGTCAAAAGTAGTTTAATAAATAGTATGCAACGGTACTCTTTAAAAATAAAGCAGGTTTTTCATAGATAAGAACATCATACAACATAAGCATAGAATTACAAACATAAACATAGTGTTCTACTACAAAATAAATAGATTAGAACAAGATTTCCTACTACAAGCTGAGACGGTCCTAATCCTTAACATCCAACATCCCGAAGGACTACAACAGTTACTAGGTTTATTCTAGGCACGCCTAGGCAATCTCTTTGGCCTTCACGGACCTTCTAGGGCCTCGTCCTCCTTGAGATTCCCTTCATCCGCAGGGTTCTCTTCCTTAGTCACCTCATTGGTGTCTTTATCGCCATTGACTTCTTCTTCCTTAATTCTAACCTCAAAGTTCTCCATCAGGGGTAAAACACCGAAATACTCATGGAAAGCAGACAGGATCGGAAATATTTTCGAAAACCAAGGGTCCTCCTCCACGGGAATAGGAGTATACTGCTGCACACTCATGAAATCTCATTTTTTAGCGAGTATAGCGGCAATAAAGTTGGGATTCCCCCCTAGTTGAGTTGTCATAGCTTCTATGGCGTCCTTGAGTTGGCGATCTCCAATCAATAGGTTAACTAGGTGGTTCATCTACAAGGAAAGGTTTCAACCTCAATTAGTAACAGAGTTTTATTAACTCTAAAGAAAACTCTTGAGTTTCTAAGTCCCACATTCGATCCTTGATTTAAGTCATCATCCAATTGTTCGGGAATTCTCAGCTCGGCCGTACTGCCAATTTCCGTGCCTTGCTTCAATCCGAAGATTGTTTTGACAGAATTCCACCCAATTTGGGACGGTAAACTTAAATTCAATTCACGTTTGTGCAACGGTCAACTTATCTCGTGGTTTTACCCATTCTACCCATGGTCGAGGTTTTGAACCTAAAGCTCTGATACCAAGTTGTAACGCCCCGAATTTTGGGTACGTTAAATAAGACATTTTATTATAAAAACGAAGTGAGTCTGGCTCATTATTACATCATAAACCTTACAAAAGTACTTTTATTTAAATAACGGAGGGAACTAGGGTTCCTATCTACTGCTCCGCTTCTTCCTCCATCCTGGCTAGCTCTTCGGCTCCGAAGGCCTCTAAGGTGTACATCTCACCCTGTTCATCTATGAGCTCTGACACATTATATCGGCGTCACCATCAATATAATATGTCAGGGTCACCAAAAGGTAGCACCATGAGCTATAACGCTCAATAGGAAATCCTTACCCACCAACCTTACAACAGTAAATCATTTATAACAACACTAGCAATCACACATCCACATTTGTAAATCATCTATCGTTGGTGTCCAAGATTTTCGTGTTTCTCCTACGGGACTCATTGTAAATCGTGTCAATATTTTCACATATAAATCAACCTTTCAAAATCATTTGTTTAACTCACCCAACCTCGGTTCCGCCGCGCTGGGTTCCCGAGTATCTTTACAATGGTTCCGTCGCACCAGGTTCCCATTGGCACACAATTGCATTGGCTCCGTACCGCGGATAACCAAGCCATTCCTCACCATGGTTCCGCTGCTCCAGGTTCCCATGGGAACGCACACAACCTCACAATGGTTCCGCTATTCTGGATTCCCATTGGAACACACACAACCTCACAATGGTTCCGCCTTTCCGGATCTCCATTGGAACACACACAACCTCACAATGGTTCCGCCTTTCCGGATCTCATTGGAACACACACAACCAACTCACATTATGCCACCAAAATCGGTCATAATGTAGTTTCAAAATATTTCCTCCCTCGGATAAACACATTCTCATCTTTGTTAACACACCCTAGGTGTCATGTCTCTACTTCCTTAGTTCTTGTGTCACGTTATCATGCATAGACTCCGTAGTGTAGGACTTTCCACATAACAAGCATTTATCGAAACTCAAAATGAATCAAACAAGGCTACATAACATGCTTGAATTACCAATAACGAACGTCATGCATTTCATACGTTTCCAACAAAAGATAACCTTATCTACTTTAAATATATTGATCAAAGTTACTTCCTAATGAACTTATATACAAAACTACTTTATATTTAGGATACTAGATAAGGATAACTACCGTTCTTCTTGACGGTGGTCGGCTACGAAGATTTGGTCGTCGGTTTTGGAATTTGGCGGCGTAACGGCGTCGGTTTACTTCGAAAGGAAAAGAGATGTACTTTCTTTTCCTAGAAACAACTTTACTAACTAATGTGGACTACTTTAAAGATCTATGGGTGGTTTTAAGAGGTGGTTTGGTGGTATTGCTCAAGAACTCAAGAAAACTCAAGAAAATTAGAACTTTGGAAGCAAGAACACTTAGAATTTCTAGAGAGAAAGAAGAGCAAAGCTTGAAGGTGTGAGTTTGAAACTTGGAATGAGCTTCTATTTATAGGCAAAGGCTTCCCCCTCTCTCTCTCTCTCTCTAGCCGAATCCCTCTCTCTCTCTTTCTCCCTCACTTTTCTTTCATTTGTCATGGTTGATTGAAAGGTTGAAGGCTAATTGGTAGGCTTGCATGGCTAGGTTAGTCATTGTATTTGATCTTTGGAAGATTTGTTGGAAGAAAGGAGACAATGGTACAAAATTTGGTGTTTGAATAACAATTTAAGGACAAAAGATGATAGATTTTGGAAGATATTCAACCCATAAGTTGAAATGGTGAAAGAACAATAAGGTACAAGTCCCATCTTCCTTCTTCTTCCTTCCTCCTTCCCTCTCTCTCTCTCCCTCTTCCTCTTTCTCTCTCTCTCGGCCTCTCTCCTCTCTCTCTCTCTCTCACGGCCTCTCTCTCTCTCTCTTTCTCTCTTTCTCATGTACTAGCTATATGCATATATATATGTATGTACTACAATGCAAGAACACAAAATAAATTAAAGGGTACTTTGGTACTTTGAAATCCAAAATGACTTAAGGTCAAGATTTTCCCTTTAAACTAATACAAAAGGTACTAGTACTTTAATTAATATAATAATGTACTTTATACTTCCGGGAATCTTAACAGAATATTAGTTTAATAGGCTTAGTACTAGATAGTAAGACTAACCTATTGACCAATAGATAATAAATCCCTTAACGGTTAATAACCACTGGTTAATAAAGGATGGGTACTTTAAATAATAAATTAAGTCTTATAAAAAGACTACATGTCCTTTGTAAATACACATGTGTATATATACATGTATTTAACAAATATAATAATAGAAAGGCTATTGTGCAATGGGTAAAGATTACCCTAACGGTTGTTGTCCAATGGACCATAGTTACTAGGGTACTTTTATAGTTAAATAATCAAAAAGTACTTTCAAAGTAATTATAAAAGTCCATTTTTTAAAAGATAATAGTACTTTGTTCAAATCTTTCAAAAATCCTTTTAATATAAAAAATTGGGTTTCTATTATCCAATGGATAATAGTTCCCCTAACATTTATCGTCCAAAGGATAAAAAATAAAACCAAAACAATAAAAGAAAATAAGTAATTCAAATAAAATTCAAATATTTAACGAAATTTTTATTGACCAAAATTCAGGGGCGTTACACCTAGATTCGTGTCAAGAGTAATATCTCTCAAGAGCAACTTGGACCGCAATTATAGCCAAACCACACACTACTTTTTTCTGCCTGATCAAATGCGTCACTATGGTGAATACCTCGGTCTCCTCTGAAGTATAATCCAACTCATTTCCAGTGATATCCATCTACTAACAAAATATCAAAGCAGAAAAAAAAATCAGTGTTCAAGATACTAGTGTTAGAACAAAGTATACCAGTGTTCTAGATTTGGACACGCCTACACTGGTATATTGCTTACTCAATATACCCGTTCGGAAGTACCATATTCTAGGGTTTCAAAAAATCAACTGAAACAGATGCTAGGGTTTAGAAATAGTTTGTGACTAAAAATTATTAAAAGTAAAACACATGAAGCAGAAATCTCAAGATCCAAACGAAAACAAAGCAGGTTTCTCAAATGAACTCATTTCCAGAAATCTGAAGATCGAGATCGATATATACATAGAGAGAGAGAGAGAGAGAGAGAGAGAGAGAGAGAGAGACGAAGTACCATGTTCGGATCGAAGACAATCGCCAATTTTTGAATCACCTCAGAGCTGCTCTGGTTTAGAGAGAGAGGAGGTGCGGCGAAAATAAGAAACGTGAAGAAGCAGCGTGGAAGCCATGTATTTATATTAGTGACATTTTTGCAATTGTTGGGAAGTTCCCTTCCGTGTTTTTTTTGTCCGGGATAAATAATCATCCCCCCCCACCCCACCCCACCCCACCCCACCCCACATGGTATTATATAATACACCCCATATAAGGATTAAAACAATCCCAGGATTACCAATCCCAGCGAGCAAAATGGGAACCAAACGAGGGAAAACACGGGATTAGATGCGTTTAGTCCAATCCCAGGCAGCTAATCCCTGAATCAAACAAGGCCTTAGTACCCAGAAAGTTATGACCATTTTAGTAGAGGTGTGTCAATCTGCTGATGTCTGTAGCTACTTCTAAGTTTGTTTTCGTTCTGTGTTATGGCTCCCTATATGGTTAGAACATGTTTAAGTCACTCTCGAGTATGATTGCTTGTGTTCTAATGGCTCGTTGTTCAATCTTGTCTATTGGCCCTCGTTAGAGTATAATATTGTGTCGTTGGGTGGGAAATGTACCATAAGGTTGATTAGGAGTACTGTGGACAATAAGGAGGAATGTGGTGAGTGTTGTAGATGAACATGCGCTTGTCTAGTGATCCGATGAGTAGTATTGTTACTCGTATCCTCGTGCCTTGTCTTGTTGAGCTCCCTAGGTTTTTTGGGCACTTGTTCAATAAGATTCTCGTTTAGAACCTAGCCATTGATGTGTCATGGAGTCATTGTGGGTTCGGTACGTGACGTAGGGCATCTGATAGACTTAGAGGAATAACGTGGACTTAAAGTATTTTATCAATATGCAATGGGGTATGCTTATTGATAAGCGCGTAAATGTTCACATTAGCACCTCCTAATTTATCATTGTTAAGTCTATTTATTTTCTTACTTAGTATTTTAATGTTTGATTTTTGTATTGTAGGTGTTTGAAAGTTTAATAGGTTAAAGCCGATTAAATCATGGATTGAGCCATACAGTATTATTTTTGCTCCTACTGTTGCATGTCTTGGCGGGCCTCAAAAGGCTATCTTTTATTACCACTTGTTTTGACTGAAGTCTTGGACAAAAGAAAAAGGGAATTACGCCTAAGGAAATTCTCGACCGGCCCTTGAGGTTATTAATTATTATTAGTCGGCTACAGAAGCTATAAAAGAAAGGGAGAAGCAGCACTTTATTCGGATGGATGAAAATAGAAGAACGGGGCTGCCGTGGAAAAGAATTGGAGGCGATTCCCACGCACAGAAAAGAAAGAAAAGAATGGGGCTGCTAGCTGCCGTGAATATTGTTTTGTTCTTGAGTTTTTCTTTCCACCAAGTTATTTGAAGTATTGTTTAATTATTCGCATTCCGGTAATTCATTTTAATTTTTGTTCTTTATAAAAGTTGTTCATCAGTATTCAATTAGTTAATATTTCTTGTTTATTTTTCATCTTTCGTAATAGAAGTATGTTTCAACCTAGGGTTTCTTTTGTTTATTGCTTAATGAAGAGTGAGTAGTCGTTGAGGTAGGGTCACGTGGTGATTAGCACACAGTGGCCGGATTGGATGCGTTTTGCTCCTATTTTGAAATAAAGAATGTTTAAAAAATAATTTTAGATTGATAAAATACTTCTCATAGACGAAACCTAGGCATTGTCGGAGCCTATGTGAATGGGGGAATGGGGGTCCAAAACTCATTCTCCGTTGCGCATAGGTAAACAGCGACCATAAGGGTTTGCATTTTGCTGGGCATCTTTCTCAGTCTAAAATCGAATGTGTTGAAGAACACCAATTGGAGCAGATAAGTCCGGGCTAGTTGCGAGTGCTATGAACTCTACGATCGTACATTTTTTTAAATTATTTGATAAGAAGAGTTATTGCGTAAGTTTAGTTAAATCTCAATCAAAACGACAAGGGAGGGCTACCTAAGAGCCAGTTTAAATAATAACAACCCGAGTTTTTAGTCAGCACACATTACCGTCTCTGTGGATTCGACTCCGGATATACGGGATATTATGCTACGTCGGTCTCCGCCCTATACTTGGGGTAACCCATCAATTTTGGACTAGGAAATCGTCAAGCACTTATGAGTTTGTAATACATTATTGATGATGTATGAATGAATGTGAACTTGAAAAATGATGTTTGCTTATATATTGATTGATAATGCTTTTATGTATACAGGAGCTGTGAATTTTGAATTGAGGGTTCTGCAACGCAAGGTGTGGTAATGCGAAAACTCAGGTGGAGAGAATCCAATGTGACGCAAGGGTAGTAACACAGTTGAATGTCTCGCATGATGAAGAGAATTTTGATTGACTTCAGAAGTCTATGTTGATGTTTGGATTGTTTGTTGCTTGGGATTGTGGTTGTCAAAAAAGAGAATGAAATGTTGGTTTTATCAAGGTTTTATTAAAGAAAGAAATTTGGATTTTGAAAAGAGAATTCTTATAAAAAATCCTCCGGTATTCTTGAGCGAATCAACGGATCCGGTATTTGGGCATAAATCAACAAACTCCGGTATTCAAGCTCAAATCAACGGAGTTTGACCTGTAGTGGTCTTGGGTTTTCTTTAAATTGTTTTGGAAATCAAAAAGTAAAGTTTAATGAAATGAGGTTCTATGGTAAATGGTATGAGTTTAAATGTTGCTTCTAGTTGACGTATGAATGGTTAAGGACATCTGTAGGACGTCCAGGATTCTCTAGTCTTAGTCCGTCTGTTCGTAGTGGTAGCTCTTGTATCTCACGTTCATTTGTTGGAATTCATTCACTCTAGTTGCATGCTTCATCACATTTTCATATAATTTGAGTATAGATTTTTCTACTGGGCTAGTGTAGCTCAACCTATCATTTTCAAGTTCAAAACAAGGAAGTTGGCATGGTATGCATTGCGTGCTTGTCGATCATAGATTTCGAAGGTATTAAAGAAGCCGCAATTGACACTTGTTTTGAAAATAATATTTGGAAGAATGACAAATGTAAAACTGTAATATTATTTTGGTATTGATAACTTGGGGCTTCGAGCCAAGCTTGTATCTTTTAAATTTAAGTTCGTAAACAAGGGAAGAAATGTCATTTGGGTATTATCGGTACTTCAGTAGAGATTCTATTTATCGTAAATTATTATTATTTATGTTAAAAAATCGAGGGCGTAACAATTCGGATGTATCAATAATACTTTTTCCATGAACTATTTAAAATGTCATAATTCCATGGTATGTTTGCTACAAAAGAACTTTATTGTTAAATAACCATAATTTTAGTCAACTAAAAACTTTACAAAAATTCATATAACAGGGATAATTCATAACTCACATTTTACATCTGAGATTTACCGTATCGTACTGGGTCCAGAACAGAATACAAATGATTAGAAATACTAATATTGTTGCTAATTTATTTTATCATTCTAATAATCTATTTTTGATTAGCATCTCTTCTTTCATTTTTTTTAGGGTGGCTTACATCCCCTTTTCACTTCCAAAGTACCCAATATAACCTATTTCTTTCTTCTTGATTCCTGTGGGTGGATATGAGTAAACAATTCCTAATTTTCCATGGTTACCGAATTTTATATATAGGATTGCCATCTAATTTATCATTTCCCTTCTGTCAACATTCTAAACTTTATTTTTCCTAGTCTACCGGTGAATATTCATGCCCATAGAGTAAATTGTGCCCACTTCACATATGCTACGAGCCACAAGTGAAACTTTAAATTATTGAATTATTTCCTAATAAGACTTTCATCTTTAGATTCTGTTGACCTTGGTATGCTAAGTAACCTAAAACTTGAGTTCGAGTTTGATCCAATTATGGAACGAGTCGAGCCGAACCACAAGTTTGTGAGAAGCTCAATTCATTTGTAGCTCAACTCAAAACCAAACAACTCTAATGAATAAGTTATATATGATCAACTCGCAAACCTGTGGATCGAATTGACCCCTAATTGGAATAATCCTACTGAACAGTTTATTTAAAGCCATTCTTTCCCACTTCCATTTTTACTATGAGTTTGGAACAGAAAATTAAAGGAGAGATTATATAGATTCATACATGTGCAAGTGTGAGTGTGTGTAGGTACGGCAGTGGCGTGAGGAAAAATGTGATAACTCACCTAATTCTTGTCTTTCTCCTCTGTTCCTTTTTATCTTCACATTCCTTATTTCTCTATTTACTTCTCTCTTTAATTTCTTCCTCTCTTTTTTGTGCCGTGTGTGTGATGTGTGTGCCATGTGGAGTGTGTGTGAGAAAATGGGAGCATAGCTATTTATAGTAGACTAGTAAGATCTAGGGTACATCTAGAAAGATCTTATCATATCCAATTATGTCATATCTAATATTATCTAGAATAATCTAGGATTATCTGATAAAACCTAAAATCATCTAATAAAATCTAAATAGAATCTAAGTGTATCTTCCAAAATCTAGAATATTCTTTAGGGATTTCTATCCGATTTGTCCTATAATAAGACGCCGACTCTTTTCCGGATTATTCTATTTGAAACTCACAGTTCTCCACCTCGTGGAAATTCGTGCCTTATTCTCGTGTCACAATATTCTTAACATAGTGGGGTGATATCAGCGGAGCTTAATAAATGTCACACCCCCGATTTTCAACATAAATATAAAGGGATGAATAAAACCTCGCAATAATCCGTACAATACCTCAAAAGAGTTTAACATTCTCATTTCTTCAATAACACTTCAACATCTAAAAGTTTCCAAAAAGTACATCTTTGGCTTCATGACCCAAATCAACATAAGTATTGAATATCAAACAGAGTTAAGAACTTACAATATTCTTTAATCAAAAGATTTGCAAATAGAGTTACGAATACATCTTCCAAAAGATAAATCACAAAGATGACTTCGTAACTCCTCAATGTTAGCTTCCAAAAGAATGTCCACATCCATGCACTCCAAACATGAAACTATTGCCCTGGGTTAGTACCTAAAAAATAATGTAAGGTTTGAGCTACACTATCCCAGTAGGAAGTTCTAATCTAACAATGTATGCATATGAAATGTAGGAACGATCATAAGATGAACAATGGCCACATGATCCAATGGAAGGGCAACAATAGCAATCCAATTCCAACCTTTCGTTTTCAAAACCAATCATGTGTATCAATGAATAACCTTTGAAAGCACCATGTGGCAAACGTGTCTTGTACAAGTGTCATGAACCGTAGCTCCTACCGGGTCAGTTGAAGGACCCCGATGTTCTCTGCCAGGCACTCACCGTCGACAAGTCCGGAATGTTCTCCTTGTGTCCGTGAAGTTTTAAAATCCGTTTGCTGTCTTGATAGTACCATTCAACGCAACTTGATACATAAAGTGATTTTTTTTGTGAAATCATGTCCAATTGAGCATTAATGTCATGGATATGTTCAACAAAGTCATTAGAATACAAGTAACCAAGTTAAGAGTCATATGGGAGGTATTTGAGGAGGTTAGAAGTGATTGAAAATCAACACGATGAGGTACGAAACAAAACAACAAAAGCTGGAGTTAAGCAACATGTACCAATACCAAGGAAAATGGTATCGATACCATTTGGCCGAGAAGGATTCCAGACGCAAGGGTATCGATACCTAGGACAAAATGTATCAATAATAAGTGATTTTCTGGGCTTTGGAACATGAAGGTATCGATAACAATTCAATTCGAGTAGATTTTTAGCTTAGTTTCACGGGTTTCTCAACAGCAACACCATCAACAACAACAACAACGATCAATGGCAAGAATCAAGCTACAAGAAACAAGTCATAAACATATATTGCAAGTTAGAACTCTCTACCTCAAGATTGAAGAACAAAATGAAAGAGTTTTCCAAGCCTTAGCCCCAAATCTTGAAATCGAAAGGGATACGCCTCTACTGAGCTCAAACCAACGAAAGACGGGCCACAATCCACGTAAGAGTAAAGGATTAAAGGTTGGTTTGTAAGGGTTTTGGGTGATTTAAGTGGAGCTTGAGTGAGAGTGAGAGAGAAAGATGGGAGCCGAGAGGAGAGAGGGGTGGACGGGAGAGTGAGATGGGAGGAAAGGGGAAAGTTATCCCCTATACACACACACATGTTATATATATACACTAGGCACACATCACACATTCACCCCTCAAGTGCAACACTTTAACACATTAACCCCAAATCTTATTATTCCAAACGAATTTCTTCCTTTTATTTCTTGTAAAATATTTAAATCAATTTTACGAATTTATGGGTCTTTACAATAAAAATTGACACATAGGCAGAAAAATACTCTAATTTTTTTTTGTAGATGTTACGTCACAACTAGTATACTTTCTAAATCCTAATTTTTAAAGGTCGGGGTGTTATATATATATATGCGAATATGTGCATTGATTGAGGAGAGAAGCTGGGGTTTTAAACATAAAAGTTATGGTTTTTCAGACTCCCATGTATTGTCGGATTGTATAAGACAAGTGGTCCCATTTTTTGATTTTTTTTTCTAGTATGTTGTCCCCCACTTTGGGTCTTACTGGTCCCCCACCTCATGCATTTTGTATATTTATTTTTGACCTTAGTACAATATCTTATTGCTTTGGGGTTGTTTGTTGATGTATTGCAGATATAAATCCTAAATTCTTTCCAATAAGGGTCCATCATGGGGGAAATTTCTTTGTTGAAAGGGGTAAGAAATGCTATGTTGGTGGACAAATAAGTTACAGTGATTATGAGGATAGAAATAGGGTCTCAATTCTTGATTTGAAAGAAATTGCAAAAAAAAAAAACGTGGGCTAACTGATGATGTAAACTTCTACTTCAATGTCCCTAGTTTAGACCTAGATGGAGGTTTCATTATTATGTGGACTAATTACCATGTTATGGATATGGTTAGGCATATTAAGGATAATTTAGTAGAGATATTCCTTGTGATCTCCAGTGGTTTGGAAGATGTGGACGTTGCTAATTGGAAATGGGAGTGTGGAACCTTTCCAGAGAGTGGAATTAGCATAAAGGGGTTAGACAGCACTTTAGATGTGGCGGAGGATGGGATGCAAGGGGATTGTGAGCTCCCCGACCGGCGCGCCCTCCAAGAGTCGCCACCCAAATTTTTGAGTTGGATTATCCAAGAAACCGAGAGTTTGTCTTGAAAAGAAAGGCATTTGGTCTAGAGAAAAACGTTGAGATTTTGGGTTCGGGATCCACGTTATGAACGGGGAAGGTTTTGTTTAAAAGAAAACAAAAGCACCCCGCTCGCCTAGCAAAGCCGGTCTCTATTAAACATTTTCAAAGGGGAAAGATTTCGTATATCTTTCGAAAAATAAAACTCTTTAATAAACAAACAAAGAGGGAATGGTCATGGGGGAATATATCACATTGGCGTGCATGTGGTGTTGCTTGTACAGAAATGATAGGAATATGATGTTGTGAGACGAAATAACTATCCAGCAAACTGTCTAGATCAGAGCCATCCTCACACGGCTTACCATAATACCGCGCACGGTCTTATGGTATGCCGTGTGGTCTACCTACTTTGCTATTAGACTATCATCAATATCCTAGAACAGCGTGCGACGTGTTATATATTCCATGCGTTATTCCCTAAAGATATCAGGAGAGGAACAGCCGCTGATCCGTCTTGAAACAATACCATTTCTTCAAGCCATGAGCATAAAAATGGTTTTCAGTATATTTAGTCACCTGGGATGATCAAGAAAATCTCTTTTGGACATAAAATATGGCTTGTAGATATGGTCTCATTCTGATAAATATTGATGATAGTATTTCAAGAATACAAACAGCCTTGATGAAGAATGGCGATGATCTAAACTGTTTAAACAAATGAACAACAACTAATAAAAGACCGTGCGCTTGAACATACTATGTCGTGCAACGCATCAGGATGCCGCACGGCGTGGTATGTCTAGCACAGTGACTGTTTTTGTTTTTGAAAATAGTTTTTAAGTCCGTCTTTAACCAAAAGGGGTTAAACCTGACTACAGGAAAGTTTCCTCACAGATTAGGACATGGCCTATCCCAAGGAAACTTGGTTTTTACCTTGGGTCTTGAGGTTGAATGAGGACAGATGATGATGGATGGGTGTGGACAAGATCGGATGAGAAAAAATGAATGTGGGTATGAATGGTTGCTGGGTATTTTGGTAGGTAAGATCTCAAAGTGAGTAAAAGACTCACTTTAATGGTGAGGAGAAAAATGAGGCATTTTGAGAAAGAAAGTGCATAGAGAATGTTTTTAGAGTAACTTTCTTAAGACTTGGAAGTAAGGAATGAATGTAAAAGCATGATGAGAGAAAAAAAAAATTCAGGGAGAGGGGGGAGGACCTCTTTCTCTTGAGTGGAGAGGTGTATTTATAGGCAACAACCATGGATTTTGAATTCAAATGAGGGAGGTGTTTTCTAGGTGGGCTAGAAGTGCTTTTTTAGCTAAGCCATTTTGCAGTTGTGGCTCAATACAGGCGTGGTCGACAGTTTACTGAGCCAGTCAGAACTTTTCCACAAAATGCCATGCAGTTAACCTCATGACTACTTGTCGCGCGGTGTAGAAGTGTTTCGTGCGGTATTCTAGGTTCAATCTAGGGCTTCTTGGGCTTATCTGGGTTTTTGGATTTTTTGGGCTTTTGGGCTAAAGAAATCCTTTATTCAAGCTCTCAAAGGTATTGTTTCCTTTATTTTATCATCGAGATGTTCAAAGAACTTCCAAGATCCAGATTGGGGTGTCTATAGGGATGGTGACTCAGATTTTGATTCAAATTATGACCTTTTTATTGACAGTGATTATGAGTTGAGTGATGAAGATGATAGGTTGTATGAAGAAAATGTTGATGTGAACACAAAATGGGCTGGAAGTAAGAACATTATGATTAATGATGATGAGAGGGATTCTGAATATGATATGATGTATAAGGATGAGGAAGATGTTTCAGATTCACATGATGGTTTCTCTAGTTTGGATGAAGGTGAATGGGAGAATGAGCAAAGAGCTAATAAGGTAAAGGTTTTTAGGTCACTGAAAGGGAGAGAAAAACCAGTCTTTTTCCTGGGCATGGTATTCAAGAATAGATCTGTAGACACCCCAATCTAGTTTCCCAATTGTTTTACTTTGTTTTTCGGTTTCTTGTTTCCCCGATGATGAATTAGATTAAAAACAGTCTTGAGAGTGAAATGGTTTGAGCTTAGAATGAGTGGAGCCTGTCCTAAACCCTGAAACCCTAAGTCAAAACCCTGTTCTCAGGGTTAACCGTCGCGCAATCAATTGACTCTCTCGCGTGATGAAGTACCTGCCAGGTGTTGGTCAAAGTCAAAGCCTTGACTATTGACCATCGCGTGGGTTGGTACCACTGTCGCGCGATGGAGTCACTCCCTCGCACGATGGTCAATACTTGTCACTTTCACCTTTTTTCAACTGGATTTTGTGATGATCAGGGGGCTACTGTCCTAAGGAACCCCGTCTTCATCGACTAAACAGTGTTCTGCAGGTGCATGGGTTGCACCACCCTCACAATCTCTCCTATCACCTTGTTGGAACCCTTCTCCACCAAGCCTCCTTCAATCAGCCTTGTTGGCTGGTTTTTCCACCAAGTTAGCCACCCACTACCTTACCCCCTTCTCTTGTTCTATAAATACCCCCATTGTCTTTCAAGAAAAAAGATTACAAAAAATCAAGCAAAAGAAGGCATACAAGCCCAAGTATACTTCATATTCTCTCACTCTAGCCATCATCATATACTTATTTCACAAGCTCCACCACCTTGTTCAAACCATTTTCAAACACTCAAGCAAAGGTATAATTCCTTGTTGTTTACTGTTTTGATCCCTGAGGGGGACTGGCAGGACCAAGGCTACAAGAACCGAGCCATTAGTATTCTCACACGCGATGGACCCACTATCTCACGCGACTATTTCAGTCAGCACGTGACGGTCCTCATGGGTATGGGATACTGATCCTTTCTTGTTTATTTTTATATGGTATTGTAAACTACTGTGAAGCATGTTTAAATATTAACCCATTGTCTTGCATGCTAATACTCATAGCTTAGTTCAGATAGTTTGTTTAAATTTTTTAGGATGCCCCATGGGTGGCTTCTGAGTATGTTTCAGAGGCCAGGCATGCAAAGCAATTCCTGGAAGTCTAGTCAGGATCAACGCACGAGGGGTTTGCACCATCGCGCGATGGTTCTCTTGTTTCCAGAAACTGCCCTTGCATGGGCAACTAGGCCCTAGGGCTTTGCTTTAATACCCCCACTGTTTAGGGGTTATGATGCAAAGTTTGGTTATTCTATTTGTAATAATTATTTGATTTCAGTTATTATAAACTGCTTGGTCTGAATCTGGGTGTGCACTGGTCCTTCCAGAGCCCAGAAGGAGGTAAAATTGAACCCGTTGGAGGGACTTGACCATCGCGCGATGGTATGAGTCTGATGCGCTATGGTTGACTTGCATGCTGGCAGATCCATGCATGCAAGTTGGCTACTGCTTGTATTAGATTCATTTCGACGCACTATTTTGATGTCCAGCCACGGTGTTGGATTTTATCTCATTTATTTTTCAATATTTCATCCATACATGCTATCTATCACATCCTGCAAACATGTAATAGTTTTAATCCCCATTAAACTATTTTCCCGCCTTAATTGGCTAAAAATTGGTTAATAAAAGAAGAATCATAAACTTTTTCACAAAATGCTTAAGTAGAGACCGATCTCCGGAGTGAGTGAGAGGGGTGCCTTAAAACCATTCCCCTCTCATAACCTGGCTCCCGAACCCAGATATGGTTATGACGGACTGGTTCCTTAACTTTTTCAAATCAAAATAGCACGGCAGGAGCTTTGAAATACGGTTCCTTGGGTGTCGGACCTTTAAAAACCTAAGTGGCGACTCTGTATTTTGCGAGCGCATGCTGTTCGCGCACACGCTTCCTCAATTTCTGGGCTCTCGCGTTCGGAAACCTAGGAGTTTCCGAAGGGCTTACTGCCCACAATGGCGACTTTGTTGGGGATCGAACCAATATAAATCCATGCTTAAAAGTTTAAATACACTTATGAACAATCCTCCAAGAGTCTGTCAAAACGGTGAGCTTCGTGCTGCCGAAGGTCAGAATGGTGATTTAACAGGACCTCGTGTCCGGCCAATCCAATCTGGGACTTTTCCGATTGATCATTTGTGTATTTTCCTTCTAAAATGGACTAAATAAAGTGAACCAAATTTGAAAAGGTATTTTGCGATTTTGTGATTCTTCTTTTCTTAAAATCAATTTTCAGCATTCTTCATTTGCATCGATGTGGGATAAGTCTTGTTTGATTGTTTGGCAATCTGGCACGGTTTACTGGAGCCCGGGAACCCCGAATGACCAACAACCTTCGACGATGATAAGTCATTCTACCGTTCGACTGTTGCTTTGCGATTACGCGGGCAGCGGGAGGTATATCTTGGCTTTAGTCCGAGGAACCCGTTACAAGCCAAAACCAGCCTTTGCATATACAAAGCACTAGCACTTTTCAAACTAGGACAGGAACCTACAGGGTAAGATTTACTTGCATCTAACCCCCATATACTGTCTTCGTGTTATTGTTTTCCCTATCGCATGCACTGTACATACATACCGCTTGCGTAGGAGCATGTTTAGGGCGGCTTCTAGGTTCTCAATTTTTCAAGTCTATCTTGAAAAATGTTAGGAAACTACTACGGGCCCGATGAAGAGTCATGCATCTCGACGGTGCATGTTATCAATTTTCAAAGTCCTTAGATCAGCGAGGCTTTGGTATATCAAACCTTTGTCTAATACCCAATCGAGGTTTCAAACAGAAAACATGGAACAACGGAGAGAATGCCATGATGCTCATACCACCTTGGTTATCGTGTGCAGCACGTACACTGTTTAGGCTATGGCACTGTGCCGCCTATGCCCCCGGTTCCGGTATCACGTCATATACACCTAGTTGTTCCAAGTTCAAAGTTGAAACTTCGAGAATGGAATAGTCAAGGGCATAGGCTAGTTTGACATCTCTTAGTGTTAGTCGATTCAAATATGAATGCACCCTCGAAAGGATTTTCCGAGGAACATTTCAGGATAGACTTCTCTTCTAGATCTAGAGTCTAGGACGACACTGACGACGGTGATTGCACTTTCGCTTTAGTCTTTTATTTAGATTAAAGTTATTGCAGGACCCCGATTAAGCCTTTTCTTATTTTACTACAAGCAAAGTTCTGAATCATTACACCACCACGAAGAGTATCGAAGCAGAAAGGCAAACCCACTTGGGAACGTCTGCATCAGAATCCGGTTTAAAGGCTAGTCAGGTTACAATCCCAGTCAGTCGCAACAGAAGACTTTCCATGTTCTCTGTTGGCTACTCTTCAGTTAGGTTCGTTTTCAGTTCTCCAGGAAGTTAAACCCCCAACATCGCCAACCCATTCATCTTCATCAAGTTCTTCCGAAACACCAGTCATGGCAGATCAACCCCAACCACTCACTGTGGAAGTAATGTTCACAGGCCTGCAGAATAGTATCACCGTCATGCAACAAAGGGCTGTTCAGACAGATGGCAATGTTACTTGTTTGAATGACCTCTTTAACACTCGTCTTCTGCCAGAACCAAAAATGGGAGGCGAGGTCGATGAGGATGTCCATGCAGAACCCATCTTTGTCGAAGACCCGAATCATGCAGAACGGCTCATAGTTCAACCTAATCCAAGAGAAGCTCGCCCAATAGCCATAAACCTGAACCCTGCTGTCGTTAGGCCTACTCAAAATCATGATTTGGCTGCTCTTATGGCCAAGATTACCAAGATGGAAGAATCTGTCTCTAAATCCGAAAGGATCAGTGCCGGAGGAATCGACTTGGACTGTCTATGTTTGTATCCCAATGCCAAACTTCCCGACTAGTTCATAATGCCAGACCTAGCCAAGTTTGATGGCAGTGGTGACCCTAAGACCCATCTCTAAAGTTATCACACTGCTATGAAGCTCTTGTCAGTCGAGCTTGAAGCCATGGCGCAATTGTTCTCTCAGACTCTCTCTGGTCCGGCTTTCCATTGGTTCTTGTCGCTTAACATAGCCAAGAGGAGAACTTGGGAGCATATTGCTACTGCGTTTATTTCACAATACAGTTACAACTCCCTGCTAAAAATGACAACGGAGAACTTGAATCCACCAAAATGGAAGCCAAAGAGTCCTTCGCGGACTTTGTCAAGAGGTGGAGAGCCAAAGTTGCCCTAATGACTAATCGTCTGAGCGAGAGGGATCAACTTCGCATCATTTCCCGCAATCTCCAGCCAGATTATGCTAAGCATTTGGTTGTTGTTCAAGTATCGGCAAACTTTGAAACCTTCTTCGACTCTGGCCTGGCCATCGAGGATGCGCTGCAACGTGGTATTCTATCGAAAAGAGAATCCTCTAACCCTCCGAAATCAAAAACCTCGGGCATACTCTGGCAATGCTAATGCACTGTTTGGGGGTGGGACTTTCTCCAACGCAGCAACTAGTGGCACCAATGCCTCCTTCAACACTACCAATCACATCGCCGACGTCAATCAAGTGTAGACTCCTCAGAACAACCGTCCTTGTAATCAACCCCGCAGTTTCTCCGCATTCGAGGCTCCATTGTCCTTTGTTATGGAGAAATTGATCAAATCGGGTCATCTGAAACCCCTTGATCCAACTCCTCTACCCAAAAATTCTTCACCTAGTTTCAAAGCCAATCTATACTGCGCCTATCACCAAGGGGCTAGTCATCTTACAGATTCCTGCTTTTGCCTCCGTCATGCGATTCAGGATCTTATAGATGAAGGGACCCTTCAGGCTCCACCTCCACCATCTCAAAAACCAAACATCCTTTCCAATTCCATGCCAAAGCATAATGCTGCTCCACATATCAACCACATATCCTCCAGCTCCACTCAAATCGACCCTTGCTCCACTATATTCAACCCCACTGACCATATAGTCCTAGTAAACCAGCCCAAACCAGTCGTAACCATGCCTTTGGAGTCAGAAGTAGAACTCATTTTCATTGGTGAACCCTCTCGTCCTAATCCAAGTCTTCAACTCTTACAGACAGGCTTTGATCTTTTCAACGACATCATTGGTGACCTCCATGATGACCCTATTCAGCCTGTATGACTTGGTCCCTCCTCAACTCGTTGTGATCCTATCCCGGTTATAGCAAATCCTTGTTCTTCTCGAAACTTTGAAAGCCAATTCAAGGCTGCACTACCAACATTCTTTGAGTAAGAGCCTGAACTCAGCATGCAGGCAGTGGGTTGGTCCATAGCCGATGGTGATGATTATGCTGCTCCTATAATCCAAGAATGGAACCAGCTTGAGCTAGAAGGCTTTCCATTACACCCTGATTATCTCCCACTCCCTCAGCATGACCAGGCTTGGGACAAAGAATGGCAAGTCAGACACAACCAGGCGATGCTCGATCCTTTGGATGGTATTTCCTTGTACATGCAGTTCTAACAGCCTGAACCTATGCTTCCCGAAGAGGAATATTATTAGGATCCCAAACCCGCTTGGCAATTTCTGTTGGATTTCGACACTAATCCTCTTCAAGGCTATGCTTTACCGGATTACATGACTCACTTTGTTAAGGACGATTTTGTTCAAGAAAAAACCTCATGTCCTAGGGGAATGCTTTCTCCCTTCTACCCTTGACAGGCTCGGTAATTCGATATCTGATATCGAGCGGGATCCCACTTTCTACATTGTTGATGAAAGACATCTGTGCCCTATAGTTCCTTTTTCGATTAGGGAAGACTGCAGTATCATGGTTACGGACCTTGTCCCGCCAGCCGATCTTTGGGATGTCGATGATGTAGTTAATATCCAAGTTGGGGCAGAGGTTTGGACTGTCAATCGTTCCTTAGCCGATGGCGGACTTTGAGATGTTCCCTTCATCGCCAACTTAGAACCTGTTGTAGAGGTCGCGGCGGTCAAGGATTTGGACTTTTGGGACACGTTTTTGGTAAAGGACTTGGCTGAGGATTTGGGTTTAGATTTGGAAGTGCCTACGATGGCGTCAGTGACCAACAAAGGGAAGCGCAAATTGGGTGAAGGCCCTGTTAACCTTTGGGATATTGATCAAGATCCTCAGGACGTGCCCTCTTTGGGAAATGTTCACAACGTAACGAGGAGTGGATGGATTTTTCAGCCTACTAATCTGCAGACTGGAAGCTCGTCCAACCCTTCCAACCAAAGGAACGAGCCATTTACTTTCCCAAGGTCTGCACCATTTGAGGTACCTGCTAGCACCCTTGATACGGACATGATTCAGAAACAACTTGAGCGGATTCCCGTTGTTATATCGATCTGGGCACTGATTTGTTCTTCTTGTGAGCATCAATAGAAACTGTGCCATTCCCTTTCCTGTCTTAAGATTCCAGCTGATATCACTCCTAAAGCGATGATATCTCTCATCCTCCCACCTATTTCCAAGCACACCGTGATTTTCACCGATAAGGACCTGCCGATTAAAGGGGTCGACCACAATCGCCCCTTGCACATCACTATTAAATGCTGAGGGCTCTGGGTTCCAACTGTTCTCATCGACAATGGTTCAGCAATCAATGTTTGCCCTTTAAGGGTGGCTTACCATTTGGGTTTGACTAAAAAAGACTTTGCACCTTCCAATATGGTTGTTAAGGCATACAACAGCACTCGTCGCGTAGTCGAGGGCACGCTGATGCTCAAGCTCGATGCTGAGGGCTTTGAAATGGATGTTGAATTCCATGTTGTTGACATCCCTGCCACTTTCAACCTTCTGCTCGGTAGGTCGTGACTCTATAGATCTGACATCATGGCTGTGCCATTAGCTCTCCACCAAAAAGTCATGCTGGGACTTCCTACTAGCACGTTAACGATTTGCGGGGACTTAGGCATTCGCCCGCTCAAGAAAGATGGTACTCCAGTTTTGGTAATCATGCATGGTGAAGAAGACGTGGATCTCGGAGGTTTCTCCCTAGATACATCTGGCTCTGTTTTAGCCATCAATGTGGATGAGGACTTTATCATAAGCTCTGTTGCTTTAGACATTATGAGGATGATGTCCTATCTGCCTGGCTTGGGCTTAGGGATTCACCAGCAAGAGATCCCAGAGTTCCCTACCTTTCCTTCCTGCGAGGGCCACTTTGGTTTGGGGTACATCGCCTCAGCCAATGATGCCAAAAAAAGGAAATGTGCGGGAAAATCTCGAACTCTCTATGGTGATCCCGACAGCTACTTCGTCTGTGAGAAGGGAAATACTGTTTGCACAGGGCAGGCTGAGCCCTTTATTTACTCAAAGATTGGGGAGTTGCTACTGGGTTTTGAGATTTTCGCTAACGACACCTGGTCGGATAACGATGAGGAGCCAGCGAGGGTCGAATTCAAGAAGAAGCTCAATCAGCCGAAGATCAAGACTGACTGGCTAGGATCTTTCAATCAGGGAAGCTTGGAGCATCTGTTTCACAAGTTCTCCCAAGTGGGTTTGGTCGAGGAAGCTGAAGAAGCCGAAGTGCTCATGCTCGGGCCCGATGCCCTCGAGGATCCTACCTCTCTTATTATAGAAGCCAAGGGTAGTCTTAAAAATTGCACTTTCAAACCACGCTTAACTTGCATTGATGATGTGTCTGAGTTTGAGTCTGACACGGAGTCTTCTGAGTCTAGCTTTGAGTCAGAGTTTGTGCCTCTTAGCCCTCCACATCATAGCTTTTATTTTGAGTTTGACTTTGCTGTACTTGGTAGCCCCGAGGGGCCTTTTGGAATGAAAGAATCCATTTCTGACTACTTTGATGATTTATACATAAATTGTATCGACCCTGACGATGAAGGAATAGATTTCAATGGGGATATTCCCAAGGAAGTCCGTGACTTCATCGAAAAGGAAGATCAAAGGCATGCTCAGCTGTTAAAAGAAGAAGTAGTTTCTTTAAATTTGAAAGATGAAAACGATCCCTGAATGGTTCAAGTGAGCTCCAATTTGTCCCCAGAGGAATACTAGGACTTCAAAGAACTGCTCACGGAGTTCAGTGATATTTTCGCATGATCTCATCAAGACATGCCCGGCATTGATCCAGAGATAGTGGAGCATCGAATTCCTCTACTGCCAAATGATAAACCCGTAAAACAGAAACTAAGGCGGATGAGGCCAGATTGGGTTCAAAAAATCAAGGATGAAGTCACTAAGCAGATCGACGCTGGCTTTCTTATGGTTTCTCAATACCCCACCTGGGTCGCCAACATTGTGCCGGTTCCTAAAAAGAATGGACAAATCTGGGTATGCGTCGATTTCAGGGATTTGAACAGAGCGAGCCCTAAGGATGATTTTCCCCTGCCGCATATTGATGTACTCGTTGACAATACGGTAGGGCATGCCATGCTCTCGTTTATGGATGGTTTCTCGGGTTATAATTAGATTCTCATGGCACCAGAAGACTGTGAGAAGACAACGTTCATCACTGAATGGGGGACTTACTGCTATTTGGTCATGCCGTTTGGTTTGAATAATGCCAGTCCTACTTATCAGCGCGCTGCTACGACCATTTTGCACGACATGATGAACAAAGAAGTTGAGGTCTATGTAGATGACATGATTGCCAAGTCGAAAACTCGTGAGGTGCATGTCCCTGTTTCTTCGAACGACTCCGTACGTATAGAATGCGTCTCAATCCGCAGAAGTGTACTTTTGGGGTCACGGTAGGTAAAATGCTTGGTTTTCTGATCTCTACTAGTGGGATTGATGTTGACCCGTCAAAGATTGAGGCTGTACTTGAAATGAAGCCACCGGAATATGAAAAGGGAGTGTGGAGCTTTTTGGGGAAGGTTCAGTTCATTGCCAAGTTAACTTTGACTTGCGAGTCGATGTTTCATCTTCTAAAGAAGAATACTCCGTTTGTATGGACATACAGGTGTCAAGTGGCTTTTACATCCATTCAGAATTACTTGCAGAATCCTCCGGTCCTCATGCCGCTGATTCCCGGGAAGCCTTTGATACTTTATTTGTCTGTGAATCTTTCATCTATGGGGTGTTTACTAGCTTAAGAAGGAGATAAGGGTGTCGAGAAGACCATTTATTACTTAAGTAAAAAGATGGTCGGATGTGAAGAACGCTACACAGCTCTAGAAAAGAAATGTTGGGCTCTTGTTTGGGCTTCTAAGAAACTGAGAAACTACATGCTGGCTTATCCAATGAAATTGATTTCTCAAATGGATCCTCTCGAGTATCTGTTTGAGAAGCCAGCACTTACTGGTAAGTTAGCACGTTGGTTGCACTTGTTGGCAGAGTTTGATCTTGAGTATGCTACGAGGAAATCCGTCAAGGGACGAGCAGTTGTGAAATTTTTGGTCGATCACCTTGTTGATGGACCAGAGGACTCAGATTTCGTGTTCCTAGATGAGGAAGTGCTAACAGTTGTCGAGGACGTGTGGACACTCTACTTTGATGGAGCGGCCAACCAGAAGGGATATGGGATCGGAGTACTTTTGATTACACTTGATGGCTCTCATATTCCGCTTGCGTTCAAGCTCAATTTTGATGTCATAAACAACCAAGCTGAGTATGAGGCTTGTATTGTTGGTATGAAGGCCGCTCTTACCCTCGGAGTGGAAAAACTCGAGGTCATTGGTGATTCTAATCTCGTCGTATCTTAAGCCAAAGGGGACTGGAAGGTTTGCGAAGAGAAGTTGAAACTGTATCATCAGGACTTGGAGGATCTTATTCCTCGTTTTAATAAGGTTACTTTTACTCACATCCCCTGCTTAAAGAATCAATTCGCTAATGCCTTGGCAACCTTGGCTTCCATGGTCGAACTTCCTTTGGGTGTCAAACTCTGCCCTATTCTGATCGAACAGCGGGACTGTCCTACCTATCAGTATGTCAATACCATTAATGATGTAGATGATGGCCTACCCTGGTACCACAACATATGGAATTTTGTTGAAAGTGGGAAGTACTAGGCTGAAGCTTCTAAGAAGGATAGCTGCCCAGTACATCCTTTGTGGAGGGAAGTTATACAAGAGATCCCATTGTGGAATGCACAAACTCTGCGTCAATGGCTCTGAAGCCGCAAGGATTATGGACGAAGTTCATAAAGGAGTCTGCGGTCCTCATATGAGTGGTGTCATGCTTGCTAGGAAAATCCTACGATAGGGTTATTTCTGGTCCACGATGGAATCTCAGTGTGTGGATTATGTACAGCGTTGTCATAAATGCCAAATCCATGCCAACCTAATGCATGTTCCCCCTTTTAACCTCTTTGGCATGACTTCTCCTTGGCCTTTCTATGTGTGGGGCATTGATGTCATCGGCATGATCAGGCCGTCTGCTTCGAATGGTCATAGGTTCATTTTAGTAGCAATAGATTACTTTACCAAGTGGGTGGAAGCCAAATCCTACAAAACCCTAATTGCTATTCAGGTTGCACATTTTATCAGGAAGAACATCATCTATCGATACAGTGTACCTCAAGCGTTCGTGTTAGATAATGGGACTCATTTCAAAGGGAGGGTTTTGGAATTGTTTGAAGAGTTCAAAATCCAGATCCATCATTCGACTGTTTACCATCCTCAAACGAATGGAGCTGTCAAAGCAGCAAATAAGAACATTGAGACGATTATCAAAAAGTATGCTGAATCAGCCCGGGACTGGCATGAGCAACTACCTATAGCACTTTGGGGGTATCGTACGTCAATTCGAACATCGACAGGAGCAACACCCTAATCTTTAGTTTACAGGATGGAGGCAGTACTCCCTATCGAGCTTAAGGTGCCATCATTGAGAATCATGGCAGAGTGCGGACTCACGGAATCTGAATGGCTCAGCGGGAGGTTTGTTGAACTCATGCTTTTCGATGAGAGGAGACTTCGTGCCTTATACCATGTTCAGGGGTATTAGCGAAGGATCACACGGGCTTTCAACAAGAAGGTGAAGTCTAGGGACTTGGTTGAAGGAGACATGGTTACGAAGAAGATTCGGGCGCCTCTATTCGATCCCTGTGGCAAGTTTCGTCCGAAGCGTTCAGGGCCTTACATTATCAAGACTATCGTTTCTGGGGGGGGGCAGCTCAACTTATAAACCTCGACGGTAATGAGTTCTCCACTTTGGTGAATCTAGATCAACTCAAGTATTATTACCCCTAAGAGAAACTCGTTAGGCCGAAAACCACAAGGGTGGGCGGTTCCAAGCAAAAATTAGAGCAAGCCTGCTGGATCGAAAACCTGAGAAGGCAGTTCAGGCAAAATAAATAGGCAATTTTCAAAAGCTCGCTAGGCCGAAAACCCGAAGTGGCGGCACTAGGCAAAAGTTAGAGCGTAAAAGGAGAGTAAAAAATACTCAAGCGAACCTAAGCTTGAACTACGTTTTGACCTGATTCCTTGAAAAGGGATATGTAGGTAGTCTCTTCATGAGATTCGGTCACATTCCATCAACATGATCTGTGGTTTACCATTTTGGAATTGTCTTCGATATTCAAAGCGGCGTGGTGTTCAACATTTGGATCAATAGGAGAAATTTTTAAATCTTTCGATTTTATTCAAACTACTACTTCTATTACACAGTTGAGCAAAGTCTTAAAACATTTAAGCATAAAAACAGAATAAAATGCTAGAGGCCTTAACAAGCTCATAGTTTATTCTAGATCATTAGAGTCTGTCAGGAGTCAGTCGTCGCTTTGTCTTCTTGCGATTTCCCTTCTCAGCCACGCTTTGTATCGATGCATGAGCTCTGTGCTGAAGTCTGGTTCTGCTCCGCCAAGTTGCCACAGACCCAATTGCGCTCATATCCGGCTAGGTTCTGTGCGGTGAAAGCAGGGATATTGAAAGTTTTGATTCCAGCTCGGTGCAGTCCTTGACTTATCCCTAGCTGACGGAGAATGCGACCGGGAATGTAGAATGTGAAAGCAGTTAGCCCGGCTATCACCATCCTCTCGAAACCTGCAGAATTAAGGGCCATGTCTGGAATGTCCAGGGCCTCATGCCTCCAAATGATCTCATTCGGGAGCATTTCCTTCATGAACATGTACCACTGGTTCACGGACATCTCCGGATCGACCATCCCGCACTGATGTATCCAACCGGGCAGATGATGCTAGTTTGCCTCTGGTGCTGTGAGTAACCCCAATTTGTCGGATAGCCATAGCTGTATGAGAGGGTTAAAAGACAAGTAAGGAGCCATGTAAAACTTGAGCGAGAAAACAAGTGAGGAGCCCCGATATGACCTAAGCTGAGAGATGAGGTAAAAGGGTAACAACGCAAAAATTGGAAAAAGGTGAGCTGAGTGAGAATTTACCTGCAGTAGAAGTGGACTACCGCTGAATACGTTTGTTTGGCCAGTAGAAACCAAATCCAAGCCCATGAGTGTCTCTGCTAGAACCACCAGCACCACATTTTCTTCGAGTACCCATTTGAGCGGCGATGCTCATTAGCGTGGGGTTAACTCGCCCATTAAAAAATACTAGCAAGTAAGCGGCCAGTACATTGATCGTCAAGGCGAATCGGCGTCGAGCCTGCAAGGCGGTGTCCTCTGTGTTCCCTTCAGGCCCGTACCACTCCATCAGGCACATGATGTTGATTTGCCCTTTAGTTAACAAACTTTCGGCTGCTCCCCTCGAAATGTTGAGACATGATTGCAAGAGTTTTGGCATGCTCTTCCCGTAAGGTGGTACAACAATCACACTCGAACCGAACCCCTGGAGATATGCTTGGAATTCTTCCACAGTTGGGCATAGCTCGCTGTCCCCGAACCTAAAAACATGAATTTCTGGGTCCCAGAACTGTAGTGCCGCCATCAGAATTTCGGGCAGAACCCTCACGTTTCGAAGAAAATGAAAAGCGGCCAACCCATGAAATTGAAATGATAGCCAATCTCCGACTACAAAGGCCGTTTGCCACGAGCTGATCAAGATTGGAAGGTTATTTGCCATTATAGGGGTGATGAAAGTGCTTGCTCTGGAGGATGTGCCTCACATTGGCAGGGGCATACTCTTTTATAGCCAAGGCTTGGTGAAATATCTTCACTTTCCAAGGTAAATATCCAAGTAAGGTGGCATTGCCCCCTTCAATGCAAGGGCACACCTGTGAACTGCCCCAGAGGTATCCTGGACGGCCAAGGACAGTGACAAGTCATCCAATGTCTCAGATTCGAGTTTGGTCAAATAAAGGTGGCTTGGTAGGGACTGTCCATCGCATAATGGTATCACTTCATCGAGCGATTGTTATTCCATCGTGCGATCTTCCTAGTCCATCGAGCGATGGTTTGGTCTGCAATTTGACAATTTGCAGCAGCTACTGACCAACTTTGGTCATTTTTCGTTCCAGGGGTTGTTTTGCAGTTTTGATGGTTCCAGTAAGTCACTATTGGTATATATATGACTGTATCCAAGTGTCGGATACGGAGTATCGCATTTAACAAAGATTTTGGACCCTCGGTGGCCCATTTCAAGGTCAAATGTGAATTTCGGGTGGTCGAAATTGGTTTCAAAGGTTTTTGCCCCATTCTCTCATGATGCACAGGTCATATGAGCCTAATATGACTGTATGAAAGTGTCGGTTCCAGTCCAGGACATAATCGAGTCATGTTTTGCATCTTGTGTCCGTTTTTGTGTCTTTTTAGCACTTTTTGGTCTAAACTTTGCTCTGGGATGTATTTTTCAGTTCCGTTGATTTATGCAAGTCATGGTGTACATATTTGACCTCGTAGAAGTGTCGATTTTATCAAAACTGAAGTATTTTTAGTTTTGGCTTGTTGTTGCTCAAGATTTCATTTTATTTCATGTATCCTCGAATCCTGGTCTTGTCCTTAGACATATCCTCAATTTTTCTTTTGATTCAATCACATTTATACATGTTTTTGTGTCTGCAAGCAGTCTCAGCATGTCATCAATGCAAGTTTGGTATTAGTGGTGAGTTTTAATTGCTCTAATCTACTGCAGGAGTAAATAAGCCGTGAAAATGCAAATTTTATGGCTAAACAATGATCTATCCACATCAAAATGAAGAAAACTACTGCATGCTTCGCACTTTGGCCGATCAAAATCATCATGTCTGTTTGGGCACATTCGCCCGCGAATCAAAGGCATGTAGACCCTAAATCAAAAATCAAAAGTGCTGGAAGTAAATGAGGCTTCGCAGTAGCCCTCAATCCTCTCCTAGCCAATCACCGTCGCCGCTGTCGTCGTCCATCTCTCTAGGATCTTGCTTGTATCCGAGATCATCCGCAGTGTCATTAGAGCCGCTGTCGGTGGACGACCCCTCTTCCCCCTCTTCTTCCTCTTCCTCTCCTTCTTCTTCTTCCTCCTCTTCGTCCTCCTCCTCAGAGACCTCAGGCAGGATTAGTTGCTTCTTGTGGACCGACTCATCTTGCGAGGGCCTCTGGCGCATCTTGATTTGGTACCATTCCTTTGCGCGCGCCATCACCTCTCGAGTTGCCTCTTCACTCGTGGCGGTCGACTGTGGACCTCTCGTCTGTCGTCTAGTAGTGACTGGAGGAGGCGAAGCCCTTTCTGCCAATTTCCTCTGTGGAGGGTCTCTAGCGCTTTTCCTCTTAGGAGCCGCCTGCCTTTGCGCCTGCATGGTAAATTTCGTGCATTAGTATACATTGTGCATATTGTATGTCTGAAAGCAGATACGATCAATTCCAAAATCAATGGCTATCAAAGCAAAATATTGGTCAAGCAAGGAAGCGTACATCAAGTATTGAAAGCAGGAATGTATCGTTTTCTGAAAGGTATACCTAAGATCTCTGAGCCGCCAATGATGGAGTTGGTGCTGGATAGCGCAAGTCCAATGGCAAACCACTTGCCGCTCTTCTTACTACATTCTCCAGTGCAAGCATGCGACGAACAGCTTCGTTCACCCACTCAGTTGGTACCTGTAATAGTGAATTGAGAGTTATTAGGGCATTTCAGCAATGATTCAATTCTAATGACGTGCAGTGAAAGGAAACAACAATGTCTTACTGGAACAGTAATCGGTGTAGGCTCAACTCTGGCAGGGGCTAGGTGCAGCTCGGCTGGATTGCTCTGAGAGTCTACCACTGCTATCTTCCACAACAACTCTGGTGGCCCACGGTCCGCTCAAGCCTTATCTCACACAGCCTTCGCCACCACTCTGTCTCTCTCCTGCAGCCCTCCTCTCTTCAGCAGCTCCATGAGCTTGGCTCTGAACCTCTCTGAACTCCTGGACTCTCAGCGGTCCTGCTAAACGCTCCCTTTGGTATGTTGCATAGTCCATGTCAGGACGCAAGTGGCGTGTCAGGTTGGTGTCAGGCTGTGTGAACTTCTCCAGCTCAGCCAGCGTGTACTCCTCTGTGTGTCAGGCCCATGGTGGAAGTGGCTCCGGCACCTGGAACTCAGTGAAGCCGAGCGACTGGCGTGTCATCCGATCTCCCAAGTACCACTGCCAACCAAAGGCTAACTCTAGTAACACTCTGCTAGCCATCATAACTGTGCTCCTAGCCAAGTACTCGGGCTCTGGCCCTGCCACTCTCCAAGGATCCCACTCGACCTGCACACGTGATAGGGAAACAATGTAAGTATTGATCAGCGACAGCATTAAAGCAATACAAAAGGTTATGTACTTTGTTCGGTCAAGTTTCATGTCATACTTGTGAGGGTCAGGGCTCGTTGAGGTATATCCGGAAGCCGTTCAGGTCGCCTCTCCCTTTCTTCTCTCCCATGTTCTTCTTGCTCCAAATGTGTGCACGTGGGAGAATTCCCAAGTCCAAGCTTTTGGAGGTTGGGTGGCACATGTTCAAAACCTCGTAAGCCCAGAGCTGCTTGGTTCACGAGCAAATCAAATCATTAGTGGATACAATAATATGATCAAGCAAGCTATGTAATCAAATGGATACAAGTGTAATCTGAAATTATGCTCTACTTTGTGGAAATCATACCTCCCAGATTCTCCAATATCCAGCAGTGCTCATTTCCGTCCTCGACGAGTCACCCAAGAAACCATAGGCCGCGCCCAATGCTGCTCCACCCCAGTCGAAGCGTGAGGCTGTCCTCAAACCTCTCAGTGCAGGCAACTATGACAAATGAACCTTACTGTGCCTATTCAGGTATAGGGTTGCGCCAAAAAAGGTACAATAGGTACGCCCGGGCCATCTGCTCCGTTTCCTGTTTAGTTGTCACCTTTTCTTAAGGTATCTGGTGAACTGCCTGTACCGTGCCATCCCTTCCTCAATCTTGGGCGCCTCTCCCAAGAACTACTCCAGAGCCACTGGGTCTTCATGAATACCCGAATCAAATGGGATAGGCTCGCCCCCAACTCTCAAGCCGGTGATCGCTGCGAAGTCAGCAGATGTCACTGTCATCTCCCCTATAGGTAAGTGAAAGGTATTGGTAGTGTCCCTCCACCTCTCTGCAAGTACTACTAGGATGACATGGTCATCTCTGGCCGAGGTGAGCGTCTTAATGAACTCACCAAAGCCCGCCTCATCCATTAACTCCTTCACTCTGGCGGGCAAACCCTGGTACAGTGCCATGGAACTACACACGCCTCCAAAGCCGCGAATGTCTCTCTGTCTTGTTCTTGCCTATTCCAAACACAAAACAAGCAACATGAGGGCATTTTAGCATGCAAGGCTTTCATTCTCAAGTTCTAGGTAATCAATGTAACTTGGCAATGGATGGTTGGTTCAAATTATTATGTTGCATGCATGGCCTTCGATATGAAGATCGTGGTAACGTAGTTTAGTCTTTTCTTTTAAGGGTTACTGTGTGTGTTTCGACATTCAAGTACAAATAGGCAAATTCAAATTTGAAGCTACAAAGGGGGATTTTGGAAAGTTACCTCTGTCCAGTTGCTCGAAATATGAGTCTCGAGATCTCTCAGGATGAGCTCAAAACATCGAACCGTATTTGAACCTTTCAACTAAGCGGAAGTATTCATATTCCCACAACATTTCCTTAGGCACTATGCCCAGGACATTACCACACTAGATGTGTACATAACCAAATTAACCACTTTTTTCAGAAAGTTCTACGCTCTCTGCGCACCCTCAATGTATTTTAAAGTTTTCAACTTCTATAACAGTTAATACTTTCCACACAACAGATGGATAACAATCATCTTAAACCTGTATTTAGCAATACATATATTTCTATGTGAGTATCATCTCCTTGGCATGCACGTACTAGACACGTACCCAACCATACATCAATGAAGCAACATAGCTTCTAAAGACACCCACTCATTTCTCAATTACACTAAACAGTTACAAATGTGAACGAGTACCTTAAGATTATTAGGTATTCTCATATGCACGTCACCCCGCAAATTATCACACTTCTTTCAATATCTTCTCAATTTACTACGAAACCAACAACTTTGATGCTAACACTACAAATTCAAATTGAATTCTCTCTAGCGCGTAGCTTTCCAACTCTCAATAATCTTTCCACCATCAACTTACACTATAGCAAGGTTGACATACCACATAGCAATACAACCTTCTCACTACAACATAAACCGCATATTACAAAAGCACATAATTACTCTTAAGTGCAGATTACGCATTAATAACACGGTAATGAAGTTTAACCCCACATCTCTTACCATTTACACTTGACGTCATACAATATTGAATATACCTGTTACCTCATCTGTCAAACCTAAGTTCCTTGACATACTTATGCACATACTCTCCCCAATGCCGTGAACCTTTCAATCCTTTTCCCTCGAACACCCCACTAATATTTTTTTTTATTTTCGAACTGTGCCATAGCCACAATATCCTTTCAGTGTCTCCCACCACCAGTGATGGTTAAAAAACCTCTAGTTGCTTAATCTCCGTCAACACGAGATGTCAAATCCACAATCAAACCCGTTTGTCCTAAAGCCCTTTCTTATAAACCTGTTTCAATAACTTAAACCACTAATAGCAAATAAAGTGCTAAATATTAAATAGTCACACGTTAGTCACCCAATAACTACTACTTGACAGAAACAAAACCCTATGATCCACTACCAAACGCCCAATCGACTCTTAACACAGAGACTAGAACGTACTAGCTCTGATACCAATCTGTCACACCCCGCCTTGCAAATGGCACCCAAAGTGGGCCCGAGTCAGCGCGGCCACGTGGCATTCCACACAGAAGACCCAACCACACAACAGAACTTGACAGAATAAACACCCAGTGGAAGACTTCTCACAAAAAAACAGAAATGAGTCAACGTGCCTACAACAAGCTTGACCATCAACATCTCCTAAAGCTAACGCTCGAATACACCTCGACACGTTGACCGGTAGTGGACCCACTCTAAGCCACCTGCTATCTGGCAATCCAAAAAGGAAAATCAGAGTGTGTGAGACATAGAAGTGCTTGATAAGATATCACAATACTCGAAGGAATATCAACATGAAAATAAATCTACCCACATAATTGAAACACTTGAATGTAAACAACAGTTGTATCCATCACATGCTCCAAACACAATAATAATATCCAACGATAACACACCTATAAGACCATGTCATAGGGGATGACACGTCTGCCACATTCCCTTATACCCCCAGAGTGGTGTCCCACATATCATGCTCCCATCCATCGATAATCAGTCGACATGGCATACGACATGGTATGGCTCACACGTAAACTCTCGATGGTACGATCAACACGTCAACAAGTACACATAATTCTCAATCATGCATAACAACAACTAACCTCATGTCCCACACACCATGCTCCCAACCACCGTTAGATATCCAGTTTGGCTTACGATATGGTGTGCCTCACACGCACACTCTCTCAATATATCAACAACTAACAAATATAGCATGATATAAATCGCCACCACAACAATACCTTATTGAACATAACCATGTCAAACATACTCACCTTTGATTCGACTGGAGCATGCCAAATTTACGGTTTCAGCACCTCCCATTTGACCAACTTGCTACCTAGTCACAAGCTAACTCATATTAACATACGACTCCATTGGAATGTTCAAACAAATATATGATAACACTCCATAATATTTTACCAAGCTAACACATGTCAAAAGGTTAACCAAGTCCCCAAACATCCCATAAGACATTCAAACGAATATTTAATATCCAGTTGCAAAACTAACTAGGTATTAAATAATCCCTAAAGAATACAAACATGTCCATCACAAAAGACCTATATGTGTACCAAAACATACATAAAGTTCAAGTATAACTTAACCCCCAAAATCTATATAGAAGCTTATAACCATTTCACACTATTTTGACCATAACTTCTTTTAGGATTAGAATTAGGTCATAAAACCACCACCATCAGAAAGTACATTTTTAGTACATCAATTTCGATATATAATTTGCCCAAAACGGAGTTCGAATGAAAAATATATGATCGTCCGAAGTTTCACAACAATTGCTGAAAATTACCCGAGAGGTACAAGGACCACAAAAACTCAGTACACGTACCCACCCAAAATCGACCCAAATGTTTCAGTTCTGATCCGCCGGTACAGGTACCACCAAAAAGTGGTACAGGTACCAACTAGGTTTTTCAGCGAAAATCAAGCATGATTTCCTTCAAATTCCCAACCTTTTCCTCTACTCAAACCACATCTAAAACTCCTCAAATTTCACCAAATCATGCTTTAACTCATGTATATTAAAGAGCTACTTAAGAATATCAAACCTCATGAATCAAATAAGCTTAAAATACAACAACTCAAGAGATTCAAGTGGTATTCTTCTCATACCCAAATCAACTTGCATCTTCCAATTAAGGCATGAACCTAACTATTAAAGTATGAAATTAGGCTTACCCAAATATGAAATCTAACAAATAAAACATGGAATTACCTAGATGATCAACAACCTAGACAACCAAGAACCTCCAAGCTCTCCTTTCTTCTTTTCCTTCTTTTTATTCCTCTTCTCTCTCTCTCTCTATACGTTAGAAACAAGATGAGAAAGGGAAAGAAATATCTCCCAAAATATCTCCCAAGATATTTAACAAAGGCCTAAGGAAAAATTATCCAACGCAAGTGAAATCACATGCTCACTTATGCTCCACCCTTAAGTCACACACAAGACCCTCAAACTTCCAATATAAACAAATCAACCCCAAAAACATATAATTCAATTAAAAGATGAATTAAATACTCTAATATCCGGGACGGGTATTACAACTGGAGCATGCAATCAATGAGTTGCTACCATCAATTGAGCATAGGCATTTGTGTAAGACACTTGCACAACAACTTCAAAAATGCTGGATTCGCAGGCCAAGTTATGTGGGTAAGTTTAACTTCTTGATTGAAGAACTAAAGAAAGAAGACCCGAGGGCATTTACTTGGTTGTCTCACCCAGATAGAAACCCTTGTCATTGGTCTAGGTCACACTTCATTGTTGCCCCAAGTGTGACATTTTAACAATCTCTGTGAACCATTCAACAAGGAGATATTGTGTGCTAGGGACAAACCTGTGCTTACTATGTTGGAAAGACTTAGAACGTATTTCATGAATAGGTTAGAGGAGAAGAGGGAATTTGCAACTAAATGGGTAGATCACTTGGGTCCTAAGATACATAAAAAGATAGAGAAGACTAAGAAGCATGGTGACTTTGTCATAGTACCATGTGGGGGGCGATAGTTTGAAGCAAGAGCCATAGTGGTGGTTAGTACACAGTGAATCTACAAGCACAAACCTGTTCTTGTAGAAGATGGGACCTCACTGGAATTCCATGTGAGCATGTTGCAACAGTCATAGCTCGAGAGGTTGGACAACCAGAGGATTATGTGAGTGCATGGTACCATAAGCATTGTTTCCTGGCTTCTTATAGCCACATAATGCATCCTATGAATGGTTCTGATATGTGGGAGAAGTCAGGTAAGCCTCCACTCAAGCCTGCAGAGTTCACAAGGCAACTTGGGAGGCTTAAAAAATCAAGAAAAGAGAAGCTGATGAACTTGCAAAGAACCAATACAAGCTGAATAAATTTGGTGTGAAAATGACTTGTAGAAGATGTGGGACAAAAGGTCACAACACCAGGACATGCAAAGCCCCTGTGGATTCCTTGCCAAGTGGATCTACAAGCCCCATTCCAATCCACAACACTAGTGCAAGAGGAAGGGGAAAGGGAAGGGGAAGGGGAAAGGGAAGGAGAAGTGCAAGAGGAAGAGGAAGGGAAAGAGTCACCAATAGTGCACAATGAATCTGTGTCTAAACTGGACTGCTGCAGTTTGATAGCTAATAGTAGAACCATAATGTGGGCTGTTTTTTTGTAACTAATAGCAGAACCATAATGTGGTCTATTTTTTTTTTTGTGGCTAATGACATTTGAATCTGAATTAGTTGAACCTACTTTAGTTTGATAACTGCTGAATTTGTATTTGATAACTGCTGAATCTGTATTTGGCATTGAATATGCTCTTTCAATTTAAGTTTTGTTCTCTGCACTTTCAGTTTCAGCTTTGATTTGCAATGATTGCTGCACTTTGTTGCACTTTGATTGATGCACTTTCTTACACCATGCCGGTTTAGATGCAACTTTGTTACCAATTTTGGAGTGGTGAAATCATTTCATTGCACAAACAAATGCACAAGGCAGTGGTGAAATCATTTCATTGCATTTTAAGGTACAAATTTAGGACACTAACACAACTTAAGACACTTTCATAACTTTAGTTTCAGCACTTCAAACATGGATACAACTTTATGGTAGATACTTTAGATTTCTAGCAGTTACACTCTTGTCAACCATAAAATAATCAATAGGATACTCATTTAGAGTGTTTGAAGAGGAAGAGGATATGAGGAATGCATGGGTGGATATGGAGGGAGGTCACAAGAGGGGAGAGAAGTCACAGGAAGGGAGAGCGGTCAAGGGATGGAGGCTGGTGGTGTACTCTTGGCATTGTACTCTGTTTTTTCTCGATTGTAAGTATGTATATGGGAAAATTGACGGATCATGATGTGTTTTGATAATTAATACCCGCCAAGGATATTTTCAGCATTAACAAATGTTCTCAGCATGTCCTTGGCAGATATTAGTTATCAAAACACGCCATTGGCCGTTATTTTCCCTATGTATATATACCCAAAATGGAGGGAACCCATTTCAGTTTGGCGCCAGATTGGTGGATTGAAGTGGAATGACATTTCTGCCCTTTAAGGTGTGGAATGTGCTGCTCACATGGGTGCTTTTTGTTTAAAAGTTAATAAAAGTTAGAGAGGAGGACAACATAGACTTGGTTTCAATAGTTGGAGGACTAAGTAAACGTTTTTGATAGTTTGAGAACGAAGTAAACAAATGGTGTATACTTTGAGGGATGTTTTCGAAAAAAACTCTTTAAGCAAGTAATAACCCAATTTTTGTATTAAACACCCAATAACCCAATTTTTTTGAATATTGTAAAAATTCTTCAATAATTTGATGAGTTATTTGTAGCTTTAAAGTGTTTTAAAAAAGTATTTGAATGCTAATTGAATAGAATCGGACTAATCTCACAATTTGATTCTGGTCATATTTCACAGTTCACACATATATTTAAAATTTTTTCTCTAGTTTTGGTTCTTAATTTTTGAAAACCGTTCAGAAGAGTCCAATTACTAATCATGTAGGAATCGAACCAATGCAGATCATATACACCCCGTCGCAAAGTTGGATACGGAGTATCACTTTCTTCATCAAAATAGTGGGCCTTGTGGCAAAATCAGAAGCTGCCGCTACCCGGCGAGCCTTTCAGTTACAAATTCTCTCAATACCCATTACCCCCCTCCCTCTCTCTCCAAATTTATTTGCGCTTTCTCTCGCCATTGAACTTGTTTTCACTGTTCACTTGGGGTTCAATTCCCTTCGTTCACTCACTCCTTCAGCGATTTCAGTTCTGTCTCGCTCGCACCTTTGCGCTCTTTCGGTCCTATACATACATATATCGTATCTTTGTTGTTTCTGGGAAAAAAATGACGAGTTTGGTCGAGCGACTCCGTGTTAGATCAGACCGAGGACCCATTTACAACGCAGACGTCGCAGAGGATTCAGACGAGGAGTTTCTCGACCCAGAACATGGGTCTTCTCGACACAAGATCGAAAATATAGTCAGAGATGATGGGGTTCGTCATTTCTCTCTCTCTCTCTCTCTCTCTATGGTTTTCCTTTTTTTTTTTTTTGGTTTGTTTTCTTTGGTATTGCCAACTTAACCATTAAGGTTGCATGAACAATTGCGTTGGGAACTGATTAATGTGTTGTTTTGCTTTCCTTAATTCATAGTAATGTGTAGCTGTGCCGAAAATTTTGGTTTCGGGCTTTTTTTGGGGGTGGGTTTAGTGTTTAAGCGTTTTAGGGTTTTTTGAGTGATGTTTCGATGGATGTCGGGTTGTGCATACCGATGCTCTGGATTATTAATGAAGCATGGTAATGTGCACATAAATAATTGAGTCTCTAGGCCTGCCCTCTTTGATGCCATTCGGCTTTGATTTGGGGGCATGCTTCCGCAGCAAAACAGATATAGGTGGCCATTGTTTCAGTGGTATTTTGAGAGCAGCTGCTTTGTGCATAATACCAAAGGTTAGGTCTATTTCCAATCCTCCCCGCCCATACCCCAAATGATTGGGGACTACATGGGTTCTGGTTGTTGTTGTTGTGTTGTGATGTTTCGATGGATGTCGAGTTCAAAAGGAGGCATTTCCTGTTCAGCTTGAAGGAATTGGTAATAGTTTTACCTATAGGTGGCTTGTTTAATTAGAGTGGAAGATGGGTTCTATCTATGGCCGGACCTACTAATGAATCACTTACTATACAACGCACCTAGCTTCTCGGACATTACGACTTCAAGTTGAGAAAAGGGGTCAGACTGGGATGGGGCAACAATAAAGGTATGATAGGTGTCACAGCGAAAAACCAGACCTTTTCTTCTTTATCCCTATCTTTAGGTTACTAGCCCAATAAGGGTTGCTAAGAGATGAGTACTATGAATGATGCTCTACTTACCAAGTTGGGTTCCCTCCAACTGAGGCATCTCATTTTTCGTGTAGAAGATAGGATAAAAAAATTCTTTATTCAAAACTTTTTGTATTAAATGGCTATTTCAAATCTGTGGAATTCTTGATATTTTGTGCCCGGTTGAGCAAACAAAGTGGGGGGCGAACTATGGACCACCTGCTGTGATACGAAATATTGTGAATCTGTGATAGGGCTCCTAAACTCTATATCAAAACCCATTTCGAAAGCTAAATTGAGCTGTTCTAACTGGATAAATTTGATATTTTGAGGTATTATGGACTGGTTATGAACTCCTTATTTCTTACCTCAATTCAGCATTCTTGCTATCTTTGCCATTTACACAGGTTTCATGTGTTTTTTTATTGTGTGGGTGGCCATCCTTTTATTGTTTTTTTGACCGGAAAACTTTAATTTCTGATTCCCGGGTTCATGCAGTGCAGCAGTAGAGTCATGCTACGTTAAACTGGAAAGTGTAAATTACAACTAAATATTCATTGGGGGAAGTTTGTATTTTGATTAATTCATAAATTTATGTTGATCAGAAATTTGCAGTAGTTTAAAACCAGGTATCAAGATGATTTAGAGTAAATGCTGGAAATAAAGTCTGGAAGTAATGAAAGTTTTTTTGCTACTCAAGTGTAAGTAAACACGCTAAATGAAAAAACCATGGAAAATATTTAGTTTCAACGTTGATAGAGTAACAGAATGGCCACTTATAGGAAAAATATGATCCATGACACATTCTCTGGAAGCATAAGCTAACTTTGGGTGTACTCATACATGTCTATTTCGGTTACAGGAGATATTGGTTAAGCTAGTAGGTTGTGGTACTTTGTACATTTGTTTCTAGTGTTGTCAAAATCTTATGATTTGAGATACGTATTGTACGATTCGATAAGTTTAGAGGTAAAACCGATACGTATCTCCTAATGTATGTTTTGTTTAAGAATATCGTACAATATGCATACATACGTATCTATTCGTATCTTATGTTTACAAAGATTCTATGATATGTTATGCTATGATATGTTATGCTATGATATGTCTTGTTTGATTCAGTGTGTTTAGAGGTCAAACCTTGTGCATCTCTATACGTATCTTACACAAATGTAAATATTTTGTAGGACCCGTATCCTAAAATTGATGATGTATAAAACAGAATGTGCACATATCGTTGCTCATTCTAAAATTGTTTTCATTGATTTATTTTTCAGAAGGCTATTTAGGAATATAACTTTAGAACATGCTATGTTCTGAACCAACATTATAAAAATGAAGTGTGACAATTCACTAATTTAATGATTTTCTACGGGAGGTTATTTGGAGACCTTGTGTTGTGTCATACGTGTGAATGTAAAAAATTGCTATGCAGTAGTATTTTTTTTCTTTATTAGATTGTAGCATTCTTCTGCTGATATTCTTGACGGGGACATGAAACTAGTAGAATATTTAGTTTATACTTGGCTTGTGATATGAGAATTAGGAAAATACGGTTAATTTTTTTGAAGGATGGGCAAACCAGCCTCTCTAAAAATAGTTTTTTTTTTTTTTTTTTTGGGGGGGGGGGCGGGGTGGTTGTCCAACACATATCGGAACTGGCACTTTTCGGACGATGTCGGACATGTGGTAATAGTTTGTTTTCGTGTCCGTGATTAAGAAATAGGAATCTTGACTCAGACAAGTCACTGACACTCTCTTTGCAGCGTATCCGACGCATACTAGGTCTGTATGACTAAAAACTAAGATGCGATTTACACTTCTTAGTTCTTACACACTTGGTAACGTATGGTTTTGAAAATTGTGAAACTAGGCATATCACTATCTTATACAAGTTGTCAATATGTAATAGCTATGACACTCATATTGAAATGTAACTTAAAATACGTAGAAGAATACAAAAGGTACATCAATGATTTATTAACTACTGTAATGTATTACTCTATGTGCTCTTTCCAGAGTCGAGATACAAGATATAGTTGTTATCTCAAATTGAATTACGCGCCACGTATATGTGACAAGAGATGAAGTGTGTAGTTGAGAATAAATAAAGCGAAATGATATTGGTACGACGGTACTGTAGGGAAATGCACCGATGGCGGCGGCGGGCCGTCTCAGGCCACCGGATGGCCGATCCAAGCCGTCCAAATTTTTTAAAAAAAGAACCCGAGTGGGCCTACGTGAGAATCAACGGCATCCGATGAGCACCGCGCGGCCATCGGTGCATTTTCCCTACAGTACCGTTGGTACCAATATCAGCTCTCATAAGTAAAAACTATCATGACCATGAGTAGTATTTCTTAGACATGTCCATATCTTTAAGGATTTCTTTAGTGCAGTGTCTGTGTGAATTCTTCATGATTATTCTATCTTCATGTCGTGTCATCTCCATCCCGTGTCCTGTTCCATATCCACGCTTCTTATAAAGAGGAAAGTTCTAGAAGGTTTCATCTTTGTATAGGTAGGTACAGCACCAGGAATTGGGCTGTTTGAATTTTTTTTGGCAGTAAATGCTTCAGTTTCGTGTCATGGTTGTCTCTTTTATATGTTCTAGTGGACACACGGTCTTATGTGACTTAATATGACTTGTTTTCCTACGCGTTGTCGTCTTTCTAAAGAAGATTCATGTCGATCATGTGGTGAAAGGGGAAATCTATTGTGATGTGAGACATGTACTTATGCGTATCATCCCAAGTGTCTGATTCCACCACTGAGAGCTCGTCTTCCTAGCAAGTGGTGGTGCCCAGAATGTGTATGGTCCCATTGTACAAGACTATTACTAGTTTTGTTGCACTCGTATGCCAATGTATTGCTTCCATGCTAATTGAAATGTTTTACTGTCGTCCTTGCAGGTTAGCCCTCTAAATGATATCGACAAGATCTTAGACTGTGAAATGCGCCCTACTGTTGCCGATGATAGTGATGCCTTTAAGCTGGGCTCGAAGCAAATATTTGTGAAGCAATACCTTGTCAAGTGGAAAGGATTATCCTATCTTCACTGCACTTGGTAGTTTCATGTTTCTACCAGTAGTTTGTTCGTTTAACAGTCTTTAAATTAGCTACTTTACGTCTCTCCTAATGTCGCAAGGCTTTGATAAAGTTCGCTACCTTGTAACTATTTGTAATGCTTCTAACTTAGTCTCATTATGTTGTACTTGATTTTGATCTTCTAATCAGTTTCTGTCTTCGCTTTTTTTTTTTTTAATCTAATATTAGTTTTGTTGCTATAACCTCATCTGGTGGATTCTTAGGGTGCCGGAGAAAGAGTTTTTAAAAGCTTACAAGGCACACCCTCGCTTGAGGACTAAAATCAACAATTTTCAGCGCCAAACATCATCAACCAATATTTCTGAAGATGAGTTTGTAGCCATTCGACCTGAATGGACTACTGTTGATCGGATTCTTGCTTGCAGGTCCAACCATTTCATCATTTACATTCATTTTGTTGTACGAGTAGGGGTTGAATTCTGTCATCTGAACCAAAATTTCTTGCTTTGTTTTGGATTTCTGTTTGTTTGAACCTAATTCCACCAAGAGTCAAAGTATTTACTTGTGTTTGGGATTTTTCTTGTGTTGGGCATGTGCTATGAAACTTGTAGAGAAAATTGACATGGACCCTAACCACAAGGATTGACTATTCGTTCACACTTTACACAATGCCTACAAATAATACTTAAAAGGAGTCCAAAATGCCAACGAAATGGGATAATAAACTGCAAATTCTTCAACAAACTTTGTGTAAATAATGTCATATTAGATAGTTGAATCTGATTTTTAATAGAACTACGGGCAAAAAGGAAAGAAAGGAAACTGGCATGAACTATAGCAGTGAAGATTGATTATTCATTTGCAAAATGTAAACAAACAGCACAAAAAGGTAATCCCAGATGTTGAATAAACCGTATACTTAACTGCTCTTTCCTTATCAAAATTTTCCTGAATAATCTCGTATTCATAAATAGCCGAACTTTTTTTGACAGAACTACTGAGCATCACTTAATATGTAGTAGTATGATTAATCTTATTGTAACTTCTTGGAGTAGCGTTCATTGGCTTCTTATCCAGTCTTATTTAGGTTAATGAGCTTAAGTAGTTGTGTAGATAATTATACATATGTAGCGTATTTTGTCGAGCAATGACTAATTACACAATTTATTCTATAATTCTCATCAGCATAATTTGGGCTCACCATGAAAATAATCACAAGTTTCTTTTTCTTTTTCTCATTCAATGAGTTTTATTTGCCAAATTAAACACATATGGTGTATTTTGTTGTACAATGACTAATTACACAATTTATTCTATACTTGTTTTGAGTATTATTTGGTCTCAACATGAAAACCTTAAAACCATCACAAGTTCTTTTTGTGTGTGTCATTTAATGAGGTTTCATTTGTTATGGAATTATCACCACTTTTTATTTCCGCAAATGAAACAAAATCAAACTTAGTAACTGTAGTGAGCATTATTGCTGGAATTGAGTTAGGCCCCGTTCAGCTTTCTTTCTAAACCTTCTTTTTCAAAAAGAAGGTAATTTCAAACTCAAATATAATGAAAATGATAAATAATATTTCAATTTTTTTTGCACCGTTTAAAAGATCTCAATGAGATCTATCAAACAAGATCCATATTGGTAGGAAAATTATTTGTGGAAACACATGATTTTTGAGCTTGAAATTACCTTCCTTTTTTAAAAGTTCTTTTTTTAAGAAACTGGAACACCCCGTTATTAGGACCAACTACCGTATATCTTCACTAAAATCACTCAGTTATACACAAGTCAAGAATCTTCGTACGCTTCCACAGCGAAGTGGCCTCTTCATATGGGTTTTGTTTTTCTACTTGGGTATAAATAGTTATCCTTCACTTATTATCCCCTCATTGCTCATTCCCGTTCCCTATTGGGAAAAACTTTTAGCTCTGTTCATCTCCTTTTATATCTATATTATTTCCTTTTGTACGCTAACCATCACTTAATGCCCTTGTTTGCTGTTGAAGATACTGTCTCTCACATACTTCACACAGTTTCGCTTTTTCAATGTCGTCCATCCTGTAACACGTGGTAATGAAGATGTGGGGGGATGCAAACTTAGGTTCTGGTATATGAAATGAATAGAAAAAGGAAGCCTTCTTTGATTGGTCGGAGTGTCAGACTAAGGATGAGGGGATATGTAATCCTACTGGATGAGGAATTCCTCACATATTTGTAATCCAATGTCCAATCCTATCAATCAAACAGATAGGGATGGTAATAAAGCAAATCCAAAGGTTGCATACCACTTAAAATGTTGCAGACCCACGATGGGTATGTAACGAAGATGTGGAGGGATCTAATCAATGAAATAAACAGAAAACACAAAGATCAAAGGGTAAAATTAACTTATTGTGTACCACCTAATTATAGGATGATCTCACAACTGGGCTTCTAAATGTCAGTTGTTATGTTCCTGTTCGTTTTGGGTTTTGAGGGAGGTTTTTGAGAGTAATGAGTAGAGAGAGAGAAATAAAATTTATTGAGGACTGTGCGCGGGGGTTTTGGATACCCAAAACGAACAAGCCCTACATATTGAGTTGTTCGAGGCATTACAAGAATATTGACCAATGATACCAATATTTACTTACATCTGCAGATACTTACTTCCGAATCGACCGATACTGTCCAATATCAACTGATACATGGGTGTATGAAATCATGGATACCCATACGTGGCCGTATCCCTAATAGTCATTCTTATAATGATTTAGAACCCTGCTCACAATGTTTTGTAAACAAAGATGTTCCATCTGATTGAGTAGTTTATGTGGTGGGATGCTGGTCCCATGACCGTTAATGCACGAGGATAAGGTGGGATACGATTGGCTAGTTTACGTGGTGGAATATAACTACAATGAATGAGTAGTGCAAAGGGAAAGGTATTAATTTGTTCCGGTGCATGCCAAACGAACATTTAACTCCAACTTGTACATGCACAAGTGGATTTGTGAAATTGTCTTCTGAACCTTAAAGTGCAGATTGAATTTTAGTGAATCCGAATGTGGAAACGGGTAATAAGACTAACACCAAAAGCAAGCCTAATGGAAATAATTTTTTCGTAAGCATGTTGCCTGTCTACGTATGTCTTGACATAGAGAGCCATTGCCTTTTTTCTTCTTCCTGTTTTTCATTTTTCTTTCATTCAAAATTTTGCTTTTCGTCGAAGTTCATAGTGTAAGTTGGAATGAAGATGCTGTTGTGAGAGGAAACATGTCTACAATTGGTATGACTTTTATCTGCACTTGAGCGGTCTCTAACTGCTAGAGTTGATTGTTCTTAGGTCAAACTACTACACTCTTGTTTCATTGTAGTACAGCATAGAAGCATGCATCCTTTCATATCTGGTCTACAGTTCTATTTTATTTGTTCAAGTAATTTACATCTAGAAGCCTCTACCGGCCAAAATGTAGGACTTAGATATGTGGAGCTTATTTCCTCATCCAACACTGAAAGCAATAGTTGCAGGCTGAATTCTAGCTGTCTGAGTTGTGAGGTATAAAGGAACGTTGCTTACATTACATTTAGGCAAGCTCATTAACTTTGTTGCACTTAACAGCTTGGTGTATGTGAGGTGAAAAATTTGGAGACATGCTAAGCTCACCTTTTTGGCCTAAATGGGATGTAGGAAAATATATTACCATGTATTTGATGGTGGAAATCGGCAGTCTATTTTATTTCTTGTCCATCTTGATGAAGGATTTTATGATAATTACGGTTTATACAGATCTTAACAGTAATTGTCCACGACGATTTGTTATCATATCAGAGTAGAACTTCTGACCGTAGGAAGTAATTTAGCTTGTGTGAACAATGAATTAAATGACCAAATTACTCTGCCTTCCACTATGAGAAAAATGCCATATGGAAATTTGAACAAGCAAAAGGCGAATAATCTTGTAGTTTTTCTGGACAACATTACTCTGCATTCTAAAAGGGGGGAAAATGCCAGCAAATGAAGTTCTGGCAAGCATGAGTTGAATATCTTGTTTTCTTTTTAACTTATTGGGATTTTGTGGTAAGTTGGTAACACAGCATTAATATGTTTCTTTGTTCTTTTACTTGATGCATTCTGATCATGTCTCTTACTTGTTACAATGTTGACGTGAGAGCTTTAATTGCATTCCTGAACTTAGCAGGGAAGATGAGGATGAGAAGAAGTATTTTGTTAAATGGAAGGAGCTTCCCTACGATGAATGTTATTGGGAATCTGAGTCAGACATTTCTTCGTTTCAGCAAGAAATTGAAAGATTTAATAGAATTCAGTCTAGGCGTCATAAACTCTCTTCAAGCAAGCAGAAGAGCAACAATCGTGATGCCACAGAATCCAAACTGAAACATAAAGAATTTCAACATTATGATCGCAGTCCCGAGTTTCTTTCTGGAGGTGAATCATTTCTATTATTCGTATTATCCTGTGATTGGGTTCAAATGTAGTTCTTTTCTCCTTCTAGTTCTTTCCTCCTCCTTTGATCCTCCTGAAATCCTAATGGCGTTTTGGTGTAAATGAAGGCTCCCTCCATCCTTATCAGCTGGAAGGGTTGAACTTCTTACGCTTCTCTTGGTCTAAACAAACGCACGTGATACTTGCAGATGAAATGGGTCTTGGTACGTTCTCTATTGTTCTTTCTTTGTTTTTGTTTTCTTTCTTCCTGGAGTTCCTATCTTTTTCCTATTTTCATCACCTTTTTTGTGAACAATAATTTCTGTAGAAAGAAGAGTTGTATCACTCTGAACCTTCTACGGCAAGATAAGTAGTACTGCTAATGTGGAATGATTTGAACCTGGTCTTCGTAATCAATGTTCGAATTCAGTCTTAAGAAGAAAAAAGGATGTTCCTTGAGATAGAATATATCTTAACTTGTTGACAAATAAGAACTTGGGTTTGTGAGGATTTCTAGAGCCATATGCTTGCGTCAGGGCAAGTCACATAACTGTTCTAATGCAGACTATCCATTGATCATCATGATTTTTGTGTGTGTGTGTGTGTGTTTGTGTGGTGGTTGGGATGAGGATGATATGCAATTTGACCTCTGCATGCAGGGAAAACAATACAGAGCATTGCTTTTTTAGCATCGCTGTTTGAAGATAATCTTTCTCCACATTTGGTTGTAGCACCACTCTCAACATTGCGTAATTGGGAACGTGAATTTGCAACATGGGCACCGCAAATGAATGTTGTATGTGCATGGTCTTCTCTGACTTTCTGTGACTAATTGGTCGGCATGCATTACCTGATGAAATTTACTTGCTGCAGGTCATGTACGTCGGCTCTGCTCAAGCTCGTGCGGTTATTAGGGAGTATGAATTTTATTTTCCCAAAAACCATAAGAAGATCAAAAAGAAGAAATCTGGTCAAATTTTTGGTGAAAGCAAGCAAGATAGGATCAAATTTGATGTCCTTCTTACATCATATGAAATGATTAACTTAGATACGACATCATTGAAACCGATACAATGGGAATGCTTGGTAACTTCTTTGGCCCATTGAATATGTTGCAGTTGGAGTGTGCTTCTTGCCACTAAAAGATGCTGACATCTGTATGTAGATCGTTGATGAAGGTCATCGTCTCAAGAATAAAGACTCAAAGTTGTTCTCTTCCTTCAAGCAATATTCTAGTAAACATCGTGTTCTTTTGACTGGAACTCCTCTTCAGGTTTGTTGATAACTTCCTGCAGTAATTCTTTAGTTGTTTTAAAATCTGTTACTTCTCGTAATATGCATAATTCTTGGTGTCATTTGCGTATCCCTTGGACAGAAAATTAAAGGCCACGAGCTGAAGTGCCTTATTGTTGTTGACATTTCTTAGGGTGACTTATTGGAACTTCTTAATAGTTGTTTCCTGTATCAACTGATTTGCTGCATATCAGTTCATAATTGTTGGTATTTGAGAAATAATTGGACTAATACTGGGCTTATACCTGTATCATACAAAAATTTCATTCTCTTCATTCTCCATGACTTCTTCTTATTAGCCATCTCAGTCTTAATAGGTTGTCCTCAGCATGTAATTGCTTCACTGTAAACTATTAATCTCATCTGTTGGCCATGTTGTCCTGCTCCGTTTTGATGTTGTCTTCCAGTAATATTTCCGGTTTTTTTTTTCCTGTGGACTTCTTTCCCCTAAATTTCTTTTTATATTCTCTTTGTTTACGTTAATTTTTTTCCCCCATGAGAAACGGTCCAACCCAGTTCTAACAAGGCACTTCTATGCATGATTCTATTATTTTTTCCATGTGAAATACTCTATTGCTGTTTATTAGCATCATTTTATCCTTGAAAATTAACAAAAGTTACGAGATATGAACTTTAGCCATATGTCATGGTGCGGCTGGACTCCCATTATGTTTTTGGCGAAACAGCTGCAAATTAGTTGCATTTGACAATGACATATACCCTCCTGATACCCACACCCAAGGAAATGTAACGTAAGTTGTGATTATTAGATTGTTAACCACCAACTCATCTAAAAGCTCAAGCTGTTAGAGAGAGGGCAACTTTATCATTTATATCTTCAACACGCCCCCTCACGTGTTAGCCAGGCTATCCTCCATAAGCGTGCTACACACGTGTAAATATTTAAACATTAAGTAGACGGTGAGGTTCGAACACATGATCTATTGCCTGCCGTGCTACCATATTAGATTGTTTTCCACCAACTCATCTAAAAGCTTAAGTTGTTAGAGAGAGGACAACTTTATTATTTATACCTTCAACATTGATCAACTGCATATCATTATTGTTCGGGAAAGGACTACTACCCTCGCCTACCAGTATCAACCTATAGTTGACTGAAGGTAAGCGTCACATTTTGGAGGAATTTAGGATCTCATGAGCATTGGTAAGAGGTGACATTGCAGTGTTCTAAAAGTCGGTCTAGGTGGCCCACTAGTTGGTGCTTGGTGCTAAGCAGGGGTCCAATGCCTAGATTAAAATCGGCTTAGGCACCGATTAGTCGGCCGCCAAGGGCTCCAAGAGCCACTACGTGCTAGGCCTCATCTTCCACCCGACTAGCGCCTAGCAATTTTTAGAACACTTGGACATTGTAGCAACTTAGATAATGTTTTATTAGAGCTGATGTGGTAATCAACGGACTTATCTCCTTGATGAAGAATATTTATCTTCTCCTACCATTCATAGACTGTGTAAGCACTTTTTATCAGCATTTAGGAAAAAAGAATTTTTTGTTTTTGTTACAAGGCAAGAATATCACTGCTGCTATTTATTTGTTTAGCAAAAGGAGTGCCCCAGTTGTTGGGCTATCTTTTTGTCGCTACAAGGAATATGAAAATTGTTTAATGGCTCCACCTCATTCCATAATCATGTGATAAGAAGTCATTTTCTCTTTTGGAATAAGCAAAGAAGTCGATTACTGGTGGTGGGCCAGAGAGTATAAGTTCCACTGTGTTCTTAGCACCAACAGCCACTATGAAGCCTTGTTCCTCCTATAATAAGAAGTCATTTTCATTGGTGGATAAGCAAAGTCGTCAATTACTGCTAGTGGACCAGAAAATATAAGTTCGGTTTTGTTTTTAGCATTCAATCAATTCAATGTTTGCATCCTAGCTTTATTTGGGATGAACTCAATGGCCCCTTTAATTGCATTATTATTATACTAGAATCAGCTTATCTACACATTTTTGTTCAGTCAAGTTATCAAATGCCCATAAGCTGATTTTTCTAATCGAATAGTGAGTTTGTTATCAGTTTAACGTTTGTCTAAAGCAATAGATAGAAACTCCTTAACTGAGAAATGAGAATGCAAAAAGGGAAAACTAACCAACGTTACCAACTACCCGATGACAAAAACTCCTTAACTGAGAAATGAGAATGCAAAAAGGGAAAACTAACCAACTACCCGATGACAAAAGGATGCACATAGTTACTGTAACTTCATTGAAACAATTAGTTCTAGTGTGGAATTTCTGGAATCCTGACTTTGTGAAAAAAGAAGCTTCTTTCATCTAATCCCTCCGAATCTTAATCATATTTTCACAATTGGAAGGAGCACTATAAACAGCTAAAAGTGCTTTACATCTGGAATGATGGCTTTATTTACCACCCATCAGTTTGAGTGGTTATCAATGTGCTGCACAGGGAAAATTTGAACAAAAAATATGAATGAAAATAAGGTTTTATATTTATCACCAAGAAAATAAGGTAAGTACCTGCCAAAATCAGTAGACTCGATCTCCCACTTTAATACTTTCATGCCATGTTTTGGGAGAGAGATTGATGGAGAAACCGCTTCTTGGTCTACCCGCTACCGTGGATGAGTCGTAACCATTTAAAAGTCAATAATGAAGTAGGCTAGTACATATTGCCTTTCAATGTGTCTGATTTTATACACCTTTAATGTATCTTACTTTATATGTCCTGTGTATCTTTATTGTTCAAAGTTGTGTTGGCCAATGGGAAAAATAAAACAAATTCAGCCGTTGACCGGTTCATGAAATCTTGAGTTTTTAAAAAATCAATTGGATTCTATGTGAAGAGTAATTTTGTTTATTGGAATTGACCCTTTGGAGAAAGGTTAATCCGAGCATGGATTTCTACAAAAGTAGAAATGTTGAGATCTCATGGCTGTAGAAACATTTAAAGCGATATCTAATCATGGTTCAACCAGCACCCTTTGACTAATGGGTATAAAACTGTAGAAACATTTAAAGCGATATCTAATCATGGTTCACCCAGCACCCTTTGACTAATGGGCACAAAACTTGGAAACATATCACCAGGTTTTTAATTGTAGTATAATTGTGCTCCCTTCAGGTGGATTTTGAGTCGGACTTAATATTGCTGCCCAAATTGTAACCGCTGAGAATAGAGCACAAAATTTTGTTGATTTTGGTAGGTAAAAATCTATTTCATTGTCTTAATTTAGGAAGTTTTAATGGGTCAGTTATTAGAATTTCGCCATATTAGGTAACTATCTGGTTAATGAAGGTTTGTAGGGATAGGTATTCACATGGGCATTGAGTTTTCTTCTCTCTCACTAACTTGTTTTTCTGTTCATTTAGTCTCATCCTTCATTTTTCACTTGTTTTCTTTTCTCTATTCAAGTAGTAGGGAACAGTTTTGGGGACTTCTTTCAACTTTTCTACTTTTTCTCCATTTCCTTCTCATCCTCTATCTCCTTTTTATTTCACATTCATTATCGTTCTCCAGAGTAATTTCTTCGTTCTTTGATAAAAACTGGACCGCAAGGTATGTCATTGTTTTTCTTCTTTTATTTCTCTATTTACATGTCTATTTCTCTGATCTGTGATAAGCTCAAACTTTTCATAAGGTTTCCAGGGGCGAATGCTTTGTTATCTTAGATTTAGGGCTTCAGTTTACAGCTGAGAGTCTGAGACTGATTGGAATATGTTGCAGAGTGTTTTCTCCCCTAGAATGATGCAAAATTCTCTCTCTCTCTCTCTCTCTCTCTCTCTCTCTCTCTCTCTGCCCTTGATTTTGGCAAATTTGGATATATGCACATTTGTTTTTAAAAAGTTAAAGACTCAGTTTAGTTGATGGGACTTCTCGTCTGAAATTGCAGTGGTTACAATGAGGGGGTTTTGTACTAGCTCACATTACTTAGCGTGGGCTGATATCATTATTGAGTAATTCATTTCCGGATTTTTGTAGTCAGGGCAAATTTCCGACAAGCTTTAGTTAATATTTTTCCTAACTCGACCTTGCACCTCATTTCTACTGCTTTGGATGTTTGCAGTTCCATTTTATTTTCACGCAGATATCTTTTGAGTTCGTTCTTGAGATTTTATGAGTCTGATTGTGTTCTAAATCATCCTGCAGAATTTGATATCTCTGCTTCTTTGTGCTGTCTCCAAACCCATAGCAGTGCACTAACACATCGGAGTACCCAGTTCATCATCATGTTTTCGCTTACCTAATTCACTTGTTTGAGCTAGGACATTGTGTGGATTTAGTATCAGTAATTAGAAACGTCTGGTAAATGAAAAAAAAGTAGTCGTTGTATTTCTTTACGACAAGAATAAATACACTGATGTAATTCCTATTGCGGTTATTTTGTTATTCGTACAACAACTGTAGTACCCTGTAATCCCCGGGCCATGGTGGTATAGCTGTATAGGCGGGAGAGGACCGGAGATAGACCTAACATTTAACAATATATGCACAAAGTGGCTGCTATGATAAAGTTTTACCACTGAAATAGCAGCCCCCCTACACATCAAAAACTCGAGGAAGTCAAGGGATGTCATGCCGTGGAACCATTCCCCCAAATCAAACCTGGAAGGCACAGAGAGTCATCATTCAATTAGTAATTATCTGTAGGAATGTATTATGCTGCTATTTGCATAGCCAAGTCCTAATCTATCTCATGGAAGCTTTGGATGATTATCTGTAGGAATCTATTATGCTGCTTTAAATGAACCTAAATGCTTTGGATGGTTTTATCAATAAATTGTTGAAGTTTAACCAAGTAAAGGTGCTTTAACCCCCAAAAGAAAATGAAGAAAACATTTCTAAGGTGCAATCTGCATTTTTAATGTAAGATTGTCTAATTCTGCTCGCTTATTCCTCTTCATGGATTTACTATTTCCTTTTATTGATATATAGTTGCTCCCTTATTTGATATGATTTTGAATGAGTTGTATGTGTAACATCCTATTTGTATGAGCGAAATCGTACTTCAAGGGTAATATATAGGTAGATTCTTGTGGGTATAGTGGATGCATAATGCGGCAATCTGATATTGCTTTCAATAAGTCAGAGCAAATAGTTTTTCCTTTCTTTTTTGAAAGACAGTAAGTAGTCAAATGGCTAACCCATCCATCCCTCTTTAATGGTCCCACATGTTCACCAATTGAGATAGCATGGAGTTAGTTCCTCGATCTTACACACTCTATTTCACTCTATTTTATTAGAGCGGCTTGCGCCCTAGTTTCTAAGTTAAGTTCCATTTCATAGCAAGAAATGACAATTCTTTCCCCTAATGTTGGGGTCATTTCTATCCCCAAAGCGTATGCGTTGTGGTTAATGCCTTATGGCTATTTGATGTGATTTCATAAATTACTTTTCTGTTAGCTGTAGTACTTCAGCCAATTTTTGTAAACTTTCTGCTATACATTTCTTTGCTGATGATGACTAGTTTGTCGATGTATTTCAGAACAACCTGGATGAACTTTTCATGCTCATGCACTTTCTTGATGCTGGCAAGGTTTGTATCCATGCAGGCTGCAGCGCTGTAGAAGTAGATACTACTTACATTGAAAGAATTGCTTTCTCTTATAACGGAATTGGAAAAACTGCAGTTTGGAAGTTTAGAGGAATTCCAGGAGGAGTTTAAGGATATTAATCAGGAGGAGCAGATCTCAAGGCTTCATAAGATTTTGGCACCTCATCTGCTTAGAAGTATGAATCTTAAACTCATCTTCTGTGCTCTTCAAGCAAATGTGGAAGAATAGATATATGATTTCTAGCGAGTTAAGAATTTACTTTCATTTGGCGATGACTTTGCTTCTTTCCTTTGCATATGTTGTAAACAGAAACATATATTTTCATAAGATACGTAAGTCTGATGACTCAATAAAAAGGGTAAGTACAGTATTAGTTGCAACCTTAAACTTATTAGTGGTCTTGCAAAGCTTTTACTAGGTTTAGATGGCAAGGAGAAATCTTTAGTTTCGTTTTTTCTTTGCGGCTTAATGTTGAACAATATCTGGTGAAATATGATTGAAAATTGAGGTTGACTGATGCAAATACTTATCAACTCTTTTTGCTCGTGAATCTTAAGGTTGGCTCCAAAAAAATTCAGTTTGACAAACTATTTCCTTATTCAGACACCTATATTGGCATATGGCCGTACAATGATCTATCTGCTGATGACGTCAACACAGTATGTCAAAATGTCTACATTTGTTTTGGCCTGTAGCAGGGTGGTTTCCCTTCAGGTACTGGAAAGTCATGGTACCATGGTGCATAATAGCGAGGTGATTTTTTTTGCCTGTAAGCATAATAATGTTCAGGGCTTTGAGCCGGAATACGTTACTAATAGTAAACACATGTTCTTGCTTTGTTATTGAAGCAATTGAAATCATCAGATGTGTCTAGAACGTGCTCTTTCTGTTTTTTTTGTTTCATTTCCTTTTATTTGCTTTCCACCACCTAAAAGGAAACCATATTTCGGGTCTCATGCAAATAAAGATGGCAGCATTACAGATATTTTCTTTTCGCTATCATTTTTCTACTATTTGGCTAGTCTGTTTGTTGTTTCGGAGTGGTGTTGGTTTTTCTTGATCTTTGTCATGCGTCGAGAAATGGACATATAAGCTAAAAAGCAGCAAATTTCCTTCAAGCTCAGCTTTATGGAGTCGATTTTGTCGGTTTGATTTCACTTTGACTAGATTTAATAGTTGTTGTTTTACCAAGCCTGGTGGAAATAAAACTGATTGTAGTGCCGATTCTACTCATTTTGGAAGCCTCATGGATTCTTCAAATATAGGGTCTTCTCAATGCTTGATTGAGGGAAGTTCATAAGTTATGCAGTCCATGGACTTGTGGCCCTCTATTCGCCTGATGAGAGATATTGATCAAAATATAGACTTGAATATGGAGATCAAATCCCTAGGTTGAAGACTAGCTTGCTTAAAAACCTTCTCATTCTTCCTTGTGCATTTGTTTCTCCTGGTCTAGATAGTATCAGTTCTCATTTGTTATCTCTAGCCATGGTTCTTCCAGTAAACAAGATTTTGGCATTTTGTCCGTCTATTGAAATACAGCTGTAACATGTAAATCACTGTTGATGAACCTGCAGGAGTAAAGAAAGACGTCATGAAGGAAATGCCACCTAAAAAGGAGCTCATTTTACGTGTGGAATTGAGTACCAAACAGAAAGAATACTACAAGGCTATTCTCACTCGCAACTACGAGTTACTAACTCGAAGGGGTGGTGCACAGGTGAGATCACCGGTTTTATGGATAAAGAATCCTATCAATATTATTTTGGTGAACATTAACTTTTCTTGGATATTCCTACAAATCAGATTTCTCTTGCCAATGTGGTTATGGAATTGCGGAAACTCTGTTGTCATCTGTATATGCTAGAAGGAGTTGAACCATATATAGAGGATGCTAATGAGTCTTTCAGGTAATCATGATTCCTATTAACTCGACATTTTTTTTTATGTATGTGTTTGAAAAGTTGGGTTCCTTGCTCAAGTTACATTTAGTGAAGTGAGAGAACAGATGTATAAAGTGAGGAAAAATAAGAGAGCAACTTATGGTTCTCCCTCTCCCACTAGTTAAACTCCTGAAGTTGGTGCACAAATGTCACTCATGCCCACCTTGCACACAATGGCGCTGTTTGAATGGAAGGATAGGATTAGGTGGGTTTGTAGTCAAGGGGTTATTAGTCCTGTGCATGGAAAATACCTTATGGTCAAATTCTGTCCGGTCTATCCCATGTTTGTTTTGAATGCTTCTTGACAAGGATTAATGGTTCGATTGACTGTATTGCCCATAATGCAATTTGTATTCCCACGCTTGGTAGCACGGACACTTCGTTGGAGGTCACGTACCGGTGTCGGACACTAACACTCTCTGGACATGTGTCTGATACTTAAATCCAAAGTGTCCTATTTTTTTCAGCCTTTATAGTTTGGACACTCTGGGTACACTCTAAAAATGCTCTGGACACTCTTGGGACACTTGCATAACAAGTCGGGGTGTTGAACGAAATAGAAGAGTCAGTGGAGTTTAACTGTGGTACAAACAACATAAGCTTAAGTGGTACAAAAAGTAGACTCTAATTAAACCTTAGGGAACTCTTAATTTTTGCCTTTTTGGGTGATGGATGATATTTTACTGATTGTAAAGACACCTAAATGACGCAACGCTTTTTGTTGAAATACTTATGTGAATGATGTAATTGTAGGTGTACATTGTGTTACGTATTTACAATTAGTGCTTTATATTTGTATATTCCATGCATATAATAGGACGAGCAATATTTTTTTAAAATGTGTTGTGGCCTCCAATTTTGTAAAATTTACGTGTCGGAGTATCCGTGTCGTGTCGTGTGTCCATGTCGGTGCTACATAGATCTCAGTATCCCACCCATGTTTAGCTCTTGACCCTTTTATCTATTCTCTTCAAACATATGATCTCTTTTATAATATTCTTCAAACATAAGTTTATTTTTGGGTATAAAATGATGAAAGATAACATTAAGTTCTATCGTTTTCTTTATCAAGGTTTGTAAAAATTGAATTTTTGGAGTACAGAATGATGAAGGTTAACATAATTTTTTTTTTAATCAAGGTTGGTAAAAAAGCTTTTTGGGCTTCAGATCGATGAAGGATACATACAACAATAATATGTTTTTTATGTGTTCTGTATTTTGTTCTTCATTGGGGTTGGTCAGAATCAGGGGAGGCCCGGGAATCCATAAATTTTCTACACACTAGAGGGCTATAGAACGATGAAGGAGAACACAAAACAATAGTACTTTTTTTTTTTTATATGTTTCGTATTTTGCTCACCCACTCTTCATTTGTGGTGGTTACAGTTAGGGGAGGGCTTACTCTTATTGCTCTTCTCAGGTTCACCTATTTTCTTAGGATTGGCTGCCCTGACGTTCTTGTTTGGAGTAATTTGATTATCACTGAACCTGTCCCCCTTAGTCACACTGCTGTAATTGACCCAATATCAACCCTCTCTGTACGTAAAGTTTTTTGGGGTACAGAATGATGATGGATAAATAAGTGTGTTTTAAATAAAGTTTGCTATGAATTTTTTTTTAAGATTGGTTGAAAAAGTTTTTTTTTTGGTACAATACAAAATGATGAACTTAAAAGATAAGTTCCTTTTTTTTTTATTTTAATTATTATCAAGATTGGTAAAAAAAGTTCTTTTGGGTACAGAATGATGAAGAATAAAAGAAGGTTTTTTTTTTTAATCAAGGCTGGTACAGAAAGCCTTTTTTTTTTGCTCCAAAATGAGGTTTTACAGTAAAGTTTCTTTTTTAAAAGAAGATTTGGTGGGAGTAAAGAACAAATAGGGCTAGAGATAAAAGTAATTTAAATGAAGTTACCCTTGTGTTTATTTCTAAGCCAAGTAAGGCTTTTTTGGTAGACTAGAGCTTGTCAAATCCCGGTTTGGAAAAATATACAAGAACATGAGATGAGGAGAGGTGGGGGTATTCTCAGTCCAATCCTACCTTTGGTCCCCAAAATTAAACAGGCCCAAAGGGTTTAGAAACATTGCTGCTAAGAGACTTGGTAAATAGAACAACTAATTGATTCTCAGATCTCACAAACGACATGCAAATTAAACCCTTGCTTAGTTTTTCGTTAATGATATGCATAAACTTCTGCATCTTTTGTCCTGTAATGTTGCTCTATATTGTGATCTATCTTAACAGCTGCCCTATAATCATGAAACAACTTCATGGGTCTACAGTCATCATCTTCAAGTCTTCAATACCTTGGTCCTTAGAGCCACATAAGTTTGCAAATTGTATGAGTCGAAACTCTTAATTCTGCTTTGGGACTGGATCTTGCCATTTATATTTGTTTACTACTTAGCCAAATTTACAAAATCTTGAAGTACACCGTCAATGAGAGTCAAAGCACCATTGATAAGTAAGGTACGGTCTTGACCTCCACGTGGCGGGTGCACCAAGTAGGCGCCCTTGTTTGAGTAGCACACTTGTGAGATTGAGTTCTATTAAGATCGTGTGTCAAACCAAGACCACCCCAATCTGCATCAGTGGATGTTCAAATTTCCTCCCAATGCATGAAGGGGGCGCACTTCTGGAAGCTTTAGCCATTGTAGACCTTTGCATCCCATGCCTGATTTGGGTGAAGATTGGGTGTGAAGAGCTTTGAATTGCTCTTCTGTCCTCCTTTCTTTGTTTTAGTAATTGTAGCTCTTGGAGAGAGAGTGTTTCGTGTGTGATCCCCTATCTCCAACAGTTGATATGGGATCGTCAGGCTGTGGGTGAGGTCACAAGAAAATTATTGTCCCTCTGTTCATTTTTTCCAAAGTGAAAAATTGATCGGAAAAGAAACCACAGGGTCAAGAGTGTCTTGTTGAGACAAGCCACCACTGCCTTTACCCTACTGAGATTGATGTCAACAAAAGCCTCGTGCACCGGTTGAAGGTGGTGTGAGGAGGAAGATCACGTGCCACCACATTGGAGCCCCTCAGCACCGAGTTAGAGGAGCGACATGTGGCAGGCATGTCAATTACCATGTCATTGACACATCAACAATAGGGGCGCAAGGATGCCACATCAGCACGACACGGTAGCCAGCTAAGGGCCATATCAGTTCTCTATGTAGGTGACACGTGGCTGGCATGTCAGTAGAGTTGTTGACTGTAGCCAAAGACCAATGGATCAAACCTCTGATTCCAAGTTACATTCAGGAAGTTAGAGAAGAGAAGAGAAATGCTGTGAGAATAAATAAGAGAGCAACTTGTGTAGGCACCCCAATTTGGACTTTCTGAAATACCTTTAAACTTCCCCAATAATGATAAAAGGGCAAAACAGTCTTTGGATAGCTAAGAACAATGCTTCTTTTGAGTTTTAAAACCCAAACAAAACTTTTTTGAAAACCAGAGCCCAGGGCTCAGGACCCTGATCCAGGTGCTTAGGTCCAAGATGGACCGAGCGCTCAGGAGTGTCTTGGACCTGAGCGCTTAGGTCAAACCTGAGCGCCCAAGTGCTCTGCGCGCACCTGAAAAAGCAGAATATCTGTCAGCCCGCTTTCTGCGGAACTTTTCTGCCAATTTCGGCTGTGCACGCATGACTCTCCCTCTCCCAAGCAACTATGATGGGATTCTCTTTGAATACAATGATGATTTCCACTATTGTTTTATCAAAAATTTCTCTATAAATACAAGCCTTGTATTTTTTGTATTTGAGAGAAGGGAGCTGATTTTTCTAAGGAGAGGGCTGAATTTTCGGCAGAAGGAGATAGAGCCCAAGGTTTGTAACACTCAAATGCACCAAAAAAACCTCTTTTTGCTACTTCAAAAACCAGCCTTCTAGCCAAAAAGGAGGTATTGTTCAAGCTTAACAAAGGTAAGCCATCCTTGGCTACTGTTTTCTCACCCTGAGGGGAGCCACTGGGCTCAGGTCAGTTCCTTATACCGACTCTGAGCTCAGCTGGCCTTTAATATGTGAACAAAACAGAAGTTCAAAACTTCTGAGCTCAGGAGGACCTGAGCGCACTTGAGCGCTCAAGTCCTTTGAAGAGCACCCAGGTTTCCTTTCCCTAGGCTTTCTGGTCAGTCAATACCAGTTCATCATTTAAAACATCTTCATAGCCTGTCCAACTTTAAAAACATTCATAGTTTGTTCTTAAGCTTTGAAACCTTACTTAGTTCAAATGCTGCTCATAGTTATGTTAGAGCTAGTTTCTGTTCATTTCAGTACTGATTCTGAGCCTCACACGTGAGCACTCAAGACCAGTTCCTGAGCGCTCAAGAGTGGTTTTCAAACCAGCTTCTGTTTTATTCACTGTAAATGTATGCTTCAGGTTATTTGTTGTTTCTAGGTGTGCATTGGTCCTTCTAGAGCCCAAGGTAGCTGTTCCAGAGCCTGCAAGGCAGGACCTGGGCGCTCAAGACCAGTTCTTGAGCGCTCAGGTCCACAGCTGAGCACTCAACAGTGATAGCATTGGCAGTATTCTGTTTTGTTGTATATCCTGCCATCTCATGCTTATTACCATGACTATACACATGCTCATAGGCAGTGGCGGATCCAGAAATATGACAGACGGGGCACTAATTCATATACTATACTGCACTAATTCATCGTAACTTAGATTTTTTTTTTTTCCATAGGCAAACATAAGAGAATAATACTATACGTATACTTTAACCGGTATCCATTTCATGTATAGGTCTACAATGTTTATAAAAATACGCACAACAGTTGAATATTTATTTGTCAAGTTCTTCACCTTTTATAATTGACCCCCTAATTTACATATCAAAAGGTATATGAATCAAAAACCTTAAAGCACCCAATTAAATGCTCTAATGACTAACTAAAGAAATTCTAATTATAACATATAATCGGTATATTCAACTCACATTTATGAAAGAGTTCCCTTAAGAATTTTAAAATATTAAGGGGTAGGGTTATTTTTCAGGGATTAAATAGAAGTTATATTATGTAACTGGTGTAAAACTGATAATTGTTTGAAGGCCAGGGGGGTCACGTACCCACCCTGGCCTTTGTGTAAATCCACCCCTGCTCACAGGCGTACACTCACGTACAATGTGTTTACTGTTTTTAATCCCTTTTATTGTTCCCCCCTCGCTACTTGTTTTAAAAGTTAAGAGGCAAAATGATTTTGAAATCCCACAAGCACTAAATAGAGACCGACCCTCGTGTTGGGCGAAGGGGGTACCTTAAAACCCTTCCCCTCTCGTAACCTGGCTCCCGAACCTACGTTATCTCTGGTTATGACGGACTGGTATAATAAATAAAGCCTTCTCTAAATAAAAGCGATGGATATCATTCAAGTTTGGTTCCTCGGGTGGCGAACCATAAAAACCCGGGTGGCGACTCCAAATTGAACACGCCGTTTGCCAAATTTTCCAAGAAAAATAAAATGAGATGGCCTCACTGCGGGCCGGGTAGCCCACCACTTGGCCTTGAATAATGTCCTGGCACAAGAAATACCCTTGGGAAGGTTACTCATTACGTAACAGCTCACATAGTCACATATATAGTTTAAAATTGCTTTTATTTTTAAAGGTCAAATGATTTGTCGATTTAGCTTTCATGTTTTTTGTAAAATAGAATATTTCTGATGCGAGTATTTTGGTAGAATTTGCCATTTTTGTGCTCATCTTCACCTGTCTTTTTTCTTTCTCGAGAGGTATATCTTTACTGCTTCATTTTTCTAATCTCTGCTTCTAAATTGTTCCTCTATCTAACAGAGAACTCGTGGAATCTTCTGGGAAGTTGCAACTTTTGGACAAAATGATGGTGAAGCTAAGAGAGCAGGGGCATAGAGTTCTGATATATTCTCAATTTCAGCATATGCTGGACTTGCTGGAAGATTACTGTGGCTACAAGGTTTGAATTCTAGACCCGTTCTATGGTCTCAAAGTAGTTTTGTCAGTAGTCTTCTATGGTAGTTCATAGCTATGTTGCTCAGACTCGGGTACGGGAATCGGGTGCAGGTGTGAATCTAGGTGTCGGACACCTCAAGTTGAAAAATACAGGATACGTGGATATGGATCCAGATTTGGACACGGGTACGGGGATACGATACACTATTAGTTTATATATATATATTTCATAAGTTTGTAACAGCTCAATAAAAACATGTACTAAATAATGGACAAGTACATGTCTTTATAGTCCATATATAAATAGTCCATTAATAAATAAGATGTCTTTATGGCCTACTATGTGATAAATATAAGCCTTAAATGGCCCAACCCAATAGGCCCAAACCAAACAAATAAAGAGCCGCGTCTTCATAATTCATAAATACTAACAAAACCCTAAAGAGTCTTCTGACGATAGAGCTGCAGCTCTTCGTCTATGACAGGAATCACAGCAGCAACAGCTCTTCATCTAGGTCTCTCTCTCTCTCGTCCCCTGTTCTTGCTCCATTGTCGTCATCAGCCCCGATCGACGTCATCATCAGCTCCGATCGACTGTTCATTCTGTGGTCTTCTCTCCTCACTCTCTCTTCATCTTCTTTTTCTTTCTTCTGAGATTTGGAACTGCAAAGTAAGCGTATCCGGATCTAGCCGGCCGTACCCCGTACAAATCTCACACCCTTGTCGGGTCGTGTCCACACGGGTACTCCACCAAAAATGGCGAGTCCGCGTAACATAGGTTCATAGTTTGTGGGAGATTTATCCATGTTTGTGGAAATTAATTTGAATTTCTTTTGTACTTGTTAGAAATGGCAATATGAAAGGATTGATGGAAAAGTTGGTGGGGCTGAAAGACAAATTCGCATAGATCGGTTTAATGCAAAGAATTCTTCCAGATTTTGTTTTCTGCTATCTACTAGAGCTGGGGGTCTGGGAATAAACCTAGCAACTGCTGACACAGTTATTATATATGACAGGTAAATATTTTTCTTCCTGAGTTTGACAAGTATATGTTTGTCCATTATCTCGTTTGTAAGTGGTCATGGAAAACTGGCAGTAATCCTTTTCATTTATAATTTTAAAATGAATTGGGGGAGATTTTGAAGACCCATTAAGAGATATCTTCAAGAGCAGTTGTGAAGCCATATGGGCAGAGGATGTTTTTATTGTCAAAAACTCAAAATTGCTGATTGTAAGGAAGAATAAATAATATGATTTGATTTGCACATTCCAGGCCCTTTCAAACAGTAGCCGTCACAGATATATTGCTTGGTCTATGCCTTTGAGACCTTTGAAATCGTGGCCCATGTCCTCAGTCCAGAATTAGTTTGTCAAGACAGCAACTTGAATGTAGGTGTTAAGGTAGGATGCTGTGTATTGGTCGTAAACTTGTAGGTAGCTCTACATTGAGCTTTCCGATTAAGATCATTTCTGGTGGTGTCTATTGGTTGGTCCTATAAGGTGGATAGGGAAAATCAGAACAAAATCCTTGGTTACCTATCATCCCTGTGGAATGGGTCCAGACCAGAAGACATAAATTTGATAAAAGGTGTATCTAGTGTTTATTTTTAAAGCCATAGTTTCCTTTTTGGAGAAATTATAACACGTAGTCTTAAATCCATATAAGAAATAAAGGAAATTTCAGTAAGCAGAAATGATGCAAAGAAAAAAAAAGAAATCATGGACTGTTTTAAGGACTTTACGTAGCTGAATGGCTAGAAAGAATTCACGTTGACGACCCCAAACACATGGCTTGGTTTGTTTTGGTTAGAAGTGAAGACTGAGGAATTACTTTACCTACATAGTTCTTGCACCAATACATGGATTGGATAGAATTCCAGAATACCCAAATTTTCGGAGGAAGGAATGTGAATTATGCTTCCGAGTTGGAATTTGGGCCGAACAGTGTAGACTAGATGGGTGGTGAAGAGTCCCTTGAACGTTTTAGTGAGGCTATTGTTTCTTGTCAGTTGATTAAGAAGTTCCTTCTGAAGAGAACATTGTCAGTTGTCTTATGATGGCATTAGGGTAAATAGGTTTGTGGGAATTGGAAATTCCTTTAAAACAAATTAAGTCCCATTAGTCTCACGTAAGCTGGCCCGGACACATGGTTATAAAAAAACAATTAAGTCACCATAGCATCAGGAACAAACTTATAACATGCTTAAGAATACGACACTAAACCTTAAACTCGATTGCGAAAGTGTTTAGGTAACTTTCTTTTATGATCTTTCTACGTAAATTTTTACTACTTATTACATGCCTACATCTTTTCTACAATATTCAACCAAATTGATGATCCTCGTTTTAGCAGAGTTGTCTCTCTAATTAATTATGTGGTTGTTGACATGTCTCTTCTAATTAAGAGGAGGCTAGAGATAAAATAGAACTAGATGCTACGATGAGATATCTTTTTATTTAGGGTTTTTGAATTTGTTAAATGTAGGTAAAAATTGACAGGGGAACTCGAGTAGCGATAAATACAAACCAAACCAAACCAAACAGAGCCTTAAGTCCCAATCAATTGGGATCGGCTCCATGAATTCTTTTTTTCCATTGACCTCTGTCGAGGGCATTGTATTCTATGATATTCAAAAAACATAGATCCTTTTGAACTACTGCCACTAATGTCAATTTTGGTGACCCCCTCCCCTTAGTGTTATCCTCAACCTAAGCCATATCACTCCTCTATTCCTCCTAACTACCGCATTGGTCGATCTACGATAGACACGTCCAAACCATCTTAATCTATTTTCTTTCATCTCATCTTTTTTTGGTTTTACCCCAACCATTCCATGAATATTTCTGTCCTGCAAATTCTTACCACGCATAGGCTTATTGATAGCGATACGGTGTTCCATTGCTATATTATATTATGCTGACTTGATGACAACAGGGAGTACAAACTGGGATGTTGTTTTGTGTACGACTGAAATTTGTTGAGAAAAGGGAGACATCTTTAGGACTACTGATTCACATGATTTTAAGATTGGAGGAAAGTTTTGACTTTGTATAAGATAAGGGTGGATGATGCCAATGTTGTGGAAGCTTCGAACCAGCATCTCCGATATAGGGTCATAGGTGGGTTGAGGATGAGTTGTTTAGATTCATGCAGATTGTATACTAGGCGAGAACAAAACTTCTGCCAATTAATTGCAAGGATCGTCTTTGCGGGTTCTTTAGCCGCTTGAATGAATGAATGAGGTCATGGCTTTGAGTTTGCCAGTGATAGTCATAGGCAGGCAGTCAGTTTAAGTTGAGTGCAGTAAATGATGATTTTTATAGACTTTGGTGCAAGGGGAAGGAAGGCATTGAAGATCATATTTACAAAGTTTGTAAGGGTGATTTAGAAGCCCTGGCTTTGATTTTGAAAAAATGTGGTTCTTTGTGAGCTTTGAATGTGGGATAATTTATTTGTGATCACGTTATTGGACAAATAGGAATAATTCCTCATGGCGATTCTAGCACAAAGAGCTAAGAGGCACGGACAGGTCAGCCGACGCCATGTATCAGTGTCTCGGACATGTACGTGTTGAACACGCCTAAATATGTGTAAAAAAAGCTTTTTTATTCTAACAATATTTTATATTCTTGCACTAATTCATTTGGATATTCCTTTATAATTCCTCAGGACTAATTTAACTTTTATGTGACGAGGAATGAGAGATGATTGAGAGCAGAGAGAATAGAAAGCTTTTTTTGTAATTGTATGGAGGGAACATTGACACTCATACAGGGAGGCTGTTGGCGCTATTGTCTTGAAGAAAACACTCTACATTTGGCAAAAACTAGGGATATGGTAGGCCTTGTTCGTTTGCTAGTTTTGGGTATTTTAGTTTTGGTAGTGGGTGGAGAGAGAAATAAGGTAATGATTGGAGAGAGGGGTAGTGAGTAGAGAGAGAAATGAAAGTAATAATTGGAGAAATAGGGTAATGATTGGAGAGAAAAATAGGGTAATGATTAGAAAACAAAACTAAAACAAAGTTAAAAAGAGAAACAAACAAAACCGTAGTTGTTGGGTTGGTCTATGATAGCAAGATGGAGATTTTGAAGTCAATTTCGTTTTCTGTTTTGTTGAAAATGCACTCTCATTTTATTTCTGCTGCATTTATTGAATATGTTTGGCGTAGCGATTGGAATCCCCATGCTGATTTGCAAGCAATGGCTAGAGCTCATCGACTTGGGCAGACAAATAAGGTGAAATTTCATTCTTCAACAGTGTCCAAGAAGACACTGTTCTCGGTTGCCTTGGCAAGGATGTGTTCTGTTTGGTAAGTTCTTTCCATTTTCCAGGTAATGATTTACAGACTCATAACGAGAGGAACCATTGAAGAAAGGATGATGGAACTGACAAAGAAGAAAATGGTTTTAGAGCATCTAGTTGTTGGAAGGCTCAAAGCACAAAACATTAACCAGGTTGAGATTTTCCATCTTGGGTCAAGTATGAGGTTTTGCTGTTCTACACAATACCATGTGCATGTTGCAAACACAATCTCTAGCCGATTTACTAGATCAAAATTTTGTCATTAGAGACAAACAATTTTGTTCGTTGCTGGTCTTCTGTTCTGCATTATGTTTATGTTCTTTTGGGACATGCTTTGATTTTATTCTCTCTTAAATTTTGATTTCTTATATGGTTCCGAAATTTTCTATTACTGATGGCATACCAATCATAAGCATTTAGATAAAGACGTGATGTTTGACACCGGTATTTTGTTTGAAGTAACAGAATTTTCTAATGACCATGTACTTTTATTTTCTTTTAACAGTGATTTAATTAGATGTTGCCTTTTTTAATTGTAGAAAATAGTATAGTCCTAAGGTACTTGTGACACCAATCAAATAACTAGAGATATTTACTACTTTAAAGGCTCAACCATTATTGTTGCTACAGAACTACATAGGATCAAGAGCACTTTTCTCTCTTATTCTTTAGGCATTGCTTAAATCAATTGTAGTACAACCTTTCCAGTCAAACATCAGTGCGAATCATCTATCATGTAGAATCCCAAGTTACCACTGACATATATTTGAGCTTTCAGTTTGATTATATGTCTCACTGTTTAAATATTGTTACATATGTAGGGTACAATATTCCACCTGTAAATACCATAATAGGTCCAATGTCCGTTAGATATATGTCAACAAACAGAAAGTATAATTTCTTCAACCATACAGAATTCAGACAGGTGCAAAATTTGTTTGTGCAAGATGTATCAATTAGTGTTCTTTGGAAACTGTTACTTCTCAATAAACCTCTTGTTATACCTTCTGTGATTACTTGGGTAAATCTATTCCAGATACTCTTCCAGAAAGGAAAAGGAATTTTAGTGAGACAATAAATTTTCGCCAATTCTCCATCTTCTCTTTATTTTTTTCCTTTTTCATTTCAGTTCCCTTTTCCCTTGGGATTGAGATTCATCTTCTCCCTTTTGCCAAATTTTGTTTCAGCTATTAAACAATCTGTATAAATGAAAGGGAAGTACATAAATACAAGAGGCATATGACCATGTGTATCAAAATTATTAAGCAAAAATAGAACTATTACGACTACTCCATAGAATAGCGGCAAAAGTCCGACTATCGTTCCACAGGGACAAGAGTATGTTATTGAGTCGGCTTCAACTAGTTTCTACTTCAATTCGAGAACGAGATTCAAGTTTTTGTGTTAGATTCTAAATTAAGAAAACAAAATAATGCAGCTTTGAAAACAAGTGGAAAAAGTTCTAGGGTTTTGAATCCGGTTTTCCCCTCGTAGCTTGATTTTGCTTGGTTAAGAACAATCTATTCAAATCAACTCAATATAATCACGAATAACCAATTGGCATAGACTATCTTCACGTAGAACAAGTCGTTCTAGCACGAGCTGTATCTAAGTAGGTTCGTCTAATAGCGCCCCTTGTCTTATAAAGCATAACCTATCTTAACCAACTCTGTGAATCAATATCAAACCATCTATGCTAGTGTTTGAAATCTAGAATACAAACACAAGATTGATAGAAAGCATTCGAACCATTCAACAAATGAAAGTATCCTTAGGCATACAACACAAGGTTCGAATGAACAATCCTTAAACACAAACAAAGTTCAAACTACTTGGAAAGAAACTTCCATCTAACCCTAGAATAGGAGATTAGCCGGTCATGGGAGGAGAGGACTTCAAGTTGTTAGTATGTGAATTCATGCTTCCTTGAATTCTCCTCCCTTCTTCTTTCTTGCTCTTTCTCCTTTGCTTAGCCTTGAAGTAAGTTTCCTTAGCCCCAAGGTAAGTTGTCTCTCCCCTAGGTTGGCCCCCAAATATATACTCAAGAGCTGGAGTTGGCTCTTCAAAGTCCAAAAAGTCCAAGAAAGGGGCTGAAGTCGGCTGAATCTGTCCGGTTGGATGGTGCAATCCGTCCAGTTGGATGGACTAGACACGTGGCTTGGAAAACCGAGGCTTATTCTTTTAATTTGTCCGGATGGAAACGAGATGCAACCTGTTAGATGTGAGTCTTTTGTGGCTGTTTGCCTCCTGTTTTGCCTCAAGCCTTGCTCCATTACTCATAGCTTTGATCCACTTCTTCTAATTCTTCCATTTTAGCTCTGGCTCAGTCATACTCGGCTTCCATCACCTAAAACGCAAGAAACATGTATAAATCTTCAAGTAGCATGATTATGGACTTATCAAGTGTAAATTGGGGAACTTAAATGTGAACATTTAAGCTCCTATCACGCCCCCCAACTTACACTTCGCTAGTCCTCAAGCAAAGACAAATAAAAACAAAAACTGTTATCAGCAGTGATACCCGCAAACGCTTGTGAGTTCCCTTCCCATTCCATATCAACTCAACATGTACCCATAAATAAGAGCAAGCATCTCACACAAGTTAGGAAATCCACCACAATGATATAAAGAGTATGCAAAGTTCAAGACACTATCAACTCATAAAGCCATTCAATAGCATCACTACCCGGCGTGTGTGTGAATTAGCTAACATGGGCATACTCCCAATATCAAAGCAAATGATTGTACAAAACTCAATCAGAACCAAGCTTCAGCTCAAATTTCACCAAGTTTTGCACTCTACAAATGAAACACTCAGAAACTTGTGCAAATATGTATTCTCACTTGTGCGCGTGGAGGAAGTAATGTAAACAAGACAAAGTATTTGCACACAAGACCCTTGAAAGACGGTACAACAATGAGGACTCATAGTCTCATGAATAGAATGCCAAACACTGGGAAATATGGGAACACCATATCACGACATCCTTCCGTCAAAGACACCAGTCAAGACATTCCATAACTAGGATCAATTAGGACTTTATCTTTGGTTGTATGGTTAGGTAAGGATGAAGTGTACAAGGCTAGGGTGGAAACATTATGAGTCCGAGAATAGGCTAGCAATCACAGAAGTCAAGACTTGGGCTTATTTTTCAATGTTTAGCCCTTTTCTTCTCTTCATTCTTTTTGCCAATCCTTCCAATTCTTCCCCCCAAATTCAATAACACTATCCCTCACTGCATTTCATATTCAATTTCCTCTACTTCACACACTTTGAGCAAAAAACATTTGAATCCCTTTTTTCATTTTCATTTTGATCTCTCTTTTTTTCTTTCATTAGGGAACAATAACATGAAGTACAAATGCTCAATCAAACCTCCCTTTCTCTAAGCAAATCCTAGCCTGTATTCTAAAGACATATGGCCATGGAGTTTAACAAAGAATGGTATATCATTTTCAAGGCTCAAAATGGCGAACTAGGGAGAAGTGTGTAAAGCAAAGAAACGAACAAGGTCAAATGACAAGGATGGCCTAAAATCCTTTCCTAGACATGGCATAACCCTTCAAGTGTGCAGAAGCTCAAGATAAGACGTGCCGTGTGGCCTAAAATGATGCATTCCCGGCATTCAACCAAACAACAAACGAATAATGAGACTTAGCAACAACCAATGTGGGCTTCCAAGAAAGTCATGCAAGAGTAAATATAATTCTACCCTCCAAGAAAGAATGGCTTTATAGCTCACCAATGTTTAAAGTCTCCACAATTGTCCTTCAAGATTTTTGAGTCAACCACCTACTCCTTAATCAAGATCATGGACATGCTAGCTAGAATGAAGTGCAAAGTACTGAGTATAGATGCCATGAACTACTTTAGCAAGAGCTAGCATAATGAACTTTGATCCTAACAACATATCAAAGCAGTGCATATAACAACTCATATGTTCAAATGCTCACTAAATCCATGCAAATGTGCCAAGTTTCAATGAAAATAGCTCAAGTCCAACTATTTTTTCATTTTTAAGGTTTCAAATTTTTTGGTGTTTTTGAAGTTTTCAATTTTTCTCATTTTTGTACTAGGAAACACGAAAACAACTACTAAACACCCAACATGAAATCCCTCCCCCCAACTTAAATTGGACAATGTCCTCATTGGACCACAAAAAGTAGAGATATGACAAACTAAAGTAAAGAGGGAAAGAGGGATAGCACCTTAGGGGATTGACTAACCACAAGCATATGCTAATAGGAGCCCACCACTCCATGGGAGTAGAAACAAGAACTTGCAAGGGTTAGTATCCAACAACAAACAAAATGCAAAATAGAAAATGTATAATGATCCCTACGAAAATGAAAACTAAAAGATTGACAGGGATACATATGGTGATTTTGATATGCTCAGACAAAAGATTGGTAGAGGTTTAGTGAAGGTTTGATGTGTACAGAAATTGAATTGGGTTTCTAGGCCTGCCCTCTCTGATTCCATTTGGCTTTGATTTGGGGGCATGGTTTCGCAGCAAAATAGGTATAGTGGGGCCATTGTTTCAGTGGTATTTTGAGAGCAACCACTTTGTGCATATTGTCAAAGATTAGGTCCGTCTGTAATCTTCCCCCGCCCATACCCCCAATGATTGGGGACTACATGGATTCTGTTGTTGTTGTGATGGAGGCTATGGTGGTTTAGTGAGAGAGGGTGAGGGTCAAAAATGACTGGTACTAAGAAAAACTGTGGTCCCCCCATTGTTTTTAAGTCTGATGAAATTGCTCTCTGTATCCGTCCATACAAGTAACGGATGTGTCCGTAATGATTAACTGGACACATGGCCTGAGAATTTTCTCTGAGAGCTGAATGTTGATATGTCCATACGGATTTCCCGTTGGACGGATGGACGAATGGCCCAAGAAAATTTGCCGAGCGCTGGATGGTGATGCGTCCAGACACATTTTGGCATGCAACCAGATGGATTTGAAACACACAACCATTAAACTCAAGGTCTAAAACACTCGTTAAACCCCAAGAACAACTTAAAACCTTTCCAAATACCTTTGAACCCCTAGCAAAATGCAACCTATAATCCGGTTTCACAAGTCTAACTAACCGAGACTACACTCAATTCCAAGAACATACTAATAAAAGCTAAAAATCACACACCAAGAAGTATAAAAATAAAAAACTGGTCTTTCAAAGTCAGATTCCAAAACATCACATTGATATGTGATACGGAGTAGCATCTCCTATTTCTTTTAATGATGTGCAAAACTTGGGTTTCCTTCCAAGAAGAGCTAAGTTTTATGTCTTCACGCAGACGCAATGAACACTCGTAACTAAATGAATGAGTGTTGAAGTTTAACACGCAAGACATTAACCCACCTCAGCTATCCTGAATGGTGTTGTTTTTTGGTTAAAATCTATAATGTGTTCATTGCACAATATTTAAACTACATATTAGACTACGTGATTTATGTTCCAAATCATGCCAAACATTAGAGATTCACCACATGGATTGTGTTCACTGTTTTCAAAAAGTGTACCTAAGGTATCCACCAAATATAGGATTTCCAATATTATGACTGTGCCTTTTTAAAGTAAGACACATTAAAAAAGTGTCCACACACTTCAAATAAAGTCCTGGGAGTGTCGATGCCCGATAGGAGTGTCTGAAAGGACACATTAACAGAATGACATAGCTATATAGGTGTGTTTGTGCTTCTTAGATGATTAGCAATGAGGAAAGGAAACCAAATTATTATACTAAGAAAGTAAATCCCTTTTATGCTGCAATGCAACTGTAAATTGTTTACGATGTTAAGAATTGTTTATAGACTTCACCATGTTTTTTTGATACTTTGAGGATCGCATTAATTGGGTTTATTGAGTGGCTTTTGTAACATACGGTTTGCACTTGTAAGTTGTGGAAGATTAGATATCTTTTATTGTATTTTATGTTGTGCATTGTGACAGAAAACAGTGTGGAATCCTCGATTGTTTTCCTTTCCTTGGAAAGTTTGATGAATGATGAGATTGTTTTAATAAAATTTAGGAAGAGTTAGATGGCATCATAAGGTATGGCTCAAAGGAGCTATTTGCCGACGAGAATGATGAAGCGGGGAAATCCCGGCAAATTCACTATGATGACGCTGCAATTGACAGGTAAGGCCTACTTTCTATTCAATTGACGATGGTCGTGATATTCAAAGTACCTTTTTCTTCCATTAATGGTTCTCCTTTGTTAGGTTACTAAACCGTGAACAGGTTGGAGATGAAGAGGCTACCATAGATGATGAAGAAGAAGATGGTTTTTTGAAGGCTTTTAAGGTCTGCATTCTTTGGTAGTACATTTTTATATACCTTTCCAGCAACAGACACCGAATTTGCACTGCATACTCACATGCAATGGGTCCCATATCTCCGTGGGACCCTATGCGTTGAGCATGCATCAAGTACCTAGTGGTTTCTATTTGAGTGACTATTCATTTTTCTTCTCTAGTCCTTTGTGTTGGGATTTGTCCCACATTGGTTAATTATCTCCTCCAAAACTAGTATATGAGCCTGGGCGGCCTCTCTACTCTTTGCCAATTGGTTTAGAGTTTGATGCTTTAACATGGTATCAGAGCTAGGGTTTCGGAGAATTTGTTCCCCTTGTTTGTGCCATAAGTGCACCGTTGGTTATTGTGATCCAAGTGTTATGGATCCTTTGTTTACCTCTGCACGTGCGAATAAGGGGTCGCATGTGCGGGAGAGCGTTGGGATTTGTCCCACATTGGTTAATTATCTCCTCCAAAACTAGTATATGAGCCTGGGCGGCCTCTCCACTCTTTGCCAATTGGTTTAGAGTTTGATGCTTTAACACTTTATACTATTTTGACTTAGTTATTAGCATCAAGTACCTAGTGATGTTACTTCCCTTCATTCCACATGGTTAGTAGAGATTGCACAGTATGTTTGTACTTTCTTTTATAAAACCTTAAACAAGAAAACAATCTAGTAGGGGCGTCCCCCATACAAATACTGCTCAAAGGAAGCCACATGGCTACCTAATGCTAGCTCCATTACACAGGTAGCACAACCAAAATAAAACAAAAACAGCAACACATCAAAACGTCTAGTATAAAACTAGACTAGGAGTATAATTCTCTCAGCCAACCCATTTAGTACATAGGGGTCTGTTCAATTGAGACGGCTTCACCCTCATTTTGGATCCCTGATATACTTACCATTTCTATCGGTGATGTGCTCTATTTCAGTTGCCTTTATTCTGAGGCTCTTTGATTCTCTCCATCTGTAATCTATATAATGTGGCAACCAAGAATTTTCTCATAGCCAAATTCTTGAACCCATCCCCTTTCACATGCTGTATAAACCATTCCAAAATATCATTCAGACTTTAAGGAACCCCTGGACTGCTATTTCTCTCTGAAATTCATTCCATACTGCCCTAGAGTGCAGGCACTCAAAGAACAAGTGCTGATGAGATTCTTTAGCATTTCTACATGGAAGGCAATCTTCTTCCACTCTCATTCCCTTGCTTGCAATTTGCAAATCTGTCTCGTGTATCTTTCCATCTTTGCCAGCCAAAGGGTAAAGGCCCATCTTGGAATACTTTTACCAAACCAGACCAACTTTGTCAAGTCGTGACGGGGGAGCCTGTATCTTGTTGCTTCCCAAGCGAAGAGAACACAAGTTTTGATCACATCACATGCCCATGTGGTTTTACTGAATAATAATAAACACCATAAGACACAGAGAACCTCGCTATTTCTACATAACTACGAGCTATTATAGGTATATAACAGAGTTCTTTATGCCCACATGTTATTATAATACGTGATGGCTGTACTATGTATACACTATTATGTGGTATCCAGGCTCTGGCTGTGTTTAATTTGTATTGATATATTTGTGCCACCCTAGCCCCCAATTAATTGTCGATCCCTTCCAAATGGAGCAAGAGACATCAAGACACATAAATGACCAGTAAAAGAGTCAAGGGTGAGGTGACACGATAGGTAGTTTAGGAAATATGTGCATTCATAAAGGATTTTTTTCGAAGTTTGGGCATTAGGAACATTTAAGGGCTTACACCCTTTTTATGTGGTCATAGAGAAAAACAAAAGCTTGTGTATTTTGTTGTCATTCTTGAAGTTGATAACCACCAGACGTCAAAATATCAATTACTTCTGCTACTGGGAAGCTATGTGAGGTATTGTGTGGAAGTTTAAAATAGTGTTCCCACATTGGTTGATTATCACTTCCAAAACTAGTATATGATCCTAGGTGGCCTCTCCACTCATTGCCAATGGGTTTTGAGTTGGTTGCTTTAGCCTTTAATAGATTTTATTTGGTGTTGTAAGGTGTTTCCGTTGACCAGGACTATATTTTGGATTTAAACCGCATTGACTACAAGAAGTTAAATGTTGGACTCATTTCTTCTGCTCTTTTGTTCGACTAGTCTTCTTATGCTATTCTTTCTTTCTTTTTCTTTTTTAAATTGATGTTCTTTTTGTTGGCCCTTGGTTTATGGAAACTGAAGTTTCGTATATGGTTTAGGTAGCAAATTTCGAGTACATTGATGAAGTGCAAGCAGCAGCGGAGGAGGAGGAAGCACAAAAGGCCTCAACTGAAAATAAAACTGCTGTCAACAACTCAGAAAGGGCTTCTTACTGGGAAGAGTTGTTAAGAAATAGATACGAAGTCCACAAGACTGAAGAGTTCAATGCTATGGGCAAGGGGAAAAGAAGCCGTAAGCAGGTAGTTATCCAACTTATATTGTAGTAGGGTGTACATTACTTCTGCATTGAGTTTTACTTGCTATTACGTTTTACTGGAATATTCTTTGTTTCTCAGGGCACCTTTCATTAGAAATAGCTCTTTTCAGAATGAATTTGCGAAGATATAGCCTTCTCGTACTTGTTTCATTCTTTCTTATAGCTCGTCACTCATTTTTGTCAATTGAAGTGCCATTAATTTGAGCCTTTAAAACCATGGAGTGTGCTAGAATGAATTTTTATTCGTATTGGAAGTGGAATTTGTTTTTGAAAGGTTCTTGAATAAATATTTGTTTGTAACTTATGCTCTACTAGTTTTAAGTAATCGATATGTGGAGACTGAGAGTGCATTGAATCAGTACGAGCATCTATGCCTGTTTCACTATGAACAGGTGGATTGCTGAAGTATATTTCTTCTTGTAAAACTCGTTCAGATGGTGTCTGTTGAAGAGGAGGACCTTGCTGGGATGGAAGATTTATCTTCAGATGACGAAGATGAAAACTATGATGCTGAACTTAGAGACGATGAAACAGCTCAAACTGGAGCTCCAGCTGGGAGGAAGCCTTTGAAAAAGAAATCTTGTGGTATAGTGCTGCACACATGTTACGACCTTGACAAGGTAATGATAAGTTTATAGTCATATTCTAATGAAGCACCTTCCCCAATCTTTTACAGTGGATATCAGTGAACCACTTCCCTTGATGGAAGGTGAAGGGAGATCGTTAAGAGTACTGGGATTTAATCAAAATCAAAGGGCTGCATTTGTTCAGATTTTGATGAGGTTGTATTTTCCTTTCCTATTTAAATGCAGAAACCTTCAGTGTCTTTTGTTAGTGTATATAGGCCTAGTTCCCTTCACACAAAGTTTGACACAAGTTTTTTGTGGGACCTATTTTGGAGTCCCACGCAAACAATCGGAGCTATTCAATTTGTTTAAAATGTATTTTTAAGGGTTTCCGTAAAAAATCAACTCATTCAGATATCGGTAAGTGCTTTATCAGTTCATTCGGTTAGTTCCCGTCAAATTTTGGTAAAATTGAACGAACTAATCAAGCCCTTATTGATATCGGAATGAGTTGATTTTTTATAGGAACTCTTAAGAAAACCTATTTTAAACGAATTGACCGGCTCCAATCATTTGCATGGTACTCTGATTAGTTTTGTGTCAACTTTTGTGTGAGAGGAACCGGCCCTGCTATATATATATATACCGGGGACACCCAAAAAAACACCTCATAGTTCCCGATCAAATTTTGATGATCCGAACCGCTCAATGTGATCAGAATGTGATTTTAAGGATATATATATATACATTCAATGTGTGCAGAATGTGATTTTAAGGGTGCCCGTGAAAAATTAGCAAAAAAAATGGACCGGGAAAGGCTTGATTTGAGCAGTTTTTATTGAACCGTTCAATAAAAAATTGTTTGAAACTGTTCGGATCAAGTACTTTCCGGTCATTTTTTTTGCTGATTTCTCGCGGGTACCCTTAAAATCACATTCTGATCACATTGAGCGGTTCGGATCATCAAAATTTGATCGGGAACTATGAGGTTTTTTTGGGTGTCCCCGGAACAGCCCCGATATATATATATATATATATATATATATATATATATATATATATATATATAGACACACACGCACTTAGGATCCAGTGAGGGATCCCGCACGGCCTTACCGTGCAGGACTCCCCTTTCCTGAGCGAATTGCGACGATCTGAGCCGCTCAATATGTTCAGAACGTGATTTTAACGGTACCCGCGAGAAATCAGCAAAAAAAATGATCGGGAAGGGCTTGATCCGAGCAGTTTTTTACTGAACCGTTCAATAAAAAATTGTATGGATCAAGCCCTTCCCGATCATTATTTTTTCTGATTTTTCGCAGGTACCCTTAAAATCACGTTCTGATCACTTTGAGCAGCTCGGATCGTCGCAATTCACTCGGGAAAGGGGAGTCCCGCACGGTATCCCTCATTAGATCCGGACTCTGTGTGTGTGTGTGTGTGTGTGTGTGTATAATACATCATCAGAAATGAGAAAGTGTCATTTTAACAGTTGCTGATCTTTATAAGTATTCCTCTAAAATGCTTGACAGATTTGGGGTTGGAGAGTGGGATTGGGCAGAGTTCACACAGCGCATGAAGCAAAAGACTTATGAAGAAATTAAGAAGTATGCAATGCTAATCTTCTTGTTTAGTCTTTCTGATGATTACAATAATCCTTATTCTGACTGTTGCATTTTCTCCGTCATGTTGGAGTAGGTGCAAATGTCTTGTAGTTAATTATGCACCCTATGGGTGAATTGATTGCTTGTTCTAAGGATTGTGCAAGACACTGCTGGTTATTTTCATATTTTCTTAAGTTAATCAAGTCAAATTTTTTCTTCCATTTTTCAGGCGGCTTTTGCATGACTTTTTTGTGCATCTTCTACTTCTATGTATCTGCAACATCAAATATGTCAACTTTTCTAGTGACTTTTGCATGCCCAACGAACGCTTACAATGGAGTTCATATTAGCTTGATATACATTGTTGGCCCAGTTCCTAAAAGCTTAAGTACATTGTGCTACACTCTGAAACATCTAAACAATAGCTTTTTTTTGTGTTCTGTTTCAATGTTGTCTCTCCTCTTTAGATTGAGTAACTGGTTGCAAGACCAAATCTTCATTATGCAGTCATTACACAGTTATCCTTTATGTCATCACCTCAAAATGACATCAGATCCATGAGTCAGGATGTACTTTCGTCATTTTTCTTCCCCAACCATGTGGCTTGCTGTATTAATCATTTAATCCTCTTTCCTAGTTAATAAGAGAGTAAAGGCATTACAGCATCATTTTGCATAGAAGATGATTCTGTGCATAGTGTCACATTTGAACATATTTGATCAGTGAGTGTCCCAACTCTACATGAAGGACTGCCCATAAAAAAAAAACTATACATGAAGGACATGTTTTCTACACCCTATCTGAGATGTGGAGTGTTTGACATTGGTGCTTCCGTGTTTCACAAATTCAAAGAATAAATGGAAGAAACATTCGACCACTCGCTACACCTAAAACTAGTTGTGAAGCTAGGGGTTGATTTGGATACTAGAGTTCAATAAAAAGTCATGATTTGGATGCTAGAGCATAGTTGGCAAACCAAGTTTCATATTGTAATGCTTCCTATCTTTTTTTGCTTTTTTATTTTCTTGATTATAAGTATATTCAAAATTTCAGTAAAGCATTAGAGTATGCTTTCAGAAACCAGTACTAAGTAAAGTCAGATGTACATTCGTCAGAACACTACATTTCAATGTACAACTTTGATGCCAATGTGGCAAATTTGTCTAAGGCGTGTGCCAAATTTACCATCAGTTCTTCCTGATTCAGTTTTTCACTTCCCCGCTATGAAATCATCATTGTACTTATCGTTTGAGAAACTAAGAACAATGACATGCTAAGATGAGAGCCTCTCCACTCATTGCATTTTATGTCTGATGCTTCAAGATGCACTAATGTTTGAACATAATTTAGATGTTTTTGCATTTAAATGTTAAAAAATGTCTTTCTGGAATCTAGATAATTGAATCATATAAATATTTTTTCAAACAATTTGATATATGACACGAGCAGTTTGATTTTTATTGATTTTCCCTGTTCGATGGTTTTTTTCCTCTAGTTATTGGCTTTAAAAAATAAAGTCCCCTGGTTTGATCTCTTGAAATTTTACTCATATTTGTTGGTGCTACAAACAACAAATTGCCATTCTACCTATCCTTGAGAAAGGCTCATTGTGAATGATAGGCAGTCCTCAGAACTTCCTTAAAACTTATTTAAAAAAATGGGTGGCCCTAGGCAAGTTGAAACTTGAAACTCAAGGAAACTGGTGCTTGATCTTTGATGATATGAATCCAAACTGGAAAAGCTGTTTCACACAACAGGTGCAACATGTTTTATGTTTGCCTATGTGCACCATGTATTGTACATCAATTAGTAGAACATGTATGAATGTTTTTCAGGTATGTGTTACTGTTACTGGGATGCAAGACAATATTGGTATAGTTTTCCCAACTATAGTAAGTCACGATGTGACAAATAAAGGTAAAGATGAGTTTCAAAGAAGTTATGAAAGTTGGATAGTGAATGGCACGAATGCATAATCATTCATTAAGTTGAAGTTCAGTTGAATGGTAATAATTAAAATCTCTGGAGGTTTTTTTTTCTTTTCATTTTTATATTTTAGCCATATGGGGTACTTTGTAATGGTGAATCTTGATCTCCAGTTATGGGAGACTTTTTGTAGCTCACATCGCAGAAGATGTTAAAGACTCACCAACCTTTTCAGGTGATTATTTGTTCTCGGTTTTTTACTTCTCTTCTTTCTTCAGCTGTTTTTGTCTTTAATTTTCTCTGTATATTTTTTTCAATCTGGGGAATGGGTGGTGGTTCCACTATTGAGATTTTTGTTCAACGTATGTTTTTGGCTGCAGATGGCGTACCTAAAGAAGTATTAAGAATAGAAGATGTGCTTGTTAGGATTGCAGTTTTAAATCTGATACAGGACAAGGTAAGTTCTGTGTGCTTGATGAAAGAGTTTTACTTGACTAGCTATTTTATGCTGTTAAGAATATGGTAGAGATTACGAGTAATGACTCTCCGTCATCTCATGTACTTGTTAGGCTACACAAGTTGCTTTGTTTGTGCTGTCTGATTGATATTGTTAATATGGCTGAGATTAAGTGGAATCACTGTCATCTCTATGTCAAAATAAGATTGCTATTGTAAATTATTGAAATGATGCCTGTCTGGGGAGTTTAGATCCCGTGAGCATTTTATTCTTGCGAAAATCATTGCTGAATGACTGCTGGTTCTGTCTGAACCAAACCTATATGCCACTGCAAGCCAGGTTTTAACTGTTTCTTATTCTGGGCCAATCAGTTATGCCAAAGTATGTGGTCTAACCTTTAAGTTGTGAGAAAGACCACCATCACTTACTATGTCGGCAGGAATATCCTTAAAAGAAATTATTGTGGCAGTTTAACTTAACCAGATTAAAAATTGACATGTATTATATTTTTATATTACCCTTCACTCTTTCGATGTGGTAGTTAGGAGGAGTGATATGGTTACGGTAGATAGTAGCACTAATGGGGAAGATTAGACCGAAATTGACTTTAAAAGTGGTAGTTCGAACTTAGAAAGGATCTAGGTGTTGTGGATGTCACAGAATACAATGCTCTTGACAGAGTTCAGTGGAGAAAATGGATTCATGTAACTGACCCCAATTATTTGGGACTTAGGGCTCGGTTTGGTTTAGTGAATAGTGAGTACTTAGTCCGTTGATTTTGCTTAAATTTAGCCCTTTATTTGGCATTGTGTTGCGTATTTCTCACTCTGGCTCATCTGTGGATTTGATAGCTGTGAGGATAACATACATAGGACAAGAATTTGGACATTTTGTATTGTTGTGCTTCATGTTTCCTCATTCACAATTTTGATATCCTTCGTGGTAATCTTTAAAAAGTAAATAAGCTTTTTCATGATTATAGGTGAAGATATCGTCAGAAAATCCAGGTACTCCTCTTTTTGCAGATGAAATTGTGTCTCGCTTCCCTGGATTGAAGAGCGGAAGGGTTTGGAAAGAGCAGCATGATCTCGTACTACTACGAGCGGTATTGAGGTATGTGTTTCTTGCTCCCTACAAAGAAATAATAATCCCTGGAAAGGAGGATGCACCCTTCTCAAGGGAAAACAATGTTAAGTGATAACTGTTAAAAGTCATATTCAGAAGTTAATCTTGGATGGGGATCTCATGTGCCAGGGGCAATTAATTTTTGCTATTTTGTTTGACTCTCAGTCGTTTGAAATAATATTTTAAGGCAGTGGGAGTTATGAAGGCTGAAACACTTTGGAAGTAAAGCTATTCTCTCCGCCCCACTTTGTCCATTTTGGGAGACCAACCACTTAAAGAGCCACACATTTAATGCGCTCTAATTAAATCCATGCTTCTTATAACTTCTTCTGTCCCTTGTTGTTTGTCCATCTTTACATTTTGGGACGTCTCAATATGTTTGTCCACTTATTGGAAAGGCAAAACATAAAACTTGTAACAATTGCTTCATTTATATGTTTCACAAATATTTATCTTTATAATTCGCTGTATCAGAGTAGCAAGAAATCATTTCCCATGTTATTGTCTGGTTGAAATATATGGGAAGGCAGTGTCTTAGTTGCAGGAACCTCCTATGTGGGTTGCCAATCCACCTTGGAACCTCACTCCCGCACTCCCAAGTCAGACTTTCCTAGGAACCTTGCTCCCATTGAGAAAGGAACCCGCTCCCAACTAGGATTGAACCTCTTAGGCATATAATCCCAAAAGAAACAAAAACAAAAGATACCAAGCAAGAGAAAAGACAAAGTAATGATAAGATATTAGAAAAATATTAACTTAAATTTGCTCAATTACTTAATATAACTATAATATTACTTAGTCACTAAGACAATCTTGGCAATTGACATGAATGACACCTATTAAAATTTACTTGCATTACATATTTTCATGTATTATTCCTAAACGCTCCCCGTCTCGAAAGGGGAGCTCCTATAATCCTCCGCCACCGATCCCGCTCCCGCCTCCGCTTCGTGCAACTAAGATATGGAGAACAACTGGAATCACGTATTAAAATTATAAATATTTTATGTTTTGCAATTTAAGTGGTAGAATATTAGTGTTTTTATATTAAAACACATAAAAATATTTATAATTTTAATAATTTTTTCTAAGTTAGAAAGCCCAAACGAGAAGAGATTGATAATATATCATTCTTTTTGTATTCTAATCACTACCTCCGCAGTCGTTCTCTTCCAACATGCGACCGTTTTGTTAATCACTACCTCCGCAGTCGTTCTCTTCCAACATGCGACCGTTTTGTGTGTCTGACTCTCTACGTACATCTGTTTGGCTTTCAAATTTAGAACAAGAATATAATAACCAGTATTTGGACAAGAGTCCGATATTTGTTGGGGAGTATCGAAGTATCTGTTAAGTGTAGATGTCCGGTGCCGTTTCTTTATCACACCTTTTTATAACTGTCCATGCTTATAAAAGATAAGGTACTTGAGAGGAATATTAATTTACCTTAAAGTTTAACCCTATAGAATTGCGGGTGGACAGGCAATAAAGTGCTGGCCATGCTTCTTAATTAAGTTCAAACTGCATGTTATCGCAGATGTCTTAAAAGGGTAAGTTATAGATTGACTTCCAACTCTTCAGAGCTATGGACACTTACTGATAACATTCAAGACCACTACATTAAACTTTTATTTATTTATTGGTTTCTATTGATTTTCCTAATGATGAGCTACTTATAATGAGATTGCTGGTTTACTCAAGACTGGTTTCAAATAATGCCCATTACGTATCGGCCGTTGTGTAATGGGATTTCCCGATGCTGTGATTTAAAACCCTGCAAGAGGGAGTGTGAGGGGGAGAGGAGTTTTTGTGTACCTATTTTTCTCTGATAATTGTTTTGCCTGCCCTTGTATATTGAATATATGAGGATTCTGTTGTTGGTTGAAGCTTTGCGAACTTGAGTGTTTTTTACTTTTTCTTTTTATCACCCTGGAGTCTTCGACTTGAGAAGAAGTATGTAGTATTATGTTTACGTTTATTTGTATGAACATATGGATGTATTTATGCATTCACTTTTACATACATATTAATCTCCAGACGGCATATGGTGCATTTTCTTTTGAAGGGACAACCCCCTAATGATCTATGTGAATGTGAGCCAGTCCACTTCTGCACACGTGACATTCCTGTTGGTGCTTGAAGTACTAATCAGTTGGCTGAGATATTAGACATGCAAAATTTATTGGAACTATTGTATGAGAAGTCTTTTTAACATTGACATTGGTTTGGTAGGACTTATCCACAGTTAGTTGTAAGAAATATGATTTGTCTAAAGAACTCAAATTTTGCAGAACCTTTTCAGTTACATTTCTTTAGATTAATCAGTTAAAATATAATGTATTTGGTTGGATGTGAAGGCATGGCTATGGAAGATGGCAAGCTATGCTTGACGACAAGGAACTGAGGGTTCCGGAAATCATTTGTCAGGAGCTGAATCTTCCCATTATAACCCTCCCTGTCCCAGGAGCATCTCAAATACAAGATGGTGCATATACAGCTATTAGTGGAACACCTGTGAATCAGACTAATGGAACTGCTAATGGGAATGGTTTAGCAGCTGATGCTGCACAAGGACCACTTGATACAAATCGAGCCATAACATCTCAAGGTTCGTCCATGACGTATAATTTCAGAGACATACAGAGAAGACAGGTTGAGTTTATAAAGAAAAGGGTTCTTCTGTTAGAGAAATCAATAAATACAGAGTACGGAAACGAAGTGTTGGTAAGTTCTGTCAGAACATATATTACCTACTTATTGTGTTTGTTTGTGGAAGATTTGTCGATATGAGTTGGCAGTTGGCACCCGCTAGTTGAACTCTGCAAAATATTTCATCAAAAACGAATAAAAGAAAGCTGTAGGAATATGTCACCTTTTGTTTAGGTTGTCTTCATTTGTTTTTCCTATTCCTTGGAAGCCAAATGCATGTCATCCTTTTTCTATTTTCTGTAAATTTTCTAATTAAACATAGTAAAAGCCAACATATATGTAGAGTATTTTCCTTTGCAGCAGTTGATAGAAAATAAATAAAAATGCAGTACTTTTATATGATGGGGCTTCAGTATGCTAGTTTGATTGCCAGTTAACTTTGATTGAAACGAAAACCCTTGTTTTGCCTCTATTATTGATGTTGTTTGTGTTTATGTTTGTTCTTTGTTTTTATTTTGGTAACAAATCTTCTTGTGTTATTCGGTTTTCATTTATGTTGTAGTGTATCCTAATGTACTCCATTAGTTAATAACAAGCTCAGTAAGTTCGAGCATATAATTCTGGGAAACCAATTTCCAAATACATTTGTATTGATTGGATGAAGCCTGAACTCTATGCATGTCCAGCTGGAGACTATTAGTGTCCATTGTCCTGTTTGGAAGAGTTTTCCTGTGAAGTAGACTGCATAATTGCATCTTTAACCTTCAATTAACACTTCACATAGATGAATTAACTTTATTTATTTTCTGTTCTCACAGGGCGAGCAGCAAACAAATGGGACTCCTAGTTATGAGCCGGAGACTGAAGCCAAGGTCATAGATATTCCAAGTCCATGCTCCATGGAAGTTGATGCCCAAACCATGAGTACTTTACCGCAAATAGAAGTGATCAGTAAGTTTTACTGTTTCATCTAGTATACTCATGTGCTTGTGTGAATACCTTAAAAGAGTAATTGACATCTCCCAGAAGGCCAGAAGAGATAAATAAGAGACCTAATTATGTCATTGGCAAAAGCCCATTAGTATTTGAATGATTTGTACCTGTAGGAGTACGTAAGCTATTATGTTATTGGCAAAAACCCATTAGTACTTGAATGATTTACGCCTCTAGGAGTACATAAAGTACTCCCAAAAAGAAGTTAAAGCGTTCTAATACAGTGCTAGTATTATGTCTTTGGTTTGTAGCTAGACTTGCATGTATTGCTTGACGAGAACTCTTCTAGTAGTAGTACTGAAGGCTCAACAAGTCTTCTATCAAGCTTGGAGTCTTGGACAACAGTGGTGCACATTTCTTATTACTTCCATATTTGGTATGGGTTAGACAATGCTATTTCTGTCTTTGACTTCATTAGTATGGATAAGAAGGTCCAGGATGGCCGGAGTTGGGTGGTGTTCTTGGTAGATAGTAGGCGCTAAGACTACCCGAGACCACCATTGGTGGAGAGGAAGAGAGTTGAGGCAGTATTAGAGTAGAGAGAGAGTGGCAGTGTGGGAAATGAGGACTTCCTACATAGAGGAGCGTGTCATAGGCCAGCTCTGTTGGTGGTGGGAATTCGTTAGAATTGGATGCGTCCAAGAGATTACACAATCAACACACAGTACATAATTGCAACTAAATACTCTATTGGTCTCACTTACACAGTTACTGCTCTCTCTCTCTCTCTCTCACACACACACACACACACTGGATTCCCACGAGTTACTCAGCACACATACATATAAACTATTCAAATCAATTACAACCACGTACACACAACTCCAATATCAAACCTCCCAATCCCCTAAAACCTACCAGAAGAGCTGGCCTCGACCCCTCATCTTTATGACCAACTCTTTATGTGTTTCCAACCTAATTGCCCAATCCTCTTCTCGATCAAGCTTACGACCAACAAGCTCGTCCTAAGCAGTGCTAAGTAGGTGTGATACACCTAATGAGGTATCACATCTCTCATTTAAAAAAGACTTCCTTTTATCATAAACTGATCAGAGGAGGGCCACCTGTAATGGTGAACCAAGCAGTTCTTAAGATGGCTTCAACTCTAGCTTCTAATCCTGTAGTCCATGATGATCCTGCCCTCAAATTGAGTGCTGGCTTGATTAGTTTACTCTAATTTCTCCTGGCTTTAGATGATTAAGTATCATCTGCAGGTCATATTAAAGGTCTTGAAAAATATATGACCTAGTCTGGAACATGAATGAGGTGTCTTAAAGAGCTATTGTTGCATATTCTTTTATAAGATTGTGTTTGAGGTTGCATGGTGGAATATATTTTGTCAGGTTGTGTTTGAGTTTGGAATGTTGAGTACTTTTATGCTAGGTTCAAGCTTCCGGTGAATCTTAATTGGCTACGGGAAATTTAGAAAACTATTGAAAACAAATGTGGGGTCCCTTTTTTTTTTTTTTCCTCAATCGAAACTTGGAGAATTACCAAATAGGCTCCTTATATTGTACTTCTAACATGGTAAAGGGATAGTCTTATATAGATAACCTATGAAGCACCAACACTCCTAGAGGTCACCATATTCACGTATTGGATGGGGACACGTCTCGGACATGCCACACGGCATATCCCTTAAATTAAATTAACCTTTGGAGGGGTACACGGCTGGGACATGTTCAGGGACATGGCGGGGGTAGAAGTGTAATATTTTTATTTATTCGGGGGCAAAAATGTTATTAATCAAATGTTTGGATTTTAGTGTAATCAAAGTGTGTGTTTAAAGGGTCTATTATGTCTCTCCCTAGTCAGCAATTGCTTAGGTGAGTTGGTATGTGCAATTATCCTCTTGCCCTCCTTCAAAGAAACCTATATAAACAAATCCTAAATGATCGATAAAACCCCTATCGATCAAAGGAGTCTCTTTCAATCAAAGCAAAGCATGAAACATCAACATCAATTGAAACCCGCCATCCTTGAAGCCGAACCCCACCATCCTTGAAGCGGTCTCTCTCACTATATCTCTCTCTCTCTCTCTCTCTCTCTCTCTCTCTCTCTCTGTATACATTTACATGTATGTGTGTATTGTGGGCACACGCCCCGTAAAATTTTATTTTTGTGTATAAAATTGGGTGCGCCCCCTTTTTTTTGGATAAGCGTGGCGAAACGCTACAATTCAGAGTCGTCACTCGGGTTTTAGCGGTGAAACACCCAAGGAACCGAACTTGAAACGTTACTACGTTGTTTGATTTTGAAAAGGGGTAGACTGGTCCGTTGTCACCTTCAATGTCTGAGGTTCGGGAGCCAGGTTACGAGAGGGGAAGGGTTTTATGGCACCCCTCTCGCCCAATCCAAAGACTAGTCTCTACTCGGACATTTTATAAAACATTTTCATTTTTCTCATTGATCATTTTTTTAGCCAGTTAGGGCGGGGAAGCAGTTAAAGGAGGGATTAAACTGTAACAAGTTGCATTTATGGCAAAATGTGATGGATGATTGATTGAATCAATGAATATAGATTGAGAACAAGCACTTCTGTGAGGATTTAGATAAACTAGAACACACTGGTCAAGAATAAGGCACGTGTGTGGCCCGTGATCTCTACTGGCTCGAGTCCTTCCTCCTCTGGTTCAGCGTCTCCTAGCCTTCTTCACGCAGCCTGCACAGTGAGTGCACGACTAAGACCTGGCCCGGGGTCGCCCGGCAAGGCCCTCCGGCGAGAGGATAAGTATGTGTAGGAAGCAAGGAGAGAAACTAGGGTTTTGAGTGGGTAATCGCGTATGAGAGTGCGTACCTCTGCAGAGGCGTTATCCTTCAATATTTATAGAGTCTCCTTGACTTGCTCTCCAAGCACAGGCACGTGCATTGCACGAGTCAGTCGACGTCGTCATGACGTCACCGAACGAATCTGGTAACCGTTTTGGTGTGAGCTGGCACATTCCACGTGCGCTCATGATTATCTTTTGGCGTAACCGCCTCAGCACGCAGGGCGGCACGTGAGTGTGTAGGTTGCCGAGCCCGACTGATCGCGCGGGGTGGCCGAACCTGAAGGGGATCCGAGCCTGAAGAGTAGCCGAGCTTAATGGGGAGCTGAGCATAAAGGGTAGCCGAGCCTGATGGGCCTTTGTGCCAAGCAAAAATAGTCTACAGGACAACCTCCCAAAGGTGGCCGAGCTTGACATGGTTCTTTCCGTTGTCGGATGCAAAGTGAAAACAACGCCGACGACTGGCGCGTCTCGGCGAAGCCGAACCCTGGCCAAGCCAGAATTGGGTTCGGTCCGCTACAATAGCCCCTCAATCTCTACTGATGCCGAGTGCAAGGTAGAGATTGATATCAAGCCTTCGGCCGAACACGAAGACTACCGAACGTCGCTTTACTTTGTCAATGAAGGGATTCAGCCGTGCCTCATCCCATCTTCTTTTTGGAAGCAACGTCAGCCGTTGGTGGAGAATCTCAGTGAAAAGATGCCAGGTGTCGCTCCATGGTTAGGTACGGCCAGGGAGAGGACGGTTGGCAGGCTCTGCAGGTTGTCCTCTTATTGCCACGTGTCAATCGCTGAATGGTCAGAAGCTCGGCGGTGTAATGATGGGCGGGAGTTTCAAATCCCAAACCCTAGATCTATATAAAGGGGTGAGGTCAGGAGAGAGAGGCTACATTCTCTCTCTCTCTCTACGACTCCATTGCCAGAGCTTCCTTCTTCAGCCGTTCATCTTCTGCCGTCGTTTTCCAGCGGTTTCAGCCCCAAATCTCATCCCAAATCCGAGGTATGAACTCGTTCCTTGCTTCTCTATGCTTTTCTTACGGTTTCACTGCATTTTCTTTTGTTTTTCTGGGCTTTTGAAGCTTTTCTAGTCTTAAGTGAACAGTACGACTGCTGGAGATGAATGTACTGTTCATCTTCGTCTTCAACCTGTTCTTCCGAGCACAGACTGCTATGAGTTCTTGTGCTTAGCCGACTTCAGGATTTACCGAGCCCATTGATATAGATTGGCCCGTCAGTATAGGTATGCCGAGCCCCATTTCGAGTAAACAAAGGGTTACTGGAGATGGCAGCTGTTCATCTCCAGCCCTAACATATTCTTCCGAGCCCCAATTCTAGTTGTTGAAGGTCTGGGCCGATGACAAGGTCTGGCAGAACCTCAGTTGTTGTCTAACAAGCTTGGCCGACAACGGATTCGGCCGAGCATGTCAACACGGATCCACGTCTCCCGAACATGGATCTGTGGATTGTGATAATAGGGTGGGCCAGCTTTAGGTTGCCGAACGTAGAATGGTTTCTGTCTTCTAGCCGACGACGAGGATTTTTCATTATTTTCATTCTTCTCTTGGTTAGGTCTGGCTCACTCGATTATCATCATTTCATCCGACTCTGAAAGTTCAGGGGACGATTCCACAGACCTCGTGATCCGAGCGTACGTGGAGAGGTACAGAAGCCGACGACAGGCCTCTTCGATTGCCTCCAATATGTCTGGATCTAGTGACTCCAACGCCGAGCGCGACTACGAATACGACGGCGGGTACAACACTGCGCCTGAGATAACCTTTACTACAAGTACGGAATCTGTTTCCGAGCATGAACTCGGTCCTGAGGCCGAGTCCAGGCTCCGAGCACGGACCGAGGCTACAACTTCTTCTCGTACTGTTCCGACCGAAACCTCATCAGAGAACAGGGAGGTTGCTGATCTGTATGAGCGAGGGCAGGTTTGTCCCTATGCCCACTATTTCAGCGGCCAACCTGACGAGTACGATGCCTTCTGCCGAACGTACAACATTCCCGATGATGTCGTTATTAGTCAGGTGGCCAGTAACAAAATCAGGGATAGGAGGGAAGACCGTCCCGAACATATAACGGTTCCTCTTATGGCAATATGTGAAGCTGGACTCCGTTTTCCTCTTCACCCATTTTTGAGGGAGCTGCTGGCCAAGTTCGGTATTGTTCCTCATTTTTTCGCCATAAACAGCTATAGGATAGTGATGTCGGCGATAAAACTTAAGGAGCTCCATAATCTTGAGTTCACAGTTGCCGATCTCTTCCACACGTATATCATGTCCAGGCACGGCAAGACCGACCGCAGGTACTTGTCGACACGTAGTGGTAAAGATCCCTTGATAAACGGTCTTCCCGACACTGATAAGTGGGCAAACTTCTACGTCGAAGTGAGCGGAAATTACGAGTTCGGCGATCAGTCGCTAAGGCTGCATTCTGTGCCGAAGATAAAAGATTTTCGAGGTCAATTTAACTACTCCTTTATTTGCCGAGCGTAGATTCACTTTCACCGCGGCGTTTATGCTTTATTCAGCTAACATTATCTCCTTACAGATCACCGAGCAATTACCAAGAGGCAGCAATCCTTTGCTGTAGAGGGGAACGTTGAAACATTGAAGGCTCAGATTTGTCGTGACGCGCCGACGCTTCTCGGCTACATACCCTCGTATAAAGGGAAATTGAAGAGAAGGGGGAGAGAAGTAGGGCCGAGCACAAAGGCTAAGGGGAAGAAGGCAGTTGCTGGTGAACGAGAGGATAGAGGTGTTGCTCCCAATCCGATCAAGAAGAAAAAGGAACCGAGGGTGAAGTTTCCAACTTTGAAGAAATCGGCTGATTTCTGGTTCCAAGACAGCCAGCCGTTTGGTTTACAAGGCGCCAGCGTTCCCCCACTCCGAACACTCATACGCGAATTTGCCGACGATATGGGCAGAAGGAACGTTGTGAAAATCAACCTGAGGGACGGAGCCTTGGCTCGGCAAAAGGAAGCTTCAATGGCCGAGCCCGCCACCAAGAAGCAAAAGACTGCCCCAGCAACCAATCTGAACAGGCCGCCGACGCCGACCACGAGGGAAAAGGACCAGACTGAGTCTTCTGCTGCAGGTGGGTCGAAGACCGCAGACAGATCTGGTGGCTCAGGTGGCCGAGCAATAGTGCCAGAGTTTGCGCCTTCGTATGCGACGTCCGAGGGGCGGATTGTCTCAGTGAATGACAGTGTAAAGCTGGAGCCAGGCTTAGCCCCTACCGTGCTCCAAGGTCTTGCTTTGCCAAATGACATGGCAAAGGTTCCAGATGAGCTCATGCCGAGCCTAGTTCATGCAAGTGCCTATGCTGTACAGGTATGTGTCCGAGCTCATCTTTTTCCTTGTTTTTTCAATTTTCGAGAATGCTTGTGAAGTTTGTTCTCCCGAAATTATCCAGGCCGGCCAAGCAATTCTGCGTGCTTGTCAGAGAGCTGAGCTGCTGACGGCCGAACGCGGTCGCTTTTATGATGATCTTAAGGCCGAGCGTGAAAAGTCCAGAAGTTACAAGGGTAGTCTCAAGATGGCGAAGGCTCAGATAGCCGAACACGAGAAAGAGAGAGAGGAGATGGCTGACAAATTGAAGAATGCCGAGCGTGAGCTTGGCCAAGTCTTGAGGCGAGAAAAGAGAAAGATAAAGGAGGCCGACGAGAAGGCCTATCAGGCTGGGTACGACCGTGCTGGTCTGGAGTATATAAGGGAGGCTAGGTCGATGGTGAATGATGAAGTCACGGTTAGGGTCCCGATCGCGTACCGAGCGGGTTACAAAGCTGGTGTGAAGGCTGTGGGTGAGGCGATGAAGATAGAGCTTGATTTGTCTATCATTCCAGCGGCGGTCGTTCCCGAGCTTGAACTTCCATATACTGCCGAGGAGTGTGAGCCTCCTCCTCCCGAGGACTTTCCCGATAGTGATGATGAAGTTGAAGATCTTACTCAGACTGATGCTGATGGTCTTGGGGGCTCTGGTGGGGGGAAGGTGGTTGAAGACGCAGAGCGGCCGACTCCTGATTTGGAGAAAGCTACAGAGACCGCTGCCGAGGCTGATATTCCAATGGCTGAGAAAGATGTTCCCCAAGCTTGAAGTTGTGGCCGAGGATGTTGCTTTTTGCTTTTTACTTAGTGATTTTCTTGTTTTTGTTTGAACTTTTTGGACCGGGCGGATCCGAGTTCGGATTTTATCGTGCCGGATGTAATGGTTGTTGGATATTTTGCCGAACCTGAATGGATGCTCTCTCCAATGGATTACTTTTGAACTTTTGCAATGCTTTCTTTGGCATATTCTTGCTTATTTTGTAGTTTGTTCAAGTTTATGCCGAGCTTGGACCAAAGTAATGTAAGAGAGTGGTATGAACAAAGTGCCAAGCATGGTTCTGTGTTCGGTTAAATTAGCGTGGCCATAGGTTTTGAGTGTTCTTACATGATATGTAGCCCCCACTTTGGTCTATTGTTCGGCTGAAGCTTATTGATATTTGCTAGACGTTGTAGTTGATAGCTGTAGATTTGCCGAACTTGGACCAAAGTTGAGTGGAAGTATGGAGAGGAGAGATTGCCGAGCATGTAATTTTGCTCGGTCGTTTAGGTTAGTCGAGGTGCAAGCCCATAGCTAAGTTAATTGAGTGATACGTTTGTGGGTGGTTTGCTCACCAAAATGTGAGTGTAACCAGGCTTTGGCCGACCTCAGTGTCTTGCCGAGCCGAACCAGAGCCCGAATTTCAGCCAGACTGTTTTTTGGGCTCGGTGGACCTGATGTCCGTTTTGCTTCTTTTGGGCAGTAATAGTGGCCGAAGCAGAGGCATAGTAGCCGTTTGTGGTTGTGACCGAGGTCATCGTTTGTGGTCGGCTGATTTTTGCCGAAGAAAAGCAAAGAGCAAAGTTTTGGAATTCACAAATGACAACTGTAAGATAATTTTCTTTGATTTCCCAAATATGGAAGTACAAGTTGAAAATAAAAGGACTTGGGCCGAAGCCAACTTTAAAGGAAAATAGGATAGGCAGTTGCCGAACATGGGGTACACTGTTCGGGATTTCATCTACATGTACGCCTTCTTGAGATTCTGTGCATTCCATGGGTTAGTTAGTACTTTCCCATTCATGTCCTCAAGCACGTAGGCACCTTCACCAGCAGTCTTGACGATACGGAAAGGTCCCTCCCAGTTGGGCTTGAATTTTGTTTTCTTGCTGGCTTGCACAACTTTTCGCCAAACCAAATCGTCCGGCTTGAACTTTTTGATTCGCACGCCACGATTATACCCCTTGGCCACCTGTTGCTGGTAATCAGCAAGGTGCAGGCGAGCGTCATCACGCTTCTCTTCTGCCAAAATTAGCTCCTGTGCGATGGCGTCGTCGTTTGTTTTGGGGTCAAATGTTTCTGTCCTGAGAGTTGGAAACTTGGATTCCAATGGGATGACGGCCTCCATGCCAAATGCCATTGAAAATGGTGTTTGGCCCGTTGATCGCCTTGGTGTTGATCGGTAGGCCCATAGAACGCGTGGCAGTTCCTCAGCCCATTTTCCTCTTTTGGAGTTCAGTCGACGCTTGATGCCGGCACAGACGGTTTTGTTCGTGGCCTCTGCTTGGCCATTTCCTTGCGGGTAAGCTGGTGTGGAGTTGAAGAATCGTATCCCAAACTCGGCACAAAGGTTTGTGAGGTCCTTGCCGACGAATTGAGTTCCATTATCAGAGACGATTGCGTATGGGACGCCGAACTTGGTAACAATGTTTCGCCATACGAATCTTCGGACATCCGCCTCAGTTGTTGTCACGAGAGGCTCAGCTTCAACCCATTTAGAGAAGTAGTCTGTGGCTGTAATCAGAAACTTGAAGCCTTCAGGAGCTGTTGGCAGCTTTCCTACGATGTCAAGCCCCCATTGGGCAAAAGGCCAAGGACTAGTGATGGGTGAGAGGTCCTGGGCCGGCTTTTTCGGGATAGGTGAAAACAGCTGGCACGGTCGGCATTTGCGGACAACTTCCTCGCAGTCTTTCTTCATGTTTTTCCAGAAGTAGCCTTGGCTCATGGCGCGTTGACACAGGGAGCGGCCGCCAGAGTGACAGCCACAACTTCCTGAATGAAGTTCCTTTAGAATTTCAGGTACTTGGGTGGGGTGGACAACGAGGAGGTACGGCCCGGAGACGGATTTCCTGTAAAGTTGACCACTTTCAGAAAGCCAGTAGTAGGCGGCCTTATTTCTTACACGGTAAGCTTCCTTCTTGTCTGTGGGTAGGGCATCGTGCTTCAGAAACGCAACAATCTCATCCATCCAGCTGGGACCGAGATCGATATTGAGTACCTCTAGAGTGGGTTCAAAGGAAGGGCGGTCGATGCTTCCAAAATTGATTGTTCTGAATTCTGAGGCTGTGGATGCCGAGGCGAGGCCTGCAAGTGCGTCCGCGTGAGCGTTGTGCTCACGGTTGATCTGTTCGATGCTGAAATTGTGGAACTGGGAGATGAGCTTGGCGGTGGCAGCTTGGTATTTCATCATTCGAGGGTCCCGAGCTTCATAGTCGCCAAGTACTTGATTGACGATGAGCTGGGAATCGCAGTAGACAGCGAGGCTGGTGACATTCATTGCGACGGCTGAGCGTAAGCCGGCGAGGAGTGCCTCATATTCTGCTTCGTTGTTGGTTGCTGGGAAGTCGATGGTGAGTGAGCTTTCATGAAGTGTTCCACAAGGTGAAACCAAGACTACCCCAGCTCCTGCTCCGTTGCTGTTGGAAGCCCCATCGACATTAAGCCGCCAAGTTTCTCCTTGAAAAAGGTGCCATTGTTTGGTTGATGTGCTAGTATCTGCAACTTCCGTTGGGGTAGGGGCACTGAGTGCCACTGTGTCTTCTGGGGTGAGTTCTGCTATGAAGTCGGCCAAGACCTGGCCCTTGACTGCTGTTCGTGGCTCAAAGCTGATGTCGAAGTTTGCAAGTTCGACAGCCCATTTGGATACGCGGTTGGAGAGATCTGCCTTCCGAAAGATAGCTTTGAGCGGTTGCTCCGTTAAGACGACGATGGGATGTGATTGGAAATAAGGCAGAAGTTTCCTGGCCGCTGTGACGAGAGCAAGTGCCAATTTTTCAAGTGGTAGGTAGCGCGTTTGAGCTGGAAGGAGCGTCTTGCTTGTGAAGTAGATGGGTTTGTCTTCGGCGCCTTCCCGCCGTATGAGCGCGGAACTTGTTGCGTGGGCGGACACGGCAAGATAGAGATATAGAGTTTCGAACTCTTTAGGTTTCACCAACAGCGGGGCGGAATTTAGATAGTCTTTGAGTTCGGTCAGAGCAGATTCGCAATCTGGGGTCCATTCAAAGCTGCGCCGGCTTTTTCCCTTCAAGGCATGGAAGAACGCGTGGCACTTGTCCGAGGATTTGCTAATGAATCGATTCAAAGCGGCTGCCATCCCAGTGAGCCTTTGTACTTCCTTGATTGTTCTTGGTGGGCGCAATTCTTTAACAGCCTTGATTTGGTTAGGGTCGGCTTCAATACCTCTTTGAGTGACAAGGTGCCCGAGGAACTTTCCTGCGCTTACTCCAAATGCGCACTTCTCTGGGTTCAGTCGAAGCTTGTGGTACTTGAGGATTTCGAAGACTTTCGCCAAGTCTCGCAAGTGGTTGGATTCCTGCTTGCTCTTGACGACCAAGTCGTCAATGTAAGCCTCCACGGTGTAGCCAATTTGTTCTTGCAACATCTTGAATATTGCTCTGTTGAACGTCGCACCAGAATTCTTGAGTCCGAAGGGCATGACGCGGTAGCAGAAGATGCCATAAGGCGTGATGAAAGCAGTTTTCTCCATGTCGTCAGGGTCCATGGCAATTTGGTGGTAGCCACGGTAAGCGTCCAGAAAGCTTAGCCGAGCATGGCCTGCTGTCGCATCCACAAGTTGGTCAATCTTTGGAAGTGGGAACCAATCTTTTGGACAAGCGTCGTTGAGATTGGTATAATCCACGCAAACTCGCCATTTGCCGTTTTTCTTCTTAACGACAACGGTGTTGGACAGCCATGTTGGGTATTGCACTTCTTGAATTGCATTTGCTTCCAGCAGACGCTTGACCTCTTCGATGACGGCGTCGGCATGTTCGGCTGCGGAGCGCCTAGCCTTTTGGACGACTGGTTTTGCGTCTTTCTTGATGTTGAGAGAGTGGCTGATGAAATTTGGATCGACCCCTGGCATTTCGTTGGGGGTCCAGGCGAAGACTTCCATGTTTTTCTTGAGGTACTGATACATTTCTTCGCGGTCGGTCTCGCTGATGGAAGAGCTGATCAGGAAAAATCGGGAGCCATCCTCGTTGATTGGCATTTCGACGAGGTCCTCCTCTGCTTTATCTTCGGCCTTCTGGCCGACGTCGTCGATCACGGCCATGTCGGGGACCTCTACCCACTGTACTTCTTTGGCTTTTGTTGAGTTGTGGACGGCCGAGACGTAGCATTTTTTGGAGGCTACTTGGTCACCTCTCAGATCTTCTTGCCGTCCGCCGGAGCCGATGAAGCGGACAACCTGGTGGTAGGTTGAAGCGATTGCTTGCATGTTGTGAAGCCAGGTTCGGCCAAGAATTGCGTTGTACGGGCTTGGCACGTTGACGACGATGAACTCGACGGTCAATGTTTTTGAACCTGCTATGACCGGAAGGAAGATTCGTCCGAGTGGCCAGACTGGTGTTCCGTTGAATCCAATGAGAGGGACTTCGGTGGGTTGTAGGGCTGATTCTGGGAGATCAAGTTTTTTGAACAAATCATAGTACATCACCTCTGCTGAACTTCCCTGGTCAATGAGGATTCGCTTAACATCATGGACTCCGATTTGCACGGTAACGACAAGTGCATCAGAATGCGGGGTTTGTACGAACTCGAGGTCGCGCTCCGTGAAAGTGATGGTCCACTTGGGTGTTTCGTCTGGACGCGGGCGTTTTGACCCGGGTCTTACCGCAAGCACCTGTTTAGAAGTGGAGGCGCGATCGAGGTCGGCTTTGAGATGTGCTTCGGATTCCTTTGTCATTGGGCCGTGGATGACATGTATCGTCGGCCGCGGCTCGTTGGGGTTGGGATTTCCGACAGGTGGGCGGGCGGGCGTCTTTGCTCGATCAATGTATTGGTCGAGATGGCCTTGGGCTGCCAGTCGTTCCAACAATGCTTTGTATGGAGCACATGCCGTTGTGTAGTGGCCGAGCTCATTGTGGTATGAGCACTTCTTTCTCGGGTTCTGATCCGCCTGGCCGTTGTCCGTGCCCAGTTTGCCTTGCGGCCACTCAAACCATGGTTGCCTCATGATTTCCTTTAGGAAGGACCAGATGGGTTCTTTGAAGTGGGTGGTTTCAGCCACGTAGTCGTGCTCCTTTGGCTGGCGTTTCTTCCCTTCCTTGATATTGTTGACGTGCTTCTTTGGATGGGATTGTTGAGTTGCGACTGGTGTCTGCAGCTGAAGGGTTGTTGTTGGTAGGCAGGCTGTTGAGTTGGGAATCCCCTGAGCGGCCCGGTCTGCGTAGAACTCTTCAAGAGCACAAAAGCGTTCCACGACACGCATTAATTCTCCCATGCCGTGCGGAGGTCGAATGGCCAGTTCATCGAGTATTTTGCTCCCAGATTCCAACCCATTTTTGAAGGTACGCGCGGCCCAATACTCATCGATTCCGGGAATTTCATTGAAAAGTTGCCAGTATCGCTCCGCGTAGTGCCTGAGCGTTTCATTTGGAAGCTTCCTCATTTGGGTCAAGGATTCAGGCTCCTTCGCTGTTCTATTACTGGTGATGAAACGGGTGTTGAAGGCGCGTTCAAGGTCAGCCAGGTTCCGTATGGATCCAGCGGGCAATTTGTTGAACCACTGGAGTCCAAGAGAGCCGAGGCTGGATGGGAACGCTTTGCATTTGATCTCGTCCTTTGTAGTGCACAGCTCGATGGTTTGGCGAAAGTGAATAAGGTGAGTGTAAGCTTCGCAGGTGCTTGGGTCGAACTTGGTGAATTTTGGTAGGTGGAAATTGGGTTCGGCGATAGTGTTGATGATGTGGGAGGTGAAGGGTGAGATACCGAGGTCTTTTAGTTGCCGTTCGAATCCAAGACGCGGTGGTTTGCCTAGCTCGTCCGTCCGCGGCTTCTTTGGGTGCTTCTCTCGTTCTGAGGTTTTCTCGCGTACTCGGCTGCGAAGCTTGTCCCGCAGGTCCGTTGTTTCCCTACGGAGATGGTCAACCGACTTCTCTTTATCGTAATAGGTTTTGTTCCCATCCTCCGCCCCTTCGATCCGTACGCTTTTGCCATTCCGCCGAACGTCGTTTTCATTATCCAAGTTTTCTGGTGGTATCCCCCCGAGGCGTTCAGAGACGTGGCGCCTGGTTTCGACGGAGTCTCGGCTTCGGCGTGAGGCCGTTGTGCGAGAGAACTCCGCGCGACCAGTCGAGTACGTGCTCGTGAATGATTCGGTGTCCCTGGTGCGGGTCCGCTCGTGGTGGGGCCTCGAGTGGTGTGTACCAGATGTTGCAGGTCGTTTGTAGAGGATAATTTCCCTGGCGTCGCCCTTTTTTGGCATAAACCCTAGGCGGTCTTTGACGGAGACGCGATGGCCCGCCTCGGTGTGGTCTCGCGGCGGAGGAGGAGGAGGGGGAGGAGAGTTTCTTCGCTTCCGTCGTCCGCCTCCGGTGGATCTGGAGGCGGCTGGGGTTGCGTCCTGCATATGTTGCTTCATCTGGGCCACTTCCGCCCTCAGCGCTGCAAGTTCATTGTCTCTTTCGTCGTCTCGTTGTTGCAGAAGGCGGATGTAGGCCGTTGTTATGTCGTCTGCGGCCGGAGAGAGCCCAGAATCTGGTGGTAGTGAGATGGACATGTGCCTTTCTGAAAACGGTGGGAGGATCGCGTTTCCACTGGTGTCTTTGGCTCCAGAAACTGAGACGTTTGGTGGATCTCCGCCCATCGCCGCTGAGTTTTCGTTCGTCTTTTTCGAGAGGAAGGTGATTTGAAAGAGCGTTTGAGCCGTTTGGATCAGAGGCTGAGAAGTTTCACGTCGGGTTCACCAATTGTGTGGCCCGTGATCTCTACTGGCTCGAGTCCTTCCTCCTCTGGTTCAGCGTCTCCTAGCCTTCTTCACGCAGCCTGCACAGTGAGCGCACGACTAAGACCTGGCCGGGGGTCGCCCGGCAAGGCCCTCCGGCGAGAGGATAAGTATGTGTAGGAAGCAAGGAGAGAAACTAGGGTTTTGAGTGGGTAATCGCGTATGAGAGTGCGTACCTCTGCAGAGGCGTTATCCTTCAATATTTATAGAGTCTCCTTGACTTGCTCTCCAAGCACAGGCACGTGCATTGCACGAGTCAGTCGACGTCGTCATGACGTCACCGAACGAATCTGGTAACCGTTTTGGTGTGAGCTGGCACATTCCACGTGCGCTCATGATTATCCTTTGGCGTAACCGCCTCAGCACGCAGGGCGGCACGTGAGTGTGTAGGTTGCCGAGCCCGACTGATCGCGCGGGGTGGCCGAACCTGAAGGGGATCCGAGCCTGAAGAGTAGCCGAGCTTAATGGGGAGCTGAGCATAAAGGGTAGCCGAGCCTGATGGGCCTTTGTGCCAAGCAAAAATAGTCTACAGGACAACCTCCCAAAGGTGGCCGAGCTTGACATGGTTCTTTCCGTTGTCGGATGCAAAGTGAAAACAACGCCGACGACTGGCGCGTCTCGGCGAAGCCGAACCCTGGCCAAGCCAGAATTGGGTTCGGTCCGCTACAGCACGCATGGAGAAGTCTGTATGCACTGGCCACGCCATTGCATTCAGAAATTACCTGCGTACTTCACTCTATAACTGGCGTGCGCCGGTAAATCTAAACTCACAGCTCTTACTCTCGACCCTCTAGGCTCTGGAAAGGACCAGTGTACACTCAGGACAAACCACGCAGTTTATATGACCAGACTCATACAGATACAGACGGCGTAAATGAATCTAAGGAAACAAAATAGACAAGACGCCCTATAAACAGTGTGGGGAAGTAAACAGAGGCCGGGGTTTAACTGTCATGCAAGGGCCAGCCACTGGATCTTAGAATAACTGCCGTACGCCGGTCACAAGGGACCGTACGCCAGTTACATCATTGATCCAGTACTTGGCTTTGTATCATTTGGGTTCTGGAACATGACCAGAAGGATCCCAGAGGCCTTCTAAGACAAAAATAATAAATAAACAGCTACACAGTCTAGAATACAGAAAACAGTAGACTGGTTATTAGCATACTGTAAGGTGATAAAATGAAAAGAAAAGAGAAAACAAACAAACATTGATTCCCACGCCAATACTGCACATACAGCCATAACTGGCGTACGGCTTGGTTCTACTGGCGTGCGCCATTTCTTAGCTATACACGGCTTTGAAGCCTTGCCAGCTTTAGGGCCAGGATTGGTATTGAGAACCAGCTTTGACCCTGCCAGTCCCCCTCAAGGGTCAAAATAGAAGGTTACGAAAGTTGGTATTCCTTTGGTTTTGAGGTTGATGGAATGTTTTGAGCTTGAGTTTGAGGTTTGATGGATGGATGAAGAATGTGAGGGTGATGTGGTGTGTAGGAAGGTGTTCCTTGCTTACACTTTAAAAATGGAGGAAAAGAGAAGAAGCAAAGAACAAAAGAGAGAGAGAGAACTTGGAGGCTCTTAATGGTGGTAACCTTTTTGCACATGAATGCAAGGGGGGGTATTTATAGTCAAAAGTGACTGAAGAGGGGTTGTGATCAGTTGGGTTAAGGGTTGGTTAGGTTAGTGAAGGAGCCTCCATGCATTAAATGCATGGGACTTGGGTTGAAAGGAGATGTAGGAGAGAAGGGGATAGCCCGGCCTTTTTGCAATCATCAGGATACTGTGCAATGTACTGGGTGGCCGCAAAAGTCTTGCGCACGTGGTTGAATAGTGACCATTTGATTGGCGTATGCCATCTTTGTACCAGCGTGCGCCAATGGTATCTGAGTCAACGGTCGATGACTGACACGTGGCAGTTTACCAGCGCACGCCAGCACAGTACTGGCTTAAGCAAGTAGGGTTTTTGATGAGGCCATTTGGTTCTGGCTTGAAGGGTTTTGAAAGAGGCTCGACCAAGGTTTGAATGAGGTTTGGGACACTTAAAAGCTCAAACACACCAACAATCTCGAGATGTTCTTGACCTTAATCATCATCGGGGAATCAAAGACCGCAAGTAAACTAATCGGGATAGTCCAAAATAGGGTGTCTACATGTATGTACTGGTATATATTCGATGTATACATCTATGTCAGTATGTGCATGAGTGTATATCTTACATACCTGTGTTTGTATGTACTGGTATAATAGCATTACATAACAGTGTGTATATATTAATTATTACATATAAGAAAAGTGTATATAAACTGCTACTGCACATATTTATGGTATAGTTATATACATAGTTATTTATTTATTTTTGCCATGCCTCCCGCCATATCCGTGTTGCCATCTTTTAGAATTCTAGTGTCCGTATCTGTATCTTAACTAAAGTTGTATTCTGTTAATGCAGCTGCAGAAGAAGTTTCAGCTTCTGCCTGTGATGATAATCCAGATCGTTTGAAAATGGCTCAGCTGTATAATGAGGTAGAAAATCTATATGTTACACGTCAAAAATCGTATGGTTTGTATATGACATAGGGATATTACCTGATTTGGACTGTACCACCACATGTTCTCCATGTGAGATTATGTAAGCTCTTTACTCTGTGTGTGTAGATTTGCAAGGTACTCAAAGAAAATGCTGACGAATCAGTGGAGGCATATTTGGCCAAAAAACCAGCAGGTTTCCAGTTGAGGAAGAACCTCCTTCCGCTAGAAACCATTTACGAAGACATAAACAGGATTCTTTCTCCAGTTCAGCAGCATTCTTCTAGTGCAGAACATAACACACTGAATGCAGATATACAGACGGCAATACCAGCCAAATTGGTGGGACCTGGTGCTGCATCAACAGCGCAGTTAGTAGATGACTGCAAGTCTGGTCCTGAGGCAACGACTGAGGGAAAGGTGCCAATATTGGAGCCAAGCTCGAAAAAAGAATCTAATAGAGCGGAACAAGATCTAAAAAAAGACAGGAGCAGTTCTCGTGATGTTCCTGCTGCGGATTCGTCCACTAGAACTGCTGGTGATGTGCGAATGGAAGAGAAGCAACATTGTGAGGCTGATTGTAGTCGTAACGCCCCAGCTGAAGAAAACACCGAGAAATCGGATCCTGGAGTAGTTATTTTGGAGGATTAAAATCAACACAAATTGTTATTAGCCGAACTGCCTGAAGTTTTTTTCTAACTCTTTTTTTTTTTTTTGAGGACCACAGAGGATCCTGGAGTAGTTATTTTGGAGGATTAAAATCAACACAAATTGTTATTAGCGGAACTGCCTGAAGTTTTTTTCTAACTCTTTTTTTTTTTTTTTTGAGGACCACAGAGGAATAACATGTTTCAAGATAATTACATTCAGAGTTTGACAATCAAAGAAAACCTAAATGGGGTATTGTTTCACCATTGTTTTCTGAATCCTTTTAGAAAGTACAGTACAAAAAAAACAAATCCACTCACCTTCTGGATGAATGGGTCTGTACCAGACTATGAATATGGGTAGTTCATAATCCGATATTATTATTATTGTTATTATTATTATTGCGTATATGAAAATGAGCATACAGGAACGCGTGTGGAGCTATCCTATAGGCCAAGAGTTCCTCTCGCACCAGAACCTTGGGTTGGTCTTTCTCCCCTGTATTCATAGGGTCTTTTCAGTGAAGATATGGGGTTTGTTGTAGTAACTTTTATGCCTTGGTGTTTCTTTTTTAAGATGGGGCTTCCTTCTTGTTCTCGACTTTTTGACAGTTTTGTATTTTTTTTTTTTTTTTTGAGAACGGGAATTTCATTGCGAAAGCTAAAGCTGAAACACAATATTTTATTTTATTTTTTTGCTGACATAGTTGGACGTCTATTTTGATATAGTTGTCGTGTTGTTTGTAAAGTAGTCACAAATGTATTATTCTTTAGTTCCATGAATTTCTATTTCAGGTATTTGTTACATTTGCTTGTTACCTCTAAGCAAGTGTGGGATTGGAATACAATTGGGTTTGGCCGAATGAGTTATTCTCTTGTTATTTTATTGGCCTTGTAAAAGTTGATAAATATGTACTCCATTTTTTTTGTTAAGGAATTCATTGGGTCTCCTGTCGACGTAGCATTTCAATTACCAATAGTCACATTTTCATGTTACTTAAATAGTTCATCTAAACTCTTCTATTTGACATGTTATTTGTTACTTTTTATTTTTTTGGCTAATTATTTTAAGTGCCAAAATTTAGAACCACTCCTCTTTTTAAGACAACTTTTTATTGGATTCTCCGTCACATAATCTCTGTATAATCATCCATTCTTTACATTTCTTGTTTGTAGTTCTTCATATTTCAACTCAATGAAACTGATTTAAATAAAATAAATAAAAAATCACTTTCCCATTCAAGTTTTAGTGGTCTTGAAAACGATTTTTTGCGCAATAAACTTCAAGTCAAGAAGTATTCAATGCTCCTTGGAGTGCACCAAGACCTCTACGATCACATATCTGTGTGATTTCTATTGTCAAGTATATTCCTATAAGATTCACGCAAATATGTCAGCAAATTACTTTTCCTTTAAACTTCACGGTCCATCGTTTTTTACTCTCTCCAACGCAAGTCACCAAATTACTTTTCATGAGAGAGAGTATTTTTTTTGTATTAACATGCTTGAAATGATTTTCACATTACAGAGCGCATAGAGAGAATGTACACTTATTTTTAGCTTTGCCAACCAATATCATTAGAGCATCTCCAATGGTGGGTGCCATTTTTGTAGGTGCCAAAGCCAAATTTGGTATTCTACAGTGTTTTTAGCACTTTGGCCAAATTGCTCCAGTGGTGGTGGTGGCACCCTTTCCTCAACTACCTCGTAACAATCTTTTTTTAACTAACTTATGAAATATAAATTAATTTTGTATATACTTTAACTATTGTTTAACCACTTTCTAACTACAATTTTAGGGTTTTACCTAATTTTCTATCTACCTCTCCCTACCTAATTTTGTTGGTTGTACCTGATTTTTTATCTGCCTCTCCTACCTACTTTTTTATCTACCTTATGTCCCTACCTAATTTTTTATCTATCCATCCCTACTTAATTTTGGTTGCCAATTGTACATTCACCTCTTTCGCACCCTTCCCCAAGTCCTCTCCACTGTTTTAGGTACACACGAAAAGTGAACTATGGTGTGTTACTATTGCTTGCAAACCTGAAAGTACAAGTGGAAGTACTTGAAATGAGTCGAAAATGAATGTAAGTGCTGGACTTAAAGATGAGATAATAATGAACGCTTGAGTTCAGAAAGCCATGTTAAATAATAAAATTGGTTGTTAGGCGAATAGCCATGCTAAATGAAAGTTCAATTGTGAGTCGCAGAACCCTTTTCAAGGCATTGGTCTTTTTTAATTTACTAGTAGAGGAGCACGTGGGAGACCCATGTATGGAAAATCGTTACAACTCTGCACATTGTCATGAACAATCTTTCCACGGAGCAATTGAAAATTGTATTGTCATTGCACAAATGACTTTTTTTAGTAACATGGATCATCATATATGTCAATAACAACTGTACAATACAACATACTATATAGCTGGCCTCATTCTAAAGGCAGCAATAGCCAACATATGAGTTGATCTTACTTACATTACCTTGATGAACTTTAATAATAAAAACATAACTGAAATTGCAAAACAACCATATTATATCTTCGATCACAGGTTGGAGAACAGCAAGGGCTAGAATTGAAACACCCTGTAAACCATTTACCATCTCTTATGCATCAATATAAATGATAAGGTTATCAATGCTAATGTTTTGCTTAGCCCACTGCAGCGCTTCAAAAAGGCCATTGCTTCCACTTTTGTTGCTGATATGGCGAAAAGGGAACAATTGTTTCTTTGATGTTGTCCATTGCTTGTAACAACGCAAGCCTCTATCATCATATTTCAAGCGCCGTCCACTATCATTTCCAATTGGCTTGGAAGCCAGCACGAACCCAATCTATAATAAAGAAACCATCAACATTCAGTCGTGTCATTGGCAACAAAACGGTTATTCAAAAACCATGACATATTATCCCAACATTTCAAAAGTGAATCTAAATTAACCTCATACCCAAACTTTGTAAGCTACATAATCAATACACTTTAGTCATTCAACTGGTTATTCAAGGGCTTTGGATGTCTGGTATTTATTCATAGCTATCGCTTTGTCACTATAAGAGCCATGGAGCAATGTAAGATATTCGTTTGATTGTCTAAAGAAGTCATAGATGTGCAACAGTACCAATTTTAATTTCGAGCTTCAGAATGTTGTTAGATTGTGAAAAAAAAAATGGGGCAGTACAATATGAGTGTACATTTTTAGCTAACCATTAACGATTATGGGCAATTTCTTTTAAAAGTGAAAATCTACCAAATGACAAACAAAATCGTGGACTGCATTTTGAAGGATTGGGCATCTAGGTGATGCATTTGAATTCTATTGGTCATGGGAAATTAGATATGGTATCATGTTTTATGATGTCAACACAAGGTTGTATATAAAGAGTAAGGTAATTTTGAAAGTATATACATTGAAGGATTTAATCAAATAATAATCTATTCTAAAGTTCTAACCAATGGTTTGGGTCTCAATTTGGTGGCCCTCCGTTGGTGTATCCGGAAATGTAATTTGTACTTGTCCATCTAGGATTTCACAACCATGACTTATGTTTGGAGATGTATTATGCACATTGCTTTTCCTCTTCCTATTTTGCTTGGTCTTTTGAATATATCCGCTCTCTGTTCAGGTGCAAATCAGCATATCCCTTCCTTTGACGGAATCACCACTTGCCAATTTCATCGACTCCAAGGCAACTCAAACCTTTTATTTCGTCCATCTTTTTTTAACACAAAGAATCTCATACGGCCGGGAGATAGCTGTATTGGCAAAGAACAAGAAAATAACAAAATCAAACACACTTTCATATATGAAGTACAGGAAACTTTAATGGTGAAGAAAACAAAAGCAGGCCAAGTTCAAAGTAAATGGCATCAATCGGGATAAATTTTCCATGAACGTAGTCCTTACCTGCACTTTTTGGTTAGACCAACCAAAAAGGCTAAGCAAAATGTATCACACATCGAAAGTAACATGCTACCACAGAAATTTGATTAGTACCGGTGTCCATATTCTTCTAAGGCCTCAGCTATATATAACTTTTTCCAACAACTTTTTCCATTCTATTTCCTTAAAATTGCTACCTTTCCATTGGTATGATATCCAGTTAGGAAAAACGACATGCATTTTTTCCCTTTGGCAGGAGTGATTGACCATGAAAATAATGGAAGGGAGGAGAATCTCCTTGGCATTAGTATTATGCTACAAACATTTTTGAATCATGCATCTCGAAATTTGACAATTCAATGATTTTAGAATAAGTACCACTTGCCTATGATTAAGTATCTAGTTACTCTGATTACAATAATGAAGCAAGACTATTGGTGAGAAATAAATGAGGACAAAGGAGGATATGTGAAAAAACAGATGATTATGCATGGGATAAATGAGAAAGGGTTAACAAATACAAAACCATAATGAAAGATTCTTGCTAATTAACCCTTCGTAATGTGGTTTGTCAGATACAATATCTACCAACAATTATAAGAAGCTCATAATTTTTTATAAGGTTTTCTAGTCCATTCATTTGACAAGCATAATGCAGTGAAATTTTGAAGACTTAGTCACAAATTTATGTAGGTCCTAACTCCTAAGAATGACCTAAAACAAGAAACACCTTGCCGACAGTAGATGACTACCAATAATCCAAAAAGCATCCCAGACAACAAAGAGCAAAACCTTGGAATTTAGAATATAAATGTGTAACCCAAAGCATTGCAGGGATTTGAATGCAAGAACTGCAAGGACTGTGTACTAATAGTCAATAAAATGTGGAGGTGACTGTTGTCAACTATCTAATGAGAGATTTTTTATTGCCTATGGGCACTGCCATGGGCCCTTTTGCCGTGTACACATTGGCTTGGGGTTTAGTACTTAGTCTTGGATCTCACGTTAACATGTTGTTTGAAGGGGCATGGAGCAACATGTGGCGGTGCCCAAAGGCACTGAATAATTTTTCTGTATCAGTTAGCGGTTGTTTTTTTTTTTTTTTTTTTTTTGAAGAGCCTATTAGACCTAATTAAACCAATAGAACAACTACATCTTCACATGGATTTTTCAAGACTTGTTGTGGAGCGAATGGGCCTTTATCCTACCAAATAATCAACCGTCAGGCAAAAGATGCATAATATGTATCCTTACATGTTTTTTTTCCATTCAGTCATTTCATCAAACAACTGGGTTGTGTTTTCTTTGTAAGGATGTCGACAAATCCTCCCAAAAGATTATTACCTTCGGCCATGTACATTAATTGGTCAGAAAGGTACAGATGAAACAATATTCGAAAAAAATGAACCGAGTTTGAATTACCTATTGGAAGTTCTTGTGGTTCCCTTGCCTTTACAACAAATTGGCAACCCCAGCACTTCAAATGCTTCTCCCTAGTGTTAATCTGCCCTTTTTTTTTTGGTGGGGGGAGGGATGTAATGTTGGTAGTGAGGAATCTGAAGATAAACATGAAGGGGAATTCGAGTTTCTCATTTATAGAGGCGAACCATTGCAAGGAAGGATTGAAGGGGTGCTTATTGGGAGCCATTAGTTGCTTGTTACCGTCATTCAAGAGGTTGTATTGTTTTGGTTGGGGCCACCTATTGTGTTGGTTGGGAAGAGGTGTAGGACATGGTTGGTATTAGTTGCAAGTACTTGGGGTATTTGTGGAAAGCAAAAAGGAGGAAACATTTTCATACATTTAAAAGAAGTAGTATAGATCAGCAAAAGAAAATTTTAACTCGATAAGGATAGGAGAGAGGATGAAGTTATTTTTATTAACACTCGATGAAGGTAGGAGAGAGGATGAAGTTCAAACACGTAGGCTGAAACTAAAACCAAGGGAGGGGAGGATCCAACCAAAGGTTTAATTGCAGAAAGAAAAGAAAAATACAGATCACATCAAGCAATCAAGCATATATCGGGGTGTTTGGCGGGTGGATATGATTTTGAGTGGATATATAGTTAACAAAAAATGGAGTGACGAAATCATTTCCCACATGTAATGAGGGTGAATATGTAATGATGGATGATATATTAAGAATGGTAGCCCCACCTCTTAAGAATAGTGGATTTGCAATGAAGTGTTTGGATAATTTTTTGAGGAGGATATGGAAGGTGGATATGATATGATTAGATGTTGAATGACAAAATTGCCCCCACTTATATTTTTAAAAATTCATTTATTTAATTATAATTACAGTAAATACATATTTACCATTAATTTTAGGATAATAATTTCATTTTAGAATACAAATGTTTAAACTTAATTTCATTTTAGAAAAATAATTTTTTCCCACAAAAATTAGAAGTAAACCATATTATTTATTAGAAAAACATTATTTCCCAAATTTAAAAAAAAACGTAATTGAAAAGTGATTGAAGAATATATATGCGCACACACACTTGGAAAATTAAAAAATGCACATGATTGGAAAGTGAATATACGTAATTGGAAATCAGAAAATCATTACATATATGTAAATATACATATACTCCAGTATCCAACATCCTCTTAAAATATCCAAAAAAAAAAAAAAAATCCTCTTAAACCCCACTTCGTCATTCACCCATGGCCACACCCTACCCAAACCCATCCTCTGCAACTCCTCGACTACTCCATCCGCCGTCACCGGCGTTGATCATCACCACTCGGGCCATAAACCTCTTGCTCTGATCAGTCTGGTATATCTCTCTCTCTCTTCACTCCCTGTCCTCGTTCGTATCTCTCTCTCTCTCTCTCTGATGGAAGAGAGGCATAATCTTTGGTGATGGAAGATAAAAGGTAAGGGCAGAATAGTCATTCCACTACCTCGCTTCACCACCGACAGGGGTACCCTCTATTCTTGGCTAATCCACCTGTGAGAGGAGACGAATCGGGGAGCAAATCAGGGGGAGGTTTTGGGTTGTCAAACACCGAAGATACCTATCGGCTCGCTCAAAAATCAGGGGCATCAGCAATTTTCCAACCAAACACTTCATATATGACATAAAGAATAAAATTAATTCTCAAGCTCCGTTCCCGAACCACAAAAAAGCCCTTATTTTTTAAGAAGGCATTTTTAAGTTTAAATATTATGGGCTTATTGAAATCTAAAAATTTGCAATATGGATCTGTTTTGGAAGATCTCGATGAGATCTTTTATACGATGCAAAAAAATTGAAAATTTATTTTTCATTTACTTTATTTTTAAGTTTGAAAATGTGAAATAAACTGTTTATTTTTTAAGAAGGTTTCTGGAACGGAGCCTCGGTCTCGTAATTCCTTTTCAAGGTACTCGTTTCTTGTATTTAATAGAGTTTAATTTGCAACTAATTTTCGGTTATTTGTGCACCGTTTTAGGCCTTTCTCACAGTTGACAAAGCCAATTCCACGTTCAATCATTGTCATTACCTAGCCTAGCCTAGCCTAGCTAGGATTGCATAATTAATTTATGTGCTGCCACATGTCCCATCATCATGATTTAGAGCCTGTTCCAGAACCGAATTACAAACTTATTTTTTGTCTAATAATAAGATGTGTTCCATAAAAGGGTGAATAAGTACTTATTTTTTAAAAAGGTAATTTTAAGCTCAAAAATCATGTGCTTACGCAAATAATTTTCCTATCACTATGGATCTTATTTGATAGATCTCATTGAGATCTTTAATACGGTGCAAAAAAAATTGAAAAATTAATTTTCATTTACATTATTTTTAAGTTTGAAAATGTGAAAATAAGCTGCTTATTTGGATTTTGTGGAATAAAGCACCAAAATAAGTACTTATAAAATAAAAAGGTTTCTGGAAGAATTTATTAATGCAACCATTTGGCTGGGCCATGAATAATCAATCCATCATTAAATAAATGATCACCAATAGCCAAATGGAGGGATCTCTCCTCATGCTAGCTCCGCTCCAATTAATATTCGACCTAGCTAACCTGGATCTTGCTAAGTGTTAAATTATACTAAGGCCCCGTTTCAGAAAAATTTTTAAAAAATAAGCAGCTTATTTCACATTTTCAAATTCAAAAATAATGTAAATGAAAAATAATTTTTCAAATTTTTTTGCATTGTATAAAAGATCTAGATGAGATCTTTCAAACAAGATTTATATTACATATTTTTATATTTCAATAAACTTACAATTTTTGACCTTGAAATTGTCTTTTTAAAAAATAAGGGCTTTTTTCGCTTTGCGGAATGGACTCTAAGGCCTGTCATTTGAGGGTGTGAACACAACAATAAAAGGCCTGTCAACACATGCATGTTTGTGAAAACATGTTTTGACTCTCTTTTTTCCGAAGCTGCTAGCCAGATCTTATTATTCAATACAGTTTTTTTTTATGAGATAGGCCCCGTTCCAAAACGTGAAATAAGTACTTATTTTTTAATAAAGTAATTTCAAGCTCAAAAATGATAGGTTTATTAAAATTTAAAAATATGCAATATGGATCTTGTTTAAAAAATCTTTAATACGGTGCAAAAAAAATTAAAAAATTAATTTTCATTTACATTATTTTTGAGTTTAAAATGTGAAATACTCCAGTAAGTACTTATTTTTTAAGAAAGTATTCTAGAATGGGCTCTAATTAATACTAAATCTCTCTCTTTTTAATCAACTTATATATGTACGTTGTACTACTACTAGTACTAGCTCAAGATGTGCAATAATCTATATAACATGGAAGAGCGGTACATATTTTTCATCGTTGGATTGGTACATAAATTTCAACCGTTGGATGAGAAATCCTTGGAAATTAGTCACTAATTTAAATGCCTTTCTTTTATTAGTCACTAATTTCAATCAGTTTAAATATCTTAATCTTCCAGTTTATTTAAATAGCTACACATTTATATATTGATAGATTCCCATTAATATCCTAATCAATCAGAAGGAATGATCCGGTCAAACTATAAAGTAGTAATCTTACTTAAGGAAATCAATTACGGATTCATTAAAGGAATTATTGATTCATTAGTTCTCGCAAGATAATTGTTGATAGATTCCCCTTAAAGAGAAAACAGATCCTTAATTAGATTATCCTTCTTCAAAGTTTATAACCACAATAAGATCATTTTTCATCAGCGAGCTTAAGAATTACGGGTTCTGCAGAAAACATTTTGTCCCAATCAGTACTTGAATCATCAGAGAGCTTAAGAATTACGGGTTTTGCTCTTACTCTGTGGACTAACGCTTGGAGGGTATTGGACGCTGTAGGCTTTGGAAACTCCCTAAGGGAACATTATCCTAAGATTCCCAGGTCTCTCTCTCTCTCTCTCTCTCTCTCTCTCTCTCTCTCTCTCTCTCTCTCTCCCTCCCTCCCTCCTTCCTACGTGCCATTCATACTTTCTTTTATTGAAACAAAATTATATCCTTGAAAATTCTTCAAAAAAAAAAAATTGTATTCGAGTACCCTTCAGCTAGAAAGTTTCTGAAATTGAAATTTAGTAAGGTTTCTGTCCAATTGAAATATTGAAATGTTTGAATGAGGTTTCATACTTTCTTTTATTGAAACAAAATTATATCCTTGAAAATTCTTCACAAAAAAAAAAGTATTCGAGTACCCTTCGGCTAGAAAGTTTCTGAAATTGAAATTTATTAAGGTTTCTGTCCAATTGAAATATTGAAATATTTGAATGAGATTTTTGTGTGTTATCTCCATAACCATGTATGGATCCTTCGGTTGTGATTTTTTTGTGGTTTGGTCCTTACCCTTGCATTAGAAAAACTTAAAGGCAATGACTAACAAAAGGAAGACAACACATATTGGCAATGGAGAAGAAGATTCACAGGTATCACTCTTTGGCATATCTACTGTCTTTCTTTTGAAAAATTCATTCGTAGTCAACTAACTCAACTACAGTTTGATAGTGATTTAATTTTGTTAGGAGTTTGGTAGTGATTTAATTCGTAAGGTTTTCTTCTTTGTACATACTTTAGGCACAAATTGGAAAAGAGCTATCAAAAGGAACACTTGCGCAACGTGCACGACGAGAGCGAGAACGACAGTTGCATGGAGATACAAGTGTAAGACTCTTATCAATCAAAATCTTGGTCGACTATCTGCATCTTCTAACCATGTTTTTATACGTAAAGGTTCAACCTCTCCGAGACAGCAACATTTCCATCCATGTTCACGGGATAAGTCTCCATACAAATACAAATAAGACAAAATACATTGCTACTTTTTAAAAATTAGTGGTACTGCTACTTTTTTAAAATTTGACTTATATGCATAGACACAACATTGTGAATACAACTACTTTTTAAATATTTGTTATTACTAACCAAATAACGCAATGCTTATGATGCCATTATCTGCTCTATCTTTGAAAATAAAGGAACTACCTTTTTTATGAATGGGGGTGCCGGTACAAGATAGACGTTTTTGTACAACAAAATTGCACATAAATGTCATAGTCTCAGTCATATAGTGGTTACTGTTGCTTCATCCGGAATTGCTTCTCTGTTGTTAGAAGGAGGTCGCACGGCACATTCAACTTTTGCCATCTCATTGGATGTGTTAGAAAATTCTATCTGCGGGTTTACCAAGCAATCTCTACAAGCAGAGTTATTTAGAGAAACAAAATTGATAATATGGGATGAAGTTCCTATGCAACATAAATATTGCGTTGAAGCCGTTGGTCGCACATTACGTGATATCCGTGACAATTCTAAACCATTTAGGGGTATCACCGTAGTGCTTGGTGGGGATTTTCGTCAAATTTTGCCAGTTGTACCCAAATGAGTTCGTGAGGAAATTGTTAATGCATCACTTAGACGTTCTGATCTGTGGGATGATATATGTGTCTTGACATTAACTTTGAACATGCGATTGAATACAATAGATCCTGCAAATGCTATTTTTGCAGATTTTTTGATGGAGGTAATATTGCATAATAATTTTGATTACTATTGAATCAGTTATTTTTTTAATGAATCATTTATTCTTAGCATTTTTGTTTGATTATTGATTTATACTTCAATATTTTTTTAGGTTGGAACAAACCCTCGAGAAGTGGTGCAACTTCCATCGACAATAGGTAGATGTCAAAATCTAAATGAATTATTGTTGAGAGTTTATCCCCAATTGGATGTGACAATGTAATGACCCGAGCCTCGGGCCAATATTTTTTCTGAATAAAATTAAATATTTTATTAAAGTATTTTTAATTGATAAATCTTAACTTAGCTAGACTTTCTAGGAGAACCCTAGCCCTACTTCATAATCCTAAAAATCTAGGATAAGATTGGATTGGATAAGATAAGATTGGATTAGATTAGATTTTGTTAGATTATATAAGATTTGATTAGATATTATTAGATATAGTTGGATTTTATTAGATATGATAAGATATAATTAGATTTGTTTGGATATTATTGGATATTATTAGATATTGTGAGATTATGTTTAGATATTGTAAGATTACGATTTAGATATGATTTGATTCTCTAGATATGCTCTAGATTCTTCTTCATTGAGTATAAATAAGCACCATTCCCCCACTCCTCTCCACACACACCACCAAGGAAATAAAGGGAGAGGGAGAGAAAGAGAAGAGAAGAGGGAAAAATCTTGGAAGTTTATAAATAGTTAGTGATGTTTGAAGGGTGGATATTGGTATGGAAAAATATTTTTAAGGCATTGATTCGTGGACAAAACGGCCGGTTATATTTGAGGTAATCCGGGTAGTATACGATATACTTCCTACTTCAGGAATCCTTTCTTCAATCTCATCTTTGTACTCCTTTTGATTATCTCGTGATTTTTGTTCACTCCTGTGGAATAGTGTTGAAAAGTGGAATAATTGGTATCGAATATGATATTATTGGATGAATATTATGGAATTGTTTAGTACAGGGATCGAGTGAACTCATGCACCAATAGCCTATCCAATAGCCAGAATGGGTCGAGGTTGACTCGGTAAGGAATGTATTGGGAGAGTGTCACTGGTCATGTACTGAGAATGACATGGTATGAGGTCCTTTGTGATTGTTGCTTTGACTTGATGGTCGATTATCGTTTATTGATTCCACTTATGAGCTTTGTTATTCTGTTGTATCGTATACTTCCCGGATAATTTCTTTTTCAGGTGTGGAGCCGAATTAGTGAAAATTGAAACGGAGCATTTAAGGATTAATTTGGAGAGGTCTTGGAAGAATTGATTATTTTGGAGTATATAGAAGATTATTTAGGAGGCGGCTTAAGTTTTTTTTCAGTGATGTAATTTATTTATAGTGAAATTAGGGGCCTAGAAGTGTTTGAAATATAATGTATTTTGAAATTATTCATAGAAAATAGCGGGGCGTTACAGACAAATACATCAACCCCATTTTTAACTGAACGCACGATTCTCTCTGCTCGGAATGATGACGTGAATGCAATAAATGGAACTGCACTAGATATTTTCCCAAGAAATAGATACACTTATCTAGCTGCAGATAAAATGTCTGAGGATGACGGAATGGATAGAAGCATCAGTAACAGATATCCCAACGAGTATCTTAACTCATTAGATCCTACTGGGCTACCGCCTTTTAAGCTAGAGTTGAAAGTGGGTTGTCCTATAATATTGTTAAGAAATATTGCCCCAAAGGATGGACTTTGTAATGGCATAAGGATGATGGTTGTTAGATGCGGCTCCCGTATTATTGAAGTTAAGATTTTAATAGGCGAAAAATTTGGCAAATTGGCCTTCATACCAAGAATATCTTTATCACCATCATCTTCAGATTTTCCTTTTCATATGACCAGACGTCAATTTCCAGTTCGCTTGGCATATGCTATGACTATTAACAAATCACAAGGACAATCAGTGAAATTCGTTGGGGTTGATTTGCGCACACCTGTGTTTAGTCATGGGCAACTATATGTGGCATTATCAAGGTGCACGTCTTTTGACCGTATAACTGTCCTTCTCCCAGAAGAGGAACCAGATTCCACTACCAATATTGTTTACCCTGAAATTCTGCTGTAGTTTGGTTTATCATACCAGGTATAACGAGTTATAGAGTATTATACTTTAGTTGACATATCCTCTCTTAAACAAATGACTTGGCATACTAACTAGGCTTCTATTGACATATCATTTTTTTTCTAGGTTTGGGATCGAGAAGCCTGAAGCACAAAAGGATCAATATTCTTCAAAATTTTTAGTCTTCACATGTTTTAATGTTTTCATTTTAAAAGTCTCATCGAGGCAGAGATTTTCGTTAATGTGTATCATTTTTTAGTTTCATCGGTGTTTTGGATAATATTTTTTGATTTGATCAAGTTTTAAGCATTCAAGTTTGTTATATGCGTTTTAGTTGGTTCAATATTTAATTGCGTGCGCTAAATGTTCAATCTGTGCCTTCAAGCACGGGCATGCACTAATAACATATATATAACTAGATCACATGTATACTTTTTAAGTGTGTGTGTGTGTGTATATAGTCAGTCTCAAATGAGGGAGTCCTTATTTTAGTTAAAATGCGGACCTCCTCATTTCTCCCAATTTCAGATTGAATTTCGATGATCCGAGCCGCTCAATGTGTTCAGAACGTGATTTTAAGGGTACGCGCGAGAAGTCGGCAAAAAAATGACCGGGAAAGGCTTCATCCGAGCAGTTTTTGTTTGAACCGTTCGATAAAAAACAAACAAAAACTGCTCGGATGAAGCCCTTCCTGGTCTTTTTTTTGCTGATTTCTTGGTGGTACCCTTAAAATCACATTCTGAACATATTGAGCGGTTCAGATCATCGAAATTCAATCGAAAAAGGGAGGTCTGCATTTTATTAAAATGGGGTGGTCCTTACGGGAGACGGACTATATATAAAATACTTTATAGAATATAATATTAAACTATAAAGTACGGTATATATAAACATACTGATAACATATAAGTATATTATAATCTATATAATAAGATATGTAATAAACTAAATATTAAACTATAAAGTACGGTATATATAAACATACTGATAACATATAAGTATATTATAATTTATATAATAAGATATGTATTAAACTACTAGTTATACGTATATCGTGAAAGATAGGGTTAAAACTAGGGTATGCGTATATACAGGATATGCCTTAAACATGGTAATCTAGGATTAAAATATTGAAAGAAGAATCTCTAAGATTAAGTACAATGAATAGATTATTCAAGTGTAGTTCTTCAATAGATTATTGTAAGTTGTTTTTATTCCTATTGAATTTTCAATAAGTGTGTGTGTATATATATATACAGGGCGTTTCCGAGGATAACTAATTAGACACCTAAAAAAATACCTCATAGTTCTCAATCAAAATTTAATGATCCGAGCCGCTTAATGTGATCAGAACGTGATTTTATGGGTACCCGCGAGAAATCAGCAAAAAAAAAAAAAAAGACCGGGAAGGACTTGATTTGAGCAGTTTTTAGCTTAGATTTGATGAACGGTTCAATTGAAAACTGCTCAAAACAAGCACTTTCCGGTCATAATTTTTGCCGATTTCTAACAATTACCCTTAAAATCAGGTTTTAAATACATTGAACAGTTCGGGTCATCAAAAATTGATCGGGAATAATGTCAAAGTCATGAGGTCTTTAATTTAACAAGTTAAGGGATCCCTTAATGGAAACTCACTGTGTGTATTATATATATATATATATATATATATATATATATATATATATATATATAAGAGTTTTTTATGAAAATATCCCTCAAACTATTACCAATTTTTCTACTTCGTCCTCAAACTATCTAAACCAGCAATTTCATTCCTCAAACTATTCAAAACCCTTCTATTTTGTCCTCAGACTAACTCTATCCACGTTTTTAACGGAAAAGGCAGCATGTGCTGAGCATGTGACTTTTTTGAAGGGCAAAAATGGAATTTCACGTCTAATACTCCCACCATCCGACCAAACCCTATTTTTTCTCTCTTCTCTCTCTCTCTCATACTTTACATTATGCACAAAAGAGAAACCCACCTCACGTTCTCTCTCTTCTTTCCTTCTTCTAATCCAGAGCAGAGCTAGATTGAATAGCACAAGGAGAGGATTTTTTCTGCACTTCGGTGTGGATTTTTCTGGCGATGGATGACCGGCTAAGGAGGGAAGGAAATGGCCTTGTCCCCAAATGTAAGTTGTCTACTCCCAACTGATAAAAACTCCAGGGTTTTGTTGCATGGGTTTACTAAATTAGTTGTCTGTGGGTCCGTTTCTGTATAATATGTATGAAAATATGTGCTCTGATTGAGGATTTAAGTCTCATGCATGTTCGATTTTTTTAAGCAATTTGTGGTCCCAAATCAGCCATTTGTGTCGAGTTTTTTAATCAGTTTGTGTCGTCCGAAATCAGCCATGATGGTCCCCCACCTTTGTTGTGATCTGGTCCCCCACTAAAGTAATTTTTAAATTTCTTTTCCATTTTATGCTCTGATTAGTTTTGTTACAACATTTGTAGTATAAAAGGTGTGTTTATAAACGTGTAATAATGGTTCCCCACTTTAGTTAAACACATGGAATATGTTAATTGTTTAATCAGTAATAAAACGTGTGTTTTTCTATTACAGATTTCAACCCCAATTTTTTTTCAATCAAGGTCCACCATGGGGGTAATTTGACTGTTGAAGGGGGTAGGAATTACTATGTGGGTGAACAAATAAGCTACAGTGACTATGAAGAGAGGGATAAGGTCTCATTTTTTGATTTGAACGAAATTGGTAGAAAGTTAGGGATTAATGATGAAGTAAAATTCTACTGCAAGGTCCCTAGTTCACACTTCGATGGAGATTTCAAACTTATGCGGACTGATAATGATGTTTTGAAAATGGTAAGGCAGATTAAGGATAATGTAGTAGAGATTTTCCTTGTGATCTCTAATTCCATTGTTGATGATTTGTTAGATGTGAATGTTGGTAATTGGGAATGGGATTGTGGGACCTTTCCGGAGAGTGGGATTACCATTGAAAATATAGATATGATAAAGGGGTTAAGTGGCACTTTAGTTGAGGTTGAAGATGACTCAGATTCTGATAAAAACTACGATGAATTTAATGATAGTGATTATGAGTTGAGTGATGAAGATGATAGATTGTACGAAGACAATGTGGATGATAATACAAAATGGGCTGGCACTCTGTTGAGCAATACCAGGGTTCCATCCCAAACACTGTATTACAATATCGTTGAGGGTGAGGATATGGTGTATGAGGATGAGGGAGATTCCACAGATTCTGATGATGGGTTCCGTAGTTGGGATGAAGAAGATGGTGACAATTCATTGAATAAAGCACTTGTTTTTAAGGCAATCAAAGGGAGAGAAGAACCTATCTTTGGAAATGGTATGATATTCAGGAGTAGGCACCAGTTGGCTGAGGCAATTAGGCAGCACTCTATTCTGAATGGGAAAGAAATCCGATTCTTAAAAAATGAAACAACAAGAGTGAGGGCTAAATGCAAGACTTATGAAAAAGATGATGAAAAAATTGATTGTCCATAGGAACTTTCTGCTACTGATAAAGGGGTAGCAAACAAAACACTACAGGTCAAGAAATACAACCCAAACCATAATTGTGGTAGGATTTGGAATAACAGGTTGATGAATAGCAATTGGTTGGCCAGGATTTATTTTGATGATATTAGGATCACTCCTACTATGAAACCCTTGGATATTCAAGAAAAGGTTAGACATGATTTCCAATGTGATGTTTCTGAAAGTCAATGCTATAGGGCAAGAGGAAAGGTGTTAAGGAAGATTCAAGGTACCATTGAGGATCAATATGCTAGATTATGGGATTATTGCAATGAGATAATGAGAACCAATCCTGATACTAGTGTTTATATTCGTTTGAAACCAGACCAAGATGGAATTACAACCAATGTTTTTCAAAGTTTCTATATTTGTTGGGCAGCACTGAAAAAAGGATTTAGGGAGGGTTGTAGACCAATTATTGGAGTCGATGGGACTCACTTGAAGGGGGGGCATTGTCTTGGTCAATTGCTAACAGCTGCGGGTGTAGATGCAAATGACCAGACTTTTCCTGTGGCCTACGCAATTGTGGAGCAAGAGAACACACATACTTGGACTTGGTTTTTGCAGGTATATTATGAATATGTTTCCTGAATCTATTTCCTGAATCTCTTTCATAGCTGAATCTCTTTCATTTGACTTGGTTTTTACAGCATCTGATTCCTGACCTTCAAATACTGAATCAACCTACATGGACTATTATTTCAGACAAGCAGAAGATATAATCATTGAATAAGTCATTGAAAATGGATTTCTTTTTTAACTACTGCTATTCTCTTTCATAGGGGTTGGAGAATGCAATTAAGGAGTTGCTACCATCAATTGAGCATAGGCATTGGGTAAGGCATTTGCATAACAACTTCAAGAGTGCTGGATTCCCAGGTCAGGATTTACATGATAAGATGTGGAATTTAGCTAGGGCTAGTTATGTGGGAAAATTTACATTCTTGATGGAAGAACTAAAGAAAGAATACCCAATGGCCTTTACATGGTTGTCTCACCAAGATAGAAACCCTTGCCATTGGTCTAGGTCACACTTTATTGTCACCCCCAAGTGTGACATTTTACTCAACAATCTTTGTGAACCATTCAACAAGGTCATATTGTGTGCTAGGGACAAACCTATACTAACCATGTTGGAGAGACTTAGAACCTACTTCATGAAGAGGTTAGTTGAAAAGAGAGAATTTGCAACTAAATGGGTAGATCATTTGGGTCCAAAGATACATAAAAAGATAGAGAAGTTGAAGAAAATGTATGGTGATTTTAACATATATCCATGTGGGAATGGGGAGTTTGAAGCAAGGTGGATCCATGGTGGTCAACACACTGTCAATCTAGAACAACGAACATGCTCTTGTAGAAGATGGGATCTCACTGGAATACCTTGTCAACATGCTACAGCAGTCATTGGTCAATCGGGTTTACAGCCAGAGGACTATGTGAGTGAATGGTACCATAAACACACTTTTGAAGCTACTTATCAGCACATAATGCACCCCCTCAATGGGCCTGATATGTGGGAGAAGTCTGGTAAGGATCCAATCTTACCTGCAGAGTTTACAAAGCAACCTAGGAGGCCCAAGAAATCAAGGAGAAGGGAACCAGATGAACCTCCAAAGAATCCTATCAAGCTGAGTAAAAGGGGTGTCAAAATGTCATGTAGAAGATGTGGGAAAGAAGGGCACAACACCAGGACATGCAAAGCCCCTGTGGATGCAACTCCAGTTCAATACACCAGTACAAGAGGAAGAGGAGGAGGAAGAGGAAGAGCCCTTGTGGATGCAACTCCAGTTCAATACACCAGTACAAGAGGAAAAGGAGGAGGAAGAGGAAGAGGAAGAGCCCTTGTGGATGCCACTTCAGATGACAACACCAACATTACTTCTATTGGAGCACAGTGAAACCCTGTTTTACTTCTTTTTGTCTTGGGATCCATTCATGTTGCATATGGGATTCGTAGGTAGATTATCAGAACCATAATCTGGCCTCTTTTTGTAACTAATGTCAATGTCGTATATTATGCACTTGGTAGTTTACGAGACCCACAATTTAGTCTGTTTTGACCATGAACTGAAGATTTGTTTTGGTAATGCCCTTTGAGAGATATTGGAACCTGTTTACGTTGTTTGTGGCATGTTATGAATGTGGTATGTTATGAACATGTTTTGTTTGAGAGATGTTTAGAGCAGTTTTTGTGTTTGTTATTGCTGTAGCTATTGCATACATTATTTTGTATGAATATGCACTTGGAATGAAGTTGTTAGTTGCTGCACTTGGAATCTAAGAAGCACGGACAAAGATACGAGATATGGATACGACACGAAACGGATACGCGGACACGTCATTTCTCAGAAAATTAGGACACGAACACGTTGAGAAGGCAAAGAAAATGCTTGAATACATTATTGTTGGGAAAGAAGTTTCGGACTGACGGAAAAAGACAATGACCTGAGTACTTGAATACATTACTGTGATGATAAAAATCACATTTTGAGGAACTTTTATTTTTGGTTCTATTTTTCTTTCACCTTATCTACTTTTTTATTGTCAAGTTATAATTGTAAATGTGCTTGTACAGTTTACATAAAACAGGGTATTCATAGTGGGTGCTTGAAGAGGAACATGAAGATTGTGGCTGGGTCTTCATGTGGCTGGGGATGGGGAAGAGAGGAGGTAAGAGGAAGAAAAGTCAATCAATACTTTGTTTTTTATAGCCCTATATGTGTATATATACACCAGTTATTAGAGGGAAACCCAAACATTTTGGCGCCAGAAGGTTGTGAGGGGCTGGAATGACCATTATGCCCCCAGGTCCTTGTCACATGCTTGGCACATGCTCCCTTTGCCGTTAAAAACATGGATGGAGTTAGTCTGAGGACGAAATAAAAGGGTTTTGGATAGTTTGAGGGATGAAATTGCTGGTTTAGATAGTTTGAGGACGGAGTAGAAAAATTGGTGATAGTTTGAGGGATGTTTTCATAAAAAACTCTATATATAAAGATACCTACTTTAGTCACATGGCTGAATCATCCCGCAATTGTAAATCTCAAATCCTTACTCCATAAAAGGAATTGAGAATGATGTAGTAAACAAGTGAAGTTTAGTTTAGAGAGAGAAGTCAGTATTTTCAAGAAGCTCTACTTCTTTTGTAATCACCCTAGTCAAGAGCTGAGTTTGTGTATACTCCAGCTTCCCTATCCAGTAAACTATTTGTAAACCTCCAATCATGTATCTTTCCTGATTCAGCAATTGAAATCGGACAGATTTAATAAGTATATTCTTACTTTGATTAAAATATATAACAATTGGTATGTTCTCCGTTGGATTGCTTATGGAAAACTTATGCATATACATATAAAATATTGGTGTGTTCACACTACTAGTTTACAATTGCATGATTGAATTTTCCATAGTGGAATATTATATGTCATTATAATGGCTAGTGCTTTCTTTCCATGTTAGTGTTTTCTTTCATCTTTTTCCAATTCTAGCATATTAGTCACGTACAGTACTGCATACTAGTCATCTGCAATGTTTCCTTTCCTCTTTAAGTAATGCATTCAATAGTTCATCAGTCACACTACTGAATTGTTAGTCTATATATATATATATATATATAGAGTCCCCTTCTTATGAGGGATCCCCTACTTAGCTTAAGTGCGGACCTCATAGATCCCAATTGAATTTCGATGATCTGAGCCGCTCAATGTGATCAGAACGTGATTTTAAGGGTTATGGCGAGAAATCGTCAAAAAAAATGGTCGGGAAGGGCTTCATCCGAACAGTTTTTTATTGAACGGTTCAAACAAAAACTGCTCAAATCAAGCCCTTTCCGGTCATTTTTTTTGCCGATTTCTCTCGGGTACCCTCAAAATCACATTCTGATCACATTGAGCTGCTCGGATCATCGAAATTCAATCGGAAAATGAGAGAAATAAGGAGGTCCGCACTTAAGGAGCCTATTTAAGGTCCTTACAGGAAGCTCACTATATATATATATATATATATATATATATATATATATATATATTCATTTGCATACATGATTGCACCATATGTACGGAATTGTTTACACTTACTAGCTTTATTTGCGAAAAATATTTATATATTATAACTTTCACTAATAGTATTAAAAATTATTCTTTAATTTGTTTATGAAACCATCTTTTACATATGCGTTATGGGAGAAGTTGAACTTTTCAAGGCATGCATATACAGTATGCATGAGAGATCCATGTAAAATGAGGGGGAGATCGAGGGGCAAAGGCTATGATGCTCCCAGGTGGTTTTGGGAGCATCATACTCCCATCAAATCTGAACCATAGGATGTGATCCCTTTAATCCTAGCCATTCACCAAATTAGTTCGTCTCTCTCCTCTCTTTCTCTCACTACCTCCTACTCCCGGTTAAATTGAAAAATGAGAAAGCCCTAACTTTTTCCACCTCCTCTCTGCTATGAGTCTCTCGCCTCCTCACGCCTCAAAGTTGAAAACTCCATAGCCCACAGCCCTATGCCTCCTGACCTCCGCACCTGCAGCTCTTCCACGACTGCAGCTCCTCCACAGCTTCTACTCCTCTTGACCTCCACAGCCCATGACGAGGTAACTCTCTCTCTCTGAAACCGTAATGTAGGAGGCAGAGAAATTGCAAATTTTGTCTATGCTTCCTTAGTGATTAAACGTACATTGAATCGCTAAATTCTTCATATATCTATTGATTAGGCTATTTTAAGAACTAGGGGTTTGTTTTTAGTACCTGTGAGTGGGTTTTTTTGAACTGCCAAACCCTTCTTTTTTCTTTTCTCTTTTCTCAATTACCCCCAATGGGTGTTTTTGTTTTCTGTTTATTGATTTTTCTCTTTCGATCTTTACGTTTTTCTTATCATTGCTTGCAGTAATGCATTAACCATGGAACAGGTCATGGATTACTAAACAATTAAAATAGGATTTGAACGTTTCTTTGAGTAGAAAACAATGTAGTGGACAAGAAAAGATTTTAAGACTAAGGTTTCTATTGTATTTGCTGAAGCATGAGGTTTTTTTGGAGGCATCTAAAGGGTATATGTGTTTGAATAATAGATGCGAGGTTTAGCATGAGGTTTTGCTTGTACGTGGAGTTTGTTTTATATATTGCTTTGTAGGTAGAGATTTAATGGCTTCCGGTTCAAGAATCAGGTAGCGATGATTGTGGCGTGCACACTGCCAAGTACTTTGATTTGGAGCAATTTAATGAAGAAGAAGTCGCTAAGGTATCAAATTAGTATTGGGAAATAGTTTTACCACACCATTTTTTGATAATGTCACACTCTGCAAGTGTATTTTTGCACCAAAAAATACACTTGCAAGGTGTGGCATTATCAAAAAAGAGTGTGGCAAAATCACTACCCTTAGTATTTTTATTGATCTTACAGTTACAATTCATTTGAACTACTCATTATTTCTAATCTTTGGTTATTTTGTTAAATGTAGTTGAAATTTACTTATGAAGAGGGTAAGAACAACTTGGTTTTGGATTTGATCCTTTATGGGGAGAACATAATTAGGAATAAAGACATCCGAAAGGCTCAAGAAAAATACCGCAACATTAGAAGGATAATTTGATACCAATGGTAGTTCTTTTTTATGACAAATACAGTTAAAATTCAGTTATGGAGACAAACAATGATATGGCAAATGCTGCCTTTTTGTGAATTTGATGATATGACAAAATTCAATCATGTTGTAAACTTGATGAATATGAGGTGCCTTTGTGGCTTTTGTTATAAACTTGATATGGTAAATACTGCCTTTTTGTAAATTTAGTGGCTCTTGGTGACAAATGGTGATCTTGGTTAGTATCTTTGTGAGGCAATTGGCAAAACGTGAATCAGTTTGTGTGGTAAAACTAGTTTAAGCATATAGTCGTTTTGCTCTTATTTCATGGTAAGTATTGTCAACCACGTAATAAATTTTATCAACGAATATTAGTCCATCGTAAAAATTCAATTTTTGTAGTATCTCTGGCCTTATACTTTGGTAAGTAGGCTTTATTCTATAGTAAATATGTCATTAATGACGGGTAAGTATACATTTATATATATCACCATTAATATCATATTACCTACCACATTAAATTTTATTTGGATCTATTGTATTACTTTTATGATAAACTAAACAAAAAAAAATGATCAAATAAATGAGATATTTCAATTTATTGGTTCACTAGTAGTTATTCCTACATTAGCCAAGTAATTAATATTAACCTCAAAGACTGTTACTCCTTCATTTGTTAAGTGATCAATGTTAATCATCAAATAATCATTTTTGAAATTTGTTAATTGTGTAACTTGAAGGATTGAAATAGATAAGTTTGTAGTTAAGCAATTAAACAAATTAGTCAGCCTACTTTAGCCAATTATATTAATTTTTACTAATCACTATCGATCAACATTATTGTTAACTATCACATCTGCCAAATATGATCTTAATCGATTCAAATCTTTTGATCAATTGGTTGAACATATAACCAAATTAATCAATTATAAATGAATCAATTCTCGTTGATTGATTGCTATCAAGTATATTAGTATTTACACTATTAGTTGCTAGATTTGCAAAATATATCATATTGATCACTATAATTAATAAATATCTTATTTTTTCCATAATATTTAAAACAAAGTTACTTAAATATATCTATAATAAATGATTATTTAAAAATTAATTAATTAAATACATTTATAATGTCATTTGGAAATTTGAAAAATATTTTTCAAATTTTTATATTTTCATACTAATTAAAATTTTAAACTAGATTTATAATTGAACACCATTTTTTAAACAATTCTTCTAATATATAAATCCCTAAAATCTGTAAATTTTTCCGCCAAAAAATCGGGTACTATTTTTTTTTTTTACTTAATGGCAACTTGTTACCTGACCAACCGGTCGTAGTAAGTGTTGCCTGTTTGTGTGGCAAGTATTACCTTTTATAATTGTAAGTGTTTCCTTAGTGAATGGTATAAGTTGCCTGTTCTGTGGTAAGTAATCCTCTGTTTTTTTGTTTAAAACCACCTCATTTTTAACAAAACCACCCTATTTTTAGTTTTTGGTTTCAATCCAATGATTATGATTATTCTATTTCCAATCCAAGGGCTATAATTGATTGGGAGTATGATACTCCTATATCACTCGGGAGCATCACAGAAAAATTGAGATCGAGGAGGTGTCTATTTAGAGGTATAACTATTAACTACGGTCGACGTCGATCACGTCATATCACCTGCAGTATTTCGATTTCTCTGTTCTACAGTATCTCTCTCTGTACCAACCCCTAAAACTTGACACATGTCCGCTAAGATATAACACTCTGGCACTTTAATGCCTTTACACTCCGTTTACAAAGGAAAAAATGAACAAAATAATCCCAGAAATCATTCCTCAAACGCCCCTCTTGTACTTGCAAAGTTAATTTCTTCGGACCAAGCTCCCATCCAGTATTTTTATCCTCTACTCTGGTCCAGTTTCGGCCTCTACTTGACCCACAATAATGATCGGAATTGTTCATGTTGAACAACTCATAGAGTGAAATACTCATGCCAAATTTTAGTTTGATCAAATATCGATACAAATATGAACAAAACAGATTTATGTGACGACAAATGGCATGAGAAAATATGATTTGAAACTTGAAACCCCATTTTATTTATTTATTCACAAAATGAACGATTCTGATCATTGTTGTGGCGGGGCTCACAAAGGCCCAAACTGGACCAAGCAAGAGGGTAGCAACACTGGACGGGAGCTTGGTCCAATTTCTTCTCCCTGCAGACACCTTATTTTAAAGCACGGTCGCAGTTATAGAGATGGTGGGTGTGTAGGGATAGTTTAACCTTCGAGCTCTTCAGACTAGTGTTAGCCCCGTTCTGCTTTTTCCAAAAATCTTCTTTTTCAAAAAAAAGGTAATTTCAAACTCAAATCTAATGAAAATGAAAATTAATTTTTCAATTTTTTTTACATCGTTTAAAAGATCTCAATGAGATCTATCAAATAATATCCATATTGGTAGAAAAATTATTTGCGTAAACACATAATTTTTGGCCTTAAAATTTATCTTCTTTTTAAAAAAAGTGGAATGACTTCTTAGTAGAATGCCACAATTCTCGTTCATTACCAGCAATGCGCATTCAAATGACTAGTTAATCTTGTAATGAAGTAAGGAGTACTATTTTTCAGTCTTGTTCTTCATATACAATTCGATCCTAGATCCTTCTAGTGCCAAATTTCAACTTGTGAAAAGCCTCTCTGTAAAAGAGAGGTAGCTTACAATTCTATTAACTAGAGAAGAATAAAACTTCCACCTGCTCTAATCCATAGCCTGTCTCTGTTCTAAGTCAAAAGAATTGGCAGAGGCCTTTCTATGGACAAGAGCAGACAGGTTTCTTGGGTGTATTGGTTTTGTGGTTCGAATTTGGAGGTTATTCTTGGAATTATTCACCACCGGTAGCGGTGTTGCCGGTCATGAGCGGCTGTAGTTGCAATGCTTGTGTGATAGTTGAGGAGTCCCTTTAGTTACGGAAAACAATTCTCCAACGTATAAAGGTAGAAACTGTTTAACCCAAATCAGATCATTTTTTTTTACCGCAGAACCATTTCTGTCAACTTTTGTTTTACGTCTGTCCAAACACTAGATAATGCAAAAAATAAAAAGAAAAAGAAAAAAGAGGGTTCGTTTTCCACTGAACAAACAGAGCGCACTCTCTTCATCAAACCAACATTATCATCTCTGATGCAGAGAGAACCTTCGATTCTTGGGAGTCTGGACAACCTATAATATGAACTTCTTCCCAGCAGAAAAAGGTCATTTGAAAAAAGCAACTTGGCTTTCAAGCGTGGATGAAGTTTATTAGGTATATTGCTCTGGGTGGAAGCCTTTTCTGATCGACTTTGATTATGAGCATAAAATTTCGGTGGTTACTCAAATCAAGGAGAACATCACTCTCCTACGGAGGAGCAGCCCCCACCAGGCACAAAGGAGTCCCTTGCTTTAGAGGAGTCCCTTGCATTTATAATCATCATAGGAAAGAAAAAGTACCTAACGTTAAACACAAAAAACTGAAGAAAGCAACATTTACGAGTAAATACCAATACCCCTTGTCTAGGTTAATCTAGTAACTAAGTAGATAAATTCAGTATAAAAGACTCGATGGAACGAAATCTTATCAAACTGTCATCACCACGCAGCTGATCCTCCTCTCCTATCAAATCCAAATCCAGTCTCCTTCCCATTCAATCGTTGGTTTATCTTCTTCCTGCACCGTACATATGACATTGGCTTTATCCAACAAAAGATAAGATGGAACAAGATACTTTTGGTTGAAGAACAAAAATGGAAAGCACTGGCAAGAAGCATCTTTTTCTCGGAGAGCATGATACTATGGGTTTGGACCAAAGAATGAAATGTTTGTAACAGTTACGACGATGGGTTGAAAAGTGTAATCTCAAATGCCATAAGCAACTTAAGACAGGGCATATACAAATATCTTATTAAGGAAATAAAAAGAACCTACTAACATTGTACATGAGGTAAATATCCCAAAATTCCGATCATAGGGTCTGTAATACAATGATAAGCAAAACAAGGGCTCTGAAAAGACGGTAAATTTGCAATTACAACTTAAGTGGCCAAACATTGGAGCATCTGTCCTCTTCATCTAATACTAGGAAGAAACAACAGGAGACAATTCAAGAAAACAGCATTAGCACCATAAAAACCGACAAGATTTACCCGCAAGTCTTTAACTTAACCTAATTCCCAAAAGTAAATGTGTTGTTTTTAAAGAACAGTTTTGTGTGCTTGTTAGCACTTATGAATTTAATTTTGTATGGCTACCATACTCAGAATGGCTCAATTTCTCACTTGTTTGAAGATATAAACCATTCCTACACTGGAAAAAGTTGAACTCTTGGCTGTTTAGAGAGAGACCTTAGAATAATTATTTAGTTTGAACAAATGCGTGAGTAGTTACATATGTATCAATCGCCCTGTAGAAATTTCAGCAAGTGGAGTCCTTTAATGTATGCAGGGATGTATTAATCACTAGAATTGATGTTGAAATCTACTCCATGAAGCCTAACCTCTACAATTTTGGGTTTTCCTACAGAAACTCAAAAGAGCCGCAAATTAGCAATGCTGATAGGAGGAAAACTAGTCGTTTTAATAAACGTTTATACACCATAGATATGAATAATAAATCCACAAACCAAACCTAAAGGAAACTAACACTATTCTAGACAATCTAAGAAGCCGGTGACATCCCTCAATGTCTGTTTTAGACACATGCCTAATAAGGACTTGCGCCTAACATGCCAAAAATGTGTCCAAAAGTTTTTCACTATGTTGGTTGTCGGAAATGCTGGGGACAATTAAGATGCACTGGGGATATGTCACGAGGTAGGAATGCAATTCTGTAAAGTTAGGCAAGGGTCAATAATACCATCAATCCTTAGTTCTTGCATATTTATAGAGTGATGTTTACTTTTTTACCTACATAATATGTTTGTCTTCTCATCAATATTCAATGAAAATACTGTTTTTCCATATTTGTTTGAATTTCAAGGGAATACTATCTTTACGTGATATTCACTGTGTTCTAAATTTTGACTGAAAGTTGTGTGTCTGGTTATCTCGTCCTATATCAATATCTGCGCTTCTTAGTCAACATAGTTATTTGATCTGTCAAAAAGATAAGAAAAAACACTAGGAACAACAAAGAGTATTGATACAATATCCTACAAACAAGTAACAACGATCAGCATCTAGGGTATCAAGACAACAAAATATTGAATAGACGTAACAATTTCGGTATAGTAAATATAAAAGACATAATAAATAAGGAACTATACGTAATAACATCAAAAGACGGAAATGACATTCACACTCGTTTGCCCTTACCATATAAAAATTACCAGATTAATTTTTGTTTATTACCTTTTCAAATAATTTTACACAAGGGGCAATTTCTAAGTGAATATGAACATGAAAACCAAATATGCATCAAAATAGAAAAGTTAAGTGTGAAAATCCCTATCCCTATCCCTAACACAATGGTAGTAGTGAAGACCACGTACAATTAAACAGTTCGTTGAAAAGGACTGTTTTATCGTCAAATTTATCCACAAAGTTCATTTTCATCAAAGATTAATAACAAAAGAGTCTCATCACATATTCACGTGGCAGCTTTTGCCATGTTCCTCTTTTGCACCCAAAAGTAGCTGTTGTTCTATTCTCGTAGCAAGCGACTCTTTTTTCCCTCATTTTAAACTCATTTCACAACCACCACGATGTCCAAAAGTTCCCTCTCTGCGAGGAATATTCAAAATAGGCCGGAAAAGTAACTGAGACAGAACTATTATCCTGCTGTCTAGTTTTCCGTCGAAACCGAATGTACTAGACCATACCGGCAGTTACGATACTAGATTGACAATTCTGGTAGAAGCTATTCACGACATGTTTGTCTAGCCGATGATGTTGACAGACAGAATAAAGTTCCAGTATGTTTTCTAACAAATGCAAGCATACATACATGAAGAAACATTAGCAGGCACTGATTGGTAAGTTAGGGAACTTTGTCCTTGATTCATCTTGCTGAGAAAGTGTACATGGATTTATGAAACAGGTCGCTTGACAGATTTTTCATTTTTCGTTCATAATCCAAAGGCCATGACTTATTTATGAAGATAACTAAGAAGTAACATATTATGTGAGTGATGCAAATCAAGACATTTGAAAGAATTGAAACAGACAAATTGGGAATTAGGGATTCGATACCTCTTTCATCAAAGCACTCACAAGATCTTCCAAGCAGCCAACATCATCATAGGATTGACAATCATGTGGTCTTGTTTGATCCACAATGTGTCCTTGCTTCAGCTTTACTGTTGTCCCGATTGCTGACTGTTCTACCTCATTATGCTGCATGGATAAAGGATTAAATGGATTCGTTCGTCCAGTCATAATATAATCATTTTTCCCATTACATACTGCGTTCCTTGAGTCCAACATCTGGCTGGATGGACCCAGAACACTGAGAGGAGGGATCGAAGAGTTCATCGAGGTGCACATCAGATTTTGGTTATGGGATGGATCAGATTTCTTGACATCCCACCCCTGATTTGGGTTATGACTCATGTTTTCCTTCGAATTACTGCCAAATCTTGGGGCTGCTTGGGATTGTAAATCTGTTCTCAAAACAGGAAAACCAGTGCCAACTGTAGTGATGAAAGAAGTATTGGGAGACTTGCACCCCTTAACCATGGCTACGGAGGACTTATTGTTTCCAAAGTGAGTTGGAATATCTTGATTGATAGTGTCACTCAATGTAAAAGAATTTGATTGGATCTCGGAAGGAAGATTTGGAGGCAAACCGTCATTGCAACTAGCAAAATCTCATAAACACGCAGAAAATTCCGTATTTGAGGCCAACGTCACACAAGATTGATTTCCACATACTTGATTCCTTTCAATCCTTTGAGGCTGCTCTTGTAAAATCATGGGATTGTAGGGACCACCAAGAAGTGAGCTCTTGGTTGAGCTTATACCGTTTGTGCCTCTGTCTGAGATGCTACAGGAAATGGGGAAAACCGTTGTGACATTATTAGCATTTGAAATATCTCCAATGTAGCCAACAGCCATGTGTTGTACTTGATCGAATTCAAATGAAGCAGGCATTCCATGAAGTATACTCCCATATTGATTCCCAGGTAGGAGAATCGGGTGGGAGTTCGTCTGATTACCTATAGGGGTTTTACTCAAGTTGTCTGCATGACCCAATTGAACCATCCCGGAAGACGAAGAAATGCCGCGCATTCCAAGACCAGCCGCACCGTTCAATCTACCAAGCATCCCACTGGATGATAAGGAATTGACAGCAGCATTCTGAAACTGACCATGAAACTGAGCAGAGCCAGCTAAACCATTGTAATTTCCATATCCATTGAGAGAACCCGTTCGCATATAAACAGAATCTGCACCGCCTAAGGCTACAACCATATTGGCTTGTTGGCTGCTACTAATCCTTCTCAGGTAAAGCCTGTATTTCTGCACAAGTTTGAACCAAAAACAATTAGATTTCAGGAGACAAGTAGTTTAGGCATTAATAGATAAGGATTCATGCCTGAAGGTGGCTTGCCACATTTTCTCTTGTGAGTGTCTCCACATTCATCATATCGAGAATCCTTTTAGGTACAGCCTCTGCGTTAGAAATGGGTGAGTTAGTAAAAGAAAGCTCTTTGAGTTAACTTATTAAAGGCATGATCAAAAGATTACGTTACAGCACCTATTTGAACACTACCTCCAGGCTCCAAGAGTACTTCAAACTTACAAAATTAATATGGAAATAGCCAACTAGAACATATACGGAATCTAATGGAGTCAAGAATCTGCAATTGCCAGTGTATCTCTGGTTCCCAACTAATCAGGATAAATAAAAATGACTCATTAGAGAAGACATATGGTCTACAAAAAACTAGAATAGTTAAAAATTCATTAACGTAGTAATAGAAATGAGGATTTAGGTAATGAAAATGAGAAAGAAATGGAAAAGTTCTCTGTACTGGATCAAGGATTTGGGTATGGAACAGTTTTTAAAAGAAACAGATCACAAGCTCATTATTGCCTTTTTTTTTCCTTGCCGTAATCGTTTATCCAAATACAACATAAAGAAATGAAAAGCGATGCAGCTAATGAAGGCAAAAAACTTACTTTCAAGTCCCAATTGATTAACAGTTGCAACAAACTTCCGGTGCAAATCCACTGTCCAAACAACTCGAGGCTTCTTTTGCATTGATGCATCCTCGTTATTGTCTCCATTGTCTGCATGATCCTCGTCATCATCTTCTTTCTGGTCTTTCCGCTTTCTATTCAACTTACCATTTTGATATGAGTTCCCCATTTGTCCTCCATCACTTTCATGGTAAGGCTTGTTAGAATTGTTCTCGTCCTTGGACTCAACCTTCTTTTTCCTCACTACATGTTGCCAGATATTCTTTAGCTCCTCAATTCGGATAGGTTTCAGCAAATAATCACAAGCTCCATGTGTGATACCCTTCATCACAAGCTTGGTATCGCCGTTTGCAGATAACACTAGAAAGTAGAAACCAAATCAATGAATCAACACTAAACAAATAACGCTAATCATCGGTTGAAATTATATCCTACCTTTTAGTTAAGGGTCATCATTTAGCCCAAAGGCCCGCGACCCGCCCAGCCTGAGCCCGTAAAACGGGCGGGCTAGCCCGGCCCGTAGTTTGTAATGGGCAGGCTCGGGCCTATGAATTTTTACTCGGCCCGACCCGTGAGCCCGCTCGGCAGCCCGCCCGTGGTACCCGCCCAAAAGCCTGCCAACGGGCCCGCCTATTAGCCCAAAATCCCACAAAATCCTTTCTTTTTTCCCTTGGTTTAGTTTTGCCCAAGGAAATTTAAGCCCACCCGTTGGCCCGCCATGCTTTTGGCCCGCCGGCCCACCAATTGGGCTAGCCCGTGGGCCGGGCTTGGGCTTCAATTTATGGTAGATAGCCCGGCCTGCCAAAAAGAAAAAGCCCGGTCGGCCCGGCCCGTGGGCGGGCTTGGGCAGCGACTTGGCGGGTTGGGCCGGCCCGATGATGACCTTTACTTTTAGTCTATAAATTTGAAAAAACACACACTCAGCCATGTAGAGCAAATGGAGAACTGATTCTGATTTCTGAAGTCATACATTTTCAATATAAATGCCAAACCAAGTTTAAAACAGCAACACCAAAATACTAGTCGGTGATCATTTTCAATAAACTTGAAGCAGAAAATAGTTGAGTGCAACAAATAAACCATAATCTCATGAGAAAGGAACTCATTAACAACGAGTCAACAAATTTTTGGATGTAATCTAATGAAATCAAGAAACTATATTTATAATGCAAGGGAAAGAACGAATAAGCGTATCATGAAGTGTTGCAGGCTTACTTATGACTGGTAGATCCATCTCAAGGCCCACAAGCTCGAGCAGCTTGAAACCATCCATGTCAGGCATATGGACATCACTGATAACCAAGTCAAACTTGTTTATGTTTTCTCGCAACAGCTTCAGCGCCGTGATTGCTTGATTGGTCGTCGTAACTGAAAAGTTGAAAACCGTAATCCATTTAAAAACAAACTCAATTCCCCAACCCAAGTACTACAAGGAATCTAAAAACCACTTCTACCAAACAAAATGGAAACTATATCACAATCGAATAAAAAAACTGGGTATTGCATGGAACCGAGGCAATACATGGGGCCATTATATCTCCAAATAGTAAGATAGATTGAACAGATTACAGATGTTACACATTAACAACCACTTTACAGAACAAAATCATCCAAAATTTAGGTCTCAGGTGGAAAACTGAAAAACTGAATCAACTGGAGTAAAGTGTAGATTAATCTAGAGTGTTAAAACTGAGAAAGTTTTCACTTGTGAATTACAGACCAATCAAGAACACTGTAGTTAAAAACATACATAAATGAGAATTTGGGTAAAAGAAGCATAAATCTTAAAACCACATCCAAAAACTCGAACAAAACAACTTTTTGTGCTGGTGTCTTCGTGTGTGTGTGCGCGTGTGTGAGAGAGAGATTGATTGAGTTCAGTAACGTATGCAAACTATCAAACAACGATGGAACCCTTGGATCGAGGGATTTGATAAGAAAAGAAACGAAAGAATTAGACTTCCTTGCCAAATCACACATCTGGATTGAATACTTTGGAAAGAAATGGAGAGAAAACGATATTTTTTATTGGCTCTTTCTCTTTGTTTTTCCCCTAAAATGATGAGATTTGGTGAAAAAACACTCCCCTTTCTCATCAAGCCCTTCCTCCAAATCCAAAAGGGCTATAAACAGTTTCCATAGCAGCAAACAACAAATCAAATTAGGATTAAAAAAAAATCAAATCAAACGACGAAATTGATGAGTAAATAGCAATACCTTTGTGGTAAAAAAACAACCACCCCAAGTCGAGAAACAAGAGAAAGAATCAGAGAGAGAAAAGAAGGGGTCGAACCATGGTACTGGCATTTACGGAGCAGGGTTTGCAACAGCATTAAGCAAGTGGGGTCGTCGTCGACGGCCAATACACGCATGCCCACCGGAAACTGATAAAGGCGTTCATCGGGAAATTGCTCGATCGCCATTTCTTTTCTCAGTAGCGATTGCCAGAGCAAAGGGATATATATATATATATATATATATAGAGAGAGAGAGAGAGAGAGAGCGGGGGGGGGGGGTGAACTGAAGCAGAGAATTTCAAGGCTCTTTATCAAGGTTTAACTGTGTTGTACAGGGAACAAAAATTCATTCAGTTATGTACAGAAGGTTGATGATTGGTCATTATGGACTTAAGAGAGAGAGAGAGAGAGAGAGAGAGATATTGGGGAGTAATGGAAATGGAAGTCGGGGAAAGAGAGAGAGAGGAGAGTGCTGCTGGAGGGAGGGAGATTGGAGATTGGGAATGTAGAATCTCTGATGACTAGGGCCCACGAGGAGGGATGGTGCTGACTTTAAAATGAGAGTGCTTTGACGATGCTTTCGTTCTTTTCTTTTCCTCCCTCCTCCTTACATTTCGTTGCGACCAGATGTAAGAGGCAGATATGTATCACTTTTGGTTATAATATAAACTTTTTAAAATTATTAAAAATATTATTAATTAGGATATATAAACGTTTAACAAATGACATGAATAACAAAATGAGACAAAGAAAATGAAACAAAGGGAGTATTGCTTATGATAGTGATGTTTTAGTGATATATTAACCTCACCTGATTATATCTCTTTGTTTGTTCTTATTCTTTCTTGGTAAGATTTGGATTTTGTTTCGATGAATCACAACTTTCAAGATTGAGTTCATTCATATAGACACATCGTCATTCATAACAGACAAACTGGTTTAATAGCATCTTCAACTCATTTTTAAAATTTCAAAATAAAAAAAATTGACGTGACATATTGAGAATTTTTTTTGTAAATTATCACTATTTTTCTTCACTTTTTATATGAATTTTTAGTAGAATCTTGAAGGAATTCATTGTACCTTTTATAAATTTAATTTTCAAAATAAAAGTGTGGTACCTAAAAATAAAATTTGGAGATCAAATTTTAAAAAAATGACCTATTCTACCAAAAAGTACATGCTGAGAAGAAAAGAGTTGATAAAAATTACAAAAAATCTATTCTCCTCACATCCGTTCTCCATTTTGAGTTTTTATGCTCCAAAACAGCTGCAAAATGGAACTTTTTACATTCCTTCCATTCGTCTCTCCCCAAACTAGAGGATGACCCTCTCTCTCTCGATCGATCGATCGAAAGTCCAAACCTAGTCGATCTCGTTTAGGTCTTCGTGAATTGATCTCCAAATAACAGTAGAATTTGGAAGCCCCCTCTCACATCATCGTCATCGTCGTCGTCGTCGTCATCATCATCATCGTCATCATCTCTCTCTCTCTCTCTCTCTCTCTCTATATATATATATATATATACACACACACACACACACATACACGCGCGCACACACACACACATGGATCCGCCTACTTCTTGGGACTCCCTTCGTAAACAGGTACGCCGCCATTCCGAAACCTTACAAGCACTATCAAACATTTGTATATGCATTCTCTTTGTGTATATCTTCGGTGTGAAAAAATGTGGTTTCGTATCCTAATCGATCGAACCCCGATATCCAAATGAGTTAATTTTTTTTGAGAACTCTTAAAAACACGTCTTCAACAAATTGAACGTCTTCGATTATTAGCATGGGGCTTCGAATTTTTATGTGTGTGTGTGTGTGTGAAAATGTGGGTCCCTGGAACTTGTATATATAAATACTATGATGTATTTATGTTACTTTTGTCTGAACGTGTTAGACTTTCCATTCGGATATGTAATTCCAGGCATTTTCTCAGTTATTTTAGGTTTTCGTAACAGCCTGGATATTTCTTCTTAATGCATCAGTAAAGGAGGATATGTATGGATTATCTAGTTTTTCCATTTGGGATAGAAAAAAATCATGTGCTCTTGGTCAAATTTGGTTGTTACGTTATTTTCGATAAATTGCGAAAGTGAATTGCATCTGCTTGGGAATACATAATTGCTACCCTAATTGAAGTGTTATATGCAGAATGGGATAGTTATACGGAAAAAAAAAAAAAAAAATCCCCCGGCATTAATGTTTTGGTATGATGAAAATTGCTCAGATTTTCTCAATAGCCCTGTTTTGAATGGTTATAAGAATGGTATGGCGCACATGATTTAGAAACTGGTGGGAGAGTGATTCTCAATGCGGTATTAGATTCAAAGGGTGGAGAAAATATTTGCACCATTCTGCTTTGATTTGAGCTGTGTAGTTTGTGACCTTGACATGATGAATTTGTCCTTGACTACTCTCCTCTCTTGTCATTTAAAAGTGCAAGTGACGATCACTCACTCTTTTAGCATTTAAATTGTCATGCTGTTTTTGGGACAAAAGGAAAGAGGAAATGTTCACAACATTTGATATGGAATCCAACGCTGTTTCATGAATTGTTGAATTGCTCTTTAATCTGTGTTTGGAGCGATGCTGCTCTTCATGGAAACCCTCTTGATGATTTATGCCATGACTTGAATCTTCCCTTTTGTTTCCAATCGAAGTTACAGCCAATCTTTTTTTCCCATCAAAAGTGTCATTGCGATGTCATGATGAATATTAGTTTCCTTCAATTTCCGTTTCTTTCGGGAAAATGATTGTCTTTAACTTCACATATATTAAAAAGAGGTAATCTTGATTATTCTTCAAATTATATGCGCGTAGGCAAGGAAGCTTGAAGCACAGTTGGATGATCAGATGTATTTGTACCGTAAGTTAGTTTCAACCAAAGTCGATGGCAGTACAGACAAAGATCTTGAATCAGGGGTAGAACAACTACTCCGACAACTTAAGCAAGTAATTTCACATATGCAAGCTTGGGTGTCATCTGGTGGTTCAGAAATATATTCACATACGTTAACTCGCCATCAAGAAATTCTTCTAGATCTTACTCAGGTAATTGCTTGTTACTGTTGAAGAAAACATGACCTTAGTCACATCAAGTCATGTAATTGTTACTGACAACTCATGTTGTTTAACATATATGTAGAATATGTGCATCTGCACCTGCATTTATGGTTACATAGAAAAAGCAAGCATAGATGCAGGACCAATAGGTAAAATCCCAATGACACCTCACCATGCAGAAGTTCAACATAGACATTTATCAATCAATTAGGTTGTTGGTTTGATTAAAACCTTGCAAAAATCTGTATCGCGAGTGAATTTCATATTGGTATGTTGGGCAATCTGTTGGTTTATTGCTGTCTTGCTCACAGTTTTAAGGAAGACCTGGAGGCAGATGGTATGTTTAGGGGACTATTTTGTTGTTAATTTGAATCCCCCACTTCTCTCCCTCCTAATAGCCATTGAATAGATGGTATATTTAGGTGACTATTCTGAACTCAGAGTACAAATGGTTTCAGTAGCTGCAATCTGCTTTCCAATCTTTGGAAATAAAGAGCAAAGGAATTCCCTTGAAGCACAAAGATCCAAAAGGAAGCCACGTAGCATACACAACTACTCAAAACCATCTCATGAGGGGCAATGACCGTTGATTTGGAGTATTTATGGTCTTATAAGAAAAAAATTGCAAAAGAACAAAAAGGCTGAATGAAAAGTCCACATCCTTTCTATGGATGGAAATGTTGGACAGAGAGAGAGACGTTCTCAAGAATTGCTAATATATAAACAGCTTATTTGAATTTCTAACTAAATGAGAATCCCCCCCTAAGATAGGAATTGAAATAGATGATGCCATTGTAGCAATCAAAGTACTAAGAGCTCTAGAGAATCGATACAAATGTGGAAATGAACAAGCAGGACGAATCTCTCACCTCAAAAAATCTTGCTGAGGAACAAATTACCCCATTACGCACAACAATACGGATCCATTTAGAGAAACAAAATGAGCGTTGAGAGATCAATATCCCTGGGTAGCGGTGATTCCCTCTATCCACTGCGTGACGGTCCTACTTGTGTGTGCAGCACATGACTCTTATATTGTTGCACGAAATAAGGAGTTGGTTTCTCGTATAACCACTTTCCAAGCACTGCAACATATTTTCTGCTATGTGTGCCAACTCCCAAACCAAGACCGCTTAGATATTCTCGATAACCTGGACAAGTGGTGCTTGACTAATAGCAGCGTATAGGCTATCAATCAAATTATCATTTGTGACAGCAGTCTAGCCATTTAAATTGATTATACTGTTATTTTTATGATTATGAATAATGGGTACCTGGGCATATTTTTTAATTACGACACTTAAGTTTGTAACTATAGAAAAATGTCTCAACTACTTTTGAAATGGATTTCTTCATCATGAGTTCTGGGTTATAGTTTTTAGTTTTGACCTAAATCCATGTATCCCTGTGAAACATCGCATGGTCATCTGGAGTGTATACCATTCCAATTGGCAAGATTGTGCATTTTGGTGCTTATGCTGTTCCTAACATGATTTAATTGCAGGAATTTAATCGGCTTCGATCTAGCCTTCGAGCTAAGAAAGAGCATGCTTCATTGCTCAAGGATTTCAGTGATTTTGATAGGACAAGATTAGATTTGGAAGTGGGTGCTGGATCTGGTGAGCAGGCCATCCTTAAGGAGCACGCATCCATCAGCAGAAGTACAGGGCAGGTATCTGAAAGAAGTTTTTTATTTTAATGCTTGCAAAATTACGATTCCTTTTCAATTGTTTATGTATCAATGTCTTGAACTTATGAACCAAATGCTGAATAAAATGTTTAAGATTTCACTCATGGGTATTTTAGCAATTTGGCTTGGTACTTGCAAAAGTAATGAATATAGGATTAGGCTTTATGGTATCCAGTTTAGCCACTTGGCTTAGCAATTTTTCTCCTATCTTCCCCATTATGGTACAGCTGGAGATACCTCTCAACCTATCAAACTATGAATGTGTTAATTATGTGTAGAATTTCATTAGCTGTTTAGTAGAATGATCACGTGAAAGTTTGGTCATCTTTGATTGGAACCCTATTTTCTTCAAATTTCCTCGGAAACTCAATTTTTTATGGACCACCAACATGTTTGACACGCCGGGGACACGTACGGGACGCTACATGGACACAGGGGGACATAGCAAGGGACATGTATGGGACATGACGGGGTTAGATATGTAATTTTTCTAAATTTTTGTAGGTGTTAAATATGTTGCTACTTCAAACATATGTGCTGATAGGTAATTTTAAATCTATAAAAACTAAACCACCCATTAGTATTTCGACCGAAAAGGGAAAAACAAAAGCAGGTCCTTGTTCTGAATCCCTAGCCCCTAGGTAGATCGTTTTTTCACATCAGGTCTCTCTCTCTCTCTCTCTCACACACATAGTGTTCCTTTCATCTTTCTTTGGGTCCCTGAGCAACAACTCAAAAGCGGGAAAAATGGGCCTTCTTTCTTAGTAAGGGTACGGTCAATCAATTGGGGTCAGCTACATAAATCTTATTTTTCTATTGAGCTCTATCTGAGGCTACCTGTTCACTTTGATTCAGTAAACCCAAATCCTTCCATTTCACGGCAACCAAAATCAGTTTAGGTCACTACTATCATGTCACTCTTTTCGACTATTGCATCTGCAAGTCTACGGTAAAATACGATGATCCTGATCTTTTTTCATAAAACATGGAAGTTCTGCCAAAAATTATGCACTGGCATATAAATTTAGAGATGTAGCACTGATAATATTGATGAAACACTGGTGCATAGAGACAGTTATACATATTATGCCTAAGATATAAATATACATATACATATACATACATATATATAAATAAATAAATAAATATATATATATATACATATAGAGAGAGAGAGAGAGAGAGAGAGAGAGAGATATTTGAAAGTAAATCTGATATGGGTTTGGGGTCCCCCAACTGTCAAAATTTTTGTTCCGTAGGCCAGTGTTCTAAAACAAGGAATTAATCGGCGATTAATGGCCGATTAATCACTAGCGGGGCTTATCCAATTAGGTCCGACTAATGATTAATTGCCGCTTACTAATTAATATGCACCGATTAATCGCCGATTAGTCCGATTAATCGCTCGAAGGTGGCCAACCACCCGACTAGCGCCTAGCGATTTTTAGAACATTGCCGCAGGCCATGGGCTATTGTGTGGGCTGTGGAATTTTTGACTGAAGAGTTTCAACAAGCTTTTATAATAACCTGTTTGGTCCAACTAATATTGTGCCAAAAATCATTGCGTTAGCTTTTTAACTCAAGTTAAAGTAACAAATGAATAAATATATTAATTAATCAATGCATCCCCCTACCCGTATCCAAATTTAGACCCATACTTGTGTACCCTTCATTTTCATGTTTGAAATGTCCGAGCCTTAGATCTCCACCTGACACTCACACCTGCATCGGCCGTATCCATGTAACATGGACCATCTCCAACCTATGTGGAAAGTATATCATATTTATGTTCTAAATTTATTTCAGCATAGTGTTATGTTATGTATTACGCCACAAGGGGGCCGCCTGACCATGCCAAGCAGAGCTAGCGTTTAACGTAATAAATATGTTGATGCATGTATATGTATATATATTATGTCATTTGAGAAACTACCTCCAGTTAGCAATTTATCACTACCTTGTCCTGGTTGAATAGGGCTTTTAATTTGTTAAGAATTTCGGCGACACTTCCGCATTGTGCAGAGAAAGTTCCTCAGGCTCATCTGACCCGCTCACAGCCCCTGATCTGTGTGCGAGGGAACGATGGTGCAATGATCTTACACTGCTTTTAGAGCTGGTGCAGCACTGGCATAGGCAAGCCAATTCATTAGCTACAAGCTATTAAAGCAAAAGCTTTCGAGATGCTTGTACTTTTTTATTCTCAGATCCCACTTTCTGACCAATAATGAAAACTACACAGAAGCTCAATAGAACCGTTTTCAAGGAACGATGAAGGTTTGAAATGCCTGTAATCATCCACGGGAAAACCAAATTTTTTCAAAGCTTTTTCAGATCAATTGTTTTATCTGGCTTCAAGTTGCATGTGAGTCTCATAGGCTTTCAAGTTTCATACAAGAGCCATTAGGTACTACATTTATGGACAAGATATGAAATTGATAGGGCACACCATGTTTTGATTTTCCCATTCCAAGTACCTGAACAATCCTCTGGTAATTCTTTTCTGTAGCTGGAGTTACATGTAGATTAGTCTGTGCATTTGACTATGATCAGCTGCCACTTTGAAAGGATTAAAACTCGCAGAAGTTGTGTCTAAAGTCTAAACCCAATGATTTAAAACAAAGAAAAGACGAAGGATCATTCACTGCAATATGATAATTGCCCCTCCATTCGTTACCAGACTGATATTTTGTTTGTGTTTTTTGGTCTTGGCTTTGAATTTTTTTCCCAAGGACGGCACAAGTGCCCAGAAAATGGACAAAGAAGAAGTTAACATTGCAAACTTCTTATTTAACGAATAACAGTTGTTGGCAACAGAACGAACGTCGTGTATCCTGTTTAAATGTATTGAACTTGTCCATGATATTATGGAAACCTTATGCAGGTGGGTTATGGTTGAAGAAACCTAAAGGCAGGTTCTTTGCCCTCCTATAAAAAAACTTCCCCTTTCGTTCATTTTTCAACTCCTCTGTATTTTTCTTTTGTGCAGATAAGCCAGATATATTTTCCATTTGTGGAAGACAAAAGTCTTCACTAATTTGGTTTTGCTGCAGATGGATTCTGTAATTTCCCAAGCACAAGGGACACTGGGTACACTCGTATTTCAGCAATCAATGTTTGGAGGCATCAATTCGAAGCTTAGCAATGTCAGCGGCCGACTTCCAACGGTATGCAACATATGTGTCACCTGACATTGTTCTTATAGATGCTTGAATCTTGATAGTTTTTGGTTGGATTTTTTGAAAACACAGGGTAACGTGATTATACCATTGTGGTCTCCATAGCATTTAAGTTTATGGGTGTCAGCATCCTTTCAAGGGAAAAAACCAAAGAATAAGACACAAAATGTTGCTTTGATTAATTAGTTGTGTGAGTGTGACATGTGATTACAATCCATGGGCTTTTATAACTTGACTGAGTAAGTATTTCCCTCAAATGAGCTGATACTTCGATGGTTTAAAATTTCAGGTGAATCATATCCTCACATCAATAAAGAAGAAAAAGTCCATGGATACTATCATCATTTCCGTAGTTTCTTCTGTCTGCACATTTCTCATTCTGATTTATTGGTTGCACAAATAGGTAATGTTGCGATTCTTTCAGTGAAGTCTCGCGATAGGTCATCTATATGATTGTAAATACGTTGTCGGATTGTTAGTAAATATTTGTATTTTTGGTGTCACCATATACGAGTAATCATTCTACAACTTGGTTCAGGACAAACCTATTCCTTGTTATTTAGGTAATTAGTCTGACAGTTAAGATACGATTCGCCAAAACTTCATCACCTTTTGAATTTCTCTCATGTTCTTTTTTGTCTGGCAGAAATCTCATTTTTGATAGCGAATTGGGTATCGTCTGTTGTCTATACTACTATGACAAATGTGTCTTATCAAATGCCTGGTAAAGTTTTAGCATGGTTTAAATTCAATAGGGTATGCTAATTTTTTTTTTTTTTGGGCTAATTAGGTTAGGTTACTACTATTATTTCAGCTACAACCTTCTCTTGGTTGAGAGTCAAAGCACTAAGGTTGTATCTAGCGCACATGGCTCTTTCCTACATCGGCTTGGATTTCCTGAATTTGGCATCCCAACTTAAGGTACGAAGCTGGAGAACTCCTGTTTTTTTAGAATTGAATTATGTAGATTATATCCAACTACCCCTTTTCCAACTATCTATATGCTCTCACTTTTTCTGTTGAGGAATTGAAAACCCCAAATTCATGTCTTCCATTCATTGACATACGGATGGTTTGAGATTTCTCCATCTTCACCACAAAGTTAGAACCCAAAGTAATGATGGGTTCCCCATGAGGAAGTAGGGTTAGAAATGGGTGGCACCAGGCTCTTGCCGCACCCTATGATCCACTCTCATGACAATTGTGTCTATTTAAAATGTCTTACGAGGACATGCTCCTCTCCCTCGGCGAGTTTTGCAGAAATTCTAGAATCCACTCGGTAGTGGATGTTACACATCCTTTTGATCACGGTTGAAGATGCTTCACACCAGCAGCTTTTTTGGTTTTCGGGTTTGCTGATTCTATTTTGTCACAGAGCGTTGCTATATGTACCGATAGGGGGGGAGGGATTTCGTACCGACGGCCGCCGGTGGGCCGTCTCCGGCCACCGGACGACCGATCCAAGCCGTCCAAAAATTCTAAAAAAAAAAAACCGAGGGGTCCTACGCGAGAATCAACGACATCCGAGGTGTGTAGGATGCTTAATCCGAGCACCCCTTTTTTGTGTATATACACGTATATACATATACATACGAAAAAGGGGTGCTCGGATCAAGTACCTACACACCTCGGATGCCATTGATTCTCGCGCTGGGCCCCTCGGTTTTCTTTTTTAGAATTTTTGGACGGCTCGGATCGGCCGTCCGGTGGCCGGAGATGGCCCGCCGGTGGCCGTCGGTACGAAATCCCTCCCCTTGGTCGGTACCTCTATCATTTCTCTTTGTAGCATGTGATCTTTAATTTACGATTTTGTACTCATTTAGTCTAGTTGCTTTTTGGTCTCTAGGATTTATGAACTTGATGGGGGTTGTACTAAACTTTATTGCCTTTAAGTATATTGCTCTTTTCTGTGTGGAGGAAAAACCTTCTCTCTTGAGGAAGCATAATAGAACATGGATTATCTCTTCATATATAGACTACAAACCTTGTGTGAGCTTCCCTGGTAGGATGTGAATGCTGCAGTTCTGTAACTTTATACGTGTTTTGTGTATTGTGTTTGCATTCTTAGTTGTAGTGATGTTTACTGACTTCGATATTCACGGGTTTAGTTTTGGTTAGTTTTGCATCTGTATGCTCCTTCTGAAGAGTTCGTTTACTTACTTTTATGAACGAATGAAATTCGTCTTTATACCAGAAACAAGTGAATAGACAAAGCAAATGTATTTCTTCCCTATAAGTATAAGGCTATGACACATTGGCACCTACAACCTGCTGATAGTTGTACGTATGATTTTTGGTTGGGTTTTGCTGTCAAGAGACTCATATTTCTGCTTTGGAAAGCTAATCAACCACAGAATTGTTGTAACTGCCAACTAAGTTTTACCATGTAGTAATGTCTAATCCAGAAGTGGTAAGATTAAATGTGTTTTTGGGTTATCACGTGTCTTCTACCGGGGAAAAAACACGCAATTGTTTTGGACCCAATATAGTGAGTTGTTTACAGTTATTGGAGTGCTCAATATAGGTGTTAGCTAGTGGACACTTAAACGCCTGAATTTAACCATGCCTTTTTCAATGTTGTTTCTTTGGATTGAATTGTTAATATGGAACACTCTTAAGACCATAAGCATTCGGTTATTTTGTGGAACCAACCACAGAAAGATGCCTCTCCAACAGCCTCAATAGAGGCTCAGTCCTTGCATTGACATTATTATCTACTGTCGTTCGATAAATATGCCGAGGAACTGTTCGTTGTGAATTGGTATCAATTCAATACCTTGCACTTCCTCTCGTGTGTTCTTTTCCACTTGTTCCCGCATATCTGAATTTTAATTTGCTCCTGTTCTCTTGTGGTATCTGTATCATAAACGCCTACCACCAACATGAATCTTCTTTTGCTTTTATTTTTGTGGGGTGATTGCAAAATTAAGGGTAAAGAGTTTAGGATTCAACTTTTGTGGGCTTGGGAAGGTAGAAGTCATATAGCTTATATACATAGAATCCTTCAAGTGAGATTTGAGCATAGAGGGACAAAATCTTCTCTGTAGAGGGACAAAATCTTCTTTTGAATATGTTCTGCTTCATTGAAAAGAAGATAGAATCGTGCGTAACGAAACCCATTTTTTCTCCATGATTTGTGCTGTTTGTTCTTCGTGAAAAATAGACCTCTGAAAGAAAAATTGCATATTGTGCAAGTTTGTGAAGTCACTGTATGAGTCGATGAATGATCGATCATCTCAAATCAGATAGTGAATTCCACCGCTTGAGTCGGTGGAATGATTTCTGGTCGATACATGACACCAGGGATTATCGTACAAATAAAAAGAAAAAAGAAAAAATGGATTAAATCAAGAAAAAGTAACTTATTGTTGATGTTGAAGGACTTTTTCTAAATTTGATTCCTACCTTTTTTGTTTTCCCCAGTCCCTCGTCGAGAAGAATATTTAATAGAAAAAAATGAATCTAAACTGAATTTCTTTTAGAAATTCAGAAAAGTTAAATATGGTATTAGGAATAAGTTTTCTTATGTACTGGTACTATAAAGGAAGAGAGAAAAATTAGAGTAAGGAATGCATTCTAGTGTCCGATTTGAAAGTCTAATATGGAGGAGCAAATATTGTTGTCGTCGTCGTCGTCTTTTCATTGATTTCCATGGTAGGTTTAGCATGTTAGATCTTTTGTCACATAAGAATCCGTTATATAAGTATTGGGTCTCCGAAGGTAATTTGTTATAGATGTGGCTTTTATCTCATTTTGTTGTATCCCTTAGCTCCCAATGGAAGGTCTAGGGTTCGAGTTTATAGAGAGATGTCGAACCGTCTTTTGTTGTTAACTCACTAATTCCCCATTTACCCACTGGTGTATACAATGGCAGTGGCAAGAGTTTGTTATGAGATTTTGTGAAGTGGTAGAAGCGAAAACCAATTTATTTAGTCCATTAGATTAGATTAGATTAGATACTGCCCATAACCAATTCCAATAAGCGTATGTTCCAAACTTAGCCGAATTGCTGAGAGAAATCATTAGATTAGTAAAAGCTTACGATTTATACCTATCTCCAGGGTTACTACTATTCTAGGGAGATAACGAGGATGTTGATTCCCATTACTTACTTTTAGAATACTACAACTACTGATAATGATGTATATACTTAATTAATGATAATGATGGTCCAAATCAGCATCCTCAAATACTTGTCGGCCACTCGTTGCAAAATCTGCATTATTGTGATTGATCGATTGCCTTTGACCATCTACAAGTAGGCAAAATGTCTAACTTGACAAGCAGTTACTTGTAGATCTAAGTTACGTAGTAATTCATTCGTGTGCGGGTGCTGAAGTGGGAGCGCGAGCGTGAAAGTGTATTTGAAAAAATTCTAAACTACTGAAATCCACGTGACCGAGGATTAAAAGAGTGAGCGCAGTCCGATAATTGAAAACAGAATCGTAGGACATTTGGAAGGATTACGTGATTAAGTGTAGATGAAAAGAACTCATAATGGTAAATCAAATGGAGATGGGGTCAAAGGTATATATATTCATGTGAAATTCCTGATCAATATTTGTATGTGAATCACAAAAAGATGGAGTGCAGATCAGCCAATTAATGATTTATTTACCAAGTTGATTTTCTTTTGTCCAATTCTTGCAGGTAGAACATTGAAGAGTTCCTTTTGAAGAATTTGCTTTGGTAGGCCCATAAAGTTCGGAACCGACTCTATTTGTTTACACATCAACTGGGTCCAAACTGTTGGGACTTTTGAAACCTGATTCAGTCTAATTTGTGCTTCACTAATTATTTGGGGTTCGACTCCTTCGGTTAGAACGTAAGGTCGAGGGACCTCACCTCTGAAACATCGTGGATCCAAGACACCTTTGATTCCATAAGCTTTCTATGGTCACTTCACCTAATCTTTTAGTTTTGATAACTCTTGACCTAATCTTGGAAGGTACGGGTTGACGAGAAAAGATCAAACTTTGACAGGTTGGTTTTGAGAAGACTGTTGCCCTATATATAGTCAGGAGTAGGCTTCTTATGCTTAAATTTTATTTTATTTTTTAAATTTTTATCAGGGCATCTTGTGCTGAATTGACCTTACCTTTATGTGTGTTAGGTGCTTAAATACGGTAGGCCATTTTCGTTTGAGATGTGTGTTACACATGGCAAAAACCCCATAATAATAATAATAATAATAATAATAATAATGTTGCCCTTTTAAAAGCTTTCAAGTTGCGAGGTAGGTAATCTAGTCTAGTTATTAAGACATAGTAATGGAGGATCAAATCACGCCAACTTCACTCGCCCCATAAATAAAACTCATCATTATTGTCTCTAATTCACTGTTTGGACCACGGAGGGTGTCATTTCAAATCAAATTTACTAGTGTCTGTGCAGTGATAGTCACTTTGACAACTAGGACATCAGAAAGATGTCTTTGGTCATGGGTTAGACTCCAATCGGCATATTATCAATTCTCGTATTTGGCCAAGCAATACAAGAATCTGTTATGGTTTTCATTGGACAACCGTTACTGGACAATGAGATTGATTCCCTCGATTAATTGGTGTATTAGAACATATACCAATTAAGTTATCAAACAAAAGGTGTTACTTGTGTAAGGTCCGCATTTTCCGAATTAACGCAACATTCAGGCATGTTAATTTTCGTGGCAATGTTTATAAATTTCAATTCGGATTAGGAAAATGTTTTCCACCGCGTAGCTAGATGTTTAACCTAGTTATATAGTAATTGAGTCGATAACATTTTTAGCCGAACACCTTGAGAGCCCGAACTAGATCCAAGCCAAGTCCCGCTAACTGCATTTTCTTTTGCCGGCCTTTCATATTAACCCAAAAACCAATTTAGATTAGGCCCCTAAATTAACCACCCCATATTTGGCCCTAATTAATTAATTAGTACCCCACTAGCTAGCTACAATCACCCTCCATCATCACTTAAGTCGACACTCTTACGTAACCCATTTGTACACTCCTCCGCTCCCCACAATTCTTTGCTGCAACATATATATACATACATATATATATATATATATATATATATAGAGAGAGAGAGAGAGAGAGAGAGAGAGAGAGAGAGAGAGTCATTTTCAAATGAAGACCTCTCCATTTCTCTCATTTTATGTTTGAATTTCGATAATCCGAGTCGCTCAATGTGTTCAGAACGTGATTTTAAATGTATCACCGAAAAATCGGCAAAAAAAAAAGACCGGGAAGGGCTTCATCCAAGCAGTTTTTGTTTGAACTGTTCGATAAAAAATAAACAAAAACTGCTTGGATGAAACCCTTTCTAGTCATTTTTTTTCCTCATTTCTTAAGAGTACCCTTGAAATCACGTTCTGAACACATTGAGTGGCTCGGATCATCGAAATTCGATCGGGAAAGAGAGGTCCGCATTTTATTAAGTTAATGTGGTCTTTACGGGAAGTGGACTGATATATATATATATATAGAGTCATCTTCAAATGAAGATGTCTTTATTTTAGTTAAAATAAGGACCTCTCTATTTCTCCCATTTTCCGTTCGAATTTCGATGATCCGAGCCATTTAATGTGTTCAGAACGTAATTTTAAGAGTATTCGCGATGAATCAGCAAAAAAAATGACCGGAAAGGGCTTCATCTGAGCAGTTTTTATTTAAACCGTTCGATAAAAAACAAACAAAAGCTGCTCGGATGAAGCCTTTCAGGTCCTTTTTTTTTTTTTGCTGATTTTTAGCGAGTACACTTAAAATCACGTTTTGAACACATTGAGCGGCTTGGATCATTAAAATTCTATCGAAAAATAGAAATTCTCATTTTATTAAGTTAAAGTGGTTCTTAGGAGAATGAGACTCTATATATATATATACTCCGCATATTACTTGCCTTATGCTCCTCGATCTCCTTTCATACCCCTCAAGCTTGACCATGAAATTCTATATGATGACACCGGCCCCCACACGACCCCTGCCCCAATAGTGTACTAGTTAATTAATTGCATCTACATATGGTCACACTATTAATTTTCACTATGGAACGAATGAATAATGAGAAATGATATTGACACTCTAAAAATTGATGCAGGCACTCCCAAAAAAAAAAAAAAAGTGATTTTGGAGTTACACTGATTTTGGAGTGCCTGTATCAATTTTGAGAGTGTCAATATCATTTCCCATGAATAATATATGCAGCACAGTAACATTGGCTGCATATAGCAATTAAGTATTATTAATAATTTAGAGATGTCCCTCGACCCTAGCTACGTTAATTAATGGAAGGAATTCATAATTTCTACTATAATATCCATGTCACAACAATTTTCTTGGCATTTTCTTTTTTAACTCGTTTCACTAATGTAAATTGCACAGACAAAAGAGTACATACTCCTTATGCCCTGATAGTAAACGCGTCCCACAAATATGATCGCAGTCGCTCAGTTTATTTAGGGTCCCTGAAAAAAATTATTTCAACCGGATACCGGTAAGGTCCTTTCCGAAATATCCAATTTTGTCACAGAAAAGGTTAAGAGGAGTTTTTCCAAAATCAGGGATTGCTCTACTGCTACTCCTTGGTTTGTTACTTTAAAAACTTCATGTGGCCTTTGTGTCTCACACCAATATTAATTTGTCTTCTCTCCATATGACATTGCCGTTGCTATTTTTTATTTTTTATTTTTCATTTTTGTTTCTCATATAATAAAATTTAGCTAGTCTATTCGCATGACCATCCACTCAATAAACGAATGACTATAAGGTGGGATTTTATCAGAAACTACTATTTAGCCATCCCATTAGAGATGCTCTTAATTAAAAGATTTTTTAAACAATTTCTCGGAGGAATGTGGTTTTTTTAAATTGTTTAGCCATCTTATTAGAAATTGTTGAAATCAAATTAAGGATTTTTTTTATAAGTTGTTGCAATTAATATTCCTAAAATACCAAAATAAATGACAAGTGATCACAAAATATGCAACAATGCTAACCACACAGATAATAGTGCACAGATTTTGTTATGGAGCCCACCACGGGTCCCATACAAACGATTCGAGTTGTTCATTAAATGCAAAACATTTTTTCAAGGGTCTTCTATAAAAAATCAGCTCAATCTGATATTTATAAGTGCTTAATCTAATCATCTAATTTTTCATTCAAATTTTCAGATCATGAAAAGTTGGATGATTGGATCGAGCACTTATAGATATCGGATTGAGCTAATTTTTCCTAGAAACCCTTGAAAAAATGTTTTACATTTAATGAAAGGCTCGGATTGTTTGTGTGGGACCCGTGGTAGGCTCACAACAAAATATATGCACAATTTGTGTACTATTTGTCTGTGTAGACAGACTTACTGCAAAACATGTATGGTGTAAGATTTCTTTCAGTTTTATATATGGTCCTCAATTATCCCTTCAACATGCATGTCTGTTCCTATATCCATCTTTTTTGGTTCAAATGTTTCCTATATCCATCAAACATGCATGCATGCATGCCGAATTTCCTATTAGTTGCACAGTTATATAGTGTTAAGATAACTCATCTAACATAAATGTGATTTCCTTTGCCGATTGAAAAAAAATAACAATATGTGATTTAGGTATTAGGTCGACCTAATTAATTTTAGAATTATTGTAAAAGGGAGAATCAAATTCTCAAGAAACTAAGGTCAAGGAAATTATTGTAAAAGTAAGAACCATTTGGGGGCTTAGTGTTTGTTAAACTGTAAATTTGATAGAGTTCTAACAAACGATTACCAAGGCCAAAGCCAAAAGCAATGGCAAAACTCCTAACTAGACAAAGCCATAGAAAGTTGTGGGAGCGAGCTTTTTGTGTACATTAATATCAATTCCATGCTGTAGAGTACTTTAAACTCCATGGCCACAACTGCAAAAGTGTTTGGGGATCCTATTTGTACATAATAGATTTTAAACTCGAGTAGTACGTCTTTGGGGTTGAATTTGGAGGATAGATTTTAATAAATTGTTTGACTATGTTACCTTTGCCTTGCCTAGGACGGGTTAATATATAATGACATTAATTCCTTCTTCCCCTTATATATACATATACACACACTCCCCATCAGGTAAGGTCAACCGCACCTGGAAAAACATGCGGACTTGATCCAACGGTTCTGATTGACATAAGCAAACTTGGGCTCAACGGCTAGGATTGAAGAAGAAAACTCGGCAAAACAAAACCAGTTTCCTCATTTCCACTGTACGTTCCACTGTTTGCTTCTCGTTTATACCAAACGAAGAGAGAGAGAGAGAGAGAGAGAGAGCAACCGATCGAAGACGAAGACGACGAACAACAACCTCCACGACAGAGGTCTCTCTCTCTCTCTCTCTCTCTCTCTCTCTCTCTCTCTCTCTCTCAGCAAGGTCTGATTAGGGTTTTTTCTCCAGCTATAATCAATCGAAGAAGAGGACCGACTGGATTTTCTTCAATTCATTTCAAACGACGAACGCCTAACTTGCAAGGTATCTCTCTCTCTCTCTCTCTCTCTCTCTCTCTCTCTCTCTCTCTCTCTCTCTCTCTCTCTCTCTCTCTCTTAATTTGACGACTGGCCTTTTTAACTTCAACAAGAAGAAGAACACCCCTTTCCCCTTCCAAATCTGAAAATCTGATTTATTTTTTCCAAAATCTGAATTATGTTTGAAAATCTTTTTTTTTTATGATTTATGTTATGTTTTCTAAAGAACGAAGAACGAAGAACAAATTTGAACGAAGAGCAAATTGAACGTGGGTACAACATGACGACGATGATTTCTCACCAAGGTTGATTTCTCTCTCTCTCTCTCATCCCTCTTATAATAATAGTGCAACAGAAGAGTAGTCGTTCTTTAAATTCCCCTATTAGAAATATACCAAAGTACCAAGGCGTGACTAAGGCTGTGCACATAAAATTCTAGTACTCAATTATGACCAAGAAATTTGAAAAGTTCACCATATACGAAAACTCTCTGATTTGGATTATTGTTGTCAAAGTCTTTTGTTATATGACTTGGGGATTTGTTTTTTGAAATTACGGTTAATAGGACAATCAGATTAACAGGGCCATTTTTAAAAATTTCTGATTTACGCTTTCTTCTTGTCGATCGGTCTCCATATCTGGTCGGGATAACAAATAGAAATGAACATATTTTCAAATCAGTTCGAAAAAATCTGATTTTTACAACCAAATCAGAAACTTTTGAAAATGGCCATGTTAATCTGATTGTCTTGTTAACAAATCCCCAATTGATATAACAAAAGACTTTGACAACAATAATCCAAATCAGAGAGTTTTCATCTTTGGTGAACTTTTCAAATTTCTTGGTCATAATTGAGTACCAGAATTTTATGTGCATAGTCTTAGTCACGCCTTGGTACTTTGGTATATTTCTAATAGGGGAATTTAAAGAATGACCACTCTTCTGTTACACTATTACTATAAGAGGGAGGGAGCGAGAGAGAGAGAGAGAGAGAGAGAGAGAGAGAGAGAGAGAGAGAGAGAGAGAGAGAGAGAGAGAGAGAGAGAGAGAGAGAGAGAGAGACCTTGGTGCGTCGTCGTCGTCATGTTGTACCCATGTTCGATTTGTTCTTCGTTCTTCAAAAAACATAACATAAATCAGAAAAAATTAAGATTTTCAAACATAATTCAGATTTTGGAAAAAATAAATCAGATTTTCAGATTTGGAAGGGGAAAGGGGTGTTCTTCTTCTCGTTGAAGAAAAAAAACCAGATTTTCAAGAAAAAAAAACCCTAAAAAGGCCGGTCGTCAAATTAAGAGCGAGAGAGAGAGAGAGAGAGAGAGAGAGAGAGAGAGAGAGAGAGATACCTTGCGAGTTAGGGGTTCGTCGTTCGAAACGAATCGAAGAAAATCCAGTCGGTCCTCTTCTTTGATCGATTAATATTATACCTGGAGAAAAAACCCTAATCATGAGACCTTGCTTGTCACGCCCTCGATTTTCAACATAATTAAATAATACATTTTAATAAAAAGTTTAGTTTATTGTAGGTATATTATCCCAAAGAAGTCCCCACCTGTTCAGATTACAAATTAGTCCCCAAGATTAAAGTTATAAAACTTAGGCATTCCAGCCCCAAATAGAACTTAAGTATTTGCACGGACTAACTTTTAAGTTACAAACAATTTAGTCGAAAGGAATTTCGAAAATAAATAGTTACAAACTCATCTTTACCAAAATAAAGTCCATTACAAAAGATGATCAAGTAACTACATGAGGTTGGCTTCCAAAAGTCGCACTTTAAGCATTCAACATATGCAATCTACCATCCAGCGTTTGAACCTGAAGAGAAAGATTAGGTTGAGCTACACTAGCCTAGTAGGAAAATTTTTACCAATTCTATATGTAAACATAATAAAATGTGCAGGTGAAATGAAGGCAAGAAGTACAGCTCAATCGATAGGTAACAATAGATTCAAGTGCATTCCAACGTTCAATGTGATCGTCCTAACGCATGCCTATAGCTCAATGTACCACCGAGTTCACACGATGTTAAACAACTCAAGTAACCTCGACACAACTCACTATAGCCAATCTCCTCTATTGGTATTTCCACCCCTTGCGTTACCGTATAACACCATGTGGATTACCGTGTTACCACCCCTTGCGTCACAGTGATCCCTAACAATTCGGGTCACCGTATTACCACCCCTTGCGTTACGAGACCGTCTAAGTCTTCGTATTACCACCCCTTGCGTTACGAGACTTCCTAAATCAACTCCCGACACAAACAACCATTTTCTCACTCGATTTACAAGTTATGACCCTCCCAAGACCACAATCTAACATAAAATATGTACGACATGCCAACCATTTCACAAATATGTCACAAACGTTCATAAACATTCGACCAATCAATAATATGCAAAATAACAAAGTTTTAATCAATTAGACCCTTATCATTTCCTACTAACGGAAGGCCTAAGGATCACGAATAACATCAATTAATCATAAGACGTCAATCAGATAAGCAAAAGATAAACTAGAAGGTATCCGAAAGGGTTTAGAAGCGATTAGGGGTTGAAACGATCGAAGGAACACAAAACAGCATCGAAGCTGTCCAGAACAACAAAGGGTATTGATACCCCTGAGACAGGTATCAATACCCAACAAGTTGGAAGTCCAGCGAAGGATGGGGTATCAATACCCCATATTTGGGTATCAATACCTTACTGTTTCGAGGCGATTTTCTGCAGTTTGACAGACATTCAAAGCACAAAAGGAGAACGATCAAAGCATGATTTCTACATCATTTCAACATATATACACATAAAGGAGGTATAGAAATCCCTACCTCACAACAATAACCAAGATCTACATGTTCTGAACAAGCCCTCGCTTTCTTGAACTTTAAATCTTCGATTCAAGCTTAGAGACACGATCGGAAGGCCGGAGGGAGGTTGATTCTTGAAGGTTTTTGCAAGATTGATTGAGGTTTTTTTGAGTTAGAGGAGAGAGAGAGAGAGAGAGAGAGAGAGAGAGAGAGAGAGAGAGAGAAAGAGGGAGGGACGGCAGAGAGAGAGAGATGAGGAATGGAAATAAAAATGATCTCCTACTTCTCACACATCTCTATTTATACCCATATATCTTTTATTCACACTTACACTCCCTCCACTCTCTATTCTTTCGCTTTAGTCCTCAATTTGAATAATCACCCAACAAACCACATTTTCCAATTTCCCCTTTGATAAATATTTCAAGAATAAAAAAAAATACGGGTCTCTACATTGCTGCGAGAGAGAGAGAGAGAGAGAGAGAGAGAGAGAGAGAGAGAGACCTCTGTCGTGGAGGTTGTTGTTCGTCGTCTTCATCTTCGATCGGCTGCTCTTGCTCTCTCTCTTTGTTTGGTAGAAACGAGAAGCATACAGTGGAACGTACACTGGAAATGAGGAAAGCGGTTTTGTTTGGCCGAGTTTTCTTCTTCAATCCAAGCCCGTTGAGCCCAAGTCTGCTTAAGTTAATCAGAACTGTTGGATTCAAGTCCGCATGTTTTTCCAGGTGCGGTCGACTTTACCTGATGGGGAGTGTGTGTGTATATATATCCTTAAAACTAACTTTTTCCATGAAAACATGGTTTCACAGTAGTTATGTTTTCATGACTAATTTTATGTAAAGTATATATACTATGTACATTTTACCTGATAATATATATAGGTAAGTACTAAGTTTAATTTTACGTGAAGCTAGTGGAGCACAAAAACTACGAAAATCCACGTTGATTCATCATCATTAAATTAAACATAACATATATTGCTTAAAGAAAACACATGAAATCCAAGGGGACTAGGGTACCTACCTAGCTATTTCATGCCCATGTATAGGTGGCTGGGTAAGGTTATTTAGTAATTTATTGTGTACGTATCTAGCTATAGCTATCTCTCAATTTTGAGAATGATATATCGATTTCTACTGGCCATAATGTATTTTAATTAAACACCCATTATAACCTTAAATTTTAAATTCGAAAATGCAAAATTTATATATCCAGACAGCTAGCCGGTGGAACCCTAGTTAAGTAATTTACTGTATGAATTGTATTGTACAAGTGAAGAAAATGGCTAATATTAACTAATTAAGTACTTTTCCTGAAAAGTTGGATTACGTGTGTGTATATATATATATAAAATAAGAAATATACTAGTAATTGTCATCCCCTCAGAAATTAGCACTGTTTGTGGTAGATAACTTGGGTACTATTACACCTCAAACAAAGTTTGCTCCAACTTCTCTTCAATTCACCACAAATTAAGCACAGGTTGTGGATATATCCTCTCATTTGACCTTTATGTGACGTACGTAAAATAAAACTTATCACTATTTCACTTGATGATATATATATATACGAGCCTTTTCATTTCGTAGACTTCAATATATATATGTTAATCGATCATTGATGCAGAAAAAATCAAACTGATTCAAAATCAGTATCCACCTAAGCGATCGAAACATAATAGTGACAAGGAAAATGGACGGACAGTGTTGACTATTTATTTCTCTTACAAACAATGCAATTCGATTTAGTCCTCATTGATGTATGTTCCACTTGATTTTTCGCAGGAATATAAAATTAATATAGCCAGACTTACAAAGTGAATAACTTGGATCGTTAAGTAAAACTGTTGTGGGACTTATTTTACACATGAGGATCTGGAATCGTTGGTTTGAGCTGAGGTTCATTTGGACCAGCCACGATATATATTCTAACAATAGAAATAGTGTATTTGTGGTGGCCTAAAAATGGACCCAACAAAACTGTCTATTGTAATACATATAAATAAATTACACAATATTTATTTTGTGGGCGTGAGAATAGTCTTTTCTCCATCATTAAGAGTGAGTGGGGTCCATTTGGTCCAACTTATTTTTTAATACATTTTAGTATAGTGTGTATGCGGATGGTGATGATCATTTGGCTCCGTTACAATACTTATTTGTTGATCGTTCATCTTAAAAATCAAAATAATATTCATATCATGGCTATGAAAATTAACCATATTTATCTTCCTGGAATGGATTATCCATTTCTAAAGGTCATCATGCTTTTCATTTTTTCCTTCACCAAATTTCATAAAATCAATTGTGCTTGATATGGTATCAGTTTATGGTTAATTCTATGATTGGGATACGAAGTATAGATGCTCACACACACACACACACACAAAAAGAGATCCTCGAAGCGAACTTTATGGGGGCCTAAATGGTCTCAACTTAATACCTTAATTTTATTATTATTTTGACTTTACAGTTTCTATGTTCTAAGATAACGTTAAAAAAAAAAACAACAAACCTTCTTAGAATGACTTCAACGCAATAAGCTCTCATAATTTTCATGCAATTTTAAAAAATGAGCTCTCTAAATTTGACGAGGCCAAATCTTGTGTCCCCATATATTGCTTCAAAATTTTCTTTAAATCACGAAATTTGTTTTTGCCGTTCAAAAAAAAAAAAATTGCAATTTGCCTAAAAACAGAACAAAAGAGAAATGAGCAAGATGTGTATGGTGTACAATTTTTTTTTAGTTTTGCCATCTTCAATTCAAATTGTTTCTGATAAGCATCCATAAATGCATATTCTTGGTGTTTAAGTCCTATATTTTTTATTTATGTTTCTATAATTATTAGTTTACTTGATATTGCACGTAAGGTATTTCTCAAGTGTTTACTTGATATTGCTTAAGTCCGGTCCGACGATCGGAGACGTCCACTGCGTAGAGCTTGTCGAGTACTATAATTGTACCACAATTGTACCAAAAATCAACTCAATCAAATATCGTTAAGTGCTTCATCGGAACACATATAACTTGAAAAGAATGGATTCAGTAATTTTGATCCAATGTTTTGTGTCCATTAGGATTTTTTTTCCAAGTTATATGTATTCCGATGAGACACTTTACAAAATTTGATCAAGTTGATTTTTGGTACAACTGTAGTATTCGATGAGCTCTACACAATGAACGTCTCCAATCGTTGGACCGATGTCGGCAAGGCCGCACCGGGGGCCGTGCAACACCCACCCCGAGTTCGGCGGTAGGGTGAGGTAGTTGGGAACCCTCACCCCAGACTCTCTCTCTAGCTTTCTTTCTTTCTTAATTTATCGTTATGGAATGATAGCAAATTAATTACAACTATTTTGATAATTTCATGACCGAGAATCAAATCGTCATTCCAGGAAATTTCCCAAAACGCTAGGGGCAAGGAAATACACACAGTATTGTGTGCGTTTTTAGAAGATTCTTTTCCCTTTCTCCATCAACAAGAGTGACCGGGTCCATTCATTTCAAAATAGTAAAGAATAAAAAAAATGAGTGAGAACTGGGTCCATTATCCTATTTGGTCTGCTGGTTGTATTGTATGGTTAAGTGAGAAAATAAGAAGAAAATTGCATTAACATTTTCTTTCCCTGAAAGCTTTTCCTTGGGTAATTAGTAAAAAGAGATAGATAGAAAAATGAGTATAATAATTGGATAAAAAACTTATTAGAGAGTATGCGCAAAGAAGGAATTAAATCTAAAGACCCATAGCAAACACAGTTGAATTATGTAGAAAATGCAAACAAGTACTTGTCATCCTCTTGGAAATACCTGTGGAGGATTGGGGTACTTGTACACCTCAAACAAAGTTTGGTTCAACGTTTCAGTATAGTGTGTGGTTGGTGTTGATTTAAATTCGTATAACAATATTTATTTTGATAATCTAAACAGTATATTTGTTATTCTTTCATTTGACAATCATTGATGCAAAGGATTAAATAGTTTGACTATCGTGGCTATGAAAATTAACCATATTTATCTTCTTAGAATGGATTAACATATTCTCATTCTTTCTTCCACCAAATTTCGTAGAATTTATTACGCAGATTATGGTATCAGTTTGTTATTTGTTGAATCAAAACAAGGGTACAAGTTATAAATGTTCAAAATAAAAAAAGAAAGAAAGAGTATAGAATAACTCAAAACAGAAAAGGAAAGAGTATAGATCCTCAAAGGGAACTTTATGGTGGCCTAAATGGTCTCAACTATTACATGAATTTTAGTAGTATTAACTTTTGTATTTAAAGTTTCTATGTTCTAAGATAACGTATAAGAAAATTGCAACAAACCTTCTTAGACTACTTCAACGCACATGTGGAATCTCATAGTAATTTGTTTGTAAAAAAAAAAGGTGAGCTCTCTAAATTTGACGACGCCAAAATCTTATGCCAAATCCAACACAAGATTTCACCATTATTCTACTAATATTGAAATTGAACACCGGCTATTCTTTCTTCCTCCTCTTGGTAGAGTGTACCGATACTAGTCTTGTTAGCCTGATTGGGTGGCTTGTTTTTCACAGAAATTAATCAGAATTTAAAATTTTGGAATTTGACCCGCAAGAAAGTAATTTTTCCAAAATTCTATAATCTTGACATAGATGACTTGTCTTTGATTTGACAGAATTGGAAAGAGAATAAGGTACCCACCTTTGACAGAATTGAAAAGAGAATAAGTTACCCATAAACTGACCCAAACAACCATAATAGAGTTTGGGAAAAAAAATACTCCTCCTACTACTGGATATAAATATAGGGCTGCTGGACCGCATTCCCATTTCCCACTCGTGTTCGTCTGCCTAACCACTTGCATAATTCGAACCTAAAACATTAACAAATCTAGAAATTGAGAAAAGAACAGGAACTCAAATCCCAAAACCCCAATTCACCCCCCTGGAATTCCTCTCATTTGTCTTCCACTTCCCAACGGAAAATCAGAGGAATTTGCGTTCTCATAACCCCACTCTCTGTTTGGATTCCAAGAAAAAAGCAGAGAGGAAAATTTGTTGAAAGAAAAAGAAAATGTTGTGCAGAATGATACCAAGGAAGACGAAGACGGGAAAGGTTCCGGTGTACCTGAACGTATACGATCTCACTACCATCAATGGCTACGCTTATTGGCTGGGCCTTGGTGTTTATCATTCTGGTGTACAAGGTAAGAAAAAGGTTATTGGTTATCTTGGTTGGATCTGGTGTTTTTCTGTACTGGAATTCTTTATGCTTTGTTGGGTTGCTGAAATTGGAGGAAATTGAAAAGGAAAGGTAAGTACAAGAACTTTTCAGCCAAAAACGGAAAACCCAATTTGGAAACGTTTGGTTTTGATGGGTACCAAGTTTTGGAAGTATATTTTGTGTGGATTAAGGCGTGTTGGGGTTTGGTGGTTGTTTTTGTTTTCTCAGGTGATTCATGGAATAGAATAGAAAGAATTGAAGGTCATTTTTCATTTTAATTTGGGTTACCTTTTGCTTTCTTAGAAACCAAACTGAGAATTAGGACGAAAATGGTATGAATGTAGGGTAAGTTTTAGTGGATTCTGGGTGTTGATACCTCTGGTCTTGAGTGTACAAAATGGATAGAAGAATTGTTCAAATGTTTATGTCTCTGGCGCAAAAATTTGATTTACGTTTTCGCTGCATCCAAACATAAAACCAGTTTGGAAACATTTTTTTCTGATAGGTACCCAGTTTCAAAAGATGTTGAGTGGATTCTGGCTTGTAAGGGTTTTATTTTCTCGGAAACCAAACAGACCCATTTTGGAAACATTATTTTGGGCAGGTGGAGGGTAGTGTGGAAACACATTAGTGGATTCTGTGTTGTAAGGAAATTTTTTTGTTTGGGTTTTTCAGGTGCATATTAACGCTTGTCGAATTGGATTTCATTTTCCTTTTTTTAATGGTCTTTATCTTTTTGTTAATTAGTGTCTGAACAGAAAATTGAGGAAATAATTAGTTCGAATGCTTAGTTTTTCGTCTTTTTCGCTTATATTCTGGCTTATATTGTTTGTAAGTTTGTAACATGCCTAATTGTTCCAGAGGTCTGATTTGCTCACTAAATCCTAATAGCGTGTTTTGTTAATGTGAAAATGGAGGAAATCAGAGCATCAGAGGTTTTCTTTCCAAGTTCTGAGCCTGTTTTCTGCTGTACTCTCGAGTCTCCAGATTTAGAAGTTACCTCAATCAAGCAGTAAGAGCCTGCTGATTTAAGTACTAGAAAACTTTGTGCTTGAAAGTTTGAACCTTCGTTTCTCTTCGGCACAGTGTCCCTGCAACCTAATAGAGTGCCTTCTTAGAGAACCTATTCTGGGAATTTAGGATTGAATTTGTAACTTTGAATCTTATTTTTTTCTTTAAGTCTCTCACCTTTCAGCTACCGGAGACCTGAATTAAGTCTTTGGTATGTTTATTTGATAATTAAGGATATGATTAGAAGGCATCAAGGGTAAATTAATTGTTCTGTATGTCGTTTTCGGTAGAAATTCATCTGAGCCTTACTGACCTAGATAGTAATACAAAATTTCGGAAGTTCTGATACCTTGTTTACATATTTCTCAGCTTCAAAACAGAAATTTAAGCTTCAAAACTTTGGTTTTCTTTTCAAAACATCGGTTTGGTTTGGTTTGGTTTGGTTTGATTTTGGTTTTGGTTTTGGATTTTATTGCTAAAATCTGTATTCAGTATATTATAGTATTTATTTATTTTTTGGGGGCAGTTCATGGGGTTGAATATGCATTTGGCGCACACGAACATCCAACGACTGGAATTTTTGAAGTGGAACCAAAGCAGTGCCCTGGTTTCACATTCAGAAAGTCAATCTTGATTGGAAGAACAGATATGGGTGACAAAGAGGTCCGGGCATTCATGGAAAAACTTGCCGAAGAATACTCAGGAAATACTTACAACCTCATCACTAAAAATTGCAACCACTTTTGCAATGATGCTTGTCTACAGTTGACTGGGAAACCTATCCCAAGCTGGGTTAATCGACTCGCTCGACTCGGTAAGGACTATTTCGTATAAGGACTTGAGTAACTCTGCTTGCAACCTCTTTATTTTCCCTTAGCTTTTCCTTGGACCTTTTGAAAGTATAAGTAAAAAGATTACCTCCTTCATCCAATTTTGTTTATCTTGGTTTCCATTTTAGGATGTCCCAATATGTCTACCCAATTTGAAAAGTCAAAACATAAAACTTTTAGTTTTCCCAAATGATGCTTCTCAATATCCTTGAAAATGGAGCGGGGTAAAGGAACAATGTTGGGAAAATGTAGACCTTTGATTTGAATTTGATTTCCTAAAATTCTTTCGCCTTGAAACTCACAAAATGGACTAACCGCATGGGATCGAGGGAGAATATTATTTTATTTGTGGTTCTTGTTCTCTTTTTGGTGTTTGCTATCTAGCTAACATATTATATTCTAGCAGTTGCTAGATAGACAAACTTGCATGATAATTTTGAACAAGTTTATTGTTAGACCCTTTGCTTTCACATGCTTCTTGAATTTCTTATTGGCTGCTCTAATTTTCCACTGAAGCAAGTAGAACTCTTCCCACGACATTGACTTTCATACGTATTTCTTTAAGTTGAATTGTTTGTCTTGAGATTTGGTTTTTATTATTGTGTTCCCATTTAAATAAAAGATAAGAGAAGTCATTATAGTCATAGATTGGGATGCACATAATTCACTCTATGATTATCTAAATAAAGGTGGTCCCAACAGATCAATCTTTTAACTTGTTAAGGATATTAAATTTGCTTAAGAAATTGCTAACTTGAATTATGGATCTGGACCATCTGCTTCACTGAGGTCACTTGACTTTTGAACCCAGTTGTTAAATTCATAAACAATTCAGCTTCTTTTCCCACTTGTATTTTCTTGATAGCTTACCCAAACATACCAATGGTAATCCAAGATAAGTGTTTTTTGGTAGTTAATTCAATGAAAACCAAACAAGGAACAAGATTATTGGGGGATATCCCTGAAATACAAATAGACCAAAAGAACCACCTACCATGCTCTACCTCACAACTAGAAAGCACTAACAACAGGACAAAGTCAACAACAAAAACAGAAGCCCCACTCTAGGAGCTAAGGTCAGCACTACCTTCTAAGAAACAGCAAAAGCTTTACAGGAAATGTAAGAGAAGTAAGAAATGAAAATTGCAATTAAAAATCTGACTTTGACTGATTAAAATGTTGTTCAGAAACGTATAACCGAGGAAGGAGACTATATGCTAAAAATTCACGGGAAAGGAATATACTTGTGATTAAAATGGTGTTCAGAATCGTATAACTGAGGAAGGAGACTATATGCTAAAAATTCATGGGAAAGGAATATACTTGTGTGCTATATGACAAGACTATTTATAGTGTGAGCCATTCTTTATTTCCTTCATGTCTTCTTATATTATGCATCATATTTGCACATTTTGAAGGTCTTCTTTGCAATTGTGTGCTCCCTGCGGGTTTGAATGAGACAAAGGTGCGGCACGTTAGACCAGAAGATGGGGCTTTGGAGAAGAAGAAGCTAAGAAGCCAGTCAAGTAGGTTTCCATCTTCTTCTAATGCTCATCCTTCATTGTCATCTGGTCCTTCAAGTTCTTCAACCAGAGGTAGTAGACAAAGATCTTATCGTGCTCGATCTTCATTTCTGAGTAATTCTTCTCCGCCCTCGCCAAGGAAGCTTTAGTAGCATTTGATTTTTGGAACTTCACTGGGTCATAATTTCATTGGCATTTCCTTTCCTTTTTGTTTGTGAAAAGAAAAGAGAAATGATTTTCACTCTCTTTTGTGTATAGATTCACTGCGCCTTTTGTCCCTATTTTGTGAAATTATAAAGCGAACTTTCGCTTATAAATTCCTAATTAAATACACAATTCATGAATGAAAGGGTGACTTTGCAAGTTTGCATAACATGGAGTGTATTTTTCAGCAAAGGGAATGGTGAAAATAAGTCCCCAAAGCACAAGCAACCAAAAAATGGGGTAAATTTTCCAATTTAAGTATTTTCCGTATAATGTTACTTGGTTCTGCTTTTATTTTTTTCTGTTTTTTTGGTTGAAAGTAGAAACAGCAGCTTATATGTGTTTCAGTGTTTCTTTTTATGTATCTTTGATTTAGTGAAATGGAATATTTGTTTGCCGCCCCAAACATTGGCTGACTGTAGAACTTTTGAGCAGCACCTGGTGAATCATTGAGTAGCGCATGGAATTTTGTATATGTCTCGTAAACAAGTTGATGAAATATAACAAATTATGGTTCTATTCAACTCTTGCGAAACTCTTCAAAAAAAAAAACTCTTGCGAAATACTCCTTTGGCCTTGGCTCCCAAATCTATAACTGAGGAGGAAACTAAATTCTATGCAAGCATTGGGCACACACCTGTGCGCTCCTCTATGTATATGCATGCGTGAATGTGAGGATGCAAATCCATTAGATGTATCTTTCTCCTCCCCAGTTTACAACTTGGAAACTGAATTCATAGTGTGATTCTTTTCATGGTTCGAGCAGTCAACCTATATGAGCAAAGTCTTGGACTCAGAAGTAGTAGAAGTCTGTAACCAAAAAAAAAAGTAGTAGAAGTGAAGGCCTTTCTTACCATAGTAGCATGTGTAGAAAAGTCATGTTTTATCATTTTGTTTGTTTAACCTAATCTCTGGAAATTGAGAGCCAAGTCTCTATGTTCTTTTTGAAAGGCTAGTTGTTGATTTGCTGTTGTTTCCATGGGAAGGGATGAAGTCCTGTTAATGTTCAAGATGATGAATGTAGATGTAAGGTTGATGGTTTTGTGTGCTTTTTTTTGTGGATGCCACTTTTGACTGTTCATCTGTGAATGTAATTCCTCATTAGGTATGAGGGATACAAGGTATATTTATTGGCTGTGATTATGTATGAGAGAAATGGGTACTACTGTACTGTAGAAAACAAACAAAGTCAGTCTTGTACTAGTTCGATTGAATGGTTTCAGGCCCCCACCCATTTAACTCCATAATAATTATGTCTGCAATACACCAGTAGGGGGCAGGGACCTCTCTCAATGTGGTGTGTCCAAAAATTGGTAACTACTTTACTTTACGTGGGTTGAAGGTACAAAAAAAAGGGTCCAATAAATCCATCCAATACACAGCTCTGTCTGTTGACTCACTTTCCAAAATTCAATCTACTGTTTCTTTTGTTGATTAAAAAAAAAAGGCACTATTTCTACTGGATTGAGGAAATGTTTTTTTTTTTTTTTAGAGAAGTGTTAGGGACAAAGAAAATTGGCAAAAAAAATACCCTTAAAGTATACATAAACGGTTCAGAATCACTGTGCAGTATATCTGAGCCATTCATGTACACTTTAAGGATATTTTTTTTACCCATTTTCTTTGCGCCTAACATTTTTAATTAAAGAATGTCTAACCCCAAACGTGCCCCTCGTGGGACTCAAACCTCTGCCTCCACTGAGGAGGCCACTGAAGATGGGTACAGTTATAAGGACGCGAGGTCCCAAGCACTGTCTATTATTGTGACACGGTTTTGAGTCCTGGAAATTACGCAGTTAATCATAAGTTAATTACCATATATATTATATCCCCCCTTAGTAGTCATGGACATTAATTAATTAGTGGTAGATACGGTTGTAAGAGTGAGTGAGTGAGCAGCAAATGAGAGTTTAATATTACTACTACTACACACTAGAAGATCGATGTGATCATAAAAGCACCAAGATGGGGTCTAGGCGGCTGCTAGGATTAGATATGTGGTTTTGCAGCTTGTCGAATTTCTTCAAGTGGGTAATCGATCGATGATGTGCGTGGAAAGAAAACAAATGGCCTGGCATCATTTCAATAACAGAGTACCATAGCATAATAATGTTTGAAGAAAAGGTCAAAAGTTGGGCATCTCTTCTACTCCATATAGTAGTTGTGTTCGGTGGACAAGCTATATTGCTGAAGTAAAAGCCCGGCCACTTCGTTCGCTAACAATAATTCCTTAGTCACAACTCAATGTAATTAAGTTCATTTCAACATGCATGCTTGGGTCTTGGATTGGGCATAGGGTAGTTCTTAGCTTTGTTAGAAATTTGACGTCGTTCTCTTTGTCTTATTAATTTCTGTAACAATTTTAGAGATTAATATTTTTTTTATTTGTGCCTTTAAAAAAAATAAATTCCTTTCAACATACTTTGGGTTTGGGCCCTGTAAAATGGGCGGTAATAGACTTAAAACAATATTGCTGTTATTGCCGATTGCTATTAGCTAATCGGGATACCTAAAGCACCTCCTTCGCGCAGCATGCGCCCGCACCAGGAAACTATATTTAGTTCCATCTGAAAAAGAAAGTTTTATTAATAACTCAATAATATGGTACGTTGGAAAAGGTTGGTAGCCCAGGATCCAGTATCATGCATGGTATGCAACATAAATCCGACTAGGTTGGCTTGGCACGTACGTGGTACTACTATTGAAACTAATCATGCGCTACCACTGCCAACCAAAAGCAAAAATGAAAATTCATCATCCTACAACACATTGAATGAGGTTATACAGCAGAAATAAAACTATATATGCAGGTTTGATCAGAACATTAGGCTTATAAAATCCCCTCCAAATATCTCTTCAAATCCTCCAGTGATCAATACACTCCCTCATGTTGTGTTGTCCTTTGATCCGCATACAAAGCCACCCTTGTTTTTGCGATATTCAAAACTTCACAGACTTCCGGAGTGATGTTCTTGAATACAAGATCATTTCTTTCCTTCCACAAGACAGCATAAAAACACTTTTTCCAGACCTGCTTTTCCTTTCCAGATTGAAATTTGTGTTTGAAAATTAAATCAGAATTTACTCAATTCAACCAGTGTAGAAAGGCATGCGCAATACATGTTCCACCACTTCATGATTCCTGTCCAAATCTACCACGTGAACTGTAATGCAAGAGTAGGCGGTGGGGTGTTTCCGGCACTGAACTGCATAATGGGCATGAACCTTGATCTGCAACAACATTTTTTCGTCATAATTGAGCACATATTTTGGACAGCGTGCAACATAAATATTTCTACCTTGTTTTGGACCTAAACCATTCCAAACGGCATATAAATTCTGGTTTTCTGAATAAGCCAAAGTACTTTTCCCAAACTCATACACGCAGATTGAACAACATAAGCATTGTCAAAACTCAAGCTCCACATCAGTTGGTCTTCCCTATCAGTATCCGGTCAAAAGCCCCTCGGCATTTCCTGCAGAGATTAGCCAGCTGTTCCTCTTCCCAAACAAAAAATGTCCTTTAGAATTGCAAGCTTCTAACTTGTGATCCCTCATCTAATATCCCTGACCTTTACATTTCTCTGAGATGATGAGCCGATGAGGTCTGATATTGTTTTACTAAAGGTATGCGCTTGAAGGTTTTCTTGAAGCAAGAACCAAGGGTTACATGATTGTTAGGAAGGTTGCGAGTTTGCATGCACCTATTACAAAGAGCTGCCAACGTTTGCATAATTCACGCTGAAGCATAAAGGTGTCTCACCGCACATCAGTTTGTTTCTTCTTGCCTTCAAGGTTCATTTAAGCTACAACCTTGGAATGGAAAGAGTAAATCTCATGCTTGAACAAAAACCTCCATGCCAGCAAGTGGCAAAAGATCTGACCGAATGCAGTTATGCAGGTTCATTTCTCTCTCTCTCTCTCTCTGTATTGGAATTGACTTGTTTTTTTTTTGAACAATAAAGCACTTGTTATTCCATTTCATATTCTTGCGCTAGGTGCAGCTGTTGGGCATATTGCTGCTCTCAGGTTTAAACATCCTGCGGATGCTGGGCCCGTAAATGTTGAATATATATATTTTGAAAGTGCATTCATGTGATATGTTAGAGTTTTCTAACACATGTGAATTGCGGTGGAGGATCCCCTGGACGTACTGGACATATCAATAGTACTAGCTAGTCCTACTGCACTACACCTATTGGAACTTGCTTCCTAAATGCCGTAGTCCCTAGCTAAACCCCCTACTGGTAACTAATTACTCTATACTTGTTTCCTTCTATTTCTGCCCTGTTTCTTAATTCTGTCGCGTCACAAGCAAATTAAAAGTTCAATCATTTGCTGTTTGAAGTCTTCTTTATAGCTTCTTTCGTTGGATTGTATTTGTTTTAATGAATCATTTAGCGAGGTGATTTACTTCTCGAGTTTGAAAAGGAAAACATCTGATTGTTTTTCCCCTCGCTCTCCCATCTTGTTTAATTTCCGTGAAAAAATACTGCATTTTTATGGTATTAATAGGCTTGCTTTCACTGTGCATGCGTAATTCATAATGTTGTCTACTGATCTTCATTGCATACCAACTCTAACAGTCTAAAGCATAAATAATTGTATTAATTGTTATTCAAGTAATTAAGACAATTCAAGCTCCGTTGAAGAACATTTAAGAAAAAACTGTAGTAATCCTTGTATATATGTATGTATGCATGAGGACAGAAATATCAGGCAAACCAACTAAGTTTATTTTCAGGTTATGCATTTTGAGCAATATGTATATGGCAAACTGTAGTAATATGTACTATATGATTCGTAAAATTTAAACACATTTGCCCAATGGAGTGGTTGGAAATGGCTTGCAAACTCCTTTTGTCCAAAACAGTGTGTAAGATTTGTAGTAATAACTTCGAACAAAAATGTTAACAGCGTTGCTTCTTGGAGGAACCAGGGGGCGTGGGGCCCACTTCGATTGATCAGAAATATTTACTTTGTAGAGCTCGTCGAATTGAACAAGTATGCAAAAAATCAGCTCGATCAAATATTATTAAGTACTTGATCGGAACACATATAACTTGAAAATAATGGGTTACGGTGAGTATGATCTAGTTTTTCAGATCTATTCTTTTCAAGATGGGGTTCAAAGGCTAGCTATCCATAGGCCTGATCCCAAACCTGCTCCTCATGGGACTCAAACACTGACCTCCATTGGGAGGAGATGAGACAAACCAACTAAGCTAGCTTGGTTTTCTCAATATGTGCGAGCCAATTAACGGCATCAAAACCATTAAAACTACGTGGTCACCAAAAACTATTATGCTGTGTTTGGATGAATTTTTGAGAATTTTTGGGTAATGAGTAAAGAGAGAGAAATTAGAATAATGATTGGAGATAAGGATAATGAGTGGAGTGATCAGAAATGATAATAATGATTGAAATTAAGGATAATGAGTATTTTTTGAGTTAGAATATTTTTTCCAAAAAGCAAACCAAACAAAGTATAAGGTTTCATTGTGTTCTACAGCGATAGAATATGTTTAGCCTTCACTAAGCGGCTATAAAGACTTGAACTCAAGCATTAAGTGAAAAACTCAAGAGAAATGATTTTAACACTCTTTTTTTTATTCATTATTTTTATTCATGTGAAAGTACCAAATTGTTCATTAAATAAATGACAAAAACAGAGTGCCAATTGATAAAAGGAATATTTAAATATTCATCATCTTTATCCATATCATATAAGAATTCATCTCACGCAATTTAAACAGTTATGATTTTATCTCCATCTTAAAATAATTCCAAAAATGCCCTACGTGTGTGTGTGTGTGTGTGTATATATTATTAGTAAATAATTTGGGATGAAAATTTTAAAGCTAGGGTCTTAACCGTTATTAGAAATACCAATCCCAAAAATAAAATCCCATAATTGACGTCATATCCTGTAACGCCCCCAATTTTTGGGTACGTTAAATAGGCAATTTCATTGAAAATTTAAATAGAATCTGGCTCAATATTACAGAATAATCTCAAAAGAGTAATCTGATTCAACAAAAGGAGGGTAGACTAGGATTCCTATCTACTGCTTCACTTCTTCCTCCATCCTGACCAGCTCCTCGGCTCCAAAAGCCTCCAATGTGTAGAGTTCACCCTGTTCGTCTATAGAATCTGACACATTATACCGGCGTCGCCACCAATATAATATGTCAGGGTCACCAAAGGTAACACCGTGAGTTACAAAACTCAATAGAATAATCCTATACCCACTAACCCTTAACTTACAAATAGCAGGTCATAAATATAGCACACAACTCATGATTGTCACATAATTCATGCATAAATGGATAACAATGACACATCCACATTCGTTATCTTCCTATCGTTGGTGTCCATGATTTTCTGAGTTTCTCCTACGCGACTCATCGTAGACTGTGTCACCATTTTTCATTATTTCAAAAATCCATTTTCAACACACCCAACCTCGGTTCCGCTGTTCCGGGTTCCCGAGTATCCTTACAATGGTTCCGCCGCACCGGATTCCCATTGGCACACAAAACTTGCATTGGCTCCTTTCCGCGGATAACCAAGCCACATTACCAATAAGGCTATCACGTCCGGCTCCATTGGCAATCTTCACAATGGGCTACCAAGTCTGGCCACATTGAGGTTTTCACAAATCCACGTAATGGGCTACCAAGTCCGGCCACATTGCGGGTTTTCATTCACACAACGGGCTACCAAGTCCGGCCACGTTGCGGTTTTCACAATCCACACGATGGGCTACCAAGTCCGGCCTCATCGCGGGTTTTCATATACACAATGGGCTACCAAGTCCGGCCACATTACGGTTTCAAAACACATCTCATCATTATCCACACCCTAGGTGTTACATTTCTATTTTCTCGATTTTCGTGTCTCGTTCTCATGCATAGACTCCGCGGTAAGACTTGTTACAAACATAAATCATTCATTGTAATCTTGAAACTAAACTAGCAAGATCATCCAATTCTATGTTAATAATCATGCTCATAAACATCAAAATACGAATACTTATTTTCAAGTGTCAAATTCCATCTTTCGAAAGTCGTTCTTTCTTTCTTTTTGAGAAATTCAATACAACATATGTTTATTTAAGACCAAGTCATTTATCTAACATGCTCATACCTCCATTAATGAGATGAACTTATCGACAATCATGCATTTTAAAGGATAACCTTATCTACTTGAAACCAAACAATAGATAATCTTATCTACGATATCGATACTTTGAATCAAGAACATTTTACTTTCTAACGTACGATTTTATATTATACGTAGAGTTATTGGACTAGAGCTTCTACTTATACTTTAGGGAAGTGAGTAGAGAAAATCTACCTTGATCCGAAACTTAGTCGGGGCCGAATGAGCTAGTTGGAAGGTTTCTACGGGCGGTAAAACTTGCAAATCTGGACCAAACTTTGGATGGCAGTAACTCGGTCAATATTTGGCCGAATATGATCGTTCTTGGGTCGAAATTGAAGCTCTCGAAGTGCTCTACAACTTTCGTGAAGGAAGTTAGTCCTAGAAACTACTTTAGGTAGGAGAAAAACGGTGATAAAGGAGAAGACAGTATGCTGTCTGGAAATAGGAATCCGAGATTTTTACTGAATTTCGGATGCCAATATCTTTGTTATTTCTTCACCGATTGGGATGGTTCTTGGGTCTAACTTGAAGGTTTTGAAGTGCTCTACAACTTTTCCGAAGGGAGTTGGTCCTAAAAACTACTTTAAGCAGGAGAAAAATGAAGATTCGTGAAGGGCAGTAAGCTGTCTGGAATTGGAAATGGTTTCTAGAGAGAAGTGAGAGCAAAGGAGTGAAGGTGTGAGTTGAAACTTGAAGTGGGCTTGCTATTTATAGGCACAAGCCTTGGCTCCCTTCTCCTCCATATGGCCGGCCCCCCTCTCCTCTCTTTTCCTCATGGATTTGCTCCATAGTCTTATTATTTCAAGACCTTAGTCAAAGTCCTAGCCTTTCCTCACTTGTCAATCCAATAATAGGCCAAATCCTAGGTTATAATGAAGGTTCTATGGCTTGTCAAATCCTAGAATGGGTTGGCTTATAAGAAAGAATAACATCATTAGCTAGGATCATACTTAAAGTGGTCTAATCATGGGTTGTCAAGTAGTAGCTTGTGTAAGTGTCCAAAATTTGCGCACACACACACACACTCCCCCTCTCTCTCCCCATCTGGCCTCCCCTCTCTCTCTCTCTCTCTCTCTCTCTCTCATTCTATGTATAGACATATATAGGTATATATATAAGTACATGTATATATTCATCTAGGAAAGTAAAACCTAAGATAATTAGGCTTAAGGCTATAACATAGGTGTGCATGCATGACAAAACTAGCCTTGCTTCTTTCGGAAGCGGAATGATGAGATTCCTTGGCCCATGATTTTGTATTGTCAAATCAAAACTTCATTGGCAACTTAATTGCTATTAACCAATGGTCAAAATTTTTCCTAGCATTTATTAACCATTGGTTAAAGAAATAAAGAAGGTAAGTATGGGCTTGAATGACTAGTCAAATCTAGGTTCTCATTATGGCAAGTCTAAGGTTGCTTCTTTTAGAAGCAAAATGATGGGATTCTTTGTATGACTTGTCTTGTCATGCATTTTGACAAGTCAAAGGTCTAATAACCAAGGGACAAAAATTCCCCTAACAATTATGGACCAAGGGGTAAAGGAATATTGGTAATAATTTGATATGACTAGTCATGGAAATCTATTGTCCAATGGATAATATTTTTCCTAACAATTATGGACCAAAGGTTAAAGTTTTCCCTTGCCTTTATTATCCAATAGGTAGGGTAAGTAATGATGCTAGGTAAAGTGAAATGACTAAACATAGGAATAAAAACGATTACTCCCATAGTTTAATGGTTCAATAGGGTTCGGAGGGTTTCATAAGGCTCAAAAACAGTCAAAAAGGTCCATCTCGGGTTAGGAAATTGTAACTAGATTGAAACAGTAATTAGGATTTTCTAACGAATTGGTTGGAAACTAATTCTACTTGCCAAGTAGGATTTCTAGCCAAGAAATATAATTTAAAGATTTTATTTAACTCATTAGAAAAAAATACAAGTGCTTCTACAAGTATACTTGTCTTTAGAAAATGACTAGATTGCTCGGCGTGAAAATATATAATTTTATAAATCTCAAATCTAATTATGACGGATTATTAAAATTAAAAAGAAATTTTTATTAGCAAATCCAAGTAATTAAAATAAAATTTAAATATTTAACGAAATTTTTATTTACCGAAAATCAGGGTCGTTACATATCCCATAATTAATGGAATTTGTTTGCCCCATAAATCAAATCCTGTAATTATGGGATCAAAGCCTACCATATTTGAAACACCATTTCCATTTTGGCCATATTTGCACGAGATCATTGAAATGGCAGCTGTCATGGGATCAAAGCCTACCGCTGGTTCTTCAATAATAGCTCCAGAAGCTTTGAATAGATCCCCTTCTCCCCCCGTCGACCTCGGGTCCAGAAACGATGAGTTTGGGATAAAGAAAAATGGGCTCATGCAGCATCGCAAACAGAGCGGCCCAAGATCTGGAGTGGTGTTCGACATCTTTGCGCTGGTTAGCTCCGTTTAGTTTTGTACCTTTTTCGTTCTATGGTGTTTTTTGTTTCAAACATGATATATTTTTCATATTGTTGAGTTTTCATGAATAAAATATTGTACATTCATATTTTTTCATGGTGTATATTCATGAATAAAACATTTTATATTCATGTTTTTCATGCTATTTTTCCGAAATGTTATGGATTTTCAAGTTTCGCCCAGAAATCGTGATTTAGGTTTATTGTTTTTCATGATAAATTAATTATGAGAAACATGGTCAATTTGAATATTGTGTATGTTTCAAAATATTTCTTAAGATCATTTTGCAAAAAATTAAAACATGGTCAATCCAACATGTTTCAAAAAAGAGCTATTTTTCCGGAATGTTATGGATTTTCAAGCTCCGCTAAGAAATCATGATTTTGGTTTATTATTTTCATGACAAATCAACCATGAAAAATATGGTCAGTACGAATTTGTATATGTTCTGAATATATTTTATGAGAATTTTGCAAAAAAAAAAAATGGTCAATCCACCATGTTCCAAAATGTTTCATGATAATACGTGGTATAAATGAAAAAATAAATATGGTTTTCGAATGTAAATCGGTGAAATTTGGTTATTACGAATCTTTTAAGTTTTGAAATCATCTTTCATAATTATCTCCCATAATATTGAGATTGAATCCCACTAAATTAGAAAATTGTTGAATCCTACTAAATTAAAAAATAGTTGAATCCCACTAATTTTGTAACAACTCCGATTTTTCATTCAATAAAAATATCGTTGTTATTCGAAATTTCATAATTTCTCTTAACTGCTCGATGGTTTTCATATTAATTATTTTTAGCGATTGGTTTTTAAGCAATTGATCGCCTTATCATCTTACTCCTCGACTAGAAACTCTAATTATACTTTAGCCCCTCAAGAATCGTTTTTTGACTTTTAAGCCCTACTTAGCAAGCCTAGTTAGCTTCTAACCGGCTTGATAGAGTAACCAAACTAGAAAGTCACCTAATTACTTTTCCCTAACCATAGATGGACCGTTTTGCCCATCTTGAACCTTTTAAACCCTTTCAAACCCTAGACTAGTAATTGTTTAATTATTTTTCTTTTATTGTTTTAGTTATATTCTTTACCCTTTGGACGATAAATGTTAGGGGAACTATTATCCATTGGATAATAGAAATCCATTTCTTTATATTAAAAGGATTTTGAAAGATTTAAACAAAATACTATGATAGACGTTTATAATTATTTTGAAAAGTACTTTTAATTATTTTTTCTAATAAAAGTACTTAATAGCTTTGGTCCATTGGACAATAACCGTTACGGTAATCTTTATCCATTGGACAAAAGCCTTTCCTTTATTATATTTGGCTAAGTATATATATATAAACACATGTGTAAATTTCAAAAGGACATGTAATCTTTTAAAAGACTTAGTTTAGTATTTAAAGTACTCGTACCTTATTATCCTTTGGTTAATAACCGTTAGGGGTTTTATTATCCATTGGGTAATAGGTTCATCTTCCAACTAAGTACTTAACCCATTAAACTAATGTTTTGTTAAGATTCCCGGAAGTACAAAAATACATTATTATATTAATTAAAGTACTCGTACCTTTATATTAGTTTAAAGGATGAATCTTGACCTTAAATCACTTTAGATTTTAAAGTACCAAAAGTACCCTTTTATTTATTTGTGTTCTTACATATTAGTACATACATATATATATATATATATGTATATAGCTAGTACATAAGAGAGAGAGAGAGAGCCGTGAGAGAGAGAGAGGAAAGAGGCTGAGAGAGAGAAAGAGGGAGAGGGAGAGAGAGAGAGAGGGAAGGAAGAAGGAAGAAGAAGAAGGATGTGACTTGTACCTTGATATTCTTCATCTTTTCAAACTTGGAAGATGAATATCTTCCGTATCTACCACCATTGTCCTCCTTTGTACCACTTCCAATTGTTTAACCAAAAATCTTGTACCAATGTCTCCTCCTTTCCAACATATCTTCCAAAAATCCCTTCCAAGGTACTAAGACTAGCCATGCAAGCCTAGATAGCCCCATGGCCTAACCCATCAAGCTTTCAATCAAGCTTGACAAGTGAAAGAAATCAAAGATGTAGAGAGAGAGAGAGAGAGAGAGAGAGATTCGGTTGAGAGAGGGAGAGGAGGAGCCTTGGCCTATAAATAACAAGTCATTCCAAGCTTAAACTCACACCTTCAACCATTGCTCTCACTTCTCTCTAGAAATTTCAAGAGTTCTTGCTTCCAAAATTCTTGTTTTCTTATGTTCTTGAGTGTTCTTGAGAGAAACCACCAAACCACCTCCCAAAACCACCTTTAGATCTTTAAAGTGGTCCACGTTAGTTAGAAAAGTTGTTTCTAGGAAAAGAAAGAACATCTCTTTTCCTTTCGAAGCAAACCGACGCCGTTACGCCGCCGAAATCCAAAACCGACGATCGAATCTTCGTATCCGACCACCGCCAAGAAGAACGGTAGTTATCCTTACCTACTATCCCAAATATAAAGTAGTTTTGTATCATAACTCCAAAATAAGTTCATTAGAAAGTAACTTTGATCATTTCATTTAAAGTAGATAATGTTATCTTTTGTTGGAAACGTATAAAATGCATGATGTTCATTATTAAGTGATTCAAGCATGTTAAGTAGTTTAAAATGGATGATCTTGTTAGACTGAATATTACAATGAATGATATCGTATGTGAAAAGTCTCACCGCGGAGTCTATGCATGAGAAACGAGACACAAACGTATAAAATGCATGATGTTCGTTATTAAGTGATTCAAGCATGGCAAGTAGTTTAAAATGGATGATCTTGTTAGACTGAATATTACAATGAATGATATCGCATGTGAAAAGTCTCACCGCGGAGTCTATGCGTGAGAAACGAGACACGGAAGTCGAGAAAGTAGAAACATGACATCTAGGGTGTGGTTTATGAAATGGCGTGTTTTGAAAAGTGTGAAATGTTTTGGAAATCGCAATGTGGCCGGACGTAGTAGCCCATTGTGTGGTGTGTGTTTTGTGTGCCAATGAGAGACCGGGACGGCGGAACCATTGAGAGGATACTCGGGAGACTGGAATGGTGGAACCGAGGTTGGGTGTGTGCTTGGTTATCCGCGTTACGGAGCCAATGCAATGTGTGTCAATGGGAGCCCGAGATGGCGGAACCATTATGAGGATACTCACGGCGGAACCGAGGTTGGGTGTGTTAAAAACGAGTTTTTAAAAAGGTGATACGTTATGAAATATGGAAAATGTTGACACGGTCTACGAGAAGTCACGTAGGAGAAACTCATAAATCTTGGACACCAACGTTGATTGTTTATCATATTGGAATGTGTTGTTGTTAGTTAGAATGGCTAGATAAGCATGCTATGAGAAATTCTTTGACTATGTGTTGTATCATTGTAAGTTAAGGGTTAGAGGGTTTGGATTATTCTATTGAGCGTTTAAGTTCACGGTGTTGCCTTTTTGGTGACCCTGGCCTATTATATTAGTGGCGACACCGATATAATATGTCAGACTTTATAGATGAACAGGGTGAACTTTACACCTTGGAGGCCTTTGGAGCTGAAGAGCTGGCTCGGATGGAAGAACAAGCGGAGCAGTAGTTAGGAACCTTAGTTCCCTTCCGTTTATAATAAAAGTACTTCTTTTAAGTTTTGTTATAATAAAGAGTCTGACTCAGTTTATTTTCAATAAAATTACTTATTTAACGTACCCAAAATTCGGGGCGTTACAAATTTAGGATGTCAATTTAATAAAACATATATGAATATATTTTTAAAAGGGTAAGATGGATAATTTACCATCTGAAATGATGAAAACATAACTGTTCAAAATGACCGGAATGAATTCTTAAGTGGGATAAGATCTGAGGATGAATATTTAAGTCTCCCTTGATAAAATGACTTACCCATTAAACCAACTTGGTGGTTAAAGCGGGTATTGAGAATTTGAGATAAGCTTTGCGGGTGCATTTACAAGCATTCATAACAATCTTTGTTTGTCAAAAGCCTTAGATTGGCTAAAGCTTAAAAAAGATAATAGAATCCAATATTAATAAAATAATTAACAATTCAAAAAATAGAATTCAATAGTATATGTTATTCACAATTAGATTTCATCAAAATAAAAAGAAATTGATTTCTACACTCTCCTAATTAATGCAAACACTACTCTCTTTTTTTCGTCTTTTAGTGGGTAAATTTACGGAACGGTCTCTGAAATTGGAACAAGTGTATACACGTAGAGATTGTTTCGTAAATTCACTCGCTAGAAGACGAAGAAATGAGTGTTTGCATCAAATAGCTAGGAAAGTGTAGAAATCAATTAAAAAGGCAAAACAAAAATTGTGACAAACCTATTCAATGTTCTTTAATTAAGAAAGAAGACATTATGTCATGCGTGCTTCAAATGATGTAAAATTAATTTGTAGAACGAGACTCATAATTTCGTACTCGTATTAGTTTTGGTTTGGTATTTGTCGGTTTTGGAAAAACTAACCAACATCCATGTGACATAAGTACCTAGCTAGAATAATATCAGAGCGAGCATTAATTACCGAAGACCGAGACAATAAACTGAAGTTGGATCTTGGAAAGGACTATTCCTCAGTTTGATCCAAAGAAAAAAACAAAGAAAGGACTATTGAATCACGAGATTTTGAATAACGAGTACGCATCACTTTTTTTTTTTTCCCTTAATGTTTAGCCTACTTCTAAAGAGATATGGGAGGGGTACCGTTGATATGGATTGGATAAGTTCAAAGAACATTAGTCACTACACCAAGCATTCATGTTCCTGACAAGAATCAAATCATCACCTTTTAACTTTCGTGTGAAAAGGACGAAAAAATGTCATTAGGCTATAAGACCGTTGCACGCACCACCTCCTTCACAACGGTCAAACTAAGGAAATATTATTCCATCTTTCATTGCCGTTTAACATACATCAGCTACGACTACCACGCTCTCCCTGAGTCCCACCATTAACGTTCAAACTCAGTTGGGGCCCTTCGACCTAACTTAACGGAACTGTCTTATTTTTTGTTTTTTTCCTGAAAATTTTGAAATTGTTTTAGGTGTTGGGGCTTAATTGTTTGGGTTTTATCCCTTGTTATTTGGGTTTTTAGCCATTTAGGTGTTTTATGGACCTATTCATTTGGATGTTTCCTTGGTTAGTATCTTATCAATCAAGGGATTAAGTTTTGGACTGGGCACTCTGTTGTCGTTCTCTTTGCCTTGTTAATAATCTTGTAACAATTTCAGAGATTAAGAAAAAATAATAATTTGCCGTTAAAAAAAAAAAAAACACTTTTTAGCGGTTTCTGACAAGGCAGATTTGGACGAGTTTTGCGGGTTAAATTTAACTTTACCGTAGAGAGATATGTTCGGCAACATAATACTAGCACATCCAGGTAAAAAAGCAGATCAAATAAATAAATAAATAAATAATGTTTGCTTAATTTAAAGGGAGCTGTAGTAGGCGCGCGTGCGCACACATTGGAGTATTAAGTTGTAGCTAGGTTAACATTAGCTTATCAAACTTCAACATAACCTAACTAAATATCTACACTAACATATATAAGAACTATTATTATTATATATCCAAAAAAGAATACTAGTGGCAGCTAACATCCTAAGAAAATCATAACGTAAACTAGTCAATGAAGTGTGGTTAATTGGGCGCAACCCGTAAGATTAATCGATATTTTCTAAGTGAAAATTTTGATTTATGTTGATTAATGTTATCTTGCACATGGGAATATGCAATATGGCCGGTGAGGTTGGATATATCGGGTTAAAGATGGATTGAACAAGTTTTGACTCTTCTCCGGCCGAGTTATGACCCTTATTCGATTACGAAGGACGACACCAAACCAATTAGAATTATCTACCATGACAAATAACTGTTTGCCAATTATTCCCTCAAAATATTTCAAAATTTAGCTCCAATAGTCTGTTGAATATTCAACTCCGAATCATTTATTTATTATCTACTTCAACTCCAAATCAAATGGTAATGAGATGAGATCGAGGCTCAATCCTCAAATACCTTCTTCTTCTTTTTTTATTGATCGGCAATCCTCAAGTACTGATATAAGTATTTACTCATGTGAACAAGCTTTGCAATTACTCTTGCGTATATTAGGGTCCGTTTATTCGCCAAAGAGTACTAAATTAGATGTGCAATTTCATAAGATATGTAATTTCTTCAAATTATTAGTGATAATATTAAATATTTTGGAGATTTTATATCTTAATTTCAACCATATGAAGTTTAACTCAACAATGCAAATGTAGCTCTCTATAATATATAGTTCGTGTAATAGTTTACTTCCTTTGTCCCTTTTTAAATGTTCCAGTTTGAAAAACACGCATTTTTAGGAGTCAACTTTCATCTCTACAGCTTTACTTTATACTTTTCTCATCAACTTTTATTTCCATTTTACACTTTTCTGATCAACTTTTACTTTCACTTTCCAAAATTATTCTCTACTCTATACTATTTACATCAACTTTTACCTCTATTTTTCAAAATTATCCTCCACTTTATTCTTTTCACATAAACTTTATCTCCATTTTCCAAAATTATCTTCTACTTTACCCATTAACTTTTCAAAGTGGACACTTATTTAGAGACAATCTAAAATGAAATAGTGGTCATTTAAATAGAGATGAAAGGAGTATATCCGATTGAATAAACGAGTATATCCGATTGAATAAACGAGCCAAAAACTCTGCCAGCTTACATCAAATTTCCCGTCTCTCCTCTCTTTTGTCCCAAAATCATCTCTCTCACTCGATTTTGGTAGGGTTCACTTGCAGTAATATAAAAAAAGATACTAATTAATTTGCAATTATAAAAAAAAAGAAAATAAAAGAAAAAGATATATAATTGGAACATGGAAATAGGATGGGTTGGGCCACATCCTATCCCATATGACAGAGGCCATATCCCATGTAAAGAGGAGACAAACACCAAGGAAAAGTGGACCCTCCTCACATGCTACAATATTTGTACAACTGGTTGGCAAACCTTGGAATCTCACAAAGACAGACACAACACAACACACACCCTCCCATCATAATCAAAACAACTCATGCCAGACTCATCACAACTAATGATCGACAAGAATGCTCACAAGAAAAGTAAACATAAATATACATTCGGTGTACACAAAATGGCGTTATATAAATATACTGAGAGAGTTATTGGTGGAGATCAGAGAAAATATCCACTACCTACTAATGGGAATCAATCATGAGAAGTAACAAAAATTAGCCTATCAGTTAGTCGGTCCTCGTAGGTTAATTTATTTATTTGGAAAGTGATGGTAGAACCAAGAGAAAAATTGTTAGGGACTAAATTTTACCTACAGTTTTATGTTTACAGTAGAATTTGAGAATAGTCGTTTGGGGAACGTTGAAAGGTCATTTTTTGAACAGTTTCTAATTCCGGAGAGAGAGAGAGAGAGAGAGAGAGAGGTTTATTACAAATTCCTCCAAACTTGGGTAGCTTTTTGTGTAGGGTTTTGGTTAATTTCAGTTGGACTGGTGATGTGGCAAAGATGGCTTTAGAGCCATCATTAGTTCTATATTAAACCACGCCATTTGAGAACCAAATTTGCTTTCCATGGAATTCCATGTTCTATTTTTGGGTTCCAAATTACTGAGTATAGCACCACAATTGGCTACCACTTGAATTGCTCTTACTCAATAACATTTTAATTTTTGAGCTATAACCATTTGTCCTTTTGTAAGTATGGGATGGATAAATATGTTAGAGAAATTAATTGAAAATAAAGCCCAAAATATTACTAGCAAGCATAAGAGGCCGGATGAGAAGAAAATAACAAATCCAAGTTTCAACAAACACATGTATTGTATACTAATAGCATATCATATACCTTTTGGAACTGTTTCACAACATTGAATTGAAATTACACAACAATCCCTATTTTCAATCCAAGACCTAACTCTGTAATTTGACCAACAAGACAAAGAAGACATTTTCTCTTCCTCTTCCTTGCCTTTTTCCCTTTCCTTTCCATTTTCTCAGGGCACATCACAATAATGAATAATGAACACAAAAAGAAGAAGAAGTCAGAATCTACAATTTAGATCTCCTGCTATCTACTTATCTTGTACATTGATTTCTTATGTTTATGTTCACTAACAAATGGGTTAGTCAAACTGTCAGCGAAAACCATACAGAACAGAGCATAATTTACCCAATTCCAAAAAAACCAGAGGAGAAAAATGATGTAATTTGATTCCCCATAATTGGCCGGGGCATGATTGTTGAGTTCTGGGCGGTAAGAAAGTTTTTTTCTGAATTTTACTAGTCTCGGCTTGGGTAACCTGCTTTTGATGGAACTGGAAAAAAATTAGTTGAGGTGTGTATAAGTTGATTCGGATACCCGAAATTGACTCCAACATCATCATCTCTTCCAAGCATAGACGAGGAGAGAGAAACCAGAAGGATCTTTCAGTTCATTCTCCTCAACGCTCTCCCACTCCATAACAGAACCACACCCAGAAGAAGCTGAAGACAGAGAAGACGAAGACGACGAGCTTCTAGTCCCTCTCAACAAGCTCTTCTTCATCTTCTTCTTCTCAAACCCGAACCCGTACGACGACTGCTGCGACCAAAACAGCCCTCCATTTCTCTCATTCAAATACCCAACTCCGTGATCTCTCTCCTCATCGAACCTGAACATAAAAAGAGCGAACCCGTTGTCATCTTCTTCGAACAACCAGTTGTACACGTCCCATGAGACATTCACGTGTGCCCCGTCGACCTCGACGCGCTCGTTTCCCCTGAATTTCCACTTCAAGTGCTTGATTTTCAATACCCTTTTGTTGTCCACGCTAAAATAGAGCCTCCAGTCGTCGCCTGCTCTGGAAAAATCGATGGAGATGTCTCTGTTCTTGCCTCCGAAATCGGCTTTCGTGGTGTACAGTTTGTCCCCGTACACGTGCTCTCTTCTCAGGACCATCAGTTGGGATTTCTTGGGATTCTCATGAGCTCGTGTCTTGGTATAGGCTTCGGCCGGAGAGTCGCCGGCGAGGAGGGTCATTTCGCCGTCGACCACGGCGGCGATGTAGTACCCGGATTGGGGCTCGGGTCGGGACCCGAATTTTGCTTTGGATAGGTCCCAGAAGACGTGGACTGTTTTGGGGGTGGTGGTTGTGTTGGTCATCTTGAGCTTTTTGGATCCTTGTTTGTTCCAGAAAATGAAGGGTTTGATGTGGAGGTGGAAAGATGGGGTGGAAGAGGGAGGAGAGAGAGTGAGGTTTGAGGATGGGTTGTTGTTGTTGTTGTTGTTGTTGAGGAGGAGGTGGAGGTGGAGGGAGCGACCGAGGGCGGTGCGGGACCAGGTGAGGGCGAAAAGGCCTAAGTCGGTATGGTAGACGGAGGTGGTGAGGTTGGGAGAGGTGGAGGTGGGTGGTGGCGCCGCCGTCATGGAGTGGTGGTTGGTGGTGGTGATGGGAGGGCGGAAGCAGGAGGGTAGAGGAGAAGAATGGCTGTGGTTGGATTTGGTCATTTTCCCTTATGGTTTTAGGTGTTGGTTTGGTTTTTGAGGTTAGTTAGGGTTTTCGGAGGATTGGGAGAGCCCTATGATGGGGTTTTAAGGAAGGGTTAAGATAGAGAGAGAGAGAGAGAGAGAGAGAGGGAGAGAGAGAGGGAGAGAGTTGGCAAGGAATGGTGGGGACAAGAATGGTCTGAACATAAGTTTTTTCCGTGAAGGTGGGGAGAAAGATGTCGTACATACATACGATGTGGTAAATTCATGCGTGTACCCCAGGTACGGTTCCCGGTATTTTTGAATTCGGGCTAAACATACTCTTAAATCTATATACGTGCTTTAGATTCACATAAGTACACCGGAATGATTATTCAGTATTCTTGGGACATTACCAAATGGTACGTCAATAATCCTTCTTTTTATTATGCATTTGTCTGGGTTGTACACTACACACGCTCCGTTCCACTACACAAATATAATGAAAAAGATGATAGGACACTACGTGACAATGTCCTTTAAACAATGAATCATTTTTCCGTGGGGTGGGATCCATTATGTTGTACCAAAAACAATTCATATGATAATCGATGCGTATAAATGTTTGTGTAAACTATCCTCTTCAAATGTTAATTAACGACATCACAGGGTTGATATATTGCCACAATTATAACTTGTAAAAGGCAAATTACCAAAAGAAACTATCAAATCAAGATAATTATTGGCTAATAAGGGTTATCATTTAGTCCGAAGGCCCGCGATCCGCCCAAAGCCCGCCCGGTCCGCCAGGCTTTTAACTAGCCCGAGCCCGTAAAACGGGTGGGCGGCCCATAGTTTGTAATGGGCGGGCTCGGGTTTATGAATTTTTACTCGGCCCGCCCGTAGGCCCAGCCCGTGAGCCCGCCCGACAACCCACCCGTGGTACCCTCCCAAAGGCCCGCCAACGGGCCCGCCTATTAGCCCAAAATCCCACAAAACCCTTTCTTTTTTCCCTTGGTTTAGTTTTGCCCAAGGAAATTTAAGCCCGCCCGTTGGCCCTCCGGCCCGCCAATTGTCTGCTCGTGGGCCGGGCTTGGGCTTCGATTTATGGTAGGTAGCCCGGCCAAAAAGAAAAAGCCCGGTCGGCCCGGCCCGTGGACGGGCTTGGACAGCAACTTGGCGAGTTGGGCCGGCCTGATGATGACCCTTATTGGCGATGTGCTGAAGTGCAAGCCGAAGTCATAAATCACCGTGAAGAATGGACTTCATTGTACCTATTGTATCCACACAAATTTATGATCTACGGTGTTTATACTAGTGATTAACTTCTGCGGAATAATTTTATGGTTCAAACTTGTTCAATTTTTTGGTGTAAAAAACTTTTATGTGACATGGGTAGTAAGGATAAGAGAAATCGGAAAAGTAAAAAATTATGACTTTTACACAAGTATTTTGAGAAATATCCAAAGAAAAACTCAGTTTTTGGACTTTTTCTTGGATATTTTTCAAAATACTTGTGTAAAAGTTAATTTTTTACTTTTTCGATTCCTCTTAATCTTACTCACCCGTATTTCTCAAAAAATTTGGTGTAAAACAAACAAACGCAAATAAAAAATTGAATAAGGGCAAAACAAAAAACCTATGCTGCATAGCGTGATTAATTTAAAGCAAAGTAGAATATTTCATGAATGCCTTTATCGATGTTCCTTTGAGCTAAGTTTTTTCTTTTTTTTTTTTTTTTTGCGTGGGCCATAAATAAAATATTTTAAACAAAATGAGCGATTCAAATCATATTTTAAACCAGATCAAGTCCAAACGGGATCTATACTTGCATATACAGATTTTTTTAATTTGTGCAAATATCCTTTTGTTTATTCTAATTACAATTGTAGAATGGTACAAGTATCTAAAGTACGTAAAATCAAACATGAGTGCACATTACATTGAACTCAACTGGTAGAGATCCAATAAACAAAGAACCCCGCGGATTCACTCTGCATCTTCGTCCCTTTGTCACCTGCTTGTCATATTTTTTTTTCCCCTTCAATTCTGTGATGGTTTGATGTAATTTTCCTTTTCTCTGTATTCAAATAGAATCGCTGTATTTGTCTTTTATGGCTTTAATGAAATGTGTTTCAGATTTAAAAGAAGAAGAAGAACGGAGGCGTTCCGTTTTTAAAAAAAAGTACTTTTTAAAAAAAGAAGATAATTTCAAAGTTAAATATAATGAAAACAAAAACTAATTTTTTAATTTTTTTTTGCACCGTTTAAAAGATTTTAATGAGATCTATCAAATAAGATCCATATTGGTAGAAAAATTATTTACGTAAGCACATAATTTTTTAGCTTAAAATTACATTCTTTTTTCAAAAAGTAACTTTTCCAAGTCACTGGAACTTGTCTATGCACTTCAGACATTCCAACCCACCAATTCCCTGCCAAATTAGAACGCCAGCCTAGCATATGTTGTTTGGTGTACGGCTCATTTTGGACACTTTTTTTTGGAGTCTTGGTTTGTTCATCACCAATGATATATTTTTTCCGCCCCAAAATCTTTGGACTTTTTCGATATTAATGCCATGCTTTGAACTTTTTATATCTTTCAATATGAATCTCTGAAATATGCAATATGGATATTGTTTGATACTCCGTAGTTCTCGATTAGATCTATAATACAAAGTTTTTAAAATTATGAAAAATATCATAAATTGAGAGATATAAGAATTTAAAGAACGACACAAATATCCAAAAAGTTCAAAGATTTTTGGACGGAGGCAGTACGTCCCAGTACGTAATTTCCAACCCACCATTCCAACGGTCCTTTTATTGTCCTGATTTTATTTTTGAAAATGTCTTAATCAACTAGGACAATTTCTTAAAATTTTAGGTGAAAGGGATGATAATTATTTTTGGATTTAGGAAACCAATTATGTATTTTGTTTAATAAGTACCCCATTTTATAAAAGCTCTGAAAGGCAGCTCTGACACAATGGTAAAGTTGCTTCATTGTGATCTGCAGGTTACAGGTTCGAGTTGCGGAAACAGCCTTTCTGCTCGCTGGGGGTAAAAGGATACGCACATCAACGATCAACTCTTCTCCAGACCCCGTAGTAACAAGAGTCTCGTGCATTGAATTTGCCCTATTTTATAAATCCTCAGACAACGAAGCAACTATAACGACCTTGATTTTCGGTAAATAAAAATTTCGTTAAATATTTAAATTTTATTTTAATTACTTGGATTTGCTACAAAAAATTTCTTTTTAATTTTAATAATCCATCATAATTAGATTTGAGACTTATAAAATTATATCTTTTCGCACCGAACAATCTAGTCATTTTCTAAAGACAAGTATGCTTGTAGAAGCACTTGTATTTTTTTTCTAATGAGTTAAATAAAATCTTTAAATTATATTTCTTGACTAGAAATCCTACTTGGCAAGTAGAATTAGTTTTCAACCAATTAGTTAAAAAATCCTAATTACCGTTTCAATCTAGTTACAATACCCTAACCTTAGATGGACCTTTTAGACCATATTTGAGCCTTATGAATCCCTCCCAACCCTAGTTAAACCTGGTGAGCCTTATGAACCTTCCTCGAAACCTAGTTAAACCTTTTGAACCCATGTATATATCCATTGGATAATAGAAGCTAGGAAAACTATTGTCTATTGGATAATAGCATGATTTGACTATCCATCATTGTACTTTAGACTTATCATGTCATGAATAGTATGACATAATTACATATCCAATGGATAATAAAACTTAGGAAAATTAGTGACCATTAGTTAAAACCATGACATCATAATACCTTTGACTTGTCATGTCATGAATAGTATGACATGATTGTTTATCCATTAGGTAATAGAAAGTAGGGGAACTATTACCCATTAGTTCATAAGGTAATTAGAAGTATATGTATCACTGTACTTATCACAACTCGTGTGCTAGTGTACTTTCCCCAACTTATAGGACAGTATGCTTTTCCAAATCTATGTGTTTTCCTATCTAAAATAATCTTGACGTCACCATCATCGTTTACCCATTGGTTAATAATTTGGAGGGTAGTTATTGCCCGTTGGTTCATAGAATTACCTTTGGAAGCTTACCTTCATCATTACCTCTCCCTAGCCTTAAAAGCCTATTTGGATCTAACCATGTTTAGTCATTTCAAACCCTAATCATACCCAATATCCCTTTGACCATTGGTCAATAAAAGTTAGGGAGGATATTATCCCTTGGACAATAGATCCCCATGACTAGTCATATCAAATTACTACCAATATTACTTTACCCCGTGGTCCATAATTGTTAGGGGAATTTTTACCCCTTGGTTAATAGATCTTTGACTTGCCATTAAGCATGACAAGACTAGTCATGCCAAGAAATCTCATCATTTTGCTTCCAAAGGATGCAAAACTAGCCTTGCCATGCATGCACACCTATGTTCTAGCCTTAAGCCTAACCATCTTAGGTTTTGCTTTCCTAAATGACTATATACATGTACTTATATATATACATATATATGTTTGTGCATAGTGCAAGAGAGAGAGAGAGAGAGAGAGAGAGAGAGAGAGAGAGAGAATCCGAAGGAGAGAGAGAGGAGGGAGGCCGAATGGGGAGAGGGAGGGAGAGTGTGTGTGTGTGTGCAAATTTTGGACACTTACACAAGCTACTTATTGTACACTCAACCTAGATTCTACTTGACAACTCATGACTAGACCACTTTAAGTATAATCCTAGCCAGTGATGTTATTCTTTCTTACAAGCCAACCCATTCTAGGATTTGACAAGCCATAGAACCTTCATTATAACCTAGGATTTGGCCTATTATTGGCTTGACAAGTGAAGAAAGGTTAGAACTTTGATTAAAGTCTTGAAATGACAAGACTATGGAGCAAAATCCATGGGGAAAAGAGAGGAGAGGGAGGCCAGCCATGGGGGAGAAGGAGGAGCTCAAGTTTTGGCTATAAATAGTACCCTATGTCTTCCATTCAACTCACACCTTCACTCACTTCTCTCTAGAAACCATTTTCATTTTTCAGACAGCTTACTGCCCTCCACGAATCTTCATTTTTCTCCTGCTTAATGTAGTTTTAAGAACCAACTCCCTTCGGGAAAATTGTAGAGCACTTCGAGACCTTCAAGTTAGACCCAAGAACCACTCCAATCGGTGAAGAAATGACAAAGATATTGGCATCCGAAATTCAGTAAAAATCTCGGATTTCTATTTCCAGACAGCATACTGTCTCTGTCTTTATCACCATTTTTCTCCTACCTAAAGTAGTTTCTAGGATCAATTTCCTTCACGAAAATTGTAGAGCACTTCGAGAGTTTCAATTTCAACCCAAGAACGATCATATTTGGCCAAATATTGATCGAGTTATTGCCATCCAAAGTTTGGTCCAGATTTACAAGTTTCACCGCCCGTAGAAATCTTCCAACTAGCTTATTCGGCCCCGACTAGTTTCGGTTCAAGATAGATTTCCTCTACTCACTTCCCTAAGTATAAGTAGAATGCTCTTATCCTCTATCTTCAAGTATTTTGTATGATGCTTGTATGTTAGAAATACATGAGAACTAGAAAGGTGTTTTCCCTTAAAGATAAAAAGGATGGGGAATATGTTGAACATATTAACTTTATTTTTCGGAAAAACATATATTGTTTAGAACTTCCCAAAAAGAAAGAAAGAAAGAACAACTTTCGAAAGATAAGACTTTATCGATGGTAGAAATATTCGTATTTTGATCTTTAGGATGGTTATGAGCATGATTATTAATATAGAATTGGATGATCTTGTTAACTTAGTTTCAAGATTTCAATGAATGATTTATGTTTACTTTTGTTATAAGTCCTACCGCGGAGTCTATACATGAAAACGTGACACGAAAATCGAGAAAGATAGAAACATGACACCTAGGGTGTGTTAATAACAAGGTATGTTTTGAAATCGCAATGTGGCCGGACTTGCCCATTGTGGGAATGTGTGTGTGTGTTCCAATGGAGATCCGGATCAGCGGAACCATTGTGAGGTTGTGTGCGTTCCCATGGGAATCCGGAGCGGCGGAACCATGGTGAGGAATGGCTTGGTTATCCGTGGAGAGGAGCCAATGCAAGTTTTGTGTGCCAATGGGAACCCGGTGCAGCGAAACCATTGTGAGGATACTCGGGAACCCGGAACGGCGGAACCGGGGTTGGGTGTGTTAAAAACGGATTTTGAAAATGTTGATTTGGTTATGAAAAGTGAAAATGGAGACACAGTCTACGATGAGTCGCGTAGGAGAAATATAGAAAAACATGGACACCAATGATACTTGATTAGTGAATATGGATGTGCTATCGTTAATCGTTTTTGTTAAATCGACTTGTACTCTATTGTTTGTAAGTTAAGGGTTAGTGGATTTGGATATTCTATTGAGCTTTTGTAAGCTCACGGTGTTACCTTTGGTGACCCTGACATATTATATTGGTGGCGACGCCGGTATAATGTGTCAGACCTTATAGATGAACATGGTGAACTTTACACCTTGGAAGCGTTTGAAGCCGAGGAGCTGGCCAGGATGGAGGAAGAAGCGGAGCAGTAGATAGGAACCCTAGTCTACCCTCATTTTGTTGAATAAGATTACTCTTTCGAGAATATTCTGTAATATTGAGCCAGACTCCATTTAGTTTTTCAATGAAATTGTCTTCTTTAACGTACCCAAAAATCCGGGGCGTCACAGCAACATCCTGGGGTATCCCCTGTTTTATAACCATTGCCCATCACTGGCAACAAAGCTACCTAACAAACACCACTTAGCTAAGCGCCGCGCGCGCACACAAACGAAGCATTACAAAAAGAGAGAAAAAAACAGGGCATGAGAACGCCTAGCACATAGCTGTGCTCGAAGTATAATTGTTAAGTTTAGTTCGCTATTTCTGGATCATACAGACCACCAAAATCTGTATTTGTCTCTGATTTATTTGGGTTGGAGTTTGGGTGGCTTCAGAATCTTAGTTTAGCGGCAAAAAAAAACATTAAAAAAATAATAATAATAAATATTTTCAATTTTGTTGAAAAATTATTGGGTCTGATTTATTTTGTTTTGGTTAGTTATAATTTCTATTTACTCTGAAATTTAAGTGAACTTTGTTTACTTTAGCTATGCTAATTTAGTGCCGATAATATTAAAGAAAAATTAAATTACACGTAAAAAAACAAAATATAAGTACATTTTTTGAACCTAGGGCTAAATTAAGAAAATATAAGTACATTTGTATTACCTTTGTTTTTTTTAGCATAGTTGTTAGAACCTTACGATATAGGATACGTATCCTACGATTCATATCATCTTCTTTCAAAAACTATATGTATCTTACCCTATGTTTTTTTTTATATAAAAATCATACGATATGATGGCGTATCCTACAATACATTCGTGTATCTCGATTCGGTACACATCAAACGATTACTTATTGACCAAAAGTTGTAAATCCTTTGATCTAATCAGGGCGACATTGAAGCCATCCAAAAAAAAAAAAAAAAAACTCAAATCCATTAGAGTTTGAATAGAAACAAAAACGTATTTTGATCATATTTTGCACGAATCAAATGAGGGATCTTCTTCTCTTCCCTTAACCAAGGCGCTTGAAAATCTCAATGTGATAGAACCAACTTGGGAGACTTGAAGTTTTTCATCCTAAAAACTTTTTTTTTTGGGTATAAAAATACTTATTTTTCGTATCTACAATAGATTTTTACATTGTAATTAGGTATAAATATCTTTAAATTATATATTAGCTTTTATTAATTAACATATCTCACGATAAATGATTCATATCTTGATAAGAAGCAAATATGATACACAAGACGTATCACTATTTGAAAATACTGCTTTTGAGAGAGATTTGATAAGAAATTTATAAGTGACGAGAGTTAATAAGATGCAAAGAAACAAATAACACCAATGAATGAAGCAGAAATTTAATATTGAATTTTACTCTAATTATATTAAATAAATGAATTGTAAATAGTTATGCATATAAATTATAAATTCCTAAAACTGGGAGCGGGCGAGGTAAAATGGGGCGAGGAAAGAAAATACCATCCCATCCTATATAGGAGTACTAGCGAATGTTCGTGCCTGAAGGCACGGCGCAACACATTTTGAAGATAACTAAAGTTACAGGTCGAACAATGAGCAAATGGTGGACAAAAAATGGGTAGGAACAAAGTAAAATATATGCTGTATATGTGCATGTCAAATTGGGGTGCAAAAAATATTTAAGCAAGTTAAAAATATCCCAAATCCATAAATCACCCAACATGCATAATAAAACCGAATATATATTTGTAAAACTCAACCTAACAAATAAAAATTCCTCATGAAATTCCCAATCTATTAACAAAGCTCTTATCATGACGATCCCATTGTTCGTTTGCCAATCCTCGATATTCCTACATAAATAAGATAAAGAATTATTAAATTCATCACAGAATATGGACTGGTTTATGTATAATCTAAGTATGACAATGAAGAAAAAAGGACAACTTATCCCCCCTAAAATCTTTATAATCGTTTATTACCTTTGGAAAGGTGCCAACACTCTTATGACCAATTAACTTTTAAAACGAAAGTCACCACAGAAGCACCATGGTCAAGACTCCCAGTTGTTGGAGCTGGAATAATTAACACATATGAGCTCCCATAATATTTAGAAATATAGTCTTTGAGCATTTGCACCTCCATTATCCTGGCAAAACAATAATCAAATAAAGGTACTGCAATATTATTTTAATTTTATACAGTGTAATTTATACAATAAGCAAATAAAGGTAGTGCATGTTCGGGCCTGAAGGCATGGCTCGAACGATCAACACACGTAAATAAGTTTTGGACTCACGATTTTATTTTTTCCTCAAATTTAGATCGTCGCACAAATCATGGAGTGAAAACTTTCAATGAATCATCACAATTTCCGTAATGTAGTTTCTCAATATAGTATTGAAAATTCAAATGAGATTTGGAGGGTTTTGATATTGCCCGTGCCTGAAGGTGCGACGAAACATGTGTTGAAACAAAAATTGAATTGCCCTTTTTACCAATGAACACAAAATCTCCCATAAGACATGTTTCATCGCGCCTTCGGGCTGTGTCTCAAATAAACTTCAAACAGGGTCCATTTATTTGAATTATGTACATAAAGGACTACTCTTGCCTTTCCCAAACAAAAAAAAAAAGGACTACTCTTCTCTACTAATAACCACATTCTTCATTTAACCTGACTTCTCGTAAAAAAACACAACTTGAATCGCAGCCAAATAAGCAGCAATGCTATAGCTAGAGTAGAGTGAATCTAATATTCAAAGCTGACAAATATCCAGACATGTAAATGTAGAAAACAACAAATAATGCTACCTGAAGTTTATTTTTGAATGGTTCTTCGAAACTGGCCATTCTGGGGGAACAAAAATATCATTGTCTGCTAAAAAGTCTTCCGTTAAAAAAAAGCCCCTTTATATTACCAAGTCTTACTACCTGCCAATCACCCCACGAACACCAACATGTCTCTTTACCAAGTCTCAAATACTGCAAGAATTGGAAAGAAAAAAGAAGTTTGGTATCAATCGACACTTATCAATGTCAAAATAAAGGATTAAGTAGCTTAAAAACTTAATCTAAGTGAAGCCATCTAAAAAAAAAACTGATAACACACATTAGTACATTCTCGATACCGAGATTATCTCTATAATTATGTTAGAATCCATTATCTTCTTTGGTTTACCCTTCCAAAAAAATAGAGAAAGGACGATTATATTCAAAAAATGACAGTGGGATATTGTCTTGTTTCTTAGGCCAAGCTTTCCTTAAACAAATAAACCTCCATGATAAAAGAACGCCACCTTTTTCTCTCATTGCCATTAACTACTGGAAAAAAAATAGTGCTTTATGTAATTCTCCAGGGTTTTCCCATAGCAAAGTGAATGAACATACTTACAACAAAGAAAATAAAGCTCTCATCCTGCATTCAACTATCTGATCCAACGTTTGGGCAATACGTCTTTTAGAAAGCATGTTGAGAAACCACTTTACTGAGGCTAGTGATTCATTGCAAGTTTTTCCATTTCCTCTTTCGTTATAAAGTTTTTCTATTTCAACAATTTTGTTCCTAGGATCATGATAGACACCGTGAACATGGTAATAGCACCGTAAAAGCTAATACACATAAGTTGTTCTTCGAACTACTCAGTTGTCTTTTGGCAAGAATTTATGATTTGTATGCTAATCAGTGATCGCCTAAGCTGGTTTACTTAATGACAAATAAAAAAAGAGGCTTAGTTTCACAAATATCGTTTGTGGTCCTTTGTTCCAAACAAAGGCACTGGATTAAGAAGTATCATGCTATTTTAGGCCAAGTTGTCCCGTATCTTATTATCAACTTCCAAATCAAACCTAAGATTCATCATCCCCTGTTCTTAACTTCCAAATCAAACCTAGGATTCATTCGTCTTTGTTTTATTTGACTGACACCTAGGAGTGGAGACTTGGTGAGGTTGGAGGCTCCCAATGATATTGGGTCCCAACATCATTGGGTGTAGTTGGCTCGTTAGAGCTTTCGGCCCGTAGAAGCTTAATCCCCAAATATACCATCTGCAAAAGAGAACACCCACATACTGAGCTTCAAGAGAAAATGGTAGGAATAGAAGAACATAGAATGAGGAAAACCAAAGCTTTCATGCATGGCAATCAAAGGTTGGAGGCTCCAATATAACTAGGTTCCTAACACCATTGCATATACTTGGCCTGGTAGAGCTTTTACGGGTTGGATAGAACTATAGAAGCTTAATCTCCAAATACACCATATGCCCAACAAAAACCCAAACACTGAGCTTCATAGAATGAGCTAAAGAAATGCTAGATTGATAAGCAATTAACGGAGAACTAAAGCTTCACAAATTGCTATAAGCAATCCAGCCAAACGATTAGGATTGATTTCAAACACAATTAGTGAATCCTATAGTTAAACAATCAGAACACAAAATGAACAAAAAATAATTGTGTTTTGAACAAAAGCATCCATGGAAAGCTAATAACGAATTTGAACCTCCAATGATCGAGTTACCTAGATGTGTTAATTTTGTGTTCAATTAACTCATCAGGAATTTGAAAGCTAATATATTAGGCATGGCTTGAACGATAAGCACACACAAATAAATATTGGACTCACATTCAATATATCAACCTGTGCCCAATGAATCCAACTATGCGAAAAACAATTACCAAAGCATATGCTCTGACCTGTTTAACTTGGATCAGCAAATAAAAAACAAACAATTTTTCAATCCCTAATTGTCTTGCCCAACTTAGATAGGTCTGGATATATATTCTGAGTTATTTCCTTCAATCAAATAATCTAATGGATTTGATCCCCTAACTGTCTTTCACTATAATGTAGTTGCGAGGCTTGCCAAAAAATATGAAAGAGCAATCTTGATAAGCACGGATAAGAAGCAGTTAGGGTACCAATATCATCCAGTCCGGATTAGGAACTTCTAAACCACTAAAAAAATTCCTATGAAATACAAAAAATAAATAACTTCATTCTCTTTCTCACGAATCTGTCAAATACCCCAAATGGGACATGATTACACATCTAGTCATCTAATATTTAAAACTATTCACGATGCAACTCTGGCTTGCCACGGTGTACCAAACAGTTCATTGGTAGAACTCTTACAAACAAAACAAAAAAAAAGGCTCAGACACGTATATGTACCTAATTTTTCCGGTAAACCCATATGCTAATTTGGAAATTGATGTAGAAAAACTCCCACATATGAAAAACAGTTTCTAAATTTCACCTTTGACCCCTGTTTCATGATCGACAACCACAATCCATTATTTGATCAGTGAGAGAATGGTAATTGCTCTTTAATTCTTCAATTTGGCCAATACCCAAACATAAAATCAAGTTCTTTATCATTCTTTGTGAAATAGCTAGGATTGAGATGGCTTACATGAAGAAAGAAGTGGTGACGATGCGGCCGATCGCGAGCATGAAGATGGCTAGGGTTGGGTACCACTCGTCGGGGACCGGGCTCGATATGGGTTTCACTGAATGACCCTGTTTTCAGTTCCAAAAGGAAAACACAGAATGCAAAAATTAGAAAACAGAAACAAAAAAGAAACGAAATAAAAGAGAGGGGGGAGAAATTTGATACTACCATTTTCAAATTTGCGATCGGCTTTTCTGTTTGTCTGAAAGACTCTGAACACTCAATGATTATACTCCCGAAGGAGTTGATGAGGCTTGTAGAGAAGATGCGGGGAGAGAGAAAGAGAGGTTTTTGTAATCAAAAAATAGAAACGAAATAGAAGAGAGAGGGGAGAGCGGCGGCGGCGGCGGCGGCGGCAGCGGCGTCCGTCTTTGGTTGTTGAGAGAGGCGGTGGCTAAGCTGCGTGGGGGCCGGCCGTATTCGTAGAGAGAGAGAGAGAGAGGGTTTGAAATCTTTGGATTTTGGAAATCTGATTCCCATATTGAACGGGGAATGTGTGATTAGAAAATAATCAACAAATGTGAAATATTTACAGGCCTGCCATTGTATAATGGAGGGTGGAGATTTATGTAGGCATGAGGATAAATCTAGAGCGTTGGTTGTCTTTTGGATTCAAACACAGTTCTGTTTTATTATATAGATTTCTTATCAATTGGAAATATCAGAACAGGAAGGTCTTAAGCAGGGATGGAGATAAGGCAGAAATTGTCTGCCCTAGTTTTTATCAGTCATCTCCAAATTAACAATGGCATAAAAGATGAATAAAATGGAAAATTAAAACGAGGAAATCCCCTTTCAATGAAAGAAGTAGTTAGCGGCCGGAGAGAATTCTTTTCCTAATTATATATACTAGTATTATTCTCAATCGGAATACCTATCTCTATCTTCTTTTTCCTTATCCTTACTAATTAGTAATTACAGTTGAAAAAGAAAGTTCAAAATGTTACAGCTTTGGCACATGGGTTTGAATTTGGAAAACAAGGTTTTTAATTTTACTCCCAAGAATTTTGACTTTCTCATGGACTAGTCTAGTCTACAATATTGGAGTCTTTGCACCTGGACAAATTAAAACCAACATGTGATTTTATAATTTTACCCTTTTGAAAGCCGATCGATAAAGTGCAGCAGTTTTGATGATAGATCACTTTTATGAGCTAGCTGTAATACTTTGCTAGCTAGCTAGCTTGTACATGGATGTATGTATTTTAATTTTTATATATATATGGAGTATGATCGATGACAATCTCTATATACATAATTACTAAAAAAGAAAGAAATCTACAACAGACACCATCATTTTCTTTTTGAATCTTTACTTTACTAGCTAGCTCCTTTATGTTGAATTTTGGTTTTTCTCATTAATTAAAGTGCTTAGTATATTCCAACTTTTCGTGAAAACCCAATTCAAACACAATCCAAAAGTCCTTCAAAAAAAAAGAGGGAAAACTTATTTTTATAATAAAGGAAGAAATATTGCAATACACACTTCATATGTGAATGCATACCACTTAAAGCGTGTATTTTTTTTTTCTAGGGACAGACAAGGATGGGATCAGGGGGGGTCTAGTAGCGGCAACCGCGACGACAAGAATTTTAAAAAATGTAATTATTATATGTAAAAAACAAATTTATGCCCAACTAATATAGTTTCGCCACCACTGAATTTTTTTAGTATACATTTTGCCACTGCTAGGGTAAAATTCTGGTTCTGTCCTTGGGGACAGAGCTATTGTGGGGCTGGAGGAGGCCCTAGCCCCATCCACATTTTTTTTTATAAACAATTATTATTTACTATTATTTTGAGTGTAGCAATGTTGTCCAATTTATGATTTAATCGATGTTAATTTTTAATAATCTCCTATGATTTTTTTTTTGAAATACACTTGTAAACAAGTAATAATTAAGTACATGTATACTTGAGTTATTCAATGAAAAAATAAAATAAATTCAAATATGATCAATTTCAAGTATACAAAAGATGTACAAATATAAAGAGAAGATTGTTTAAATGATTTTTTTTTTTTTTTGCTTGGTGTTTAAATAAATTTTTTTGCTCTTTGTTTGCCCCTGTCAGATCGAAATCTTGGCTCCACCATTGTTTTCTCATAATAAAAGTGTCACCAACGCACAATATATTAGGCTAGCTGAAAATTATATAAAGTACTCTCTCTGTCCATTTTTAAGTGTCATGTTTTGTAATTTCAACTTATTAAATAGATATCATATCATTACAGCTTTTACATCAACTTTTATCTCCACTTTCTCTTCTTACCCTCTATGAAAACATCATCATTACATTTTTACTCACTAACTTTTCAAAATGGAATATACTTTTAGGGGCAAAATAGAAAATTCACAAACTTTTACGCACTAACTTTACAAAATGGACACTTATTATGGGACAATCCAAAATAGAATACGTACATGTTTAATTACTCACTTTTTAGTTAGGTGGATAAACAGAAGCAAACTTCTAATTAACCATGATCTATTGGTTATTTATTATCTTTAATCTGGATAATATTGCCAACAACTATACTATCGTATGTACGCTGGTAGGATACTCCTTACTATCACTGTACCATCCTAGTTAGGCCCCGTTCCAGAAATCTTCTTAAAAAATAAGTAGCTTATTTCATATTTTCAAACTCAAAAATAATGTAAATGAAAAATAATTTTTTAATTTTTTTCACACCGTATTAAAGATCTTGATGAGATCTATTAAATAAGATTCATATTGCTAGAAAAATTATTTGCGTAAATACATTATTTTTTAGCTTGAAATTGCCTTCTTAAAAAATAAGTACTTATTAGTGTCCCTTCTTTTTCCATCTTTTTGATAAACTGGAGGGAGGGTTTTGCACCGTCTTTAACTTGTTTCTTTTTATTTAACTTATTTTTCTTGTAATGAAATCTCTGCAGTCAATGATCAAAACATTTGACTTTTAAAATCCATTTCAATTTGAAAATAAGTACAAAATCGTTCCGTTTTGGCTTGTTTAGTCTTTGACCTTTTACTATCATATTTTTTACCTACCTTTTACATATATATACCATCTCTTTGTCAAAATGAATGAATAATTTCTAAATAAATAATATTAATTTAAATTAAATTAATTAAGCCAAACTTAGCCGTAGTAGTCTCAAATGTCCACCATGGATGACACATGAATTTGCATTCGACCCCACACACGAAAAATAAATCAAGCCAAAACATAAATTAAGTGAAGAGTTGTGTAAATCGATACATCCACGCTTCACATATATAAAACAAAGCAAGAACACAGATTGTGGAGGCTTCGGTTATGACCTCGGTAAATAGACTCCCGATAACCGAGGACTTGTGGTTGAAATGATCTTTAGTCCTCCACAGGCAAGTCCTTGAAGATACACTCACTTTCACCAACTCGGTATAGATCCTCCTGTTATCACTTCGGTTAATGACCGAGATATGCGTTCCGTTGAGATCTCTTGAAAGAATGTAACCTAGCAGGAGGGGACCAAGGGCGCCACGTGGCAGATAGGACCACCACGGCCATGTGCTTCGTAACCGCCTTATCCAGTGCATCACCTATGACGTCACCGAGGGCGATTACCTAAGCGTGACTCCCACGCGCTTCCTTAGAGGCCAAGTAAACATAGGTCTATAAATACGAAGGGATTCTAACCTAAAGAGGTACGCCATTCTACCCTAACCCTAGACCTAAACCTCTCTCCCTACATCTAACTTGATCGTCGGAGGGTCACTAGGCCGTCCAAGCCCTAGTGACTGGTTGCAGGTTCCCAGGCGGGCGAGCGGAGCAACGGAAGAGGAGTATTGAGCCAGGCGAAGGTCCCTCCAAATCTGAACCCCGATAATTGGCGACTCCGCTGGGGATCTAGCCATCAATCCAACATCCTCACTTTTCCTTCTGCTCCATTCGACGATTCCTGGTTCAAATATGGTCGAAATCGATGACGCTCACCATGGAGGAACCACCCACGGGCTCGGTTCCCTCGTGGATCACAGCCCGGCCTCCGGCGGAGCAGCCGCCCTGGGAAAAACCCACGTATCAATAGGAATCGGCGCCGGAGGACCAGAAGCAGGCCCATCTTCCGAGCTCCATTCCTACATCCGCCATCTCGAGCGGAAGATCGATGACCTCACAACGGTCATGGAGCGCGACCGTCACGTAAGAGATGAATTGGCAGAGATTAAACATCTCCTCCAAATCTCTCCATCTCATTCCTCCGGAAGCTGCGGCGGAAGAAAGGACCGTCGCACTTCCCCTCGCAGTCATGAAGTCGGCCACCTGCTAGAGCATAGGTCTCGCCCTTCCGCCAAAGATCGTCTCGAGTCACCCAGAGCAGCGGACACTCGAGCCCCAAGAGATGCATCGCACAGAGACCGTTCCCGCTCCCCTGTGCAACTTCGAAGGAGACCATCGGCCTTCGAAAGGCTTGGTGCTAGGAGCGTCTTTGCCTCCTCCACTCACTCGGTCCAGGTGGGCAAGGCAGGCCGGGAATCTACCCCTAGCCTCACAAGGGCGCCCAAGGGAGATGACGGCCTTGTAGAGATCCAGACCAAGGGATACCGTGAGTGCCTAAAGGGCCCCGGAGCCAGAAGCCCCATCATCACAAACCCCGCCGGGGCGCACAGCAGAAGCCCAATCACCGAGTGCCTCGAGCCCTCTGCTCGGGATAGCTACCGCCACCACCGCCAGGACTGCTTTCCCAGGAAATCGGTTAGTACTGCCCCTGATAAAAAGGAATATGAACGATTGGACAAACTTGTCCCCAAGAAGCGTACAGCGACTGAGCGTCCAGACGGTCCCGACCGTTCGATCCGACCTCATCGCGACGCACGACTCACGACCTCTCCCTTTACAAGAGAGATCGACTCGGTTACCCCACCCAAAAGATTCACCCAACCCAAGTTTGCCAAGTACGATGGCAAGACCGAGGCGTACACCCACTTGGTTCAATATAAACTCGTCATGTCTTTGTTTCTTCGGAATGAACCCTCGGACGACGCCTTCTTATGCAAAGTGTTTCCTGTGAGTCTCGGTAACCTAGGTCTCACCTGGTTCAATCAACTCCCGGCTCGGTCAATCTCCTCATTTGATTCTCTCTGCGATGCCTTTATGGCTCGATTCGTAACAAGCAACAAACATGAGAAGGAGATAGATTCCCTCCTAGCCCTCCGCAAGAGAAATGATGAAACGCTTCGGCAGTACGCCGGTCATTACTGGGAGCTGTTCAATGAGATAGAAGGCTGCGATGGCGTCATCTCTGCCCGAGGATTCAAGCTCGGTCTTACCTCCCAAGATGAGCAAGTCTATGACGACCTCGCTCGCCATAAGCCAAACTCAATGAAGGACCTTATGACTCGTATCGAAGGTTGGTGCCAGCTCATTGAATCGAAGGCAGAGAGAGGTATCGGGAAGCCGACAAATTCAAAAGCAACAAACGCCTCGGCCTCCACACCGGTTCCCCCACCTGTCTCAGCTCCAAAGAAGCAGGTTAATACCATCAAGCAGTCACCGAGAAGAGGACCGAAGCCCAGCGATTTCAACGCTGAGAAAACCATCTTCACCATACCAATCTACCGAATCATCGATCAAGTGAAGGATCAGCCCTTTTTCTCCTTCCTAAATCAAAAGATGGGAACCGAAAACGGCAAAATCAAGAATCCCATTGTGCGATGCAGCTACCATAGCGAATAAGGTCATTTCACCACAGCATGCAAGCCCTTCAAGGCATACTTGGAGCAGCTTATTGCTAATGGCCACCTCGGCAATTTCATCGACCAGGAAAAAACAGCGGCTCGGGCACAAAGGACCGAAGCAAATACCGAGGAAGAAGTTCGGACAATCCATGTCATACACGGTCCCCTAAACCCCGAAGCCGCCCGCATCATCCGAGCTGACCTAAACGAAGCTTCCTCCTCCAAACAGGTCATGTTGGTCGGTCCCGAACAAAAGCGCCCCAGAACCGATGACGGTTCCAAATGGACGATAACGTTTACCGAGAAGGATCTCGATCGCATCCAGCTCCCCCACAACGACGCCCTCGTGGTCACGCTACGCATCGGAACTTTCAATGTCCGACGCGTCCTCGCAGACCAGGGCAGCTCGGCTGAAGTAATGTACTACTCTCTGTTCAAGGAGCTGAAGATACCCGACACCGACCTCCATCCCTCCGAAGTTCCTCTTATCGGCTTCAACGGAGCTCCTGTCTGGCCCATCGGTACGATCACTCTTCCTGTTCGCGCCGGTTCGGTAACTCTAGAAATGGAATTTGTAGTAGTTGATGTCCCAAGCCCATACAACGCCATTGTCGGACGCACCTGGTTGCATAGGCTCAAGGCAATTGCCTCCACCTATCACCAAGTGGTCCGCTTCATTGGCATTCATGGGCAACAGGAAGACTTGTACGGAGACCAAACAGCAGCCAAGAAATGCTACATCAACGCCGTCCGAAGTAACAAACAGACCTCTCGGATTAACCTCATTAAAGTCCCCGAGGCCCCAATCTTGGAAGATGTCGGTAGACCCCCCGACGACAAAACTATAGAGGACGTGGCCACCATCCCAATAACCGAATACGGTTCCCGTTTTTTCCTTGTCAGTTCCTCACTTAGTGACACTGAACGGAATGAAACGGTAGCCTTTCTCAAACATAACATCGAAGTATTCGCTTGGACCCCATACGAGATGCCTGGAATCGACCCCTCCTTCATTTGCCACGAGCTCAACATCGACCGAGCCAAACGCCCGGTCTTACAGAAGGCACCACCGTCCTCCCCTCATCATTCTGAAGCAGTTATTGAAGAAGTAAACCGACTCCTGAACGCAGGGGCAATCAGAGAAGTCCAGTACCCAAAGTGGTTGGCCAACACCGTCGTAGTCAAGAAAAAGAACGGTAAATGGCGAGTCTGCGTTGATTACTCAAACCTCAACGATGCCTTCCCAAAGGATTTCTTTCCACTCCCCCGCATTGACCAGCTCGTCGACGCCACCTCCGGTCACGAGCGTCTTAGCTTCTTGGATGCTTACCGGGGCTACCACCAAATTGCCATGAGTGAAGGCGATGTTGAGAACACGACTTTCATTACCCCCCATGGCATCTTCGGGTACCTGGTTATGCCCTTCGGCCTAAAGAACGCCGGGGCCACTTTTCAGAGAATGATTACCAAGATGTTCGAAGCACTACTAGGCGACACTATGCTGGCCTACATCGACGATATGGTGGTTAAAAGTTTGCGCGCCGGTGATCATCTTACCCACCTGGCCGAAGTCTTTGAGATACTCAAGAAACACAAGTTCCGCCTCAATGCCGAGAAGTGCGTCTTCGGCGTTAACTCCGGCAAATTCCTTGGCCATCTTGTCTCCCAACGCGGTATTGAGGCCGACCCTTCCCAGATCCTTGCTATCACTCAGCTCTCGGCCCCCCACAACAAGAAAGATGTTCAGCGTTTGACTGGCATGGCCGCAGCCCTGAACCGATTTATAAGCCGCTCCTCGGATAAATGCCAGCCATTTTTCACACTTTTAAAAGGCAGCCGACGGAGCTTCAACTGGACAGAAGACTGCGACCGAGCCCTACAACAACTCAAGGAATACATTTCCAAAGCTCCCCTCCTCGTCACTCCTCGGGACCAAGAGGACCTGTTCCTCTACCTTGCTGTCTCTCAGCACGCTGTCAGCTCGGTCCTCGTTCGACAGGAGAATCGGGATCATCAGCCAATCTACTATTCCAGCAAGACAATGACTCCAGCCGAGACGCGTTACCTACCATTAGAAAAGCTCGTCCTTGCCCTCGTCTCAGCATCCAGGAAGCTCGCTCCCTACTTCCAGTCTCACCGTATCATCGTCCTTACCGAATTCCCCCTCAAGTCTCTCCTGCGGAAGGCCGACCTTTCTAACCGCATCTCACAGTGGGCCGTTGAGCTTGCAAACTTTGAAATCCACTTTCAGCCTCGGACAGCTATCAAAGCTCAGGTGCTTACCGACTTCATCGCCGAGCTCACACCGACCAACACAACCGCTCCGGTTCCCACCCCAAGCACCGAAGCATTACTTCAGGCCAACCCTAGCACAGCATGGCAGCTCTTCCATGGAGATGTTTGGAAAATGTACGTCGATGGCGCTTCCAACAGCCGAGGCGCCGGTGCTGGCATCGTCCTCCTCTCACCCTCCGGTGTTCTGCACGAAAGCTCAATCTTTATTAACTTCCCAGTCTCCAACAACGAGGCCGAATATGAAGCATTAATCTCCGGACTCAAAACTGCCGAAGCCATTGGCATCGAAGAGCTTGTGGTTTACAGTGATTCGCAATTGGTAGTCAACCAGCTCTCCGAAGAATATGAAGCTGGGGACGATCGCATGCGTACCTACCTCAGCGCCGCAGTCCAGCTCATTCAACGCTTCAAAGCAATCAGAGTCGAGCACATCTCTCGGGAACAGAACGCCCACGCCGACGCCCTTGCAGGACTCGCTTCGGCATGCTCATCCTCGGAACACCGTTCTATTTCCTTTGATTCCATTGACAAGGCCAGCTTCGAGCTTGAAGAACTAAATAAGGAGATACTCAACATAGAGCTCGGCCCAAGCTGGATGGACGAAATTGTCCTTTACCTAAGAGATGACTCTCTCCCAGCTGACAAAAAGGAAGCTCACCGACTCCGAAACAAAGCCGCTCTCTTCTGGCTGAACCCCAACGGCAAGTTTTACCGAAGATCATTTACCGGACCATACTTATTGGTTGCACACCCCCATCAAGTCCAGGGGATCATTGAAGAGCTTCATGCTGGCGACAGCGGCTGCCACTTCGGTGGATGGTCCCTGGCCCACCGAGCCCTCACTCAGGGGTATTGGTGGCCAACAATGAAGAAGGATTTAGAAGAGTTTGTCAAGCGTTGCAAAAAGTGTCAGATGTTCGCTCCCATTATCCATCAACCGGCCCGGGACTTCAGCCCCCTCACCAGCCCCTGGCCCTTTTCCCAATGGGGAATGGATATCATTGGAAAACTCCCAGTTGCTCCGGGTGGATTCAAATTCCTCCTAACCGCAACTGATTATTTCTCGAAATGGGTCGAAGCCGAGCCCCTTGTCACCATCGAGGAAACAGACGTCATCCGCTTTGTATGGCGAAACATCATCTCTCGTTTCGGTGTACCGTTCGCCATAATTACAGACAATGGTAGGCAGTTTACAAAACAGAAGTACCGAGCCTTGCTTGACGAATATGGTATTAAATGGGACACTTCTACCCCGGCTTACCCACAAGGTAATGGTCAGGCCGAGGCTGCAAACAAGGCTATCTCATTTGGACTCAAGCGACGACTCGAGTCACGACGGGGAAAATGGGCCGAAGAGCTACCTAGGGTCCTCTGGGGCTACCGTACTACTCCTCAGCGTTCCACTGGTCGCACGCCCTTTTCTTTAGCATTTGGCATGGAAGCGGTCATCCCACTCCAAGTCGGACTTTCAACAATGCGCACGGAAAATTTCGAAGAGTCGGTCAATGATAACAGCATTGCCTCGGACCTTGATCTAGCAGAAGAAGAGCGGGAAAACGCAAGAATCAAGCTCGCCTCCTACCAGCAGGAGGTCGCAAAGGTTACAACTGAAGCGTCCGCCTCAGGTCATTTAAGCTCGACGACCTTGTCTGGAAAAAGGTGGTGGAGAAATTCAAGAAGAGAAAGCTCATGCCCAATTGGGAGGGCCCCTACCGAGTCCTCAAGCACCTCGGATCAGGAAACTACAAGTTAGAAAAGTTGGATGGCTCCCCCATTGCCAAAACCTGGAATGTTAACAACTTGAAAAAGTTCTATGGGTAGAGTTCGGTTACCGAAGCCCACTTAGTTTTTATTCCGTTGCACTCTCTTTTAACCAAGTTTGGAACGCAATTTGCTTATGTATTATCAGTACCTCAAGATTAAATGAGAATCCCTACTTTGGCACCATTGGCACGAGTTTTTGCTATTTACATTACTCACTCGGTCCGTTCTTGCCCGGACCGTTTTAATCCGACTTCAGGGATATTGCTCCCCCATAGTGTTCACCTCGGGCAAAATTCCCACCAAGTCATCCTGACCTCTACGGTCATCTGGATTTCTGGTCACCCGTTTTAAGGACACTCGGCCTCCCCCCAGAGCCCCTTAAACTGACCCGCCAGAAGCTCCGCACTGCTCGGACTCGCTGTGTTACGAACCTATGGTGCAAACCATATCCCCTCGTAATCCCGGCCTACATCTTCTAGCAGTAATACGGCCTCGAGTTCACTCACTAGACTCTCCCACCAAACGAACGGGCATACAAGCCCAAAACTTCGTTAAAAAACTGATCCTAATTCGGTCCCTACCGACCCTCCTTAAAGCAGGGGCTGCGGATCCAAACCACTTGATTATCTTTTTTACGATTGGCAAAATGCTTCGGTTAATGCTTCGGTCACACTTGGTTTTAAATTTTTTTTTTTCAAGTTTCACCAAAGCAGGGGCATCATAACCTAGGGAGCAAGCCAATCATTCAAAGCATTCCAAAGATAACATTCAAGAAAAGAAAGCATTCATTTACAGAACTATGGGTTTGAACAAAAGTTGCTGCTTCAATATCAAATATTTACAGAACTCTGGAACAGCGAACTCCTAAATGTCTGGAGCTGTCCAGCCAAAAGTTAGAATTCAAAGACAACAAAAAAAGAAGCTATCCTAAGAGCAAGCTAGGTGGTCGAGCTGGTCCTCGGGCGCAGGAACATTCGGATCGGATTGATTCCCAGGGCCTTGGTCCTCGGACGCCGGCTCCACCACCTCCTCCTCTTCTTCTGGAAGGACTAGCTCCTCGGGAGGCACCTCGGGAAGGGTTCGGAGATCGGAGTCATCCGGGAGATTGAGTTTCCTCAACAAGGCTTCATGGCCGTACCGAAGGCCATCCAAGAAACGGTCTCGGTGCAGCTCGGCCTCGATCTCCCGAACCTGCTTCTTGTACTCTACTCCGGCGGCATCCCAGCCTTCATCGTAGCCCCTCTTCCTTGCGAAGTCAACCTCTGTGGCCCGGGTGACTCGCAACGTGTTGGCATCCTCCTTGGCCTTGGCGGCTCTGGCTTCTGCCTCCACTCTCTCCCTGTCGCACCTTTGAAAGTCCGCCAGGTAGAGATTGCATGTCTCCCGAGCCAGCTTGAGATCTTCTTCCTTCCGAGCCAGCTCCCGAGCAAGCTTGTCGTTCCTCTCTTCCTGCTTTTTGCATCGGTCATTGATCGCCAATGCCCGAGCTCCAGCCTGCAAACAGAGAAATATATGAGATCCAACTAGTGCAAACTTCAAAGATTGAAGAAAATAAAGTGCAAGCCATCAACTTACAGTGAAGAGGGCCTGAGCCATCTCGGCCGTAATGTCCTCGGTCAAGCCGGTGACAGCCCGGACGTCCCTAGGAAGAATGCTTCTTTGGAGCATCCCGAAGGCCACACCGAGGTTCTTGACACTATCGGCATGGTGGATCGGCCGGCCAGCAAAATGCTTGAACTCGGGAGCCCAGGGGAGTTCCCTTGGGTTGACCCAAGAACCTTCCTCCTCCCCACTGGTTCCCCCCCGGGGCTCCCCTTGCTCCTCTTCGATCAGGATGGTCTCCTGACCCTCTTCTCCGGCCCCCTCCTCTCGCCGAGGCCTCTTCTCCGGGGGCTCCTGTGGTGAGACCGGGGGCGCCCTTGAAGTCCCGGCACCAGGAGTACCGGGGACCGTCCCCCTGCCTCGACCAGCGGGCCTTCGGCGCCTAAGATTCAAAACTTCTCGGGTTCCAGTACCCGGCATCTCTGCACTCAAGCCGGTCCTCTCCGGTGTCTCTCGACTGATCTCCTCCCGTATAACCCCCCGAGGCGCGGATGTGCTACCCTCGGCCTCCTCTCCTGCCCTCCTCTCTCCCCTTCCTGCTCCTCTGCCGGCTCTCCCTCCTCGGCCTCGTCCTCGGCCTGCCCGCGGTACCCCTTGCTGCCTCGGTTTCTTTTTCAGAAAGCACGAGTAAGTAGGGACGTACCCAAGTAGCTCTGGAGCGTATCGGCTGGTGATCGGGATGGCATACGCTGCTGAAATCCGGGCTCGGTCTGCTCTCTCCCGAAGCCGCTGAACAATTCCCTCAGCTGCAAGGCAAAACAAAAACGAATGATTAGCACAAAGTACGCAGAGCATAAGCAAAAAACATAAGTATTTACAGATGAGAAACTTCTACCGACCAGGAGCCCCGGTCCCGTATTGCACCCTCGTAGTGGTGTCAACGTTTTCCCCGGGCCCGAACATAAAATTCCCGGTCACCGAGACGTAGATATTAGCCCACTCCTCGGAGTCGGGAAGTCGGTCGACGAGGAATGTATCGTACCCTGTCCTGCAGGAGAGGTAGTACCGACTGCTCTCCCGGTTAACTCCTAAGAGGTACACTCCGAAGAGCTCCTCAACTCCGAAAGTTAGGTTGAACTGCCTCCTCAGTTTAATGATGCTTGTAATGATTCGGTAGGAGTTTACTATAAGCTGTGAGAAGGTGAGAGAAAGGGTTCGGAGGACCCGTCGGACAAATTGGTGGAGGGGGAACCTGATCCCTCCCTCAGTAATCGCCATTAAGGGAAAAATCAATTCCCCCGGTCGGTGAGGGAGGGTCTTAGGGTTGTTCTCGGGGAGAAGTCGGATCTCCACGTCCGAAGGGTAACTATAGACCCTTCTGAACTCGGCAAGGGCAGCCGGAGTCCCATTGAAGTATTGGTGGAGATAGGGGCACGGCCTCATCGGCCTCCTTCGTCCTCGGATTTCCTCCGGGGCGTCGGCAAATGGGCCCGGACCATGGCCGGAGGTGCTAGGAGCTTCCATTTCCAAGGGGGCAAAGGATGTAACTGGGCGTAAGGGTCTGGAAGGGTCCGAAGGCTCGATGATGTCTAAAGGCAGTCGGTAAACAGCTTGGGCGCGACACTCCACAAAGATCTCTTCAAGCTCGGCATAAGTGTTGCTACTGGTACTATCCGAAGAGACTTCAATGACCATTCGCCCCTTCCTAGCAAAAGATGTGCAAAAACCCGTTAGCTATGTGCCCAGGGAAAAGCAGCACGACCTAGTAATAAAGGGGGCGGAACGGTCATCACTCTTCGGAATATTTCAGGGAATCTCTCCCCGGGGGAGGTCTCCGAGGCCAATAATTGTTCCTATAGTCTCGGGTTGAAGATTGGCCTCGGGAAGAATATAGGCCTCGGGTCGAATTTGGGTCTCGGTAAAACTATGAACAACACAGAAAAAACGCCCAGCGCCGCCGCAGGACGAACAACGGCGAGCGGCGGAGCAGTAACGACGCATGAAAAATGTGGATCGTATTAAAACAAAACTCGAAGGAAATAATCGAAGCATAGAAGCCAGACATTGAAGATCGACTTATCTGAGATTTGTGTCAAAGATCTGCTCCCAAAACGCTCAAAAAGCTTGATCAAAGGCTTGAAACAGATGGCAACGGCGGTTCGACTTCGGAAGCAGAGAGAAGGTAGTCATTCGTTCTCTGGCCCATCTATTTATAATGGGAGAGATGGGGATCTGCGCGGGAAACGAAGCGTTGTGTACCGAGCCGTCAGATCTCTGACACATGTAGCCATCGAACGACCAGAATTGAGGGGTCTGCGCCGAGGACTGGCGCCGAACGAACGAACCATTGGTATAATGACGCGTGTCACCGAAGCAACGTTTCGTACTAATCAACTGACACGACACGTACCGAAACAGCCTTTCCATCCCGGGACCTCGGCGATCGCTGACACGTGGCTTTCACTACTGGTGTAGGATGAGTGGGGTTTACCGAGGCGAGAACTCTCATCAAGATCTGATATTTCAAGACCCTGAAGCAGGGATGCAAAGCTCCAGGGGCTTGAGGGGCTATTGTGGAGGTTTCGGTTATGACCTCGGTAAATAAGACTCCCGATAACCGAGGACTTGTGGTTGAAATGATCTTTAGTCCTCCACAGGTAAGTCCTTGAAGATACACTCACTTTCACCAACTCGGTATAGATCCTCCTGTTATCACTTCGGTTAATGACCGAGATATGCGTTCCGTTGAGATCTCTTGAAAGAATGTAACCTAGCAGGAGGGGACCAAGGGCGCCACGTGGCAGATAGGACCACCATGGCCATGTGCTTCGTAACCGCCTTATCCAGTGCATCACCTATGACGTCACCGAGGGCGGTTACCTAAGCGTGACTCCCACGTGCTTCCTTGGAGGCCAAGTAAACATAGGTCTATAAATATGAAGGGATTCTAACCTAAAGAGGTACGCCATTCTACCCTAACCCTAGACCTAAACCTCTCTCCCTACATCTAACTTGATCGTCGGAGGGTCACTGGGCCGTCCAAGCCCTAGTGACTGGTTGCAGGTTCCCAGGCGGGCGAGCGGAGCAACGGAAGAGGAGTATTAAGCCAGGCGAAGGTCCCTCCAAATCTGAACCCCGACACAGATTACATAGACTGGTGTTACATGTATTAATATCATAGCACTTACATTACCAAATTGTCATAATACGTCGTTTACGTTTCAAGGGCGTTGTCTCTAGCTAGACACCTTGCGAGCTGCTGTCGACCCTCAATATAGTCGGAGAAGTGGCAAACCAAATAGTGTATCTCACCTGAATTTGTATCTCACCTGAAAATTATAACTGCAATTAATCAATGAATTACTTTATAACAATATGGAGTAGTGTTGATAAACCAAATAGTGGGGTGGGGTCTCCCAAAATCAAGCTATAGGTACGTATACACACACAATGAATTAATATATAGTTGAAGGAATTACTAACAAACAACTGTACAGCAGCGTCCCAATTTTGCTTTATTTTGGTTCCTTTACTAACCAAACCCAATCACATCAATCTGTCCCCCGAAACTATGCGAATTCCTCATTGGCAACATCACACACCCTCTTCAGTGGGTCCCCTTCAATTTGCTCTCCTCGTATATATATTAAATGATTTTTTAATTGTTGCTTTCACTTCGCTAGTTAGCTGGTTAATTTAATACTTATTAGGCACTAATTAATGTCGTACACAATTAATTTAATACCCTAACCATACATTTGTCGATAAAATTAGTTAGAGGGAGTTTAGGCAATTGGTCAATGAAGATAGATATTAGTTCGATCTGATCAGTACGCACGAGTTGGACGAGGTCCAATAGTTCGCCATGACATATCTTTGGTGTCAGTCTTACGGAGAATTTTTAAAAGACCAATCATACTTTTTACAAGCGAAGCAGCTCCCTTTTTAAAGTTGGAGCAAAGCCCCAGACATATTCACATTATCATGTCACATAGATATGTTTAAGAGTCATAAAGAATATTCCACCTTGCGATAATTGTGAAAACATAGAATAGATTTATAATTCTAGATAACATTTTTTTGATGAGTAATTTTAGATTTTATATATATATATATATATATATATATAATATACATTTTGAATTCTAATGAAATATGAGTAGATCTTTGTTTGCTACAAATTGCGAAATTATAAATGAAGCTACAACGAAAGTTAGAAGTGTTTGTTTCACAAACCTAAAATTTACTAGTAACTTTTAAGTGACTTAGAATTCACAATATGTTTTCAAAACCAATTGAAAGACAGTTTCTCCAAATTCAAATTTCATAAGCTACTTTTCCGCTTCTAGCAATATTTCATTGACGACATTGCACGTATTGTATGCTGATTAATTAGCTTCAATACTTGTGTATAACCGGTCGGATTGCAGCCCACTGGTAAACAAGTCACCCTTGTATGGTTTTAGTTTTGAAAGTTGCAATTTTGACATGTTTGTAATTGTACGTCTGCTTGTCCCTTGTAATCTAGCTAGGGCAATTGTACATGAATCACGGTACTTGGTGGGAGACAGTAGCTTTTTATGGGTCTGTCATGGTACCTACCTGTCACAAATTTGAAAGGTCGATCGGGGAAGGTTGTTAATTATAACTGGGTAGAAACGAAAAACACTTTTGAATATAATTAGGTCTTTCGTCCATTCATTTTGTCAAACGAATTATAGAAATCTAACCTGCCGGGTAAGGCAAAGCATGGAAGTCGAAGTGTAATTAAGTCAACAAGTCAACGTACAAGTAAACGAAAAAGAAATTTCGTGTTGACTACGTTGACAAGTCCCCTGGTATCCAACCACACAGATTGAATAGTCTTAATTACTATTTGTGGAGATATTTGAGGTCGATCATGCGCGTTCAAAAGTGTTTTGGATGGTCTAGATTTTAAACAAACGTTAAATTCTTCTACGAAAAAATTTGTTTAAAATCCGGACCGTCCATAAACTTTTGGACGTGCGGGATTCAGCACTGTAAACTTAAAATTACGAAAAGCTTCGTAAAAAAGTTTCTCTTATTTGTGGACATTTTTGTTCACCGCGGTGGGGAGGTATAAAACAATAGAACCGTTGCCACCGACCGACCACACACCAAACCAACGGGCACGCAGATGATCTGACCATTCCAGGTTTCGCCTGGATGATTCGAGCTGTTCAATAATTAAAAAAAAAAATTGAATGGGTCTTGTGAAAAATCAGCTCAATCCGATATGTGTAGGTACTTGATCAAATCTTCTATGTTTTCCATTCAAATTACAGAATCCTGAATATCTAAATGGAAAAATAAAAGAATATTGGATTGAACACCTACACATATCGGATCGAGCTGATTTTTCTTAGAACCCACTCGTTATTGTTTTAAAATTATTGAACAGTTCGGATCATCCACGCAGGACCGAGAATGAGTCCTGTACTATTACATTTTTTCTATGTAGACGATACGAATCGTAGGAATATAAATATTGTATCGTAGATTTTTAGCAACGATGCATGACACTAAAGTGGTGACCCCTCAATAATTTAAATGGGATTTAAATGCGAGTCGTTTTGTTTTTTTTTTTTCTCGGCAAAATGAAACTTTTATAAAAACCTCAAAAAAGGTTACATCGAGGGACTCGAACATGGAGAAACACATATGCTCGAACAAAACAAGAATAAAAAGGACCAAAAATAAAAAGCCCTCCAACAGAAAATTGGATGGCAAAGCATCTTACCACCCAAACCAACTTACAACTTCAACACCCTAACTTAAAAAAAGCGAGACGTTTTGTTGATGTAGAGAAAAGAAAAGAATCTCTTCCTATATCTTTTGTGACTTTCTACGTGCATCTATCATGGTAGATCTGGTTTTTGACATGATGACTGATTATTCAGAGGTGCTCGAGTGCCGCCACGTGATACTCTAAAGCCTTTATCCATTTTATATTTGTATAGGGTTCATACCTTTAGTATTGAAATAAAAAAAATGTGTGATAGATAAAAGAATATTGGGGCGGACCCCGTTAGTTTTGGGATTTCGGATTTAAATTTATAGGTAATGAGTGTAGAAAGAAATAGAGTAATGATTGAGAATATGAATAATGATTGGAGAGAGATAGAGAAAAAAAATGAAAGTAATGATTAAAAAGAAATAGAGTAATAATTAAAATCTAAAATCGAAAACCCTTAAAGGAACGGAAAAAGTCTCCATAACGTCACTAAAAAATAAAATAGGAGTACATCACTGAAAATATCATTCTCGTTATCAATAAAAAGGAAAAACAAATAAATTTCTGAAGTACGTACCAAAAAAAAGAAAAGAAAAACAAATAGTAGGAATATCATTCTCCACAACATATCATCATAAGTTGTGGAGTACCCCACCACCATGTGCCAAGATTCTTTAATTTGCAACTAATGCATTAAACAATGTACGTACCCTAATTTTTCTCATTAATTAATTAATCTTATCAATTGATCACCGGACTCAAAGCCTACACCTCTCTATATACTGTATATTTCTTGCCAACCAAACAAGGCATCAGTACTTAGACGTACAGTTTAATTACTCAAAGAGTTGAGCACTTCTCTTGAAACAATGGCTTCCTGATTCAAATGTGACGAACTTGCCATTAATGGCTCATTGTATACATTGGTGGGATTAGCGGAAATTAAAATTAATGAGTTAGCAACTAAAATGGGTTTGATGTCTCTCCAGAGACTCTAACCCCAAACTCCCTTTTGAAAATCTAAAGATCGATACATCCAAATAGAAGAGAAGACACATCTTAATTTTGAGATATCAGCGTTTCCTCCACTCTTAATGTAAGCAATTATTCATAAAGTACGAATTTAGACTCTTTGTCAATTGATGATTGTCCGTGTTCTAAGCGGATTTAAAGTAAGGGAAAAATTTGCTTTCACACTGCGAGTACTTTGAGCCAAAAGTGTATGTCTACCACTCAACATTCTCCCCTCACCGTTCAAAAGTTTGGAGGTCTGAATTTTAAAAGACTCTTCCACGAAAGAATTATGGACCTGAAAGAGTTTTTCTAAAATTCGAACCATTAATTACTGAAACGGACGGTGAAATGTTAAGCGGTGGACATAGCACCGTTGTACTCTGAGCGAGTTTCACTTACAGCTGTTCAGCTTCAATGTCAGACATGACTTGCAACTCTGTATTGTTTGGTAATGTGATTAAAAGGCTCCATTCTTATAAGCTTAACATCTTTCTTTTTCGTTTTTTATGTTTTGTTTGTTTTTTTGGAATTTTTGTTAGATTCCCGTAATATTTTTCGGATTACTCATCCGTCTTGGCGAGAGAAGTCTAAAAAGTAAAAAATTATGACAAAAACAAAAAAAAAGTTGACTAAAGATGAAAAAAGTATTATACTGTTGTCTTATTTATCTAAAATGCAATCTTATTTAAATTTTTTCAACATCAGTCCATGGAGTATTATACTTTTCTAATTCGTCTTGTCGATAAACGATTAACCTCAAAAATTATGACGAAAAACTAAATAAAAGGTTACGAAAAGTTTAAAAAAATTGAAATAAGTTTCATACTTATATAAGTTTACAATAACGCAACTTAAGACCTTGTTTGAAACATGGATTTGTGAAGAGTAAAGAATGGGGAAAATATATAATTTCGAGTATGCTTTCTTTTTGTTCTCTCTTTCGTTTCACTTTTTTTTTTTTTTTAAAGAATAGCGATATCATATATCAAATCAAAATTAATAACAATGATAGGCTAGCTCACGGTGCTCACCCATGGCTTTGGGTTGGAGTCAAATTAAGCGGGTCCGTTCTTATCATTGGAAATAAGTGGAGATCGATGTCCCAAAAGAGTGATCTGTCATTCCAATCTCAAGCAATGTTACGTGCAGCTAGCCCCGTTTGAGATATGTTACGTGTGGCCACTTTTTTATTCCTATGAGGAGGTGATCAATCTTTCATTTCACTTGACTTCATGAATTTATCCAAGCACTCCATGAAAGAAAGAGAGATGAAAAAGCGAGAAAAATAACAATATTCGACGTCCTTCAACTCTGAGTTTGTTCATGTTTTGGGATCGATAACGGAAAAAAAAGAAAAAGGAAGACCATATATATATATATATATATATATATATATATATGTAGAATATTATTTTCATTCTGCAATTTATTTCGTTTTTTCCTTTTCATCCTTAGTTTCAGTTTAAGTCGTAGTATTTTTCGTCTTTACATGGAAATTGAACGTACAATCGAATATATTTTATTTTCTTTACTTTACTTTATCTTTTCAAGAAGTTATACTTTAATAATTTCCTGGAAATTGTTTTGACAGAAGTAGAAGACTCTTCTGGTCAAAGTAAAATTACTACTAATTTCGAAGATGAATAAACAACAGTCAAACCAAATATTCTATGAACTCGATCGAGACTGGACTAAGTCAAATCGGAGAACAAATATATATATTGTAATTGGTTTGTACGTACATATGTACATGCCTAATTTTCTCCAAATTATAATTAGTAATAAATGATCAGAGGCATTAATTGAGCAACTGCTAGCAATCAGATGTGGACGCCTCAAAATAATGTTCACTAGCTTAACAGTACATGATTGCAATTTTTACCGACAAATTAAGAGAAACTTGAATTAATCAAAATAAAATAGTAACACAATGGAGAAATAGCTTGGTGGTGTTTGGGAGCCAACTTTTTCTTTTTTAGATTTTGCAGAATAAATAAGATGACAAATAAAATTAATTCTCTTATTACTGTACGTGTACACTAATTTAGTCTAATTATATAAAATAGTTATATACTACTACTAAATTGGTGTATATCTCAATAAAAAAGAGGAAGAAAGAGTCATAGCCACACCATTCGGGTGTATCAATAGAAGAATCAAGCAATCTATCGTGCCCCTAAAACTATCAACACCGCGGCATGTAAACCGTTGGTGTGTGTGTGTGTGTATATATATATAATAAAGAGTAGGCAGTGTATGCGTACGTTCAAGTCAAGTGAAGAGCATGTCAATCGGGTAGGTCAAAGGCGATTCTCTAATCTGGGGAGAATCAAGAGGAACCTAAGCGAGGCCAATGAGTGATATGAACAAAAAAGCTCGTTTATATTGTGGATTGCATATTATAGATTCTTGCATTATGATAAGAATTTGTAAACTTGTTAGAATGATCGATATGCTGAGAATATGTTCTACGCGCAGAAGGCATTTACGAGTGAAAGCATAATTATAATTAATCTTAAAAGCTTATATAGGGGTGATTTTTTGATTCTACATTACAGTTCTTTTCTCAAAATAAATATATTTTGAATCCATTTTAATTATGATCCGTGGCGAAACACTTGAAATGAAATTCTGCACAATGCCGAATGCAAATAATGACCTTGCCAAACATGCACCCTCGATCTAAATAGTCTGGGTAAAGGATGAAAAACTCCAACCCTAAAGCTTAATTCAAGCATGGTTGAACTGAAAAAAATAAATTGATGGCACTAGTAACTAAGGATAATTTTTTTTTTTTTTTTTTTTTGTATATAATAGATTTTTTTGGATTTTTTAATATTTTTTTGAACTTTTTAGGCTTTCGATCTTATACTTGTACTTATATATATATAAATAAAACTAAAAAATTGATGCAAGACTATAAAAATTATACTCCCTTCGTCCCTAAATAAGCGTCCAGCACGCAAAACTAGACTTTCAAAAAGATGCATTTGTTTCGTTTAAAAAATTAATTTTTTTCACAAATCAATAGATAGCAATGAGTTTTACTATTAGATTATGAAAACAAATTAAATTTTTTAATAAAAAATATGCATGTTTTGTAAAGCCTAGTTTTGTGCGCCGGACACTTATTTAGGGACGGAGAGAGTAATAGATTAAAATTTACCAAAAAATAAGGTAGGTCAAATTTCCTCTAATGTAGATAGGGAGGTAGTTTTTTTCCTCTTTTTTTATTTATTTTTTATTTTTTAACTATCTATACGAATTAGAGGGCCCCACCATGTGCTAGGATTCCAATTTCCCAAAACTTGAAGCACACTTTAATCGATCTGATTTTGTTCTCTTCTTCAAGTTTCTCCACAGTACTCTTCTTATTATATACTGTATGTATGTATATATACCATCCCCGCTACCAAATGCTAGGTACCCCAAAAGAGTACTCAGAAATTATCTCAAATTTAAAAATCGATGGTTCAAATTCATTTGAAATCAATCTGGACCATCGATTTTTAAATTTGGGGTAATTTCTGGATACTCTTTCGGGGTACATAGAATTTTCCATCCTAATTAACTTGTCTTATGTACTATTTCCATTCCCACAACTCACAACTACTTGAGCCAATACCAACTTACAGCTAGCTAATTCAACCTGCAACTCTCTCTCTCTCTCTCTCTCTCTCTCTCTCTCTCATATTTTTTATTGTGTCAACGAGACTTTGAGAACTTAAACAGCTCACATGTCAGCTAGAATATATACTACAGTAGATGGATAGGTTAGTTAAGAACTTGGGAATACCAGACCAACTGGCTCAAGATAGTAGATGGATAGGTTTCGTCAAAGTTAAATTTGCATGATACTAATTCCCAAATCTATTCGAAAAAACCGCAGAAAGTTTAGGTAATCTATTATGCTAGCTAGCTATAAAAGTCGACACCAACTATTAGGGATGATTTTTTTAGAACTTTTCAGTTGAATCGATGAGGTTAATTTAAGAAGTGGAGTATAATTAATTAAGATAAAATGCTTAAAACAGCCCACTGGACAGTCGTTCTAGTTTAATAAGTGTGAAAATGTATAACAATGTGTAAAAATGTATAATACTAATATAAAAGGTTCATTACAGTCCATTTTCTTTTTCTATCTTTTTTTAGCTTATTGAAAACCCACTAGGATCTTGTTTTTAAATATAGGGTAAGAGGGTTTTTTTTTTTAATATAAAAAAAAAAAAAAGAGAGAGACCTCATCCAGTACACAAGGCTCCATGCAAACAACTAATTAGGGAAAGTACACTTTCCTCAAGTTTCTATGAAGATAGTTATTTTCAATAAAAATAGTGTCTCAATCTTTGTAAGATTCGTAGTTAATACTGTATCTGTTACGTACTCAAACACTTGCCTCCTCAATGCTGATGGTGATGGATAACAATCGCCTCTTCTATCAGTTAAATTTAGAATATTGTGTTGATAAAAAAAAATTAACAACCCAACACCCGGAGTAGTGAGCTGGCCACCGAGCCAATAGATCTGATTCGTCATTGAACCGTCACCGTAAAACCGCCTTCTTTTGTCCGAGAAACTCTCAGATTTGAGATCGAGAAAAACCCTCACTGAAAAGGAGCGATCATTATATTTGAAGCAATAGAAGCCATATATAACTAAGGAGGAGGGAAAACATTCATCGAGCTAGGGTAAAACCTTACCCTTCCGCCACCACATAATGGTGGTGAAAACCTTATGGGAGGGAGGGGAAGGAAGAGAGACGTACGGCTAGCTAGGGGTTTTTTTTTTTAGAGAGAGATGCTATATATGGGTCATTTATTTGTTCAATTACTTTTAATATGCTAAAAATGAAAGCTAGCACGGTATCCCAAAAATGGATTTTATATACACAAATCTCGAATTATCATAAATTTGTTAGGAATGAGAACAAGTGAAAGGAAAATGACAGAGAGGAAAGCTATAGTAACTTGTATATATAGTTTCTTGACTTAGTTACCTTTTGTGTCTTTTTTAATACAGTATATATAAATGAAGGAAACTGATAGAATTGGTGGAGGGGGGGCGGGGAATAGATGGGCCGTGGCCCATCGAAAAAAAATCAATTAAGAGGGCCGATGAGATTGTGCTGCAAGAAAACAGGAGGGAATGGAAGAGCTGGATATATATTGGCCATGGGTAGGTCTAAAACTCTTTGTTGACTTAACGCAGGCCCGCGATGGACAGTTAGCAAATATGACATTTTTTTTTTTTACATGTAGTGTTAACAAGCCGAAAAAAATGTAAGTTAAATTTTTTTCTTTTTTTTGTTGGGGAATGTAAGCCAATCACGAGTACAGATCGATGCAAACAGTTCGTGTTAATCGTCTTTTGAGAAGCAAAAAAAAATTCACCAAATCGACTACTCTGACTTTAGAATTCTACGTAAGGACCGAAACCAAAAGACAATTCTTGTTAATCAAATCGACCTGTTGAGCATTTAGGCAGTTCGATCTGGTTCTGTGTGATCAATCGGTTTGGCCTCAAAGTTTGGAGAAAATAAGATGGGAAAATTTCAAACCAAATTAAATAGGGAGAGCATATGATACACACACATATAAGAAATAGTGTACACATGCACTTTTGTAACTTACCCTATTAGTTGTCATTTAAAACTAAAGTGTTTGGGTAGCTTACATGCATTCGGTAATTCTGGGGTCAATTCATTATTCACTAGCTGGTGGCCGTGGGATCCCTATTAAAGCTAAGACAAAACGCCATAGAGATTGGCCCCAAAAAATTGATAGCAACTTGGAGGTTTCAAACTTGAATACTACATAGGAGAGAGCACACTACAAGAAAACATTTAAGAGGTGACGAAAAACTCATCTTCAAAGGGTCAGATTTCGTCGCCAACTTTCGTCACTGAATGTTTGGCAAAAGACCCTGGCGGCGAAAAAAAAATTCCTGTCACCCATTTTTCATTTTGGCAACAAATTTTTTCATCGTCTATTTGGACTAATTTGCGACAATTAAAATTCCAGTCACCCATTTTTCATTTTGGAAACAAATTTTTTCATCGTCTATTTGGACTAATTTGCGACAATTAGGGGACAAAAAATTACAGTCGCCGATTTTTTCGGTTCATATTTGTAATATCGTTTCTTTAACTTCAAAAGTTTAAAAAACCGGTAAAATCTCTTTCAACTGTTGCTATGTAAGCTCTTCGTTTCCACTGGGTTTCGAACGCGCAACCTTCCGCGTGTAAGACATAACACCCAACCACCACGCCAAGCCATTGTTCTAGTAAAAGCTTGGAAATATTTAGTATATATACTTTTTTGATTCTTTTTTCCAAAAACAAATACATTATTGCCTTTTTGTTTTTGTCTTTTTTTAAAAATAAGAGTCTTCTTATCTTTCTGTTTCAAAATATGATTTTTAATTTGCTTCTTTTGTTTTTCTTTTTGATTAATAAAATTAGATGTCATTAAGATTATTTTTTTGTTATTTTTGGTGGCCCCTAACATGATAGCTTGGTATTTTGGCGAAATAATTGAAATCCATCTATATTTGAACTTGGGTTTGAAAAAATTATGTAATACTAAAAAATGGAAAATATGTAGGGGTGTTCATGATTTGCCAGTGGACCCTTTAATTTTGTTTTTGGTTTCTTTTGTCCACTGTTTTTTAAGTGAAATTATGGTTAAAAATTAAGTGTTCCAATTTTTAATCCGTTTGAACCGGTGCGAAGATTTTATTTTTTTGATCATTTTATCCTAAAGGGCTATAATTAATTTTTGGCTATAGGTCTTTCAATTGGAGCCTTAAGGGAGTCATAAAACTAATAAATGAAGAGTAGTCGACGAAAAATTAAATTTCGTGTAAAAAGTGGCGAGGAAATTGTAAATTCGTTGCTAATCTGTAATGTTTTGCGACAAAATCACAATTTTGTCGCCAATTTTTTCAACTTGGCGACGAATTTACATTTTCGTCGCCGACAAAATTGGTTTCGAAAATTAGTTTTTCATCATCAATGTGTACTATTTGCGACGAAAATGAATTTCGTCACTATTTTTCGTCACCTATTATCTGATTTGTTGTAGTGTGCGCATAACCTTAACTCTCAAGCCTAAAAACACCTTGCCTACTTATCTTATTAATTAGCTGTTATTAAAGGATCATAACAAAACAAAATCCACTGCTTTTTCGTAACTTACCATGTTAATTCATGTTGTTGTTGATTGTAGGAGTTCGATTTGTCGGAACCTTGACCTGAGTTAGTATTCCTCATCCGCTGCTTCGTTCCCCTGCCTTTGGACCTGCAACAAGTCACTAGGGCTGTGGAAGCCCAGTGACCCTCCGACGATCAAGTTAGATGTAAGGAGAGAGGTTTAGGTCTAGGGTTAGGGTTACGGAAGAATGGCATACTTCTCAGAGATGAGTATCCCTTTATATTTATAGACCTAGGTTTACTTGGCCTCCAAGTTAGCGCGTGAAGGATACGCTCTGGTAACCGTCTCGGATGACATCATAGATGACGCATTGGATAAGGCGGTTACGGAGCACATGGCCAGGCCCTGGCCTAGATGATCCTATCTACCACATATCGCTCTTGGTCCCCTCTTGTCATGCTACATTCTTTCAAAAGGCCTTAACGGAATGCTTACTTCGGTAATTTACCGAAGTATTAATAGGAGACTTGATATCGAGCGAATAACTGAAGGATATAAGCCGTGGCCCGCCTGTACTGTCCTATGGATCGTACCAATATGAGACCTCGGTTAATGGTGGTTTGGCCAGGTTACCGAGGCCATAACCGAAGCCTCCGCAATAGCCCCTGGACCCTTGCACCCCTGCTTCAGGGTCTTGACCTCATCACATGAAACATCAGGCCTTGATCTCTTTTTTAGAGAACTACCGGAGAATACGCTTGCCTCGGTAGATTCTGTTCAACCTGCGCCAGTAACGAGAGCCGCGTGTCAGCAGTTGTCAAGGTCTCAGAATAGAAAGGCTGTCTCGGCACGTGCCATGTCAGTTGATTGGTACGAAACGTCGCTTCGGTGACACGCATCAGTACGCCTGTGGTTCGAATATCCGGCGCCTGTCCTTGGTGTAGAGCCCCTGATACTGGCCGTCCGATGATAACACACGTCGAAGATCTGACAGCTTGGTGCACAACGCTTCGTTTCCCACGCAGCTCTCCATCTCTCCCATTATAAATAGGAATGACAGAGGTGAGACGATTACTTTTCCTCCGCTTCTGAAGACGAAACACCACCGCCGTCTGTTTTCAGCTTTCAATCGAGATTTTGAGCGTTCTGGACATGGATCTCGTCACGAAACCAAGGTATGACAATCTTCAGCTGCTGGTTTTCATGTTTTGATCATTTTTATCAAGTTTTCTTCCCTTTAATCCACATTCCTTACGCGTTGTGGTTGTACTGCCATTTGCCGCTGTTCGTCCTACGACGGCGCTAGGCGTCTCAAGCGTTTTGCTCTTAGCTTTCCTGAGGTCTAAATTCAACCCGAGGGCCATATTCATCCCGAGGCCAATCTTCAACCCGAGACCATAGAAATAACCACTAGCCTCAGAGACCTTTCTCGGGGAAGGGTCCCCAGAAATATACCGAGGAGCGATGACCATTTCGTCCCTATTTGCTAGGTCATGTTGCTTTTCCCTAGGCACATAGCTAACGGGCTTTTGTACACATTTCGTCCCTATTTGAAGTCTCCAGTAGCTCTTCTTCTGCCAACCTTGAGGAAATCTTAGAGGAGTGTCGTGCCCAGGCTTTTTACCGAATTCCATTGGACGTTATTGAGCCCTCGGACCCTCTTAGAGCTTCACGTCCCATCACAACCTTCGTTCCTTGGGAGATGGAGATCCCTAGTACTTCGGGACACGGACCGGGCCCATTCGCCGATGCCCCCGAAGAGGTTCAGGGACGAAGGAGGCCGATGAGGCCGTGTACCTATCTGAACTAGTACTTCAATGGGACGCCGACTGCCTACGCCGAGTTCAAAAGGGTTTACAGCATCCCTCCGGATGTAGAGGTTCGACTGCTTCCTGACAACAACCCCAAGACCCTTCCTCACCGACCAGGGGAGTTGATTTTTCCCTTGATGGCAATCACTGAGGGAGGAGTTAGATTCCCCCTTCATCAATTTGTCTGACAAGTTCTCTGAACCCTTTCTCTTACCTCCTCTCAGCTCACGGTAAACTCCTACCGAATCATCACAAGCGTTATTGAGCTAAGGAGGCAGTTCAACTTAACCTTTGGGGTCGAGGAACTCTTTGGCGTATATCTCGTGGGAGTCAACCGAGAGAGCAACCGATACTACCTCTTGTGCAGGACGGGATATGACACGTTTCTTGTCGACCGTCTCCCCGACTCTGAGAGACCGAAAATTTTATGTTCGGACCCGGGGAGAATGTAGATACCACTACCAGGGTGCAATTTGGGACCGGGGCTCCTGGTTGGTAGAAATTACTCTTCGGTAGATACTTTGTATGTTTTTGTTATGCCCTGCGTACTTATACTGATCCCTTGTTTTGGTTTTTGCCTTGCAGCCGAGTGAATCGTTCAAGAGCTTCGGGAGAGAGCTAATTGGGCCCGGATTACAGCGGCCTACGCCATTCCCATCACTAGTCGGTATGCTCCAGAATTGCTCGGGTACGTCCCAACTTACACGAGCTTTTTAAAGAAGAAGCCGAGGCAGCAAGGGGTCCTGAGGGTAGGCCGAGGACGGGGCAGAGGGAGAGGACGAGGACGAGGGGAAAGGGGAAGAGGAGAGACCAAGACCGAGGAGAGTAACTCCGGACCTCGGGGCATCCTTCGCGAGGAAATTGACTGAGATACTCCAGAGAGAACCGGGCTGAGCGAGGAAATGGCGGGTCCTGGAACTCGCGAGGTGCTGAATCTCAGGCACCGGAGGCCGGCTGGTCGGGGCAGGGGAACAGTCCTCGGTACGCCAGGCGCCGGGACTTCGAGGGCGACTCCTGTTTCACCACAGGAGGCCCCAGAGAAAACGACTCGGCGTGAAGGGGGGGACGGAGAAGGGGGAGATCAAGAGACGATCCTGATCGAGGAGGAGCAGGGAGAGCCCAGAGGGGGGATCGGTGGAGCAGAAGAAGGCTCCTGGGTCAATCCGAGGGAACTCCCCTGGGCTTCGGAGTTCTGCCACTTCGCCGGTCGCCAGATCCACCACGCCGACAGTGTCAAGAACCTCGGGGTAGCCTTCGGGATGCTCCGGGGGAGCATTCTTCCGAGGGATGCCCGGGCAGTCACGGGCTTGATCGAGGACGTCACGGCCGAGATAGCTCAGGCCTTTTTCAATGTAAGTTAATGGTTTGCGTCCCGTTCTTTTCAATCTGAATGTTTGCACTTGGTGAATCTCTTTTGTTCTTTGTTTGCAGGCGGGAGCTCGGGCATTGGCTATCAATGACCGGTGCAAGGTGCAAGAGAAGGAGACCGAGAAGCTTAATCGGGAGTTAGCTCGAAAGGAGGAAGACCTCAAGCTGGCTCGGGAGACTTGCGAGCTTTACCTGGTGGACTTCCAAAGATGCGACAGGGAGAGGGTGCAGGCAGAAGGCTGAGCTACCAAGGCCGAGGAGGATGCTAGCACCCTGAGAGTCACCCGGGCCACAGAGGTTGACTTTGCGAGGAAAAGAGGCTACGATGAAGGTTGGGACGCAGCCGGAGTAGAATATAAGAAGCAGGTTCGGGAGATCGAGGCCGAGCTGCATCGGGACCGTTTCTTAGACGGCCTTCGGTATGGCCATGAAGCTTTGGTGAGGAGGCTCAATCTCCTTGAAGACTCCGATCTCCGAACACTTCCCGAGGCGCCTCCCGAGGAGCTTGTCCTACCTGAGGCGGAGGAAGAGGTGGTGGAGCCCGTGTCCAAGGATCAAAACCCCGAGAACCCCGACGATCCAAATGCCCCAGCTCCCAAAGACCAGCTTGACCCCAACGCTTATGCTTAGAATAATGTCCTTTCCCCCCCTTTTTTGAAATTTCATGTCTTTAGATTCTGTAACTTTGACTGGACGGCTCCGGACATTTGGAGTTTATCGTTCCAAGGATTGTAAATATTTAATACCGAAGCTCTTCCTTTTTGTTTATGATTTGGCGCTAAAACTCATGATGCCTTGTGAATGAATACTCTCTTTACCTGGATGTTCTCTTTGAAATGCTTGTCTGATTAGTTTACTACTTGGGTGATGATGCCCCTGCTTCGGTGAGATTTGAACATACGTAGAGCAAGTTTAACCGAAGCATTAACCAAAGAATTTTTCCAAGCATAGAAAGGATGGTTATTTAGGGAAAAGTGACCTGATCCGGAGCCCTTGCTTTTAGGAGGGTCGGTAGGAACCGAATCAGAAGCAAGTATTTAGTGAATTTTGGGTTTTCATGCCTCTGCTTGTTAACGGAGATGAGCCTAGCGAGTAAACGCGAGATGGTATTACTGCTAGGGGACGTAGGCTGGAGTCGCGAAGGAATATGGCTTCGGCCATAGGTTCGGGACGCAGCGAGTCCGAGCAATGAGAGAATTTTGGTCGGTCCGTTTAAGGGGCTCGGGAGGAAGCCGAGTATCCTTAAAGGGAGTGACCAGAAATCCAAACAACCGAAGAGGCCGGGGCGACTTTAGTGGGAATTTTTTCCTAGGGTATCACCTACGGGAGAACAATATCCCTAAAGTCGGTGTAAAACGGTCCAGGCAAGAACGGACCGAGTGTAAGTAATTTAAACGGCAAAGGGTACACAGTGCTAAGAAGAGAAAATTCTCATTCAAACTTGTTGGAGTGCTGTTATTACATAAGCAAGTTGCCCTTGAAGCTTAAAAAGGAAATGCAATATAAAATAAAATGCAACATAAAAGAGGTAAATTGGGCTTCGGTAACCGAGTACTATCCATAGAATTTCTTCAAGTTGTTTTCATTCCATGTTTTAGCAATGGGGGAACCATCCAGCTTCTCCAATTTGTAGTTTCCTGATCCGAGGTGCTTGAGAACTCGGTAGGGGCCCTCCCAGTTGGGCATTAGCTTTCACTTTTTGGACTTATCCATCACTTTTTTCCACATGAGATCGTCAGGCTTGAATGACCTAAGGCGGATGCTTCGGTTGTAACCTTTTGCAACCTCCTGTTGGTATGATGCGAGCTTGATTCTTGCGTTGTCACGTTCCTCTTCGGCTAAGTCGAGGTCCGAAGTAATGCTGTTGTTGTTGACCGACTCATCAAAGTTTTCTGTACGCATTGTTGGGAGTCCGACTTGGAAAGGGATGACCGCCTCCATTCCAAATGCTAAGGAGAAAAGAGTGCGACCAGTTGATCGCCGTGGAGTAGTACGGTAGCCCCAGAGTACCCTGGGTAGCTCTTCGGCCCACTTTCCCCGTCATGACTTGAGTCGTCGCTTAAGTCCAGATGAAATTTCCTTGTTTGCAGCTTTGGCCTATCCGTTACCCTGAGGATAAGCCGGAGTGGATGTGTCCCATTTGATGCCGTACTCGTCTAATAGGGCTCGATATTTCTGTCCAATAAATTGCCTTCCGTTGTCTGTAATAATGGCGAAAGGGACACCGAAGCGTGAAATGATATTTTGCCAAACGAAACGAATGACGTCTGTTTCTTCAATAGTTACCAAAGGTTCGGCCTCGACCCACTTTGAGAAATAGTCTGTGGCGGTTAGGAGGAACTTAAATCCTCCTGGGGCAACGGGGAGCTTACCGATGATATCCATGCCCCATTGGGAAAAAGGCCAAGGGCTTGTGAGGGGACTAAGATCTCGAGCTGGCTGGTGGATGATAGGGGCGAACATTTGACATTTCTTACAGCGTTTGACGAACTTTTCAGAATCTTTCTTCATTGTCGGCCACCAATATCCTTGGGAAATGGCTCGGTGAGCGAGGGACCGACCGCCGAAATGGCAACCGCTGTCGCCGGAGTGGAGCTCTTCAATGATGCCCTGTACTTGGTGTGGGTGTGCAACCAGTAGATATGGACCGGTAAATGATCTTTGGTAGAGCTTCCTGTTTGGATTGAGCCAAAAGAGAGCGGCCTTGTTTCGGACTCGGTGAGCCTCCTTTTTGTCAGTGGGAAGGGAATCGTCTCGCAGGTAAAGGACAATTTTGTCCATCCAGCTCGGGCCAAGCTCTATGTTGAGTACCTCCTTATCTAGCACTTCAAGCTCGAAACTGGGCTTGTCAATGGAATTGAAAGAGATGGAACGGTGTCCTGTAGACGAGCACGCCAAAGCCAGTCCTGCAAGGGCGTCGGCATCGGCATTTTGTTCCCTGGAGATATGCTCGACCCTGATTGCTTTGAAGTGTTTAATGAGCTGGACTGCGGCGCTGAGGTAGGTACGCATGCGGTCATCCCGAGCTTCATATTCCTCGGAGAGTTGGTTAACCACCAATTGGGAGTCGCTATAAACCACAAGTTCTTCGATGCCAATGGCTTCGGCAGTCTTGAGTCCTGAGATTAGGGCTTCATATTCGGCCTCGTTGTTAGAGGCTAGGAAGTTGATGGATAGTGAGCTTTCGTGCAGGACACTGGAGGGAGAGAGGAGAACGATGCCTGCTCCTGTGCCTCAGTTGTTGGAGGCACCATTGATGTACATTTTCCAAACATCGCCGTGAAAAAACTGCCAGGCTGTGCTAGGGTTGGCTTGGAGTACTGCCTCGGTGTTTGGGGTGGGAACCGAAGCGGGCGTGTTGGGCGGCGTAAGCTCAGTGACGAAGTCGGCGAGCACCTGGGCTTTTATTGCTGTCCGAGGCTGAAAATGGATTTCAAATTGGCAAGCTCAACAACCTACTGTGAGATTCGGTTGGAGAGATCGGCCTTCCGTAGGAGAGACTTGAGAGGGAATTCGGTAAGGATGATGATACGGTGTGACTGGAAGTAGGGAGTGAGCTTCTTGAAAGCTGAGACGAGGGCAAGGACAAGCTTTTCTAATGGTAGATAATGCGTCTCGACGGGAGTCATTGTTTTGCTGGAGTAATAGATTAGCTGGTGCTCCCGATCCTCCTGGCGGACGAGGACCAAGTTGACAGCGTGCGGAGAGACAGCAAGGTAGAGAAACAAGTCTTCCTGGTCCTGAGGGGTGACGATGAGTGGAGCCTTAGAAATATACTCCTTTAGTCGTTGGACGGCTCGGTCGCAGTCTTCTGTCCAATTGAAACTCCGTCGGCTGCCTTTTAAAAGTGTGAAAAATGGCTGGCATTTATCCGAAGAACGACTTATAAACCGATTCAGGGTTGCGGCCATGCCGGTTAAACGCTGAACATCACGCTTGTTATGGGGAGCCGAGAGTTGATTAATAGCGTGAATCTGGGAAGGATCAGCCTCAATACCGCGTCGGGAGACAAGGTGGCGAAGAAATTTGCCGGAGCTGACACCGAAGACGCACTTCTCGGCATTGAGGCGGAGCTTATGGTTCTTGAGTATCTCAAAGACTTTGGCGAGGTGAGTTAGATGATCGCCGGCGCGCAAAGTTTTGACCACCATGTCGTCGATGTAAGCCAACATACTATCGCCTAGTAACCGTTCGAACATCTTGGTAATCATTCGCTGAAAAGTGGCCCTGGCATTTTTTAAACTGAAGGGCATAACAAGGTACCCGAAGATGCCATGGGGGGTGATGAAGGCCGTGTTCTCGACATTGCCCTCGCTCATGGCAATCTGGTGGTAGCCCCGATAGGCATCCAAGAAGCTAAGTCGTTCGTGTCCGGAGGTGGTGTCAACGAGCTGGTCAATACGAGGGAGTGGAAAGAAGTCTTTTGGGCAGGCGTCGTTGAGGTTTGAGTAATCGACGCAGACCCGCCATTTGCCATTCTTTTCTTAACTACGACGGCGTTGGCCAGCCACTTGGGATACTGGACTTCTCTGATTGCCCCTGCGTTCAGGAGTCGGATGACTTCTTCAATAACGGCCTCGGAATGAAGAGGAGAGGACCGTCGTGCCTTTTGCAAGACTGGGCGTTTGGCTCGGTCGATGTTGAGTTCGTGGCAAATGAAGGAGGGGTCGACCCCGGGCATCTCATATGGGGTCCAAGCGAACACTTCGATGTTCCGATTGAGAAAAGCTACCGTCTCATTCCGATCAGTATCACTAAGTGAGGAATTGATTATTGGGATGGTAGCCACGTCTTCTATGGTTTTGTCGTCGGGGGGTCTGCCGACGTCCTCCAAAACTGGGGCGTCAGGGACTTCAATGAGATTAACCCGGGAGGTCTGTTTGTTACTTCGGACGGCGTTGATGTAGCACTTCTTGGCCGCAGTTTGATCTCTGTACAAGTCTTCCTGGTGCCTGTGAGTGCCAATGAAACGGATCACCTGGTGATAGGTGGAGGCAATCGCTTTAAGCCTATGCAACAAGGTGCGTTCGACAATTGCGTTGTAAGGGCTAAGGACGTCAACTACCACAAATTTCATTTCAAGAGTCACCGAGCTGGCACGGACAGGAAGAGTGATCATACCGATGGGCCAGACAGGAGCTCCGTTGAAGCCAATAAGGGGAACTTCGGAGGGACGGAGGTCGGTGTTGGGAATCTTCAGATCCTTGAGCAGAAAGTAGTACATGACTTCGGCTGAGCTGCCCTGGTCTACGAGGACGCGTCGGATGTTGAAAGTTTCGATGCGTAGCGTGACCACGAGGGCATCGTTGTGGGGGAGCTGGATGCGATCGAGATTCTTCTCGGTAAATGTTATCGTCCATTTGGAACCGTCATCGGTTTTGGGGCATTTTGGTTTGGGACCAACTAACATGACCTGCTTGGAAGAGGAGGCCTCGTTCAACTCGGCCCGGATGATGCGAGCGGCCTCTGGGTTTAGAGGACCGTGAATGACGTGGATCATCTGGACCTCTTTCTCGGTGTTTGTTTCGGTCCGTTGTGCTCGAGCCGTCGTCTTCTCGTGATCGATGAAGTTGCCGAGGTGGCCACCCGCAACAAGCTGTTCCAAGTAGGCCTTGAAGGGCTTACATGCTATGGTGAAGTGACCTTGCTCATTGTGGTAGCTGCATTGGACGATGGGATTCTTGATTTTCCCATTTTCGGTTCTTAGCTTTTGATTTGGGAAGGAGAAAAAAGACTGATCCTTCACCTGATCGATGATTTGGTAGATAGGAATGGTGAAGACGGTTTTCTCAGCGTTGAAATCGCTTGGCTTCGGTCCCTTCCTCGGCGACTGCTTGATGGTGTTGACCTGTTTCTTCGGTGTTGGGACAGGTGCGGGAACCGGTGTGGATACCGGGGTATTTAATGTCTTCGAACTCGTAGGCCTTCCGATGTCTCTCTTTGCCTTGGATTCGATGAGCTGACACCAGCCCTCAATTCGAGTCATAAGGTCCTTCATAGAGTTTGGCTTATGGCGAGCGAGGTCGTCGTAGACTTGCTCATCCTGGGAGGTGAGACCGAGTTTGAATCCTTGGGGCTGAGATGACGCCGTCGCAACCTTCTATCTCATTGAATAGTTCCCAGTAGTGGCCGGCATACTGCCGAAGTGTTTCGTCATTCCTCTTGCGGAGGGCCAAAAGGGAGTCGATCTCCTTCTCATGCTTGTTGATAGTTACGAACCGGGCCATAAAGGCATCGCAGAGGGAATCGAACGAAGAAATTGACCGAGCCGAGAGTTCATTGAACCAGGTGAGGCCCAAGTTGCCGAGGCTTGCAGGAAACACTTTGCACAAGAAGGCATCATCCGAGGGTTCGTTCCGAAGAAACAAAGACATGACGTGTTTGTACTGAACCAAATAAGTGTATGCCTCGGTCTTGCCGTCATATTTGGCAAACTTAGGTTGGGTGAATCCCTTCGGGGGGTAACCGAGTCAATCTCTCTCGTAAAGGGGGAGGTCGTGAGTCGTGCAAGTCGTGCGTCGCGATGAGGTCGGATCGAACGGTCGGGGCCGTCTGGACGCTCAATCGCTGTACGCTTCTTAGGGACAAGTTTGTCTAACCGTTCATATTCCTTTCTCTTTGGAGCAACACTAACCGATCTTCTGGGAAAGCGTTCTTGTCGATGATGGCGGTAGCTGTCCCGAGCAGAGGGCTCGAGGCGCTCAGTGATCGGGCTCCTGCTGTGTGCGCCGCCGAGGTGCAAAACGATGGGACTTCTGGCTCTGGGGCCCTTCAGGCGCTCGCGGTATCCTCTGGTCTGGATTTCTATAAGGCCGTCATCTCCCCTGGCTGCCCTTGAGGCTAGGGGTAGATTCCCGTCCTGTCTTGCCCACTAGGACCGAGTGGATGGAGGAAACAGAGACGCTCCCAGCACTGAGTCTTTCGAAGGCCGATGGTCTCCTTCGAAGGTGCACGGGGGAGCGGGAACGATCCCTGTGCGATGTGTCTTTTGGGGCTCGAGCGTCCGCCGCTCTTAGTGACTCGAGACGATCCTTGACGGAGGGGCAGTGTCTATGCTCTAGCAGGTGGCCGACTTCATGACTGCGAGGGGGGGGAGGGGGTGTGACGGTCCTTCCTTCCGCCGCGACTCCCAGAGGAATGAGACGGGGAGATTTGGAGGAGGTGTTTAATCTCCGCCAACTCATCTCGGACGTGTCTGTCGCGTTCCATCACCGTCGTGAGATCGTCGATTTTCCGCTCAAGATGGCGGATGTACGAGTGGAGTACGGAGGATGGGCCTGCGTCTGGAACTGACGCTCCGGCGCCAATTCTGACGGATAGATGGGTCTTTCCTAGGGCGGCTGCTTCGCAGGAAGCCAGGCTGTGATCCACGAGGGAATCGAGCCCGTGGGCGGTACCACCGTGATACGCATCGTCGATCTCAACCATGTTCGATTCAGGAATGCTGAATGGAGCAGAAAAAAGGGGAGGAGGTGGAAGCTGAAAGGGTGGCTAGTTCCCTAGCAGTGTCGCCAATTGTAGGAGTTCGATTTGTCGGGACCTTGACCTGAGTTAGTATTCCTCCTCCGCTGCTCCGTTCCCCTGCCTCTGGACCTGCAACAAGTCACTAAGGCTGTGGAAGCCCAGTGACCCTCCGATGATCAAGTTAGATGTAAGGAGAGAGGTTTAGGTCTAGGGTTAGGGTTAAGGTTAGGGAAGAATGTCATACCTCTCAGAGATGAGTATCCCTTTGTATTTATAGACCTAAGTTTACTTGGCCTCCAAGTTAGCGCGTGAAGGATACGCTCGGGTAACCGTCTCGGATGACATCATAGATGATGCATTCGATAAGGCGGTTACGGAGCACATGGCCAAACCCTGGCCTAGATGATCCTATCTACCACGTATCGCTCTTGGTCCCCTCTTGTCATGCTACATTCTTTCAAAAGGCCTTAACGGAATGCTTACTTCGGTAATTTACCGAAGTATTAATAGGAGACTTGATACCGAGCGAATAACTGAAGGATATAAGCTATGGCCTGCCTGTACTGTCCTATGGATCGTACCAATATGAGACCTCGGTTAACGGTGGTTTGGCCAGGTTACCGAGGCCATAACCGAAGCCTCCACATTGACGGTTCTTGTTTTGAATTGTTGGGATTTGATCATCTTGTCTGAATGTTGCATTTTGAACGAGCATAGCAGAGGAGAGGAAAAAAGCTGAATAGGATAGGGGAAATAGCAAGGAGGGAAAGAGAGAAAGAAAGCCTAGGGAGGAGGGAGGAGGCAGCGCCTCCCCCAGGCTGAAAACCCTAGTCCAAGAAAAGGAGGGAGGGAGAGAGAGAGAACTTGTTCAAATTCTTTTTACCACCATTCATTAAAGATCTGTGAGCAAGTGGAGATCTTGTGGCATGCATCATTATATCATGCAAACGAGTTTATGTGTTTGCAAAATCACCTATCAAACACAAAATTTGGTAAGTGTCCATTGATGAGTTATTATTGATGGGCTCTAGCTCAGTTGACACTTTCTAGGATCTTCAAAACGAAGATCCAAGGGTTCGAAGCTGGTGCTTCTATAGTCGTTTAGATCGCCATTCTTTTAGATATATGGTAGTCAATGGTGGATTCAGAAAATCGACATAAGTAGAACTTTTCACTCATAATCTGGAAAATTAACACGTGTAAAGCATAACCAAATAATATTGAACTTAAACATTTTTCACTACGAATAAAAAAAGAGACAGGTAACCTAAGGGTTGACCTAGTGATCGAAGCGTGATATGTAGTGATATGCTCCCTTCTTAGCTCTCGTGTTCGAGACCTTCCAATTCCTTTTAATTCTTTTTGGGCTAATACAAATGAGACTTCGCCCGACTTTTAATTGAGCTACCCGCTACTGAACGATAGAATTAATCTCCAAGATTGATCAATATGTGCGTAAACTTACATGGACAGTTGAGAAATGATAAGCTAACATCTTGCAAATGCAACTTCGGATACAACTGTCCAGAATTTTGTCCATAAGATGTAACAGTAGTGTATTATCCAATTTAGGCAACATTTTGTCACGGCATCCTATTTTACTTCACCCTTGACAGTAGTACCATGTACAATAACATTTCAATATCGGAAACAGTCGCGTGTTTTATTCCTAATTCAAAGTGTGTGAGCCAGTTTATATGTGAACTTCAACTAACTCATGGAAGATCAATTCCCAACATTCACTAACGGGCCCACATAAAATTGCAGCAAAATTTAGCACATACAAGTACGACCTCAAGAGAGAGACCTCAAATGGATCACTGAGCCAAGGATACACGTTCTCCGGACTACAGAGGATGTGAAAGGGTTGAGAGAAATGAGTTGAATTAGCAAGGCATTAGCGAGAGAGAGAGAGAGAGAGAGAGAGAGAGAGAGATTTGGAATACATCATTTAGCCTGATTTGGCACAACAGAGCAGAGCTCAATAGACCCATAGTCAAGCAATTCCTCAATCATTTGCTCTATGTGATCATCTTCGAGAGAGTTAAATTGGTCTCTATCTTCCATCTTGACAACCCAACTCCCCTCCTGCAACGGCACCATTTCCGGTTTTTTCTCCTGCCACCAAGTACCCATTTCCTCGGCATTCCCCATGGTGCCATCCGCGGCACCACAGTGCACAACCGGAATTCTCTGAGGTTCTGCCACCGATTGTTTGGTCAATTGAAGGGATGCCATGTAGCACTTGTGCAATTTCGCTGTCAAATTCGCGGATAGCAGCTTCCCTACAGATGACAGTGGTGCGTTGGGGTTGTGAGGGAAGTTGGTTCTTGCCCTTTGGCCGCACATCAGCCTTGCTGCCTCATCGTATGCCAGGGCCGCGTCCTCCGCTGTCTCAAATGTTCCTAGCCAAATTCTAGTCTTCCTGCACGGAAGGAAGATTTATTTTAGTACAAAGGGAAAAAAGCCATGTGATAAGTTGAAGTGTTGAACCGTGAAAAAGACATTAAGTTTTTTTTTAAAAAGACATAAGTTGAACGCAAACAAATCGCACGATAAGTTGAACAGTGATAAAATTAGAACTTCAATACGTAGTTTATCGATGTTAAAGAATTTTTGCATAGTTCAACACACTTTTTGCATCTGGACCATTTCTCAGTAAGTTGCAGTTAGCATTTGCTTTTTCTAATTGGTTTACAACTCAGCTTACGCCAATCTTGATTGTTTCTGGGATTATAGATTTAACGACCAAGCAAATCTTATGCGGCGTCAATTGTTGACAGTGAACTCAAATCTATGAGCTTGGAGGATTAAACCGCTTGTTTGGTGTCAGACTCTCACTCGACTAAGCCCTTGTGGAGTTAACCATACCGTTGATGGTTAGCACTTCACCGAAAACAACAGAACTACAAACAAAAGAAAAAAAAAAAAAAGAATGGAGCATTGAAGAGAAGAAGCCTTTGGTCTGGTCAGCTTACAGCAATGGGTGTCGAATTTCGGAAACCCAAGAGCCCCAATGCCTCTGCCGAACTCCACGATATCGCTGTTGTGGTCTCGCCATGGTTGGAACCAAACTGAAAAGTTTCTGCTTGCAAGCTTTTTGTGAAAGTGTCTGAACGGGATAATGAAGCAATTGAAAGAATGACAAGTTCAATTTGGGAGGAAAAAGGGGAGGGTTTTGGGGGGGGGTGGGGGTGGTGGTTGGGTTTTGGTACTTGTAATTGGGTTTGTTGACATATATAGGAAGTGGAGTGAGCTATTTTTCTCGGCATTCTGGCAACCAACATTTTAAGAAATGGACCCACAATGGAGGCTAGCTGCAGGTGAAATGAGTATTGAATAAACAGGTGAAACAGAAGTTTTTCAAAAGTGGCCAAAATCGAACCCACATGAGCATAAGGAACACCCTTTGTTGAACAAAACACAATCTTAATCTTGGGTGAATTGGTTTTATTGCTTCCTTGTTCAAGAAAAATCTAAGGTCATAATTAGACAGAATAAACAAAGTTAAAAGACATACAGGCTAGTAAATCCCGGAAGAACTAACTAGTTAAAACGAAAACTAGATTGTTTCCAAGTATGACATTCTCTTTTCTCCAAATTTTTCGATTGCTTCGTCAGTCATTTTTTTTTCTGTCTTTAGTAGTTTTTATTTATTTTGTACTTTTTAGATGTATATTGTGTAAATCTATTTAAAAAGTAAGAAATATTGTTGAAATGTGAAAAAATTGACTAAAAACAAAAAACTATGCAAATCTATAAACTTTTTTTTAATCTCAAAATTGACAACCAAACTAGCAAACATTCAAACAAAACATCCAGCATATATATCTATCTGTTTCAACCAGTGGCGACGCCATAATCTTCGTAACGGGATCAGGCGACCCCACTAAAAAAAAAAATTAAGATTACTATATTGAATTTTTTTCAATTTAATAAATGACCTCGTTGTAATTGATGATGACACTACACTAGATTATTTTCCCAGTTGAAATCCACCCTCCCCTCCGTACAGTTAAGAGTTAAAACACCACCGTATTACAATTTGATGACCACAACACATTAGATTATTTTTCCACTTGAAACCCAGCTCACTCTTTATGGGCATCGTCACATACGTGATGCCCCAATACTGCTAAACACTACACATTTCCGTGGAGTCCACCACTAAGTGTATGGATCCCATAAAAATCTGTGGTGTTGATGAGTGTTGGGATGCCACTTGGCAAAACCCTATCTAATGCAATTGTAGAAGCTCTTGAGTTCTTCTTCTTTTTTTTATTTTGTTGTTGTTGAACTGCAAAAAAGTTCATTAGTACATACTTTATATCTTTTATTTTTTAGATGAAATACTAGTTGAACTTTTGATGTGTTTTTTGTCGAACGAGATAGTTGATTGTCATTTATTATTATTTATTATTGGTAAGATAATTTATGCTTATGGATGACTTCATGTTTTTAAAATTCTAAAGTCGCCACTGGTTTGAACCACAGATGGAGAAATTCAAACCTGAATTTGATGAGAAGAATATACGAGTCCACTTAAATATATGTGATCAACTTTGATTTGTTTTTTTTTATGTGTTAGCTTGTACGTAACCAACATTTTACCTGAACAAAATTCATGGAAACCATAGAGGGTCATTGAATTAACTAGGGATCACATTATTTGGTCAGCCATAGGCATCAACCAAAGGTCCTAGACCACAATTTGTGGTTTTCATGCAAATCATTTTAATCACTCTTACCGGACCAAAGGACGTCATTAATCATTTAGTTTGACATGATAAACCGATGGTTGTCCATCGATAATCAAAAAAAGGAGTTTCTCGAGTTTGGTTTCTTGTCAAATTTGGGAATTGGTTCTCCGATGGGCATATGATTACTTTTATTGTTGTAGATCGCTTGGATCTTGGGCTAAGTGTAACGACCCGAATTTTCAAGTCATTTTTTAAAAATATTTTATTATAATTCTTTTATTAAAGTGTTTGTATTATTATAATTTAACTCTAGGAGGTAGTCATTAAAAACACTTTGATATCATAGGATTTTTTTTTTAATATCTTGAACCATGATATTCTTGTACCCAACTATTATAGAACCCTAACTCTACTTCATAATCCTAAAAATCTAGGATAAGATTACATTGGATTAGAATAAGATATGATTGGATATCCTAAGATATACTTAGATATTCTTTAGATTTGATATGAATTCATTAAGATTTGATATTGGATTTTATTAGATATTATATAGATTTTGTTGGATTTTATTAGATATTATATAGATTATGGTTAGATTTTGTGAAAGTTAATGTTAGATTTCATCTTGATATACCTAGATTTTGGAAGATTATTCTAGATATTCTTAGATATACTTAGATTTCCCTAGATTTTATTAGATCTCATTAGATAATCCTAAATCTTTTTGGATAATATCAAATAGATATACTATGATTTGATTAGATTCATTAGGATATGTTTTAGATTTTACTAGATATTATTAGATATTATTAGATATTATAAGATTTTGTTTAGATATAGTAAGATTATGATCATGATTTGAATTGATTTTTCTAGATTTTATCTAGATTCTTCTCCTACTAGTATAAATAGGCAAGTCTCACTCCCTTTCCAAACCACGAACACACACTCCACACTTGCATGCACGGCACAACTAAGGAGAGGAAGAAAGAAAAGAGGGAAAGAAAGGAAAAAGGAAAAGAAAAAAAAATAATTATTTTTCTTTATTCTTCGGTCAAGCTGAAACGACGTTCCTCTGCCCGCATTTTCACTCGACGTACTCTGTAGCTACCCTACCGCCAAGGAGAACGGTAGAAACCTCCTATCTGCTGACCTAAGGATAATGTTGATGTGCTACATGTTTAACTATTTATTAATTATTTTTATGATATCACATGATTAAATTGTTTAAATTGAGAAGTTGATTTTATCAATTTCATGTTGTGATGTTATAATTTTTAATATTGTCAAAAATAGAGATGCATGAAATTAGTGATTTATTATTATCGCACGATTGTAGCAAGCTTTGAAAGAATAATGTGAACGCGAGAAAGTGTTGCATGATTACGAGACACGAGAAATGAGAATTGAAATACAAAAAGTAAAAAGAAAATGAAAGGTGAAAGATTAGTAATTGTGTGAGCATGAGAACCCGATGGAATCTGAAAGAATGGTTAACGGAATCATGGCTCGGGTGTGTGTGTGTATGAAAATGAGAACCCGATGGAATCTGAAAGAATGGTTAGCGGAATCATGGCTCGGGTGTGTGTGTGTGAGTATGAGAACCCGATAGAATCTGAAAGAATGGTTAGCGGAATCATGGCTCGGGTGTGTATGTGTGTGAGCATGAGAACTCGATGGAATCTGAAAGATGGTTAGCGGAATCATGGCTCAGGTGTGTGTGGGGGAGAGCCTGAGAGCTCGATGAAATCTGAAAGATGGTTAGCGGAATCAGTGCTTTTGGGTGGCAAAATATGAACTTAGCCTAGGAGCCCGGTAGGTCCTAAAAGATAGTCAGCGGAACCAGTGCTTGAGAAAATAAATGGAAAGTGGAATCGATACTTGGAAAATGATGACACGGTTTACGATGCGTTGCGATAACTCTAAAAGACACTGACACCATTGATTATTTTTGTGATGCTAATTTTTTTTAAAATGATAAATTGCTATATGCTATTTTTGTTAGTGTATGGGACATAGGGGTAGGAGTTAGCTATTGGACTTAATTGCTTACGGTGTTACTTTTGTGACCCTGGCATCTTATGCCAGAACTTAGACGAATAGATAATTTAAAAAAGTACGGTGCTACTCAGAGTCTTGCCAATGAAGAAGAACAACGCGAGGAGTAGAGTTTACTCTAGTGCCCTTCCTATTATATTTGTTGAATGTGCTTTGAAATTAAGGAGAATTTATTTTGTAATGAATTTATTTTTAACAAATGTTGAAAATTTATTAAATTATCGTTTCCAAAAATCGGGGTGTTACACTAAGGATTTGATGTCTTCATAATTCCTTTCTCCTATTAATCTTTGTAACAATTTCAAAGATTAATAAAAAAAATTTGCCTTTTAAAAAAAAAGATAATCAAAAAAAGGAAAACCATAACTTCCATTATAAAGATTGATAGTGATCAATTGTATGTGGTGGAATTTGGTCACTCTACCACATAATGGTTTCAATAGTGCATTATGTACCCTGGAGCTTATCTCCCGTTGTGATGCCGTCTTGCATTTGCTCCTTTTAATCTTCGTATTCGTTACAAGTGATTAATAAAATGACTTTTTGTTGTTAAAAAAAACACGTGGAGCTTTTGCATCTTGATGTTGTTTTATTTGTCTTAGAGATATTGCAAATGTTGTAACGAACATTATAAATGCAAGCTAAGAACGAGAAGTTGAAAATTAAACAAGAAATCACAAAGACATAAGATATATGTGGTTTCTCAAGATGGGCACGTCCATGGGCGAGCAGAGAGATGATTCACTAATCAACGTGAAGAGGAGATACAAAAAGCCAATTATAATCCGTAACTCTAGAAAGACCACAATATAAGAGCCCAAAAAATAATTCTTAATTAACCAATGTGGGATATAAAAATAGAAGTTATTTCCAACAGCAAAGAATTAAACGATGGTGTGTGTACGTAGAAGGGATTGGACCCACAGCCAATTAAACGCGTGAAGTGGGTCCCAAAAATCAAACATGCATGGACGTTGATGGTGACGCTGCTAGCTAGCCAGCCATTGATTGATGATGAAGATGCGCATATGATGGATTGGAGAGATATTGAAGGCTGTTTGTCTGCTATACATATATTCAAACTTCAGAGTTTTAACGGTTTCAAGCCCAGCCGAAGGCCGGGTCCAGTAAATGTTGTGTCCCCCACTCACATGCATATATACATACAAAAAAACAATCATAAACAATTCATTGAACGATGAACAAAAGTTTAGGAAATGCGAGTATTATGTTTTGGGTACAAGAACATGGGATCGATATTCCCATCCCTAGCTAAACAACTCTCATATCGATCGGTACAGCGCATGCACATGCAATTTGTATACATTTTCTATGTCGACAATCTAGGTACATCCTCCATACAAAGCTTTCATTTGTCTTTAATTGGAACCACCCTACACTGTTTTTTATATTTTGGGAGCCCAAGATGAATATCAAAGTTGGGGCCCATTAATTATGTACTTCTATTGGCCGTAAGGATGTTAAAGTATCAGTTAAATCTCACTTTTTTGTTCATGAATTTACTTATTATGAGCTTATTTTTTTATATCTACTATAACACCCCGTAGAATATCGGGACCCTAATTTTAAAGGAAGTCTGGGACCCAAGGCCCAAGTTGTTCTCGCCTTCCCTCAGGGACAGATCAGAGATCACCACAAGTGGGGCGGTGGGATTGGTCTTCCAAAATTAATCGAAGTGCGTAAGTTGTCCTGAATATCTGAGTTATCAAAAAGTTGAAACGGGCATCTTTATTATCACCTTAATGAAGAAAAGCAACGAAGAATTACGCTCACCAAATATTCAAAGAGTAATGAAGTGGGCATCTTTATTATAACCTCCTACTTTAGTGATTAAGAGTCTAGAATATTCTTCCTTGCTCGAACGTATATACAGAGATCAACTCCCCTGACTACGTATGATTAATGGCGGTCTTGACTTGAGCTAAAATTAGGAGTTTGTTGATTTCTAAAGTTTTAGGTTCGATTTTGGGGCCTAACAGCATTGCGGAGTGCAGCGTGTTGGCAGTTGGTGATTGGGCATCGGGTCCCGCTCATCAGTATCTCTTGGGCCGATTGGTTTCGTGGTTAATGGCCAGGGTTCCTCACGCTGCTGACGGCTGCGGTCTTGCTTTCCTCGTACATCAGATCTGTGCGTTCCGCCCTCTGCCTTGGTATGTTTTGGATGGTTAGGCGGGTGTATCCATGACCCTATTAATGAAGCTTATTTTTGCCTTTTGAAAAAAAAAAAAGTTTTAGGTTCGATTCTTCGTGGCAGCAACTTTTGGAGCTAACTCACCCCACGTGTAAGCATATAAAACGGCTGTGGGAGGAATTAGAAGTAATTAATTGTTCGAGATGCACGCAACACCCTACGTTAAAAAAAAAAAAAAATTAACTGTTTAATTGGCCGTTATGCACATAATCTGAGGCATACAAAACAGTAGTTTCTCTTAATTTTCTTGACTGTCGTTTTCATTTCCTTCCTTTTGCTTCTGGCATACAACTGTAATTAACTTAATCACAGAATAAGACTTGGACGCGGTTGTGTTAGCAAAAAGGGACGGAAAATTTGGTTCCCGTGGATAAAGTCTTCCGCAGGCCGTGGGATTTGCATGCCCATAGATCTGTTCCTTTGGAATCTTTCGATGAAAAACACCCACAAAGCTAGCTAGCTCATCATTAGCCAAGCCATGAAAACGATCTGTGTTACGTCCATGTGAATGCATGTTACCATGCTATGACAATAGAAACAACTTTTTGTGGCCAAAGCAAAAAAAAAGAAAAAAAGAAGGTGTATATATATAGCGTTGAGTTCTGGGACCTAAACTTAACTCTCCAAGTCCCTCCGGAAAAACAGTAATCTTTTTTTTTTTTTTGACAAAAATGAGAGGTACTACATGGATAAAGCTTAACAGCACTTACACAATGAAATTTATTACAGATAATTTGGACAAAACCAAACTAATCATCTAACTAATACATAACTAGAAAGAACGAGGCGATTGATCGATGTCTTCAATCCTCAGCCCAAGCATCACCTGAAGCACCTTCTGCTGAGTGCAAAATTCATATATCCTATAGCAGTCTCAAAAAAAGATACATTGTTAGCCAAGAAAAAAAGACATCAAGAACCCAGACGATCAGATGAACTTTGACCAAAAATGAACACACTAATAAATTTCTAGCAAACCACCAATAGATGCATACTAATATTCTCGAGCCTGAATAGTAAATAAATCGCTCAAAGGCGAACTTTATTACTCTCACAAGAAGAGACAAAACTCTCACAGGGAGAGATAAAACTCCCCCAGATTTTGCTCTAAATCCAGTCGCTCAAAAACCGCCGAACAGATCGCAACCCTCACTACCTCCACCGCTACCGCCAGAAGGGCTCTGGCGACGGATTACATTCGGACAAACGATTCCGGTGACAGCAGAGCCCACCGAACAGAGAGGGTCAGATCTGAGAGAAGAGAAAACGAAAAAAAAAAAAACCATAAGGAAGAGGGGGAAGAAAGAGGAGAGCGGAGAAGGAAGAGTGGATGGAGGACCCCGGGGAGGAGGGAGAGGGCTGCCTCCCCAAGGCAGAAAAGCAAGCCGACCGTGACTTCTCAAAATCATCTTAGAACTCTCAAAACCCTAAGAAGAATAAGGTTCAAGCAAAGTCCGGAAAAACAGTAATCACCCAAACCGATAACCCATAAATCTCGGTAAACATTGACCTAAACTAATTAAGCATTAAATTTTGGATTTCCATATTAGTTCCAACATCTTAGAAATCTCAGTAAAACATTTAGGGAAATGATAGATCCACCGAAGGTTCCCCCACCGCACCACCCACCGCACGTCGCCGGGCCCACTCCGGCCACCGGACGGCCAATCCGAACCGTCCAAAAATTCTAAAAAAAAAAACCGAGTGGGTTAACGCGGGAATCAATGGTATCCGACATGTGTAGGTGCTCGATTCGAACTTTCAAAAATCAGATGATCCGAGCCGTTAAAAATGAAAGTTCGGATCGAGCACCTACACATGTCGGATACCATTGATTCCCGCGATGGCCCACTCGTTTTTTTTTTTTAGAATTTTTGGACGGTTTGGATTGGCCGTCCAGTGGCCGGAGTGGGTCCGGCGACGTGCGGTGGGTGGTGCGGTGGGGGAACCTTCGGTGGATCTATCATTTCCCAAACATTTAATCCCAATTCCCCACCCAAACCGAAAACCCATATTCCACTTTTGAATCTCCAACCAATCGGATGATGAAGAAAAACCTAACATCCTATGATTCCAAAACCAAACCCAGCCGTTACTCCATTTCCAGTGCAAAGCTTTGTGACGGTGGAGACGAAGACTCATAAATGGCGCGAACCCGTAATTGATTCCTAAACTCATAGTATATTTCATTGTGTAGGTAGATTTTCGCACTTTCTTTCTTTTATAATTCCACTCCTTTCTTGTCATTTTGAATATATATTTACAATACTACCCATCCAAGTGTAAAAAAAAAAAACCTTTCATAAAAGGCTGATTATATAAGTTTTTATATAAGAAGACAAAAAATGAAGGGTGGTTATAAAAAAATAAAATAATGTGAAGATCACTTCCTAGCTGTATAAGTCGTTCCGCTTTCTTTTTAAATTTTTCTTTTAAAAAAAAAAGTAATTTCAAGCTCAAATATAATGAAAATAAAAAATAAATTTTTAATTTTTTTTGCACCGTTTTAAAGATCTTATTGAAATCTATCAAACAAAATTTATATTGGTAGAAAAATTATTTACGTAAACACATGATTTTTGAGTTTAAAATTGTCTTTCTTTTCTTAAAGTTCCTTTTCTAAAAAATCGGAAGGGAGCCTAAACAATTGTTAATGAGTATTAGAAATTAAGCACACAATTGCAAAACAACTTAAGCCTTTTGGGACCATCGATCTAATTGGTTTTAACTTTTAACTGTCCAGAGATTGACTGTAAAAGCTCAAAACAATGCCTACGCCATCTCAGACAAGAAGACATGACTCTTTTCTACGGTTAGATTTTTGTCATTACTCGTAGTATTCTGCTAAGTGGATAACGAATCCCTATATCCTCGGGAGAAACACAAAAGCTAGTTGGTCAATAAAACTTGGGAAATGATATTGGCGCTCCAAAAATTGATGCAGGCACTCCAAAAAATAAATAAAAATAAATTTGAAATTACACTGATTTTGGAGTGTCTGTATCAATTTTTGGAGTGCCAATATTATTTTCCTAAAACTTACACCAATTTGACTTGAGAATCCTACGGGGCTTCTTTTTTTTTTGTGGAGTGATCTTCACACTATCTTCTTACTAATCACTCCCACTTTTTTTTATTGTTTAACTTTGTATAAAAATTATTTCATTTGAATAACAACAAAAATAAAATATTAAAAAGTGAGAGGATGTTTTGGTAACTTATACACACTAAAAATAAGAAGAGAAGTGAGGTTAGAAAAATGGGAAGGGCAAAAATCACCCCTTTTTTTAATAATTAAATTTGTTTTTTTGGGCATGCCATGGGCCCATGGGACCTTTCACTATTTTTGTTCTTTTTGTAACGAAGCTTCAAATATATATCGTTCCTCCCTATTGAAAATATATCAATCAATGCCATACATAAAATTATTCACAAAATTAGAAACAATCACTCATAGACGAGAGATTTGTATGCTAATTAAATATCAATGAGTTCTTTTAATTTATCAAAATGAAGCTTGATTTTTTCTTGATAAAAATATATTTTTTAAGTTCTCATTTTGCAGGCCGTTCAATCTTTTTTTCAATGGAGGAGTAATATTTTTCTTTAACCGCATGTTATAATCTAGCATCGCGTGTAATTGGTCTAACCTTAGCAAATGGTAGCTCACCCTCTTTTGCTTTGAGGTTCATTAGGGGATCCGGAATAAAGAGAGGGGCAATGCTTACAAACAAATCTATGTGCACATATTCGATCGCGAACAAAGATGTGTCAAAAATGCAAGCAAGCCCCACATAATTTTACGACGCCCATGTGAATCGAACTATTGCGAATAGACTTAAATTCGGTTGGGTACATACTATTCCTCCGTCCCTTTTAAAATGTCCCATTTCGTAACTCTAACTTATTAAGAAAACATCATCATTACACCTTTAACATCAACTTTTATCTCCATTTTCCCTATTTGCTTTTTATGGAGACATCATCATTACATTTTTACTCACTAACTTTCAAAATGGATTCTACTTTTAGAGGTAAAATGGAAAAGGTATCAACTTTTACCCACTAACTTTACAAAATGGACACTTATTAAGGGACAACCCAAAATGGAATACTGGACTTTAAAAATGGCACGGGGGAGTAATTAATTATGTATACAACCATTCCCGTAGAAAGGAATATAGAGGAGCTTGTTATTGCAAGAGTAGTGTTATACGTATCGGTCGTACATATACCGATGGTGTATTGACGGGCACATGGGGCCCACTCCGGGTCTCGCATGGATGATCCGAGCCGTTTAATAATTTTAAAAAACAAACCGAGTGGGCCTTGCGAGAATCAGCTCAATCCGATATGTGTAGGTGCTCGATCCAAACTTCCATTTTTTCATTCAAATTTCAAGTTCAGAAATTTGAATAAAAAAATGAAAATTTGGATTGAGCACACTTACACATATCGGATTGAGCTGATTCTCGCGAGGCCCACTTGGTTTTTTTTCAAAAGTTATTGAACAACTAGGATCATCCGTGCGGAATCCAGAGTCGACCCCGCGTGCCCGTCAGTACTCCATCGGTAGGGAGGCCTTCTGTCCTCTTAGGATCATCGTTATGAATTCTGCTATGAGTAGGGACACTGGTAGGGATCTTTATAGAGACAAATTCAGATAATTACACTTTCTCACTTTTACTTATTTGTTACTACAGTTTAATCCTAATTCTCGAATGACTTTGCTCTTCTCTATTGAAGTTGTGCTTCAGCTAACTATTGTTGTAATTCTCTAAGCTTATCCTATTCTTTTCCTATGAATATAGTAAGAGTGCTACTAGATCGAGGTCTGTTTGTATATAAAGCTGTATTTAAAAGCCTATTTATCAAAAGATTCTGAGTAAATATTTTTTCTTCTAATCTACGTATATAAATTAAGATGTGTTCTTCTTTGTTCATGCATGCAAAGGATTAAAATCTTGTGATCAAATGCTTGTAAATCCTACTCGGTACTTACCACCACATGATCTAGATAAATTGTTTAAAATAAACTGGATATTGTAAATAAAATTATATATCTGAATACCCAGCAATTAATCTTTCTTTTCATTATCACTTTCTTTTATGTGTCAAAACCTTATCAAATAAATTTCTTATTTTCCTTCTTAACTTACCTCCGAATACGATGTTCCCTCAACGCCACTCTTTGGCAAAACAGGTTTAAGACTCAAGAAGGCTTTATGGCTTAAAGGCCTGAAGTCATTACGTCTCTAAGATTTTGGATTTTTAAATACTAGTGATAGTAAAAAGTGGATTAAATTCTTTGGGTAATATAGATATATAATTCATACAATATTCATCTTATTTGTGATCATGGGGTTTTTCCTTTCGGGAGTCCCTTAAGAACAATGAAGAACTAGAGATTGTAACGACAATGATTTTTGGTAAATAAAAATTTCGTTAAATATTTGAATTTTATTTTTAATTACTTGGTATTTCTTTTAAAAATTCTTTTTAATTTCTATAATCCGTCATAATTAGATTTTAGTCATTTTAAATTATATTTTGACTAGAAATCCTACATGGCAAGTAGAATTAGTTTTCAACCGACTAGTTGGACAAACCAAACTACCATTTCTCCTAGTTACAATCTCCTAACTCTAAATGGACCTTTTTGACCATCTTTGAGCCTTATGAACCCATCCAAACCCTAATTGAACCCTATGAAGTAATCATTATATTCCATGTCTAGTCATTTCAACCTTAGCTATCATCAATATTCTTTTATCCATTGGATCATAAATGTTAGGAAAATTTTTGTCCCTTGAATAATGAAAGCTAGATTTGCCAATATGTTTACATATTTGATAAGATAACTCATGCCATCATTTTGCTTCCAAAAGAATCAAATTTAGCCTTGTCATGCAGGCAAGCCTAGGAAGAATAGCCTTGAACCTAATTCCCCTCTTTGACTTACTTTCCTAGATTTTTCTAGATGTACATATATACATATATATACATATTTGGTACAAGAGAGAGAGAGAGAGAGAGAGAGAGAGAGAGGAGGGAAAGTGTGGTGTGTGCTTGTGTGTTGTGCACTCCAAGCTACCCCTTTAGCCTTAAAGCCTATTTATGACTTGACAACCATTTCTAGTCAATTTCAAGCATAGAATCCTAGCCTTAATTATACTAGATTTGCTTCCAAACTAGCCTTTAATCATCCTAGAAATTGACTACAAACTAGCCTAGGATTGACTACACATGGGAAGACTACTCCCTAACCTGGATATCATTTTATCCTTTCTTGCAAGCAACCTTTCTTAGGACAAGACAAGACTATACCAATCATAATTGCCCATTTACCCATTGGATAATAATTGCTAGGAAAATTTTTATACCTTGGGTAATAGCCAAGACTTTTGCTATAAATATCACTCCATCCTTGCCATTCAACTCACACCTTGAAACCTTTCAACTTCTCTCTTTAGAAAGTCTTGTATTCTTGCATTGTTCTTGCTTGTCCTTCTTTGTTCTTGAGTTCTTCAAGAAACTCATCCTAGGCCGCTACCAAACCGCCACTCGACCACCCCTTTCGATCCATAAAGTTTAAGTAGTTTAGTCAAGATCTAGTTTCGAGAGAAACCTTTCTCTTTTGAAACTACTAGAAGCTCGTCGTAGGAAGTTACTCCGTTTGACGTACTTATTTTTTCCATAGTCGTCACTACCTCCAAAAAGAAAGGTAGAATCCCTAGTCCATTAACTCTACGTATAACATAGAACCATATGATGGAAAGTAGAATGTTCTTACTTCAAAGTATAAATATCCTTAACCATTTTCTGTAAGTAGATAAGGTTATATATCGTTTATAATAGTTGGAATGCATGATTGTCAACAAGTTTATCTTGCTAATGAAAGTATGAGCATGTTGAATAAACGACTTCTACTCTAATAAACATGTGTTGTTTTGGACTTCTCATAAAGAAGGAAAGAACGGTTTTTGAAAGATAGAGTTTAACACTTGATTAGCAGTATTCGGATTTTGATCTTTAGGATGATTATGAGCATGTATACATGAATTGCTTGTATTACTTGTGATAAAGCATAAGTGATTTTCACTCCAAAGGCGTCCATATATGTGACGTTATGCTTTACCTAGTAAATAAAGCATGATTAATAATATAGAGTTGGATGATCTTGCTAGTTTAGTTTCAAGATTTCAATGAATGATTTATGATTACGTATGTGAAAAGTCATACCGCGGAGTCTATGCATGAAAATGAGACACAGAAATCGAGAAAGTTAGAGACATGACACCTAGAGTGTGAAAAGGCAAGGTGTGGTTTTGAAATCCCAATGTGGCCGGACTTGCCCATTGTGTGGTATGTGTGTGTAAAGGAATGATTTTGAAAAACCCAATGGGAACCTGGAGCGGCGGAACCATTGTGGTATACTCGGAAACCCGGAACGGCAGAACCGAGGGATGAATTGTGATTTTTGAAAACCCAAATGGGAACCCGGAGAGGCGAAACCGTTGTGGGAATACTCGGGAACCCAGAGCGGCAGAACCGAGGGTTTTGAATTGTGGATTGGTTATCCATGGAGAGGAGCCAATACCAAATTCAATGTTTTTGTGTGCCAATAGGAACTCGACGCGGCTAAACCATTGTGAGGATATTCGGGAGACCGGCGCGGCGGAACCGAGGTTAGGTGTGTAAAATGACGATTTTGAAAATGTTGATTTGGTTAATGAAAGGTAAAACCAGTGACACAGTCTACGAAATGTCGCATAGGAGAAACTCAAAAAATCACGGATACTAACGATAATGGATAGTGAATGTGGATGTGTCATTGTTAACTGTTTTGTCAATATACATGTACTATGTGATCTATTGTTGGTAAGTTAAGGGTTAATGGATATGGTTTATTCTTGTAATGCCCCCAATTTTGAGTACGTTAAATAAACAATTTTATTTCAACTTCAAAATAGAGTCTGGCTCTTTATTACATCACAACCTCTGTAAGAATACTTTTCATTACACACGGGAAGGAAAACTAAGGTTTCTAACTATAGCTCTGCCTATTCTTCCATCTTAGCCAGCTCTTCGCTCCAAAAGCCTCCAAGGTGTATAGCTCACTCTGTTCATCTACAAAGTCTGACACATTATACCAGCGTCGCCACCGATATAATATGTCAGGGTCACCAAAGGTAACACAATGAGCTACAAAAGCTCAATAGAATAACTCATACCCACTAACCCTTAACTTACAAGCAGTAGATCATAATACTAACGATTTCCACATAATACATGCATATTTAACAAAATAGTTCACAATGACACATCCACATTCGCTAATCAACTATCGTTTGTGTCCATGGTTTTTTGAATTTCTCCTACGCGACTCGTCGTGGACCGTGTCAACATTTTATCAACATTTCCATAACCATATCACATTTTCAAAATCATTTTTACACACTTAACCTCGGTTTCGCCGCTCCGGGTTCCCGAGTATCTGTACAATGGTTCCGTCGCTCTAGATTCCCATTGGCATACAAAATTTTGCATTGGCTCCTCTCCATGGATAACCAAGCCATACCTCGGTTCTACCGCTCTGGGTTCCCGAGGATCCTCATCATGGTTCCGCAGCTCCGGGTTCCCATGGAAACGCACACAACCTCACAATGGTTCCGCTGCTCCGGGTTCCCATTGGCACACAAAATCATTGAATTTGGCATTGGCTCCTCTCCACGAATAACCAATCCACAATTCAAAACCCTCGGTTCCGTCGCTCCGGATTCCCGAGTATTCCACAATGGTTCTGCCGCTCCGGGTTCCCATTGAATTTTCGAAAAACACACCCACACAATGGCTACTACGTCCGGCCATTATGTAGTTTCAAAAATATTTTATCCAAGTCAAAACTCACTTTTTCTTTAACCATACCCTAGGTGTCATGTTTCTAACTTTCTTGATTTCTGTGTCTCGTTTTCATGCATAGACTCCGCGGTAGGACTTTTCACAAAAGTAATCATAAATCATTCATTGTAATCTTAAAACTAACTAGCAAGATCATCCAATTTTATATTAGTAATCATGCTCATAACCATCCTAAAGATCAAAATACGAATACTTCTATCAACGATAAGTCTTATCTTCCGAAAGCCGTTCTTTCTTCCTTTTTGGCAAGTTCTAAACAACATATGTTTATCGAAATAAAAGTCAATAATTCAACAAGTTCATACCACCATTAGCAAAACGAGTTTACTAACTATCATTCATTCCAAACATTACAAGCAATAGATAACATTATATACTTATAGAAAACAGTTAAGGATATTTTACATATACTTAGAAATAGTGTATATGGAACTCTACTTATACTTTGGAGTAGTAGATAGGGAGAATCTACATGATCATACAACTTTTATACTTAGAATTAATGAGTAAGGGAAAATCTACATATACTTAGGGGTAGTAGTTAGGGAGAATCTACCGTTCTTCTTGGCGGTAGGTCGGTTTTGAGAATTGGTCGTTGGTTTTGCGAATTGGCGGCGTAACGACTCCGAAGTGCTTCGAAAGGAAGAGAGATAGGTTTTCTCTTCCTAGAAACAACTTTGCTAACTAAACTTGGTTACTTTAAAGATCTAGGGGTGGTTTTGGGAGGTGGTTTGGTGGTAGCTCTCAAGAACTTCAAGAAAATTTAAGGAACTTGAACCTTAGAACAAAATAAGCTTAGAAATTCTAGAGAGAAGTTGGAGCAAGGAGTGAAGATGTGTGTTTAAGCTTGGAATGGCTTGGTATTTATAGGCCAAGGCTCCCTCTCTCTCTCCCTCTCACCCGAATCTCTCTCCCTCTCCATATCTCATTTTTTATTCAACTTGGCATGCTTTCTTTGAAAGATCAAGATCTAGTTCTAGGCTTGCATGGCTAGATTTGGTACTTTGGATTTGATTTTGGAAAGATTTGATGGAGAAAATGTGATGGTTCAAAGATTGTGTGAATAGGTAAATATATAAGGACAATGGAGGGTAGATTTTTGCTTAATAGAATATATAACCCTAGATTGAAAGGATGTAAGAAGATCATGGAAGATCAAGGCAAGGTACAACCAAATCTCTCTCTCTCTCTCTCTCTCTCTCTCTCTCTCTCTCTCTCTCTTGTACAATGTAATATAAGAAAGACTAAGTATAAAATATGACTAAGTATATAAAAGTACACAAGTACTAGATTTCCAAATCAAGATCTCTTATTAAAATAATCTAATTTGGCACATGTTCCATTAAACTAATAAATTATGTACTTTAGAAAATCTAGGCTTTTATATAATATGATATATATATATATATATATATATATATATATATATATATATATATATATATATATATATATATATATATATATATATGTACCCATGTAATCTGGGTAGATGTCCAATATCCAATAAAAAAATTAAAAGAGCAAAATTCCCCATTAAAATAGTCAAATAGGCACATGCCGTATTAAAATACTAGATTTGTACTTTAGGAAATCCTAGGGAAATCTAGGGTATATTATAAAGTACACACATATATATTTATACAAATATATCATCACATGGGAAATCTAGGAAATGATTATTAAATAAACCCTAGTACATACTAATTCTATTATCCAATGGGTAATAATTTTCCTAGCGGTTATTTACCAATTGATAAAAGGGTGAGGTACTATTTACACTAGAATAATACCATATGTCCTTTAGGCATATGTATATATACCTATATCCTTGTACTTTAACAAATCCATCAAAAGATCTAGGATGAAAGATCTATTGTCCAATGGATAAAAATTTTTCTAACTTTTATCGTCCAATGAGTAAAGGTTAAAGGTCCAAAGGGTTCCACTACAGTTTGGAGGGCTCGTAAGGTTCAAGAAGGTTTAAAAGGCTCATCTAAGGTTAGGAGAACATAACTAAGTAAATTGGTAGTTAGGCTCCTCTAACTAATTGGTTAGAATCTAACTATACTTGCCAAATAGAATCTCTAGCCACGGAATATAATTTTAAAAGGCTAAAATTCAATTACGACAGATTATGAGAAATACAAAAGGAATTTTTGGAAGCGAATCCAAGTATTAAAATAAAATTCAAATTTTTAACAAAATTTTTACTTACTAAAAATCAGGATTGTTACAATTCTATTAAGCTCTCGTAGCTCACGGTGTTATCTTTGGTGACCCTGACATATTATATTGGTGGCGATGCTGGTATAATGTGTCAGACTTTGTAGATGATCAAAGTGAGTTGTACACCTTGGAGGCCTTGGGAGCTAAAGAGCTGGGTAGGATGGAGGAGCAGACGAAGCTGTAGTTAGGAACCCTAGTTTCCTCCCTTTTGTAATGAAAGTACACTTATGGAGGTTGTGATGTAATATTGAGCCAGACTTTATTTTGAAGTTTCAATAAAATTGTCCTTTTAACGTTTCCAAAATTTGGGGCGTTATAGAGATGAACTTACTATATTATTTTTGAAAGCTACTGATTACAAAGACTCAATTGCTGAAGATTGACTCGACCAAATACAATTGCAACAAATGCTTATAGATAGCAAGTGTTCAAATGCTAGGAGAGTCGTGATTACAACTGAAGGATTGGACTCTATTTATAGACTCTTATAGATAAGATGACTGGTAACCTATTAAGAAAAGAGGTCCAATTTTCTAAAAGAAAAGTGGATGCCGCGTGATAATTGGCCCGCATCGTCACAGCTTTCAACTTCCTTTTGAAAAGCAAGGTCTTCATTATTGACATTTACAGATATGTCCAAGAGTGGATGTACCAAGAGTGGTTGGAGTCATTATTTCTCTGGCTGGTGGAGAGCGGTTGGAACAGTTGTATTCTGCTTTCGGCTGGTACTTCCAAACTACTTTCGCTGATAAAGTATCGACCCATGTGATGACAGTATTGCTGTCGGTCATGGTGGGATACTCTTATCCTTATCCTTCCATTGCATTATTGAGGTTATGGATAGCTTCGTCATCAAAATCATAATCTTCATCTCCACCAAGGTCGGATGGATTTGATAGACCTTCTCCAGTTAGCATTGCTCTCTGCTGATTTTTCTGGTCTAAATAATATCTAACTAAACCATCATATCCTGTTTCAAAATGAAATCTTAATTCTTGAAGGTGATCATTAGACCTAATTTTTTGAAATAGGTCTTCACATACTAAAGGTGCTTTCCCATAATCATATTGACTATCGTAATGAAAACCTTTGGCTATGGTGAAGGCAATGGCATGCCTGATCTGTTTTCTTATTGAGTTTGCTTCACAAATCCATGGTTTATCATTATCACAATGGTAAATTCTTCTGAGGATTGTATTTGCAGAATTGGTGTTGATGTGAATATTGTGGTAGGCAGGGATGAGTTGCCCTATAGATGTCCATTCTGGAAGTTTTGATTCCACTACTGCTTCAACTATTGTACCCTGATCTGCCATGGAATTAAGAACACATGCTGCAATCTTTCTTCCAAATCTATTAGTATCTTCTAGGTCATAGAATATAATTTGCTGAATGTATCCAAAATCTAAAAGAGTAACTTCTGTAATTTCCACTTTTTTATCCTTCAAACTAAGACAAAAGGGTTTGAAGTGCTTCATGTCAATGTTGGCCATAGAGATGTTGTATACGAGTTGGCATGTACAGGTCATTCGTTCTAAAAGCGTCTGAATACAAGTTGGTTTAATTTTTAGACATGGGACAGCATCTTTTTCTTATAAATAAAGGGTTTTCCAAGAAATAGGGAGTCCTAAAATAGTTCCTGTATTCTGGTTAATCTTAACTAATTCTGAGAATAAGAATTCCTGAAAATGGATTCTATTTTGTCTGGCTAAGTGTTGAATGTGATGGATGATTTCTATAGGAAATTTGGAAAAAAAAGTAGTGTCTTTTATTTGCAAAAGCTCCGTTGGACCATATTCCTTACTCCACTCACTCTTTTCTTCATCTTTCAATAGGGAAGACTGCTTTCTCACTTTTACCAGTGGGGTAAAAGGGCTTCTAGCTTTCTTAAGCTCCTTCTTTGAATCTAACAACTTCTTTTTGAGAGTTGTTATATCTTCTTCAAGCCTCCGTTGATTATTGATCAACTGCTGATTAGCTTGTTCCATATCTTGGTTTCTTTTGTTTAAAAATCTAAAATTTCTAGTCATTGTTTCGCAATGATCACAAAATCTTATTTGCTGAGAAAATGGCTGATTAAAAACTTAGTTATTTTCAAAACCTGCAATTTCAATAGCTGCCTGAGTATTTAATCTTCTTGACGATTCGGAAATATAAACTTGTTCCCAATGGTACGACTGGCCCATTGGTTTGCTTCTGCAAAGATATGAAAACCTTTCCATGTTGAGGAAGAGATTCCATCTACTGTTTTAAAACTTCTGGCCAACAGGAATAAATTCCTAGGACACGGCCTATTGCTACACAATAAAATGAAAATCTTTTTGTTGGGTTTGGCCCATTTTGTTGGTTAAAGAAAATATTTAAAGCATTTAAGCAAGTTAAAAATCTATGAACATCCTTATGAGAGTCCCAAAGATTATCTAAAAGGCACTTTTGTTCCTCACTGATATTATGAATGAGGTACTTGAATTTAGATCTGGATTGTTCAGGGAAAACTCTGAGAGTTACATTCCCAAAGGTTAGAAACTTCTAATCTATCCTGGCTGTGTTGACTGTATTGCTTAAGGATGCCATCTGAAAAACTTGAAATGTTAGCATTTATTTCTCTGAATAAATAATCTGCTAAAATATTTTCTTTTCCTTTAATATGTTCAAATTCTACTATATAGCCATAACTTGTTATTATATCAACAAAATTAAGCCATCTACGGTTACTAATCTTTTTCTCATTGAGAAGCTTATGGAACTGAATAATTGCTTCACAACCTGTTCTAACTGTAAAGGGTTTGAACAACCATAACTTGAAGTAATTAATGGCGTTAATAACTCCGAGTATTTCACAATCTATGCTGGCTAAATTCCCCTTTTCTATATATTTTCCACTTGAATATCTACAAATCTTTTATGTGGATTTTGCTGAATATTTGATAGGTTTGCTAAGGAGTATTGTTCTCCATCCTTTTTCACTGGCATCTACCTCTATTACTATATAATCAGATTCTAATGGTAATTCTAATTTTGGTAAATTTTGACAAATTTCTTTAATTTTCCTGACAATATCAATATCTTGCTGGTTGAAATATTTTTGACTTGTCGGAGTCATTTTACTATGTAAAAAACCTATAATTTTGCTAAGATCTTTTATATATGACCTAGCATAATTTAAGGTTCCTAAAAATGATTGGAGTTTCTTCTTATCCTCTATCTTATTTGGAAATTCAAAAATCTTTTGTATAATATGTGGCTGTAACTGAATTTTTCCTTTTCCTATTCTTACTCCTAAGTATTCTATGTACTCTTTACATAATTCCATTTTCTTTTTACTAATAACCAAACCATTATCTATAACTGGAATGTTATTCTAAGATGTCTGTAATGTTCTTCCTGTGTTTTACTGAAAACTAAAATATCATCAATATAGATAAGAATAAACGAATGATATTTTTTAAAGATATTATCCATTTTTCTCTGGAAAATACTGGGTGCTGTTTTTAAACCAAAAGGCATGACATTCCATTCATAACATCCTTGGGGACATGTGAATGTTGTCCATGGTCTACTAGACTGATCTAACATAATCTGCCAAAATCCTGATTTACAATCAAACTTACTAAAGATTATTTTATCCTGTGTACTATTAATAAGTTGTTCTTTACTGGGTATATCATAGCTATCTAACTGGATATTATCGTTAATACGCTTATAGTTTATGATCATTCTCGCCTTTTCTCTTTTGATCTCTGCATGTTTTCTTACAATAAAGGCTGCATTTCTGTGTAGACTGGTGCTTTCTCTTATAACTTTAAGATCTAACAATTCTTTAATTTGTTTTTCAAATTCTTCTACATCTATTGGACTATATATAATTTTCTGGATACTAATTTTAAAATCTGGATTAATAATTTCTAGATGTGCTAAGGTCTTGTTTTGTTTCTAATGTTTGATTGGGTCTTCTCCTAAAATTTGAGTTTCTTCTGCTAACCTAATCAATTCTTCTAGCTTTTCTTTATCTGTTCTTTTCTATTTGCGATCAAGAACTGACAAAGAATGTTTTATTTGGACAAAATCTACTGGAGCATAATCTATCTGGACTAACTGTTCTTCTTCTTCCATTAACCATTCTGTTTCAATAGTTTCATATATGGTTTTTTCATAAGAATCTAAATGTGTATCTGGAAATTCTCTCATTATTTTTTCTATTTGTTCTTTACTATCTCATTTTCTTTTATGGTTCCACCACGCTTAGCTGACAACTCTGAGTCTAAATTTTGCGCATGTAAAGTCTCAACCTGTAAACTACGTTTATGAAATGTTACAAAATATTTACTAAATGTGATACTCTCATTCATACTGTCTATAAAATTTAATCCTAAGATAAACTTATAGTTGCGGTTGATATCGGCTATCCATACCATAGGCAATGGGTAGGTATGCTGTTACTGGAGTCTGTTGGTAAATCTGATGCTACTATTCATAAGATCAACCCTGACTATGTATCCTGGTTTGGTATAATATTTGACTGGTATGAGATCACGGCTGATGTGGCTTTTACTGGCTCTTGTATCAATCATAGCTTTGCGTACTATCATCTTTTTTGGATTTTTACTTCTAGCTTGCAATAGGATTTCACAATTTATTTTAATGAGACTATTTTCTCCTATCCTATTGACGGATTCTATAATGTTATAATGGTCTTCTATGGTTTTGAAAGATTTTAAGGACTGATTTTTCTCATGTAACTTGTTTCTTAATCTACTATTTTCTATTTTATATGTTTCTATTTCTATAGACAATATTTCTATCTTCTTTTCTAATTCACTTACCTGTTTTTCAAACTGGAATTTGGTTCTATCTAATTCTAGCCTGACTGTGGCTGCTTCTAGCTTAGCTTTTTGGAGGGCTAATTTTGAATTCTGGTTTAATACTGGTTGTTGTATACTGCCACTTAAATCTACAAGGTCTCTATCTATTTGGTGATTTTTCTTAAGACCAAATTTACAAATGTTTTTCTTACAATTACTATATACACTTCTAAATAATCGAAATGGATAACATTGCATTCTGAGCAAGGTTCACTATCTTGACCTATATTATGTTGTCACTGATGTATACATTCTATACTAGAACTTTTAATCGTAAAAGTATATTCTGGTATATAATTGGGAAGTTCATCTTCTGAACTATTGCTGCTATTACTTTCTAATTCTTCTAAAAGGTTTATTTCTTCCGGTCCTATGCTCACCAAACTGTATATTGATTCTGTATCACTATCTTCTAATTTCATTTCTATGAATTCAATATTATCAAAGTCTTCTAATTCTGCTATAAGATTTGCCTTCTCCGTAGTTTTCTGGTTTTTTCCTTTATTAGGGTATCTGTTTGCTAGATGATCTTCTAAATCACATATAAAACATTTACACTTACGGGTTTGAGTTGATTGAACTCTTTTCCTAAAATGTCTTTTGGGTTTTGGCCTAAATTGTTGTTTGTTGGGTATCTGCTTATAGAACTGACTTCTCCTGTATCTCTTTCTAGGATAATAACCATGTTTCTGGTTACTATAGTTATGTCTTCCTTGTACTTGAGCTATCTTCTTTTGATACTTTCTGGCCTTCTTCTGATATTTATAAAATTTGTTTTTCTTTTTCTTTCTTTTTTCTTTGTCATATCCATACTGTTTTGGAGTATATATGACTTGGCTACAAAAATTTAACTTATTCTTCTTTATTCCTTTCTGAATCTCAAGTGTAGTACACTTATCTCTGAGTACTGCAAATACAAACTGGATTCTAGGACCGATTCTTAGATGTTGGTTTTCGTCTCCATTTGTGGCTTTCCATAATTCCCATATTTCTTCCCCCAATGGAACTGGGAGTTTTCTAAAGAATTTATTACTAATTTTTGGATCCAAGGCTCTTCCTGTTTGTGATGCAACTGCTATAAAGTCATTACAAAAATTGACTATATATTTCCATTTATGGAACTTAAGCTGTTCTAACTATCTTATAGCTACGTTCTGGTAAGTTGTGTTACCTCTGTTAGGATCTACTCCTAAAATCAATGTTTTGACTAAACTGGTGAAATTATAAACATTTGGTCCTTGGGTTACTAGAGCTGCATATTGGGGTTCTAAATCCCTCTTATAAGCTTATATAATTCCTTTTGCTGTATGTCCTAGGAATGATTCTCAATACGACCACATCTCTGCTGAAGAGTGCCAATTGGTTATTTCTAAAAGTTTTCTAACTAGGGCTTGTTCCCATCTATCTACAACTGCTTTATAGAATTGGGGATCAAATGCTGCAATGTCAAGCATTAATCTTGTTCCTGCTTGTGTCATGAGGGATATATCTCTATCTACTGGTAATCTTTTTCCATAAGTTCGGTATTCTAATTCTTGAGCTGACGGCTCAATTCCGGACCTATTGGTTGGAATATTTTCCATTTCATATACTTGATTTGGGAGTACTGGTGGAGTACTATCATATGTTTCCATTTTGACTTCTACCATATGATTTTCTATATTCTCAACTGGTGGTTGATAATATTAAGATCTGGAATCTGTATGACAAAACATGTCTTCTATTGAAAGGTTATTTTTCCTATTGGGATCATAGTCTAAAATTTTTTCTTCTAAGACAAATATATTATTTTGTAATAAATATTGTCTTTGGAACTTGGAGCTATCATCCAATTCTGGATGTTCATATTCAAGTTTTTGGGTATAGTATCCTTCTAAGATCTGATAATCATAATAGTCTAAGTCTAGTCTATAAACTGGTTCTAGGAGTTTCTTTAATCTAATTATGTCAGATTCACTAAATTTAACTAATTGTTCTAGCGTAAACTGAGGCTATTCATATGCCATATAAATATGTTCTGTCTTTACATCTGAATTTCTAGCAAATTCTGTATGGATAGAACTACCTACATCTGAATATCTACCTGCTAAAATGTAATTACTAAATCTAAGATTAACTTCTCCTAGGCTGTTGGTATAGAAACTATTAAAACTGGGCCTAAGTTGTTGCTTGGGCACTAAATTTATGACTTTCCATTCAAGTCCTGATAACATTTCCGAATCATGTTTCTTGGCTTCTATAACTTGGATACCTCTAGTTCTTAAAGCTTTTAAGGCTTGGTCTGTTCTTAGCTTATACCTGGTACTACTGTGATTGCTCAATTTTCCTATGAAATTTACATATACTAAAAGGTTATGAACGTCAGGGATCATGTGATATCCCCTTGTTTTAATACCTACACGAATATGCTAGTAAAATTCATCAAGTCTCATCTAAAAATTTGGTATGCAATAAACAATTTGACAATTACTATTCATGTCTAATTCCATGCTACCTATTAAAGTTTGTTCTTGATTTGTAAACCTATTATCGAAAATCATGACCAACACTTTGGTTCCTAAGTCCTGTCTGGCTAATCCTTTTACTCCTATGGTAATTAAACCTAGGTGTACAAGGCCTAATATTAACTATTTAAGCTCATTGAAGCTTTTCTGAGTGATCATTTCTAGAATCTCTAACTGGTCTTCAGTTATAACACTGACTGGTTTCTTATGATAGCTATTATAAGTTCTGACACCTCTGTTAAAGAAATTTTGCGACCTATATAATACTGTTGGGTCTAATAGTTCTAAACTATGATTTCTGAATCTATCTAACTGAACGTTTGGATCTATAATTCCTTCTATTCTATTTTCTTCTATTGGTTGTTTCCCAAAAACTCTGTTTAGTAAAGGAATTCCATTGACTTTGGTCTAACTGCTAGATGCCATTACTAAGCTTCCGAAGAATAAGAAGATTGAGGAACTTCTTCTGTTTTCTTACCTTTGTCTGGATCTGGAGTACCAAATATATTATAATAAAAGGTATGATTCTACAAGGATCTATTGGTTTTCTTGAGTTCTAAATGTCCTGAGGAGGCTGAAAGACTAATCTGGTTTATCTTAGAAGTTAGGGCTTCTAAAGCCTTATCCTCTTGGAGTTTATCTACTTTGATAGATAACTCATCTAACTTATCTGATGTTTCCGCTATTCTAGAGCTAAGACTTATCAAAAGTTCAATAATGGTATTATTTTGCTTGATAATTGTTTCGTTTGTTTTACCAGTTGGTTTGAAATTGGATAGTCTAATGGGATCTGGTTGGGTTCTTCCTGAATTTTCTAATGTTGTTTTATAAAACAAATTATCACAACTATTCATTCTCCATTGGCTAATCTTTTTAACCTCTTCTAAAAGGGTTTCTATTTTTGGGAGTTTGCTGTCTAATTCTATTTTGACTTGGACTGAGTTCTGTTTTATTCTATCAACTTTAAGTCCAAGACTTTCCACTACTTTTTTGGTTTCTGTTTCTATTTCTTTAGGCTGAGTGGTGTCTAACTTATTGGTTAGGTCTATTATATCTTGTTTGCAGCGTAATTTATTTGATATTATGAGTTGTTTTTCTTCTAATTTACTAATTCTTCTCAAAATTTCTTAATGCAAAATTTTAAAATAATCTAAATTTTCTGATTGTCCATTAAATCTGAATCTGTTAATATTTTCTAAGATTTAGGTGGTTTGTTCAAGAAATTTTCTCGAAAACTCTTCAAACTGATTTTTGGTTACAATGTTGCTTTTAACTTCTAGGCTAAATTTTTTATCTAAGCTACAACTGAGTTGTTCCACTAGCTGGAAACCTATTTTAACCTGACTATTCTGTTTTAACTGTTGAGATCTAATTTCACTTAAACTAGGATTAATTGCTCTTATTAAGTCATCAATCATAACAAGATTGTACTAAATAAAATAAATAACTAAAGAGTAAACAAGGATTTTTAATCTGGTTACTTGAATTAACAAATTGTACTGGAGGCCTTGATACCAATATTTTGCATGGGTCTGTAATATTAAAATGCGGAAATTGAAAGTTTAAGAGAAGCGGTCCTAACTATGATTATTTAAAAGTTCTGGCACAATATATAAAAGGCATTGTAATTTGTTTACGAATAACTGGGAAGATTTGGACTAAAATGTGATTTCTATACTGCTTTACACATAGGATCGGGATGGAAATCGGGATTTTAGTCGTAGCTGATAGCAATTCTGTATCGCTTATTGCGAAGCAATGCTGATAAATATTTAACATCAAAATAGTACTACCAAATGGTATAACCACAGTCCTTTCAAGTTCTTTATACAACCTTCCTCTAGGTTTCTTCACTCAGAGCCGGATCTGAGCTAAAATTTGTGTTGCGACCGCTTTAGGCCTACAAAAAATTATGAATTGTAAGGGTCCTCCTACTTTTATATTCCTTATTATAGTCCAACAAAAAGAGGTCCTATTTTTTACTTTTGCTTTAAGCCCTGAAAAATCGGGACTGAACTCTGTCTTCACTTCAATCCGAAATGATAGGTTTTTATTCTGTTCATTTGAGAAGACACCGCTATTTTCAGTCTTGCTTGCTTTTTGATAAGAAAATAAATTCTTTACACCGTCATTATAAATATTTATTTTTTTCAAATCAATTATATTGCGCCACGTTGTAAAATAGTGGTATTAATCAATAAAATATGGTGACGTGGCGCAATATAATTGATTTGGAAAAAACAAATTTTTACACCGACGATGTAAAAAATTTAACCTCTTTTGGAAATATGTAAAACTTCTCAACACTCTCTCAAGTCATAAACTGGGCCTTGTTGAGGTATGGCCCAACCAAACCTGCAATCCACCACACCACACGGCATGCCTTGGGATTGTCCACTACTTTAATTTTTCAAATTCAAAAGCACAAAGTTCGATCCGAACCAAAAAAATTTAGAAATTAAACTCATCCAATCAATTTATTTTCCCGAGAGAAAAAAATCAATTTATTTTCTCTCTAATCCCCCACCATGTCATTCTTTCACGATCCCACCTAATTCCTCCCTCCTCGTTATGCCTCCCTTTCCCCTCTACCCGATCCTCACCATCGACAACTACCGCCTTCCTCCCCCTTTGCTCCACCCTCCTAGCCCCCCAACCACACACACGCAAGGGTCATCATTTAGACCGCGGCCCACAATCCGTTTGAGCCCGTCCAACGGATGGACTAACCCAGCCTAAATTTTTCATGGGCCGGGCTTGGGCCTAGAGATTTTTTCTTGGCCCACCTGCGATAGCCCGAAAATCACCTAAAACCCATTTTTTAGCACACATGCATTGATGCACAGTATAGTCTTCTTGAATAAAGATCATTTTTTCTTTATGTATTTTGTAATTTACAAATTGTAGGGGTTGAGTTGTGCACATGATTGACAAGTGTGTAGGTGCCAATCTAGTTGGGATGTTCATATTTGTAGCGATGCAATTCCTAGCCTTTTTCTTTTTGTGTAACAATTTATGCATATTTAATTTGAGTGGTTAAAATATTTTTTCACCTTCTGATTAATAAAACATTAAATTTAATGTGCAAATGCAATTTTTTTTTTCATTTCTCTTTTGACCGTTGGTAACTGGTAGTATGGTAGAGCTTCTTTTTTTTTTTTGTTTGGGAGCAAGGGAAAAATTATGGTAGAGGTACTTTCACAAGCAGTAGTATGCCCAACTACTGTAATGAGAATCTCATTACGAGATCAAAATTCTAGCCCAACTACTGTAATGAGATGAAAGCCCAACTACTGCAATGACACCAGACTGTCAATTTATGGGCGGGCTTGGGTTTCAATTTAAAATAGGTAGCCCGGCCCATAAAAAAGAATAAGTTCAATCGGCCCAATCCATGGACAGACTTGAGTAGTGAGTTGGCGGACTGGCCCGGCCCAGCCCAATCATAGACCCTTACACACACCCCATTCACCCTGATTTATGATTCTATCTTGCAAAGTACTTCACACAAAGACCAAACAATCAATTGCACCCAATTTTTAACGTAGGTAGATGTAGATGTTTTTATGGCCAATTGCTAGGAGAGGTCATTACATAATATATGAAGTACAAAGTACAAATTATGGGACATTATATTCATTGTAAGAGTACACGAGATAATCAGCCCAACAACTGAACTAACAGGATAAATAAGTCCATCAAATGAACTACAATCACTAAAAGCCCAACTCAACTACAAGCCTCATTAAGGAGAGAAATAACTCCAATAAGTACAAAGGAAAGAATACTCACACACAGATGGGAAGACTCGAACTTCTGACCTCCTAGTGAGATGCAAGAGTCTTGAATAATTGAGCTAGCTCTAGAAAGCATGTGGATATTTATATGAAAACGAAATTTCAATTTGATTCTTTGGTTCCTAAACCAAGTGGCGACTCCAAACAAAAAAAGTGTGCCGCAACGGGGCACTATCGATACAGACATGTTGCAATGGCTAAAAGCATTTCACTTATGGGAAAATGACGGTCCATGACGTGTTTTGATAATTAATACCCGCCAAGGACATGCTGAGAATATTTGTCAAATGCTGAAAATGTCCTTAGAAGGTATTAATTATCAAACACGTCATTGGCCGTCATTTTCCCAAGGCTAAGGACGTGTTTGATAATTAATACCCTCCAAGGACATTTTAGCATTAACAAATGTTTTCAACACATCATTGATGGGTATTAATTATCAAAACACGTCATAGGCCGTCATTTTCCCATAAAAATTCCCGGCCTTCTCGTTTTTAGACCGTCTAGAAAGACCACCATTTAGACAAATTTTTCTGCAAATTGGTCTTCTAAATTGTCTATTGGGCTTTCCAACGAGGTCACGACCATATATATGAAGTTTGGTTTTTTGAGAACTAAATTAAGTCTCCTTTTCAAGCCCATTTTGACCCGGTTAATGTTCAGATTGAAAATTTTCTATTTCACACCCTAATTAGGCATGTTTAATACAATAATGCTGTAAGGACCGACCACACATACCGACAATGTACCGCTCTGAGCTGGACTATGGGGGTCCACTTTCACACACTCTGACACTCTCTCCTAGCTTTACAGATTTGGGCCGAAAGTATTGGCGGGTAAAATTTTGAGGAAAATTCAAATTCAATTTTTTGGGTTTGATTATAGACCCACGAATTGGTTTTGCTCCCAAAATCTCTCCCATCTCAGAAATGTTTCTCTCTCCTCATTCCCAGAAACCCCTCTCTCTCTCTCTCTCTCTCTCTCTCTCTCTCTCTCTCTCTCTCTCTCTCTCTCTCTCTCTCTCTCTCTCTCTCTCTCCCTCCCTCCCTTCTTCAACGCCACTGTCGCCCATCCCCACCACGTTCAATGCCCTCTCCCCCCCACGTCAACGATGCCGGTCCGACGTAACCATCGCCGCCATCCACCGTCCCACTGTCACCACCGGTTTCTCGCCGTTCCACTGTTGCGCTTCTCTCCCATTGTGGCCTATCTCTTGCCTTCCCACCATCATTGCCCGTCTCTTTTTGTTGCTACCTACCTCCCACCGGCCCTCCGTCGCTGTTTTGTGGTTTAGAATTCTAAGATAGTTATGAATTCATTTTCTTCATGTAAATGTGTAGGGGCATTCCTGTACACCAAACGAATAATATATTGTCCACACATAACCATGATAAAGATGTGGTGTTTCTTTTTTTCTTATTTTAATGAAGAGAGATGTGGCGTTTCTTATTTGATGAAAATATTATCCTGCGTTTGTGAAAGTATATTGTCCACAGTCCACGCATAACCATGATTTATACTCCTAAAATGATGTTTTCCGGATGTTGTGTTCTACAGTATAAATTTTTTAAATAGGATTGTGAATAAGAGGATATACCAGTAGATGTAATAGGTCGAGGGTTGAACATAATTCCGTGGAATCACCTTCCACAGTTCCACTTCAATAAGCCAAAAACATCCTAAGTAAAATCATTCTTCGTTTCACAAAACTTGAAATGTTTATAACTTGTACACACTAATCAGCCATTAAATCGGCACAACAAACCCCATACACACCTTAGAGATATGGTGAATGGATTATGGCTAAATAACTTGCAAATAAGCACTGCCTTTGGATCCAAGTCAATATTGAAAGAAATAGAGAACCCTCTTTAAAATGCCATACACACCATAGTTGGGGTAAGAAAACAGAACTCATAATTCAGAAAATGCCAATACAAACCACCACCACAATGTTAAAAATTATTCGGAACAAAAACACTACCAAGCATTAAGAATTTGAACGGAATGCAAAAAAACAAAGCACATACTCCAGAAAAGATAGATGTTTTGAAGACAGCATGACATTAGCTGCTGACCATAATCCACATAAGTAAGAACACAGCCAATTCATGATGATTCCATAGGCATATAGCATTGAACAATACAACATGAATCTGTTTAGCAAATCTCTTTTTCTTTTCTGTTTTTTATTATCACTTGTTTGTTCTTGGGATAAGACTAATCCAATACGATGGGGGTGATGAAATATAAAAATTACAAAAGAATCAGATACAGCCTGCAAGTGGAACAATAACCTTGATCAATGGTTTCAATTTTCGTGTATCAATTCAGAATTCACCTCACACCAAAAAATGGGTTTCGCCCCATCACCAAGTAAAAGTACTACATTTGTGATTTTATATTATCTACAAAAAGTACTTCATAAATCTTAGCCTTCTTCTGCACTTCTATCTGGGCATGCACAAGGCCACCATTCAGAAACTCGACCAAGATTCGAGCTTTGGACCTTACATTTGGACAAGCGATGCTTGATTCAAATCCAGTGTGCCTTCCCGACTTTGAATGTTAGAACTGTGATAGAGTCCAGCGGTGACGGTGGGATGGTGGCAATGGTTACGCCGGACCAGCGTCGGTGACATGGGGGAGAGGGCGTTGAACGTGGTGGGGGTGGGCAACAGTGACGTTGAAGAAGATGAGAGAGAGAGAGAGAGAGAGAGAGAGAGAGAGAGGGGGGTTTCTCTTCTCGGGAAGAGAGTAAATTCTACACGGTCCCTCCGTGTAGAAAGGATGTGCGGCAAACAAATGTAGAGATGACACGTCATCATTATGCCATTTGAAACTTAAAACAGTTATTCCTTTTTTTCGCTCTTGGATCCTGTAAAACATAAACTTAATTATGTGTGCTTTAAAGATAAAAATTAATTATGAGTCTTAAGGATAAAATGATAAAAAAAACAAAATCTCCGTACCGGTTCAAACGGATTGAAAATTGGAGCACTTAATTTTTTTCACCATATTTTTTAATATATAAACAATCTAAAAATATTATGTGTTCAAATTTTCAATCTGTTAAAACCGGTGCGAAAATCTTATTTTTTTAATCATTTTATTCTAAAGGGTCATAACTAATTTTTGTCTTCATGACTCTCATTATTAAGTATTTTCTCTTTATTTAAGACCCTATAGAGCATATACTTAATTATAAAAGCAATAGAGATAAAAATTAATTACCACTCTGTAGGATAAGATGATCAAAAACTAAGATCTTCGCAGAGGTTTAAACGGATTAAAAATTATAACACTTAATTTTTTTTAGACGGTTTATATATTAAAAGATAATGCGAAAAAATTAATTATTTCAATTTTCAATCCGTTTAAACCGATGCGATTTTTTTTTTTTTTGACCATTTTATCCTTAATTTTTGTCTCTATGGCTTTCATAATCAAATTTCTGTTCTACAGTGTATTAAAGGGCAGATACTTAATAATGAGAGTCATGAAAACAAAAATTAGTTATGACTCTTTAGAATAAAATGATTAGAAAAATAAAATCTTCGCACCGGTTCTAACGGATTGAAAATTCGAACACTTAATATTTTTAGATTGTTTATATATTAAAAAATATGGTAAAAAAATTAAGTGCTCTAATTTTCAATCCGTTTGAACCGGTACGGAGATTTTGTTTTTTTTATCATTTTATCCTTAAGAATTATAATTAATTTTTATCTCTAAAGCACTCATAATTAAGTTTATGCTCTACAGGATCTAAGAGCGAAAAAAAAAAAATACTCCATCCGTCCTTATTTTATAGTCAAGTATTCCATTTTGGGCTATCCCTTAATAAGTGTCCATTTTGTAAAGTTAGTGAGTAAAAGTTGGTGAATTTTCCATTTGGCCCCTAAAAGTAGATTCCATTTTGAAAAGTTAGTGAGTAAAAGTGTAATGATGATGGGTAAGTAGGGAAAATGGAGGAAAAAGTTGATGTGAAAGGTATAATGATGATGTTTTTTTAATAAGTTGGAGTTACGAAACAGGACACTTAAAAAGAAACGGAGGGAGTAACTGTTAAGTTTCAAATGGGCCTAATGATGACGTGTCATCTCAACATTTGTTTGCCGCACATCCTTTCTACACGGAGGGGCCGTGTAGAATTTAGTCTCTCGTGGAAATGAGGAGAGAGAAACATTTCTGAAATGGGGAAGAAACTTTTTGGAAGCAAAACCAATTCGTGGGTCTTCTAATCCTAAAAACCCAAAAAAATTGAATTTGAATTTTCTTCAAAATTTTACCCGCTAGTACTTTTACCCCAAATCTGTAAAGAGAGGATAGAGTGTCAGAGTATGTGTAGGAGTGGGCCCCCCATGGTCCAGCTCAGAGCAGTACATCGTCGGTATATGTGGTCGGTCCTTATAGCATTGATGTGTTTAATAACTTAAATTCAGCACTTAAAGTTGAATCAATTAAGTAATAAGTGATTCAATAGGTTTGATAACGACATTATACATTACTTAATAAATTAAGTGCTACTTAAAATGTAGGCTAAAAAGTTGAAAAAAATAAGTAGCTTTGAGCTACTTCAAAACTACTTAATTCTGGTTGAATTCCTGTGTACTTGCATTTAATCACCATAGCACCACCACAACCACTCCACCACCACTTCGCCACCATTACCACCACCACCACCACTCTCGCCACCACTCCACCACCACCACCACCACCACCACTCCCCTTTCACTCCATCATCACCACAACCATTACCACACTGCCACCGCCACCACCACACCATTGCCATTGCCGCCGCCACCACAATACCACCATTGCACAACTATCACTCCACTGATACCACTTATTGTCACTGTTACACCATCACTCCACCGCCACCATCACTCATTGCCAGAGTTACATCACCATCATTCCACCACCACCATTTCACCACTATCGCGAGCACTCCAACACCACCACCACCACCACCACTACCGCCACCACTCCAGCACCACCAATACACCATCATCACCCCACAATTACCATTTCACCATTATTATAAGTACACTGTGACCATTAGTAAATTAAAAGAGAATCAGAACTAAAATTAATTTATCTTTTTTTAATTCAATACTTAATATGTTTACCAAACAACTTTTCAGCTTAAAAAATTCAGCATTTAGTACTTAATTTTTTAGCATTCACTTTCAGTTTTCAGTTTTATCAAACAAGCCCCTAGTCATTTAATGAGAGGGATAAGGCCAAAATAATAAAGACTACGCTGAGTTACTTTCAATTCGGGATTAAACCGAGCTCATGATTTTTCCCTTCCAAATAGAATTGCTTTCGATTGCCTCATAGGGTCCTGCATGCCCAACACTTCTCACTTTTCTTCTCCAATTACCTCCAAGGCCTCACATCTTCTGGTAATCAGGATGATGGAAAGAGCGGATCGAATGATGGTTGTAATGTGGTAGTTATATACCACAATAATTACATGGAGGGTTCTGACTAGCCGGTTCCTTTTTTCAATTCCTACCCGTCTAAACCCATCACGTGTTTATCCCATCCCATATAAGCCCTATTTTAAGTAAAAGGAAAATACCAAAATGACCCTCAACTCAACCTCACTCATACGCCGACCAAATACCTGTCACCCAAAAGGCGAGCACCAAAGCACGGCGGGATTCCGGCGCCGTGAGACTCCGTTGCAAATCACCAGATCCGCCTCTTCTCTCTCTACCTCTCTGCATCCTCTCCTTCTTAAAATCTCTCTCTAGACTAGGGTCAGTACTAGTGGCAGTGGTGTTGTTCGTAGTTTCGGCTGTAAATCGATTAGTGAGATTGGTCTCGACAATAAACGAAATCAAGACGTAGCAAATCTCGACTCGGTCGATCGAGAAGGTGATAGTCCATCCTCTGGTCCTCCTGAGTATCGTCGACCACTACACCAGAGTCTCTTGGGACACCAAGAAACACGTAGTCGGCATATTGCTCGGGAGCCCTTCAAAGGAACAGTCGATGTCTCCACATCGTTTATCTAAGCTATTCAAAACTTGGTTAATACGAAGTATATTCTAAAGGTTATTCTACCTATTGTCAATTGTTTTAGGTTGGAACCCTTCAAAAAATCTAACATGGTATCAAAACTAGGTCTTGGGTGGCCTCACCTCTCGTGAGAAAGTTTGTCATCTTTGTCACCCGAATCAGTCAGTCAGCTTCTGGTTGTCATCTCCACGTGCATCGGGACTGCACGTGAGGGGGAGTGATAGATTTGTTCTACATCGTTCATCTAAGCCATCTCAAACTTAGTTAATATATTCTAAAGGTTACTCCACATATTGCCAATTAATTTTAGATTGGAACCCTCCAAAAAATCTTAGCGTACGGAAGTTTTAATCGTTTGCGGTTTGCTGCATAATCCCATACGAAGGTCAATTGATTAACTACTATCTTATCTTACTATTGTTAACCAATTACACGTAATTATCTACTGTTAAAGAAACCAGTAGTAGCTAGTATTAAAAAATGCCATAATCATAAAACCAAAATTTGAGAAAGGAAATAATAAAACCAAATTAACAACCCATACCGGCACGACTACATAATCCAAACAGTCTTCAAAGCATTCATTGCTTTTGCCCCATTGATTTCATCGCTCCTTCCTTCACTCTCTTCCTCCCCAAATCCAACACTCTGATCCCAATTCCTCTCTCTCTCTGCTTAAAGGTGAGCTCTCTCTCTCTCTCTCTCTCTCTCTCTCTCTCTCTCTCGCCCGCGCGCGCGCGCAAGATTATGTATGCATTGATACGATTCTAGTTAGAATTGAATAAGGTCTACCTATCTCGATGATCACTGCTTGATTTCTTGTCCAATTATCAGTCGTATGCATTTCAAATTGATCTTATCGTTTTATCGTCTTATGCGATACAGATGGCTTCGACGATGCTTTCTCTCTCCTCGGCATCCGCCATAGCTTCATCTTCGCTTGCTCCGCAACATAATCGGCCGGTATGATTACGGAAAGCCGATGGTTGTTAATTACGAACTTTTCAGCCTTTTTGCGTTACTTTTCCTTACGATGAAGCGAAAGGATAGAAAGAAAGATAGGAATTATACAGAGCATTTGTATCCCGCTAGTTGACGGTGGGTTTATGGTCCCCGTATTAATCCAGGTACGCGTAGGTTGGCCAGGACACCGGTTATAGAAAAAGAAAATAGGAATTTGATACTGATTTACACACACGCATGGCAAATGATAGTCATAGTGGAAACGCAAGCTTAGAGTGACTTTTGCTTGAAGTTTGTTTGTGTTGTTTGATGGCTCCTGTATACGGGCATAGTAAGGAATTTGGACTCGAGGGAAGCAAACTAGAGAACTAACCTCGAGGCATAGCTGATATTGATCGTGATGATATGTGCGTGGCATCACTCTCACCATTCAAAATTTGTAGTTAGTTAAAATTGTTGGTAATTCAAGTTACCCCTAAGTTCATAAAGTTAAAGTGGTATAGTAGATGTAGAGTGAGTAGCTTGTGTGAACCTCTTTACGTTTCATTGTACTTTATATGCGGAGTTACTAGGTCTCCAAGCATCTCGTGCCCGGCTTCTGCCTCAGAATAGCCTTATCGCTTGACATCATGCCGTAACCGTCCCTAGGTTACTCCAAAGTCATGTATAACATTCGCTGAGTGCCACATGGCTGCATTGCAATGCTGTTCTACGGTTCAACCCTGCATCCATGTTGTGCCGACCGGGTCAGATGTCCTTGACGGGCTAGGCCTGGTCCAAATAATTTGTGATATGCCCGCTTGCCCGTCATTCCACGTGGTGGGCTCAAACCCCTTGGCCCAGCCTAACATAGTCCAAAGACTCCAAACAGCTCACACTGCTGACTGTTGTTCAGCCCAAAGAACTACACCAGCTTTGGGCCTGCCCAACCTTTTTTGGTTTTTTCGTGTAAAAATCTGGAACCAATCCCAGCGATTGCACCCTTAGATAATGTGGTCGCACGGTAAACCAGAGCTTCCTTCCGCATCTTTTTTGGACTTGCAGGGAGGGTGTCCTAAAGGGGCCTGCCTGACCATTTCGGCCAAAAATCCCATTATTCGGCCATCCCTACCACGAAGTTTCTTTTGGGTAAGGAGCCACAGGCCTGGCTGGCCCTACATAAGTGATAAGTCCTCCCCTGCCTATACACTATTGGTGAATGACTTCGGGAAATAAAAAATTGAGAACTTTTGCTTAGTTGAATAGCTGTGTTAAACCAACTAAGGTAGCCCAGTTGGCCACCCCATACAGACTCAAATGGGAGGTCATGAGCTCATCAATAGGGACTGTTTGTTGATGTGGTTACATCGTATCCAATATTGTGGGATTTCTTGCATTGAGTTTGTGATCCTATCTATGTTGGACTTTTAATAAACTTAATTTTGTCCAGTTTGACGAGCTGATGAGCTACTTTGAATAATCTCATAGTGACTGACAAAAAGGCAAAAATAAAATATGTTTTAGGTTGCAGTTATGAAGCTTATCTAAGATTCCAATCTTAACTTTCTTTCTTCTTTCGCAACCAATAGAAATTGTGATTTTGTGTGAATCACATTGTTCATTGTGTTTGAATTGGCAAATTTGAAAATTTGAAGCTGGGTGGCTCTGATCATGCTGCTGTTTGGGGGAAGAACAAAAGCAATTCCTTCATGAAGGCCAAGGTAATTATATAGTCTTTCAATAGATGGCTGTTTAAAAGTGGCAACTTCTTTATTTGATTAATACCTATGCATATTTTTTTTATTATTTGTGCTATTGCAAAGTGCAAGTACAATTCAAATCTACTTCCATATGTTGTCTATTTTTCTACTAGGGTCGAATTAAGTTATTCATATGTAGTTGGCTAGTTGATTAGAAAACATTGTGTCCTCTTGTGAGAGTTATCTGGTTTTCTAGGTTTTCTGTGTTTTTACTCTTGGTTCCCAGGTCTTACGGGTCCTGGTTAGGGAAAAAGAGGACTGGCCCAAAAACCCTAGCTCAGTGATGGGTCCCAAAGTCTTAGTTATATTGTACCTTTGCCATGTTTATGATTAGTATCTCTCTAAACTCAACTAAAATTGGTGACAAATGTTGACATGCAAACTGCCATGTTCCGTCTGCACTAATTTGGATCTTTCCACTGTAGTAATAGGTTGGTTTAAGCATATGAGCTGTAGTGTTTTAATGTCTCCGTATTTGGATGTTTCAATGCTCCTCATAAAAGTAAGAAAAGATAACAAGTTTTGTACTTTTTTCTCCTGAAGATACCTGTAATTAACCGAACCCTTAGGTAACAGGAAATTACTTCCCATAAACTTATATGAGTCTATCCTCTTTTTTATCTTTTCATCGTGTGCTTCTGTGAGTTCATTATAGATCTTGTTGAACTGTGGAAGGGGTACTTTTTGTTGTTATGGTTGGTCTTCATATCTGAATTTTAGATATTCCTGCTATGCAGTCCCGGGGTCGGATTACTATGGCTATTGCTGTAAATGTTTCTCGTTTTGAGGGCATAACAATGGCCCCTCCTGATCCTATTCTTGGAGTCTCTGAAGCATTTAGAGCAGACACACATGAAATGAAGCTCAATCTGGGTGTTGGGGCCTATCGAACAGAAGAACTTCAACCATATGTTCTTAATGTTGTAAAGAAGGTCAGCTTTCTTTTTTCAAGTAGTTGGTAAAATGTTCCATGAAGCTTCGAGGCTGCTGCTTTCTTCCCAATTTACGCTTCCCGTGGCCGGATTACTTGATTTTGTGGTTAATCTGTTCGTTTTTTCGTCATTGAATTCTTATTGAACCTGACCAACCCTTGAACTCCAACTACATCAGCTCAGAGTTGGAAAAAAAGAACAGAAGAAAGAAACCTCCTTGGCAATGCAAACTAACCAACACATAAACCAGAACAAACATTCCAGAATTACAGAGACAAGAAAACTACCAACCAATCCAAGCTTACTGCACTACAAAACACTTGCTTGTCAGTTGTCACACCTAAACTGCCCCCAGATCTGTATTTCCAGCTGTAGGCTTAATATGCCTCCAGGATAACAAACATGCGCTGTTGTCATTCTCAATCTTTCTCTTCAACCCTTCAAGGTCCATTTGCTGGAAAATTCTTCTTCCTTTCTCCCATATATGAAACTGTGCACCATAAAACATAATCTTAAAGATAGAGGCTTTGAAAAAATTGCCCTCTACATTCTGCATGGTCCACATTTCCTCTATCTTCTTCATTAGTTTTTGAGGAAGTACAAAAATAGGACTCAAATATACCAGTATGCTGAAAGCACAGACCCATTTAGCTGAGCTTTTCTCCCAAAAGACAACATTTTATTAGACCAGGTTTGGATTCTAGTCAGAATTTTGCCAATAAGCATAGTGCAATCTCCATGTTTCAATCTCAAAGCACTTAATGGCACCACTAGATACTTCAAAGGAATTTGTGCTTCTGGAATTTCCAAATTAAATGAATCTCAGCATTAACATCATCAGACACAGCAGCAAAGAATTTGGAGCTCTTACTCAAATTTGGATGCAGCCTGGAATACAGATGAACTCCTTCATGAATTCCTTTATGGTAGCAAAAGACTCAACATCAGCTTGATCCAGTATAAACAAATCATCAGCAAACATTAAATGAGACAATTTCAGAGTTGCACACTTAACATGACAAGAGAAGCTGCTATGCTCTTTGTAGATGTAAGGATGAAAAGGCTTCCATAACAAGAATAAACAGGTCACGGGATATAGGATTGATCCCTTTGCCTTAAACCTCTTCCACCGGGGAAATACTGTTTCAGTTAACTATTAATCACATTTGTTCGTCTTTTGACGATTAAATTCCTGTACTCCTAATTATTATCACATTTAATACTGTAGGCAGAGAATCTTATGCTGGAAAGAGGCGAAAACAAAGAGGTACTTTGTATACTCAATTGGATGGATTGAGGTGGAATTATTTTGGTCTTTTCAGACTTCTTATTAACTTTGGATTATTACCTGCAGTATCTTCCAATAGAAGGTTTGGCTGCATTTAACAAAGTTACTGCGGAATTACTATTTGGAGCAGATAATCCAGTGATTGAACAAAAAAGGGTATGTGTGATATTAAAATTTTTGCTCTTTAGAAGCCAAATCATAATCTATTTTCCTGACCCATTCCAGGGGCCCTCTTAACGAATCTTTTCTGTGTATTTATTTCTTCAGGTTGCTACTGTTCAAGGTCTTTCAGGAACTGGCTCTCTTCGACTCGCTGCTGCACTCATAGAACGATATTTTCCTGGGTCAAAAGTTATCATATCATCCCCAACTTGGGGTGAGTATTCTCACTCCTTCAAATTTTAAGATATGTCTGAAGAGCTTATTCAGAAGAATTATCATTTTTCCAGGTAACCACAAGAATATTTTCAATGATGCTAGAGTACCTTGGTCTGAATACCGCTACTATGATCCAAAAACAGTTGGCTTGGATTTTGATGGGATGATATTTGACATAAAGGTAATGTCCACATGTTATATATTTCTTTCTGCTGGAGACATAAAACTTGACTTCCCCAATAATTTGACCATCTAATGTTGCTAATGCTAATGTATTGTTCTATGTTATTGGGAACATTCTTTTTTCGGTAAAAAAAAAAAGAATGTTGGAAACATTCTTATGTGGGTGGTAGGAACATTTTGGGATTTTCGTCTCTAGGCAGTGTCATTCTATAATGGTGGTTGCGGATTAGGAAGTCTTATGTGGGTAAGGGGAAACCTTGAGGTTTATTGTCTCAAAGAAGTATTTCGGGCCCCCAGACGAGGTCGCTTCACAACATGTCAATGCTTGTGGAAATAATTGTGCAGATCTTTCTTTTCTGTTATTTTGCCAATACTTTCAAATTCATGGTCAGGGTCATTCATCTCTTTTTGGCGTCCAACATGCTAATCTTTCTTTTTTCCCTCCACTTCCTATTGACCAGAAGCATTGTATGTATTTTTATTTTGTTAACTATGATTCTTTGACGAAAGATTTGACTGCTTTGTTTCAGGCAGCCCCTGAAGGATCTTTTGTGTTGCTTCATGGCTGCGCTCACAACCCAACTGGCATTGATCCAACCCCTGAACAATGGGCAACAATTGCTGATGTCATTGAAGAGAAAAACCATATTCCATTTTTTGATGTTGCATACCAGGTATTGCTTATTTTTAATTAACTTTTTTTAACTCCATTAATTGCGTCTTATGAATACATCTGTTTGGATTGCTTGGCATGGAGTCTTAAGTTTCAGTTGCTTCATGGATTTCAGTCCTCTGAAATGAGAGTAAATCTTACTACTTCTGGAACTAAAGGCTATTAGTACACATTATTTGACTGTTATGTATTGATCAAATTAGTGCATATTTGTTTTTCATGGTTAAAACATTGATGATGGTTTTATATTAGTGTTGCAGTCTATGATGTCAAGATGTGTCCATAGGTTATCTGGTAGACTGGTATGTGTTGGAACATAATTGGGTTTGATAGGATTGACTTTTCTGCTTTGTCGGAATGCAAATAAGAGAAGTCCCATCTCCAGAACTGAAATGAAAAGATTGGGGCTTAATATTCATTGTATGGACCTGCCACTTATGGGCCATGAGTTGCTGTAGACACCCCAATTTGGACCCTCTAAAATACCTTTAAGCCTCCCCAATGATGATAGAAGGGCAAAACAGTCTTTGGACGGCTAAGAACAATGCTCCTTTTTAGTTTTAAAAACCCAAACAAAACTTTTTCAAAAATCAGAGCCAAGCACTCAGGACTAGAGTCCAAGCGCTCAGATGCACTGGCTAAGCGCTCAGGTCCAAGATGGACCAGAGCGCTCAAGAGTGTTTTGGACCTGAGCGCTCAGGTCCTCTGCGCGTGTCTGCAAAAGCAGAGTATCTGTCAGCCCACTTTCTGCAGAACTTTTCTGCTGATTTCGGCTGTGCAGGCACGACTCCCCTCTCCCAAGTAACCATGATGGGATTCTCTTTGAATACAATAATGATTTCCACTCCCCTTAGGTTCCAAATTTCTCTATAAATACAAGCCTTGGCTGATTTTTTGGCAAGAGAGAGAAAATCCAAGGTCTGTAATACTCAAACACACCCAGAAAACCTCTTTTCTACTTCAAAATACCAGCCTTCAAGTCACAAAGGAGCATTGTTCAAGCTTACCAAAGGTAGAAAGCCACCTTTGGCTGCTGTTTTCTCACCCTGAGGGGAGCCGTTGGGCTATACTGACCCTGAGCTCAGCTGGTCTTTATTGTAAACAAAAAAGAAGTTCAAAACTTCTGAGCTCAGAATGATCTGAGTGCTCAAGACTAGTTCTTGAGTGCTCAAATCCTTTGTAGGGCACCCAGGTCTGTTCCCCTTAGGTCTTCTGGTCATCAATACCAGTCAGACTTAAAATGGTTCAGTTCATTAACCAAAGCATCTCCATATCATGTTCAGCTCTAGAAACATTTATAACTTATTCTTAAGCTTTGAAACTCTGTTTACTTCGTTTGAATGCTGCTCGCAGTCATGTTAAAGGTTAGTTTCTGTTCATTTCAGTGTTGTGAGCCTCACACCTGAGCACTCAAGACCAGTTCTTGTGCGCTCAGAAGTGCTGACAAGCACTCAAGAGTGGTTTTCATACTAGCTTCTGTTTTATTCACTGGAAATATTTATTCCGAGTTATTCATAGTCTCTGGGTGTGCACTGGTCCTTCCGGAGCCCATAGTAGTTGTTTCAGAGCCTGCAAGGAAGTAGGACCTGAGCGTTCAAGACCAGTTCCTGGGCGCTCAGGTCTATAGCTGAGCGCTCAACAGTGTTGGCAGTAGCAGTATTGTGTTTTGTTGTATATTCTGTCATCTCATGCGTATTATCATAACTATACACTGCTCACAGGCATACATTCACATACAATGTGTTTACTGTTTTCGATCCTTTTTATTGTTCCCCTTCCCTATTTGTTTTAAAAGTTAAAAAGGCAAAATGATTTTAAAATCTCACAAGCACTAAGTAGAGACCGACCCTCGCGTCGGGCGAGAGTGGTGCTGTAAAACCCTTTCCCTCTAGTAACCTGGCTCCCAAACCTACGTTGTCTTTGGTTATGACGGATCGGTAAAAAGAAATAAAGTCTTTTCCAAAATAAAGCGACGAATGTCATTCAAGTTTGGTTCCTCGGGTGGCAAACCACTAAAACCCGGGTGGCGACTCCTAATTGAACATGCCGTTTGCCAAATTTCCAAGAAAAAGAAAATAAGAAGGCGCTCACTGCGGGGCGGGTAGCCCACAGTTGCACACAACAAAGATCGCCAATTGGGCTTTATTGTGTGCTGCTAGACACAAAGCTGTTTATCCAACAAGTGGTATCAACGCTGGTGGTTTATGATCTACAGTCAGACTCTCTTGGTTTAACAGACTAGGGTTGGTGGACTCACAAAGTCACTCTTGAATTCTAGGTGGAATGTGACAGACCATGAGTAACTAACTATCTATGCAACAAAAATTCAGGTGCACTTGGCATTGGCGTCTCTAGGTAGAGCAAGAAAACTCCAGGTGCAGGCTTTGGCATAATGGCTATCTTTGGAGGACGGTTTAGTTCATAGCCCTGGTTTTGAACTTGATTTTGGCTAGTAATAGATGCAAACATGTAGAATCTATCATGACCTTTTCCAAGGTCCCTAAGAGTGGTAGGTTAGACTAAGGTACAGTGGAGTCACTTACCCACACAAACGGTTTGCCAAGCCCAGGTGTTACGCATCTTTTCTGCTCATTTATCCCAGATGAAAAGGGTGTTGCGTTTTTCAGAGCCTCAAGGAGATTCCCCAACTGGTTTCAGAGCTGGGACAGCCGATCTTGAGCTGGTGAGGCAAAGCAATGAGACTGAATCAATTTAATCTGTTACAACCATAGGCAAACTTACCAGAAATTCTGTAGCTTCATATAGTCTCGTGTCCTTCCTACTCTCTTTAGGACTGTGACTTGGAAACTATAAAGTCTTTGACTACTATAAAGTATAAACCCTTTCTAATGAGTTGAAATCCATGGAAAACCCTTGCATGGATAAAGTATATTAAGGCTAATGCTTAAACATGCATGATCCAAAAAGCCTTTTTACAATTCTTTAACTTTATGGCCTTCTCGGTGACTGCATTCTTTAAACTCATAACTATACTGTAGGGATTTGCAAGCGGAAGTCTTGATGAAGATGCATCATCTGTGAGGTTGTTTGCTGCACGTGGTATGGAGCTTCTAGTTGCTCAGTCATACAGTAAAAATTTAGGTCTCTATGCTGAAAGGATTGGAGCAATCAATGTTCTCTGCTCATCAGCAGATGCTGCAACAAGGTACGGTCCACTGATGACTGGCCCGCCTTGGACATCTTGTGGTCTTTGATCTTTTAATAAGCCTTCAAAACATCTTCTAGATCTCATGCTTGAATATGAAAGACTAGCCATTTAATGAACACGATCAAGTTGAAACTTCCATGTAGGACTTGCCACAACATGCTTTTGTTGCTCGTAATAGTTTGTGCTCTCACATGTCAGAGTTATGCTAATTCTTTTTGTAAACAACATACGTGTTGTGAGGGAGAAGAGAGAAAGTGTATCGGGTGTTAATTAACCCTAACACAAACACTCATTATTATATTATGAGATACTTCATTACAAGACTAAACCAACCAATGTGGAACAAACCACTAAACAATACTCTAACACTCCCCCTCAACCTGGAGAATAAATATCACAAAATCCCAGCTTGTTACATAACAACACTGTACGTGGTTTAAACAATGGTTTGGTGAAGATATAAGCCAACTGAGCTCCTGTAGACATGAAGGGAGTAGCCAACACACCACCAGCCATCTTTTTCTCAAACAATGTGATAATCTACTTCAATATGTTTTGTTCTCTCATGAAATACCGGATTGGAAGCGATTTGTAATGCTACCTGATTATCACAATACATATGGATAGGTAATTGCACGCCAAAACCTAACTCCTCAAGTAAACCTCGCACCCATCGACAACCAACAGTAGACTTTCTTGGCGAAAGAGAAACCAACTCCCAAGTGCCATTTTCACGGAGAGTAGACATCTCAACATGGAGAATAGATATCTCAGCCTCCATTGTTGTCTGCCACTCAGATATAGAAAAAGCCTCCTGTATAATGTTAGGAACATATATAGTGGAAACAAACGAAGTGAAAGCGCGAAGAGAAGGAAACAAGTAATCATAGGAGACATAGTGAGAAATTGGATGTGCAAGTACGAGTACCTTTATGGAGAGCAATAGGAAGATCAGGTGGAGGTGGAGATGCAACCAGATCTTGGGACCTAGGAGGCGTGGTGGCAAGCACTTGTGGGCTTGACGATACTTTCGATCGATGAACATACACTTGCAAGGGTTTCATAGAAGGGACAACTATAGGAAATACAGACTTAGGTTAGTTAACTAGAGCATGTGTACCCGAGTAGTATGGCAATGACTCATTAAACGTTACGTCAGTGCAAACAAAATGATGACAAAGAGAGGGTGAGTAGCACTTATAATCTTTTAGAGTGCGCGAGTAACCGAGAAAGAGAAACCAGATTGAACGGGGATCAAGTTTGTCTTGGTCAGGATCTAGAGCATGAACATAACACCTGCATCCAAACACCTGAAGAGGTAACGAGTGGAGACAGTGTCCAAGAAATAAGACTGTATGGGGTATCTAACTGCCAAGGATGGTAGACGGCATGTGATTCATCAAGTAGTACGCTATAAGGACGGCATCGCTCCAATAAGACTTTGGAACATGCATTTGAAATAATAGGGCATGCATAATCTCTGATAAATTCTGAATCTTGCGTTTGGCAACACCATTTTGTTGTGAATCTCGCGTTCGGCAACACCATTTTGTTGTGGAGTTCGAGCATAATAGGATTGGTGAATAATACCATGATCATTAAAGAATTGAGAAAGAGGGTCACAAAAATATTCTCGAGCAGTATCAGAACAAAATATGCGAATCTAAGTATCAAATTGAGTTTTAATTTCCATATAAAATGACTTAAAAATAGAAGATAACTCTCTTTCATAAGATAAAGATATGTAACGCGAAAGAAATCATCGACAAAGATAACATTAATACTGAAAGCCAAAAACATTAGGAACACACATTAGCCCCCAAATATCAGAATGAACTAATTAAAAAAGACGGGACACGCAACTCCCAACCCTAGGATAAAAGGACACTCTATGATGTTTACTAAACTCACAGATTTCACAGGGCAAAATGTTAACACGACTACATGAAGGTACTAGCCATTTAAGGTTCTGAAGGGATGGATGACCAAGACAACAATGATGTTGATATGGTGACACCGAAGACTAAAGAGCAAAAGAGCTAAGGCGAACATCGTCAGTAAAATAATACAAGCCACCACATTCAATGCCACTACCAATTTTCCTCCCCGTCACGAGTTCTTGAAACAAACAACCATCAGGGAAGATTGTGACAGAGCAATTCAAAGACTCGATAAGTTTACTAACAGACATAAGAGGAAAACGAGGAACATGCAATATAGAGTTCAAAGTCAGAGATGAAGTAACACGAACGGAAGCCACACCAGTAATATCAGTGGTAGAACCATCGACTAAGGTAACACGAGATGGTTTCTCAATAGACTGACGATTATAAAGAATAGTAGAAGTACCAGTCATATGATGCACTAGAATCAATAACCCAAGGAGTAGAAGAAAAAGAAGATGCAATGCAAGCAATGGTGGAGCTTGTCTAGCAGTGGATGAAGAACCCATAGATGAAGGCTGATTCGACACAAGGCATTGATACTCCTCTACAGAAATAGTCACCACGGTGTCGACATAATGGGTTGCCTAATATTCCCAGAAGCATAACCTGATGATTGAAAACCATGAAGATCATAACAATACTTTAGTGTATTATTTGTGCCTCCACAATTTGGAACCATGGCCTTGATCATGGCTACTGAACCCAGAATCACAGCCATGACTATTGAATCCAGAAATGCAATCATGCCCACGGCTAGATAAGAACCAAAACCACCAGAAACAGCGGAAGTAGTGTTGGATTCCATTGCAATAACTAATGACGGACAAGATACCAGTAATCAACCAACAAATCAACCCACCAACCAATCAACTTTGTCTACCACGAAGTCAACAACCAACAATGAACCACCAAATAAACACGCAGCGAACAATTACTGATAATAACATTACGAGCAAATCCTAACAACCCAAATGTTCATATTACCAATAGCAACAAATCGAGAGAAGCAGCAACGAAATCTAGTGCTTGTGAACAACCAACCACAAATCTCAATAGCTAAAAGAACCAACAATCAAGAAACTAAACAAATAATAGAGAGGCAGCCACTACAATCTTCAACAAACCAGCAAAGGAAGCTACTAACAGGTAGAGCAGCGGCATAGTATGGAAGGCAACGAATCATGATTAGGTATTACCTCATTAGATCAAAGGACCCAAAAAGAACGCGATACCAGAACAAAGTGCACAACCGGAACAGTAACAGAAGACCAAATTAGGCTGTTTCGAGCACTGGGTAAGCCAAACGAACAATTGGTGACCAACAAATCTTGATTTCGAAAGCCCCTTTGTAGATTTCGAGCACTGAAGACTGATTTTGAAGCTGATTCAAGCTATTTAGTCTAAATCGCATGGTTTAGGGCTGTTTCGAACACGATTTGGGAGATTTCGCACCAGATTTAGGGGTTTTTCATGTTCTGAGAGTCGATTAGGGTTTTGTGTGGGGCTGGCGGGGGTTGACGACGACAGTTGGGTGGATGGAGAGGGTCAACAACGGCGGTAGGGTGGACGGCGACGGTAGGGTGAATGGCGAGGGTTAACGGAGGTTGGAGTTGGGATTACATGGAGTTTGGGGACTAGTTAGGTGTTTTTTTTTTTTTTTTTGAGAGATTGAGGATGACGGTGGCTGTGGCTAAGAGTAGTGGCGGCTGTGGCGTAGATGGTGGCAGCTATAGTGGTGGTTTAAGATTAGGGTTAAGACCCTGCTCTGATATCATGTTGTGAGGGAGAACAGAGAAAATGTATAGGGTGTTAATTAACCCTAACATAAACGCCGGTTGCGGTGGCTGCGGCTTAGATGGTGGCGGCTATAGTGGTGGTTTAAGATTAGGGTTAAGATCATGCTTTGATACCATGTTGTGAGGGAGAAGAGAGAAAATGTATACGGTGATAATTAACCCTAACCCAAACACTCAGTAAAAGAATTATGAGATACTTCATTACGAGACTAAACTAACCAATGTGGGACAAACCACCAAACAATACTCTAACATACTCTAACAATACTCATGTAGGGCCCAGCATGTTCGGCATCATATGCCAATTTTTTTTTTTTTTTCAATCAGTCATTGTAGCTTTGTGACCTCGCCCCTCATCTTCTGAAAGTTTCACATTTTGGGCCGATATCAAATGTTGGACACAGCAGCTCCCTAGAATGAAAATATTGAAGTCCTAGTTGTTCGGATTAATTATTTCCTGTGTCATGGTAATAAATATGTTTCTGTTATTGCTATCATGGGCATTATGACAGGAAGATATTGCCACAGGCCCAGATACAGATTGTGACCTTTTGGTTCGTTCTCTTCCTTTTCTCGACTATGATCTGGCTCGGAGCAGCAATTTCATCTCCCTATTTTGCTTATTCACCCCTACATCAACAGTGGCAGTTCATTGAAAGTGTGCCAATATCGTTTGCCTCCTTTCCCCAGCCCCCACTTACTCTCATTAGTATTCCATCATGAGGATTTAGCATATCCATTTTGTTTAAGATTACCAAATCATCCAGAATCTGGCTGTCTCTCATAAACAGCTTGCATCAGACACGCAGATCACAGCCAGAAAAGAAAGAACATTATGAACAACTCACTAGCAAAGCGTTTTCTAACACTGTATGTAATTTGTATTTAGTATCCATCTAGTATTGTTTAGCTTTTTCTGTCTAGGCATAGACACATTGTTCACAGCAAACAAACAATAATAAGAGGGTTTTGAGAATTGGAGTTTTTCAAGTGGTATTTTCATGTTCACAAAAAAGGAGTGGTATCTTCGGCCATACAAAATGACCTTTTTTTTTTTGAAGAGTAGATAAGCAATAACAAGAAGAATTTATATCAATCCTTTTTTTTTTTTTTTTTTGGATCGGCAATTTATATCAATCCTTTGTTGGAAACTCATACCTTTTGTCTACCGCAGAGTAAAGAGTCAACTGAAAAGGCTTGCTCGACCCATGTACTCGAATCCACCGGTACATGGAGCTAGGGTTGTTGCTAATATCGTGGGAAGTACAGCTCTTTTCAATGAATGGAAAGAGGAGATGGAAATGATGGCCGGGAGGATTAAAAGTGTGAGACAAAAGCTATTTGATAGTCTTTCTGGAAAGGACAAGAGTGGGAAGGATTGGTCATTTATCCTCAAGCAGATTGGCATGTTTTCTTTCACTGGCCTGAACACAGCTCAGGTAAAGTTTAATTATTGTTTGTAAATGCATATTTATGAGTGAATGTCATCTTTATGCAGTGTTTCTGTTTTAGACTCTCATGATGGTACTTGTTAACTGTGTGCCCCTTGATGTATAGACTCCAGCTTATTCCTCAACAAATCAGAAATTTTGCATTGCTGTTTTTAATTGGTAGAAAGAATCTCACATAAGTCCAGGTTAAAAAAAAATCTCTCTAGGTTTGTCAATTTTGGAATCTGACAAAACATTGTTTAATTCATTATTATTATTATTATTATTATTTACTTCTCTTCATTTAAATTGCTTGACTATCTTATGAATCAACATATTCGAAATGGTGTAGTTTCTTCTAAAGTGGTAGGACAATCTTTTACGCAAAGAATAACTATGTTCGTTTTATTTATATCTGACACACAAGTGCTTAATTCATCTCCCCGCTCAGTTATTCCTTGCTTTCTTCTTTTTGTCTTTTTCAAATCTCGATAACCCTTTCATTTTAATGTTCACGGAATTTTATTGTTACAACTAGTTTACCTATTGTCAGATATCCTTTACACGAACGTACTAATAGAGTGCACCGAATGGTTCCTGGTTGCTGAAGTTATAACTTACTCTACACCTGTATCTCCAATCAATGACCTTTGAGATATTTGAAGCTAATTTTGCGGACTATATGTACTGTATAAAACATTACAGAGCAACATGCAACAGTCAAGTCTGGATTTTGATTTTTGAAATTTTTTTGCTCCCTTGTCTTTCTTTTATATGATCAGAGTGACAACATGACAAATAAGTGGCATGTTTACATGACCAAAGACGGAAGGATATCATTGGCAGGTCTGTCTTCATCCAAATGTGAGTATCTTGCAGATGCCATCATCGACTCATTCCACAATGTCAAGTGAGATGGATCATGCATGCATAGTAGAGGAAACCATTGGAATTTTGTGGCGAGTCCAGTCATTATCATCAGTTAATTGTAACAGTTTTGCCAAAATCCGCCAATAATACATGGCTACTTTGCCTGACACCATAAGTGTTCGAAATTCTATGCAAGGTGAAATTTTACTGGCACTTTGTCCCTGAACACAGTGTTCTCTATGGAACTTTTGAGTTCTTGCAGCTTGTCTTTTCGTAGCTACTCTTGGGCTGTAAATGGCCTGAATTGAGTTAAGGTGCTTTAGGGCCTATTTGGTATCTTCTTCTTTTTTAGTCTTTTGTTGTCATTTATAGAAAACACAAATAATCATTGGAGACGGTGAGGAATTGTCCTTGAAAAATTCCACAATATAGTCCAGGGCCATGCAATGTTACATGGACCCGCGTTCGAACATTTCACCGGACCATTCAATTGGCAGGAGTGACAGGTGATGTGTACAAAGGGCAGAGACATAGTCAATGCGAGCTGATGACTCGCACTTATTAGGAATTCCTCGTTGAAGACCAACAATTGCAATGACCCATCCCCATCACGATAAAATTTCAAAGATTACCCAAGCCTCTCGGCCAAGGCTATAAACTCGTTGAATATCAATCATCAAGCTAGCTATAAACATGGTTGACGTCTCGTTCATTAATGGAATTAACGAGACAAATACCTCCACCAACTAAGAATGGCCATGCACCTCCACCTATAGAATCAAGAAATAGCCAGGTAGGGATGTTAATTATCATGTCAAGGATGCGTATCACTGCAAAATATTTTCATACCGTATAATAATACTGTCTCCTATTTTGGAAGATAAATTGTTTTCATCATGTTTTGCACGGCAAATCCTAGAAAGGTGCCAAGGTAGAGAACACAGACAATAGTCTTTCCGTCTTTGCTTAGCCTGGTAAATTTACCTAAAATCAATGAAGACCTGATTAGGATATCCAATTTACCAACAAAAGCCCAATAAATTGGAATCTTATTTTGTGTACTTAATCCTATTTTTTCTACTTTATTACATCGTAATTTACATGGTGTGGTTCTATCTTGCTGATGATTAACATCAAGCTACGAATAATATAGAACTGAGATGCGAAAACACTTTGCCTACTTCCGGCAGTATCAGCCACTGCAAAGAAGAACCGCAGGTGGTGCAACTACTGTTAGTGTCCCTCCATGCTCGACCGGAACGAGAGGGATCAGAGAATACAAAACATCCTTAATCAATGGCCGATAGCTTGGCTCCGGTTGCACGCACAGCACAGCTACAGCAGCAACCTAACACAGAAACATATTCGTACCCAATCAGTCATTGCTGAAACAAGAGTCTCTAAAGCTCTGTGAAGGAAAACAATAGGGAAACAATAGGAAAATACAATGGAGTGGATGAAGGTTGGTTAGGGTGGGAAAAATGAGAAGAAAATGAACAATATAAAAAATGTAATCTCTTCATTTGGTTACCTAACATAACAAACATGTATAAGGAGTTTAATTTTGTCACCCTTTTGTGAATAGACATATTCTTGCGACTTTGACCTACTTCTTAATATAGGGAGCAGATAACATTTGTCATCATGCTAGCTCTCAAACTCAACTTCTTTTTTTTCAACCTCTGACTAGTATTAAGGAAATGAAGATAAAACCGAAACTTGGCTCTGTTTGGTCAGCTTTTAATTCTTATGGACTGATTTCACACCCATAAAAATTTAAAAAGAAAAAAAGAAAAAAAAAGGTATCCCAGAAGTAAGTAAGTGTATTTGTTTCACCTACTTGGTATAGGTGCTTTAGGTCCATTGTATTTCTGATCACAGGATCCACGATGCTTGGAAGTTTTGATCTGTCAGTTATCTGCGGCATGGCCTGCATGTGATAAATAGAGATATTATTAATATCATTACATCATGGTTGGCTCTTGGATCTATCGAGGGAATGGAAAATTACAGCAAAAATTTCGCATACATATATAGGTAACCAAACAAGGGAAAGGGCTATGTACACATTTCCTTCCCATTTTCTTTATGCCACCAACAACTCCACTTATTTTCTTCTCCTTCACCTCCACAAATTCAAGAGAAATGTGTGTGTTGGCCGTAATCACCCGATTGAGGAATGCCTATATATTGGCATAAATTTGAGCAAATAGGAATTACAGAGCAAAGACATACCCATGAGACTATAGATTGGCATTTAGATGGTCCGAGTTTCTCTACAGACGTTCTACCCAGTAGAAGCTCCAAAAGAACAACTCCAAAGCCATAGACATCACTTTTATCGGTCAATTCACCTGAACGCAACAGGACAAGAAAAACCGGAACTGTTAATCTCTTAGCAGATGACTTATAAATGTGAAATTACTTGAGCTTAGAAATGATTCAATTTTGGTTGGACCCAAGCTCTCTCACATGGAGAATTCACTTTCACTCCTCTAAAGGAGTCCAACAATATGGTAAAGCCTTGCAAGAACAACAACATGTTCGCTCATCCTGTTCGGAAAATGAATTGGTGAAAGAACATATCACGGAATAAGGAAACGGTAATGGAATTTTAGGATTTAGCTCATTGTTTTATAGTTCTTTTCCTCCAGAAATCCATAATTCAGACACAGCCTTAGGCATTATTTAACAAGTTTACCGTTTCAAATGAAGTTGTTGACGCCAATACCACAATACGCCGGTGGTCATATTTCGACCGAGTGTTTAGGCTCTGCAGTAGTTAGGGCAACTAAGTAGTACGGCCACATGACAAATATCCTTGAATGTTTATAAGCACCTACTCATGACAATACTAATCTTCCCTCGTAAAATTTTCAGCACATCCATGAATCCTAAGATTAAGTTGGAATATATAAGTGATTGGCGGTTTCAAGCAATCATAGCCAGGACCAGGGGAAAATGGAAAGAAAAATTACATTTTCCTGGGACTAAATATAAGGGGCAAAAGATTAAAAAAAACTTCAAATTTCTTGGCGTACCATCTAATAGATACTCAGGGGCTACATAACCCAGGGTGCCAGATAGCTTGAGGTTCTTCTTGTTTTGAGTCCCATGAGCTATGGCTAGACCAAAATCAGAAAGCTGTATCGATACAAGACAGAGGGAGATAGAGGATTAGACAATTGGTTAAGTGCTAAGCGAGCAATATTTTATAGAATATTAAAAAGGTTATTGTAACGGATAGATAAGAAAAGCCAAATTATATCATAAGTGATTACCTTGGCATTGAAGTTGGAATCAAGAAGAATATTTGATGACTTCAGATCTCTATGGATCACTGCTGGTTTGCAGTGCTCATGCAGATACTCTAACCCTCTGATCAAACACTTGCATTATGTTAATCCTAGTAGGCACCAAAATTAGAAACTTGAACTAAATGCTGTAAATTTGACTAGGGTTCAGGTTAAAATGGGACTAGAGAAGATCCTACTCTGTTTGACAAACTCACCGTGCTGTGTCGAGAGCAATTTTCATCCGGTGATGCCAACTTAAAGCTGATCCATGGGATGGTCCTATACACGGTGAAATTACAAGGGGGATGGAAGTTAGAAAAGAGTAGGAAATTCCATTTTGTGAAGTAATATTCCATAGAAAAAAGGACAGGGATTGAAACAAATGAATTTAGCTTTTTTCCTTGGCATTTCCCTTTGCACCCATAACTCCGTCCACGAATTCATGATTGAAATGAAGCCTAAGAGTTCCTATAAGATATATAAACACAGAAACCATGAAAATACCATGTAATTGAGTTTCCAGGGATCCATTCTGCATCAGTTCATAAACAAGAAGTCTTGCTTCCCCATGAAGGCTATAACCCAAGAGAGAAATTATGTTTGGATGCTGAATTTTACTCAACAATTCCACCTCAGTCTGTAACTCAAAAAGAGAAATTCAAGCACGAAATGAGATTCAACAACTAATCTTTGAGATTAAATAAATAAACCGAAGCAAAAATCAAGAGAAGAGTACCTCGAATTCCCTTACGGAATTCGGACTTCCACCATTTAGTCTCTTCACGGCGACCTGGATATTTTCTCCCAACTTTGCCTTGTAAACACAACCAAAACCACCCTCACCCAAAATCTTACTTTCTTGAAAATTTTCTGTCGCCGTTTCAAGAAACTTGTAATCCATTAAAAGCGCAGCTCCTTTGTTACAACTCATTCTCGAGGCATTATTTGTACTCATGAAGGGGGCTAATGAAAGTCCTTTCAGGGAATCTTCAAGATATAACCACACAGAAAACCAAAGCATAAGAAATCGAAGAATCTCAAAGAAAGAAAATTAAATCATGTAAATCGATTAAATGGGTATTGTTGCAAAATACATTTACCTGAGTTATATGCATTTTTCTGGTGGGTCTTGAGTGAGTTCCTCCTACGGAAATTCCACAAACACAATAAAGACAATAGGATGGCACCCAGTGCAGAAGAGGCAACAATGAGGGCTATAACCAAATTTTTGTTTGGATCCATTTGGCGGTGCTCTTTAATTCCCACTTGAGTCCCTGATTTCGAAAGGAATATGTACAATAAAATTTCAGCTGAAGTGCTCAGTTTGGGAGAGGAAATGGCATTATGGCAAGAATCTTAATAATGCATAAAACCCATATAAGTGGTTGAAATTAGAGTTGTGAGAATAGAAAATTGAAACCACTTTTAAGAGAAAGTACACAAAGGACGATGGCTTAAAATCAGACCCACAAGCTAAGTGGACAAGACAAGCATAAAAATTTATTACTACCTTGGTAGTATCAGTCTGCTGCATTGAATGCTGTGTTTGGTAGTTGTGAGTTTTTCAGTTTTGGAAAGTAGAAAGTTCGTAAAATTGATGTAATCCTTGGCAAATCTAGAAAACTATCAACAGGAAACAAAAAAATGCAGAAATAAAACTTTCAGACGCATTGATAAACAGAATTTGACAGCCCGAAAAAAGTTTCAGGAGAGAGAGAGAGAGAGAGAGAGAGAGAGAGAGAGTACCTGGAGAAACCGCAGGGTCTGCTCTGGCATCAACCCCAATTAAGTGAGAACTCCAAAAGGGTCCATGTAGAAGAAGCACAACCACAAGAAGAATCTTCATTTTACCCAGAACTCTCTCTCCCTCTCTTATGTTGAAGGAGACGTGAAAGTTCAAACAGAGGAACCAGGGAATTAACTCTGTGTAATCTGTGAAGCCCAAGGAGAATTTGAATTTCTTGGGTCTCTCTCTCTCTCTCTCTCTCTCTCTCTCTCTCTCTCTCTCTCTCTCTCATGTGCGTGTGTCAGTGTGTGTGGGTGGATTTGTTGTGACCAAACCAAAAAGAAGGAGAAGATAACAGAAGTTGGATAGGATAGAAGGAGGTTTGAAGGTTTCCGTGATACGAGGGATCTAGCTAGGGTGCCGCAGTGTGGTTCCTTCGTCATCAATCCGAACCATAGTTTTAGTTTGTAACTACGCTGAATAGTTTATCTCCAGAAAAAAAAAAAAAATAATACTGTAGTAGTAAGTTGATCAAATATCATTAGTTTCTTAATCACTATAATTACAGTAAGACTAATATATCTTGATTAGGTAAATATCAATGTTCAATCTCTATTATAAAACAGAAAGATGTGGAGACAAATTGTTGAAATGACTAGGATTGATTTGATTCAAGCGCTGAGAGGACATTCTTCCTCATCTCATTAAAGAGCCCATTTCATTAAAGAGCCCACATTTTAAAGCTAATTACACAACTACCATAACTGCCTCGCCAACACATTCCAAAACGTATTCCACCGTACTTCGTCTTTTGAAACCCCCACGTCAGAATTCCTCTCTCTCTCTCTCTCTCTCTCTCTCTCAAGGCACCACCTCCATCACCATCGTCCTCTCTCCCTCCTTTATAAGTTCAATGTTTTATTCGTTTAGTATCATTTTCTGTTTTGAAGTTTGCAATTATTGCTGGGTTTTCGATTTCTTATTAATCACCCATGGCATACGTTTGCTTTTCAAGGTGTTTGTTAAAATGCATGGTAGAAGTAGAATGAACTCCATTCAGACATCTTAAAAAAAGTCAAGGAAACAAAAGCAAAAAAAATTTGTGGGTTCTTCAAATTCCAAACATTATTTAAAACTCCCCAGCTTATAGGCTTTTTTTCTCCATTCAGGCATTTTTTTCGATCCCTTTTGAAAAAAAAATAAAATGAAATGAAATAAGCAGCAAATTGTAGACAAAAAGCAGAACTCAAAGAAAAAAGACCTACCAGCATTATTTTTTTGATCAGTACTTCCTAGCAATTCTGGTGCAAGAGAAGTATTCTTAAGCCAATTAAGCAGAATAGGCCCCAAGGAAAAATAAAAAATAGTTTTGGAAAGAAATTGCGGGAAGTGTAGGGACCCAGAGGCTCGGATTCACTTGATCCAATAGTCTTTTTCCTTTTGTTCCCTTAAATTGTGGTCAAAAAGCCTATTTTTGCATATACAAGTTGACAGGTCAGCTATTTCGAGTAATAATCTTCACACCTTTCTTATACATTATAACTTTTGGTTGATGCTGTGGAACTGTACATTGTTGCATGGGGACCAATTTTGCTTTAATGATTACTAATAATCCTTCTTCCTTGATGGTTTTAGCGCTCTTACATTCTTGGCCTGAGTTGATAAAAAAGATTGACAAATTCTATTTATTTCGGTGGGTTGCTTATGTGGTGGTTCGGTGAGTTTTTTTTCTTATAATTTTTTGATCTTTTGTTTGGAGACCGTAGCTCAATGATTCCCTTCCTGAGGTGATTTCTTTTGGAGGCCGACACTTGAACTGTCATATTTATTGTAGCTTCTCATTTCGGTGTACCTCAGACTCTTATGAACTTTTCTTATCTCTAGGACACCTAATGGTGTTTACATGATTCAGTACCAAAATACTTGGTTGCTATGGCTTATGGACAATACCCTGATAGCTTGGATCAATACTGATTTTGGTTGCTGCACTAGTTTCTCGGTGGTGCTCGGCATTTTCATGCTTCAAGCAGACAGGGGTTCATTTTGGATCAATACTTCAAGTTGGTTTGTGCTCTCCTATCTCTTAGTTGGGTTTATGCACATTCTGTGTCGGGTTGTGATCTGAAAACTCTTTTCCTTTTTTGCTTTGTACTGTTCCTTTTTTATTTTATCAAATTTGTGTTGAGTTGCAGATGATTATCGCGGGGTAATCCTTTGTTTTTATATCAATAAAAAAAATCTTCGCCATTCAAGAAAAATGAGTTAATTTTCAGCAATTTGGAACAATCTAAAATTTTTTAGCTACCTACAAATTGAAATAATGTTTTGAGCCATTATCAAGATTCAAAAGATAATTTCAATTTCAACCGAGGTGCGTAGTGCCGTAGGCACAGCCAAGCACTAGTTAACTTAATTTTGGTACGCTAACTTGTAGTGTTTGGTGTATCCTACAAACTAAAGATCAAGATAACCTACAAACTGAATGATCAAGATGGCTTTGTTTGGTTCCCATATTTGGGTATTTTATTTTAATAATGGGTAGAGAGAGAACTATAGTAATGATTGGATAGAGGGATAATGAGTAGAGAGAGAAATAAAAGTAATAATTAAAAAAATATAATACTGATTAAAGAGAAAAATATGATAATAATTATAAAACAAAAATAAAACAAAATTAAATTGGAAAACGAATAAATTAATTTCAATTGAGCACAGCACATTGAGGCGTCTTATGCCCTCGTAATTTATCGGGACACTGCGGACCCTTAGCAGGAGGTCTTTTTTTTTTTCCTTTTTTTAATCATCTGAGCCGGAGGTTTGAAAGCACACAAAACTAATCATGTGGGGCTGTGAGAAGTTACACAAGGGAGAAAGACAACATCCCAAATTGCTGATGGATGAGATTCATCAGAAGTACCAGGCTTTTCTTAGGTGGGTTGGTTGCCTACACTTAACTTTTTTCATTTTATTACTACCTCCATCGTCCTAATAAATTTTCTTAGTTCTTCTAAAAAGAGTTTTTAGAATGTGGCCTATTAGGTTTGAATTTTGAAAGAGATTTTCAATAGTAATGAGTGGAGAGAGATAGAGAAATTTTATTAGAGACCATATCCAGAGATTTGGAAACCCCAAAACAAACAAAGTAATTTTGTAAAAGAAGTGCTACAATACACACCCCTTATTTGGGTGTGTATCATATGCACCCTCTTTAATTACCATTAGATGCTTGAAAAATGATCTGCACCCTTTAAAATGTTACGATAGGTTACAAACAAAAAACCTGTTACCAACGCTACAGGTAAACCTTGTGAATTAATCAAAATGGAAAGAAAATCTCGCCCCTCACTTTCTTCCCAACCAGCGTATATCTTTCTTTTCCTTCGACGAAACCAGCCCAATTTTATTTTTTAAAAACTTTGAAGCTAAAATTATTTCAAGTGGAAATAATTTACTTCATTAAAATAGGTTCTCGATAATTACTAAAGGAAAAAGATACTATCATTATCATAATGTAATAAAAAGTCAATGCATTTTTTTACAGGATTTTTAAAGTGTTTTATATTTGTAGTCATTTTTTTTGAATTTTTTTGAAATATTATGATGTTTAATATTTTTCACAATATCTTTAATTGCATAGTGAATTTTCACATAAATAGTCCAACTAAAAAGAATAGCGAAGTCGATCATTTGTATTAATAAGTAGGAAATACTAACAAAAAAGTTAATGGGTGATCAAGAGAGTGATAGTGACAAGATAAATTTATCAATACATTTTTAAATTATTCAGAACAATTGATTTTTAATTCTATTGCAATGTTGTTTTTAACTTATTTCGCAATTGATTAGAGGACTTACTGAGGCCCATCAATTAGCAAATCGATTGAGTAATTGACTTCACATTGTTACCCAATCATACTCAATTCAATTACAAAATTGATTATATTGTCTAATCGATTACATAATTGAACATAATAGAATTGATTACATATTCGATTATGATGTGTAATCGAATATGTAATCAATTGCAAAATCAATTACTATATATTTATTATAATATATAATCAATTGAAAAATTAATTATGAAGGCTAATCGATTATGGAATTGAACATTCACATAATAGATTACATATTTGATTAACTACCGTTCAAAAAAAAAATTGATTAAGTAATCGATTGCACAATTGATTATAGAAAAGTTATGAAATGGACTAAAATGTTACGATTCCGTAGTGAAAATGTTACGAACTGAAAATGTTACGATTTTTTTTTATAAAGTTATGAAACACACCAAAATATTATGATTCTAAAAATGTTATGAATCTATTGCTAAAAAGTTACGATTCATTCGTAAAAGTTACCATATGCACTAAAATGTTATGAATCAAAAGTTAAGAATTTTTGGTATAAAAGTTACGATAGACCTAAAATGTTATAAATGACCGGTTCTGCAGGTAATTTTTTATGAGGTGGCATAATATGGACTACTCAATAGATGCATATGATATGCACCTTAAAGGGGTGTGAATTGTAGATTTCTCCATTTTTTTTGTAATTCAAAAGTTATAAGCAATTAAAAAATAGCATGAAACTTGCAATTATAACAAATTGGGATGAATGGAGTAATGATTATGCCAATAAATTTACGTGCAAATCGATAAGTTTTGAAATTCTAAATTAACGATTGAACAAATTACAAATTTTTAGTGACTCAGCAAGAATTTTGAGCTACGAGTAAAAGTAGAACCTCTGAGCTCAGGAGCTAAGCCTATCAGGCTCATATTCGGCTATGAAACTTCTTCATGGTTAATAAGTAATTTTTTTTCCGAACTACTACAGTATATAAAACTAAAAGAGTAAAGGGAACTCAGCAAATCGATTCCCAATTCTGATTTGTAATCATTTCTTAACCTAACCTATTAATCCGTCCTTAATTGCGCTTGGCCATTATAGTAGTTCTCAAGGGGCCTATGATGCTACACATTCATAATTCATTTGTACAAATTTGATTGGATTCTATCAGAAAGTGCATTAAGGCATCTTAAGCCAATGGCTTCAACTTGAAAATGACAATTTTTTTTAAGGCTTATGTGATATTTTGGCATCTCTAACTTTGAGATCAAGGCTTATGTGCATTGTCGGAGTTTCTTTTCAAAGCTTACCTAAACAAGTTTAACTCTTATCTAATCAAGTTTGAAGATGAGAATGTAGCTTTCTTTATACTTTTTTTTTGGACTCTAGAAGAATGTAAATGTACTTAGCTCTTTTCTTTCTTGTTACTTGCGAAAGATGGGGTTATGACCCCTATAGGTTGTATATTTTGAAAGGATGTTGATTTGTGGAATGACATGGGCATGTCATCTATGGGTGTTTATGTATGAATATGACGATGATAATTTATGAAAAAGTTATTATTAATTATGTTTAAAATCGATAGCGTGACAAATGTGGGCTATAAAGTAGTACAAGAGTCCTTACCAATAGAATGTAAGGGATATCTTACCTTTGGTTGTTGGTTCCAATCAGTCAGCTTTTATTAAGGGTAGAAGCATTTTTGACAATGTGCTTCTTATGCATGAATTGATTAGAAATTACCACAGGAATGCAAGCCCTTCCAAATGTGCCCTCAAGATTGATCTCATTTATCTATCAATATCTTATACAAATGTAGATGAAGCCAAAAGTCTCTTAACACTCAATTTTAAATTCCTAAAATTTTGAGTTTAAAAACAGAGAGAAGAGAGAGCGAAACGTGTGTGCGTGTGAGAGAGAGAGAGGGAGAGAGACATGGGGTTTAAGTAGAAATCTGGGTTCTTCTTTTCCTTAGTACAGCAAACCTTTTTCCTTTTTCAACGTAAGACCTTTTAACCAATTTTGATTAATAAAATTCTGTATACTATGGTAGAAACACAAAGTAGGTTAGGATCGCAATAGAGAAAACAAAAGGAGAAATATTATAGAACACTGGCACTGGCCTGCCTTGTACAATGGGGTGAACCCTCCTTTTATAGGCGCAAGGAGGGGAGGAGAAGGGGAAAGACAAGAATATCTATCTATATCCTATGCAAATATATGTGAGCCTCCAAAGCTTCCAATTCCTCCATTCTAAACCCTCCTTAAAAGTAGGCTTGGTGTTCCACCAAGACTTCGAAAAAGATACAGGTACCGACCAAACCGTAGGGAAATCGTACCGACGGCTGCGCCGGGCCGTCTCCGGCCACCGGACGGCCAATCCGAGCGATTCAAAAATTCTATTAAAAAAAACCCAAGGGGGCCTACGCGGGAATCAATGACATCCAATGTGTGTAGAGTGTTTGATCTGAACACCCTATTTTATACATATATACACGAAAAATAGAGTAGTGGATGCCGTTGATTCCCGCATGAGCTCCCTTTGTTTTTTTTTTTTGAATTTTTGGACGGCTCGGATCGGCGGTCCGATGGCCGGAGATAGCCCGGCACGACCGTTGATACGATTTCCGTATGGTTTGGTCGGTACCTGTAGCATTACTCCTAAGACATTTAGAAAAAGTCGCGTTTTGTTCTAATTTGAATTTTTTTTCGTGTTTATTCGTTTTGCGCTAATTTTTTTTGACTTTTTGATTTGTCTCGTTGAGATAAATCGGAAAAGTAAAAAAAATTTACTTTTACCCTAATATTTTGAACAAGAACCACTTTTAAGTAGAAAAAATTAAAAAAAAAAGTCAACTTTTTACTTAAAAGTGGTCATTTTTCAAAATATTTGGGTAAAAATATTTTTTTTTTACTTTTTGATTCGTCCAAAAAGTTAATTTTGACGCAAATCGAACAAATGCGAAAAAAGTTCAAATAATAAGGATAACCAAAAAAGTGAAAAAACCACCATTACTCTCTTGGACCCTCGAATGTGACTCCCCTCCCCTCCCCTCCACTCCACTCCACTGCACTCCACTCCACTCCACTCAACCACTCTCCTATTTTTATTCCTTTTTGTTTTTCTCCAAATTAATTCTCAACGGAAGTTATCCCCTAGAAAATAGACGCATGTTTTGCACAAAAATATTGGGTCTCACCTATTCACTAGGGCTAAACCCTCCTTAACTGTTTCTTCAACACTCCTTGGACTCTCCTGTAATAGTTGACCGTGTCGTACCGCGAGTCAAAAATAAATTTATAAAAATTTAGAGTTAATTACTATTCCGTAGACTAGTGCATGGTTTAAGATTGAGTGTTGATCCGCAGGGACAGTGAGACTGAGTTACTATAGTTCTGATTAATTTCTAGATTAATTCAAAAAAGAAAAGATTGATCGAGTGGATTGTTTGAAGAGCTAATTAAACTAAAGAGCGAGCAATTTAATTAAAAGTTTGGAAACAATAGAGGAAAATATCTAGGGTTTAGAATCCACTCCGATTGTGTAACTACGACATGCATAGGTTAGGTTAATTATTCGAATCAGAATGGATTATCGCTAGGACTTGCAAACCCTTTCGATAATCATTGAGAAAATATATTGGATTGTTAAAAGGCATAGATTATTCTATAGTACGGACCGTCTCAAAAGCATGGTCTGACCACCTAACGGCACGATTCATCTTACGAGCATAATCTATCTCAGAACTCCAACCGCAATCAGTGAAAACCATTGTTTAACTATGTATTTGAAAACCGCGGATATAAATACGAAACAGATTGAAAGCATTAAAATCATTTCATAAAACTAAAACAAGTTCTAGTTAAACAATCGATCTGATTATTAAAACCTAAACCCATACATATATACAAAGTTACTTGATATGGGGCTTCATCTTTCCCTAGAGAATGGAGTTAGCCAACCATGAGAGCCGGACTCATGCTTCTTTTTCGTGATGTCGTGACCCTATTTCTCGTGATAGCAGCCTCCACGGCCGAGAGCCCCCTTCTAAAAACCCTTCTGTCCTCCACTTTTATAAGAATTGCCGTGCTAAAGTTTCCTAAAGTAACAAACTAACAATGATTCTATATTAACCAAAACTCTCCAATTCCATACTATACTTGGGCCCACCAGTGAGTGCTTGAAAGAATTAACTACCCTTGAACATCACACCCAATTTCACCGTGCACAATTAGCCATTACCCCAAGGCCAATTGTAACTTGGTTTATGTCTAGGCTTAATTGAGTCGTGCGCACACACGGGTTGTAGACGATCAATTTCCATATTTGCAGCAACACTCCGTAATGCAGTCACAAAGAAATTTTTATAGAGTCCTGTATAAAATCAACTCGATCCGATGTTGGTAAGGATTTTTTTCAAAATTTGTAGGGATTTTTTTCAAAATTTGAGCTGATTTTTTTTCAAAATCAGCTCAATCCGATACGTACCCATAGCTTTTTCCGTTCCTAAAACATTATTCGAAAAATTAAACTTGAAATTCTGATGTCTTCTATTTTGAGACTATGACCATTCCTAAGACTTACTAAAAAAACACCAAGGAGCAGAACGGAAAAAGGGATGGAAAAGTAGAAGGAAGAAAAATACTTTAAGAAGTTGAAGCGGATATATATAAGTATATAGGAAAGGCATGATCACTTTTCCCTCCCCATGTTTGAAATTTTTTTTTATTTTTTCTCTTTTGAACATCGATCCCTTTTCCCTCCCCGGCCATGTTTGTTTGAGAACATGGAGCAAAAGGGGAACGATCCCCTTTTAAACGTAAGTCGTCTCTTGGAAAAGGTGCTTTGGCCGAGGAAATGTCTTTTTTCATTCACTTTGATCGAAAAAAGTACTTTATATTTATGGCCCCTCAAAAGAAGTTGCATTATTCTAACCAAAGAATTAATAGTTAATTATCTTGTATTGTCTTCTAGCGCTCAAGATCAAAAGAAAAGATTCAAAAAAAAAAAAAATACCTTCCAATAGTTGAAATTTTATATTTCTACTGCTTGTTCATGATTGAAATTAATCAATAAATTACGTACAAGTGAACGGAGCTTAGTTTAAATGGAATTACGTTCCTTTTACATCCATAATAATACATACCATGATCGACTATGCCTTTTATGCTATTAGCTGCTCCTTGTTTGGTAAATATTTTTGAGTAATTGAACACAAAACATAAATTCATTGATTCCACTACGTCGTTGTTACAAATTCTGCTAGGGTATGAGCAGCCTTCACAATTTCAAACAAGACCGGTTTAACAAAAATCAAAAATCTCAATGAATTCCATACTACGTAAAGAAGTCACAATACCCAAACAATCCGTAAGCATGACCTCCACTCTGGGAAAACCTCTACTAATTTGATAATTGAGATGCATTGAGAGCTTATTAACTGTTAGTGCAATTTTTTAAAATTGGTTTGCTTAAACAAATTAATGAAATTATACAACTCAATGAACTCCAAATGTGAATGCCCAGATGAAATTTACAGTGCACAAGTTTTCTTAATACTATTATTTTAGCACAATCCATGCTAGAAATTTTTTTTTATGCTGTTTTTGAATCTTGAATTTGCATATATATATATATATATATATATATATATATATATTTTTTTTTTTTTTTTTTAAAAAGGGAAATTGTGGTTTCCTCTCCGGCCTTCTAATAGGTGTAAGTTATTAAATTCCTATGAATATATAGCTAGGTTACTCCAGAATGAATGCTAGTATACGGTGGATACATCTCTCAAGGAAGGAAAGGCCACATTAATCTATTATTATCATTTTTTTTTAAAATTGTAAGTATCATTTTTTTAATTGTCATTCAATTAAGAAACATATATATATACACACACACACAGACACTATAAAACAAATCAACGTCGACAAGGCTATGTGAACAATTACCCTAATCCATGCACCTCCAGTCCAGGCCAATCAGCTTTTTCAAGAATCTATGTATGCTAGCTAGTAGTTTTTTGTTTGCAAACTTCAAATTAAATACCGATCGAGAACCTAACCCACCTTCATATTTTTTTTTTTAATATATTCCCAACAACAGTTCCACTTCCAACTAAACCTGTTTAATTTCCTAGGTGCATGCATGCTTGCTTCCTGTTGGTTTCTTAATTTTTTTACTTTCTTAGTATTTTGAAACTAATAATAAGTATATATTCACCTGTATCCACATGCACATCCACATGTATATATGTAAATAAATAAATAAAAACACATGCATGCATGCATGCGTATATGATGTGGAGAATGATGAGGTGGCCGGGGCACCAAAAGCTGCACATTTGTGAGTACTTCTAGTTTAACATATTTTTTAAATTGCTGATTAGTGATAACTACTAAGTAACCAATTGATGACGTTTCATCGCCATAATTATTAGATTAACGAAAAATTTTATTCAAGAAAAAGAGAGGGTGGTCGCATACCCCTATCATGCTAACATGCATGTTATTAGATCATCTACAAGAAAGGTAACAAAATCAAAACAAAACTATGTTATGTATTCACTGGTTACATATATGATATTCACTGGTTATATACATGATCATCTGAAATCGTTTGAATTTTGAGCCGTTCATTTAACCAATCATAGACTAAACTAGTTGTTACAAAATATGTATTAAAAAAACGATTTTGAAGATGTGGCAAAAAAAAAAAAAATTCCAAAAGAGATAGTGAACTCGTTACACCAACCCTCTATGTTCATGTTTGAAGAGTGCAAAATAGCTCTTCCATTCTCAATTCAACAAAAATATAGTCTTTACGATTTGTGACTTAATTAATTTTTTGGCAGAATGGGTCCCATACCGTCAAAGCAGTAATAAAAAACTTAAATCTTGAAGTGCACCTTTGTATTTTGACCACCTTTTTGTTTGATATCTCAGGGTGTATTACACAACTTGCTAGCACATTAACTAATTCTTGGGGACCATCCCATTGTCTTTTAGTGAAAGCGGGACTAAAGCATCGTATGGATTGGCCCATAAGAGTTGATAGCACCTGACAAATTTCGTATATGTATATATTCCTAATGTTGGGAAAAATCACAATCTAATTGGATAATCCAGATACAAATACCATTACAAAATGATAACTGAATATAGATTACAAATACATAAACTTTATTCGTAACAAACTGTACACGTAAACCGAACCGAGCTTTGTAAACAATAGTCTCCTTAAACGTATAATTATTATATCGTAAGGTTTTTGCTTTTCAGTTCATTACATTTGTACATTGAATTGATTCTCTAGGCTATTTTAACTGGTCACGTGCTTATTTTTTATTTATGAAAGAAATTGAGAAATGAGAATGTAAAATAACCAATTTTTTTTTTATCAAATCGAAGCAAAATTACTAAGACTATAGGTATCTATACACGAATAATTATCAATAATATTTAAAATCAAGTATGTATATGAAATAAAATTTTTAAAACTCGGACGCTCAGGGACTGGAGGCCCCCGGGCCCCTACATACCTCCGGCCCTGGTTGTGAGCCATGTGAAGGTAGCTAGCTAGTCAACTTGTTTGATTAAGCTGTACGTTGCTTCAAGAAAGAAATCCAGCATTTTGAAGCCAGAGATAGACATATAGTCATAGTCATGTAAAGGTATGTTGTGATCAGGAATTTAGTAACTTATTGCGTGTTGAATTTGGATGCGTACGTACGTTGATCCATTTTCAAATGCAAAAAGGAATATTGTCCAGTTGTTAGACGGTGGATCGATCGAAAAGCTACATTTTTGAAAGGCCAATGTTTGTTAATGAGAGGGTTTGGATATGATCAGTGGCTTGAGCTAGGGCCTAGCTAGCTGTAATCTTTACTAGTGCATGTGTGTAGAAATAATTGATGGCTTGCTTTTGTTTTTTACCCTTTTGTTAAGTAATTATAGAGGTTGGATTTTTGTAACATCCATTTCCAGAATAGCATTTTGTGTTACTGTGTATGAATCAAATCGGGGTGCAATATTATTATTTCTTTGATGGAACCTTGTATCCGTAGTGAATTTATTTTACTTAGGTGGGCTCAATTTTTTTTGCCCCATAATTGGTTGAAGTTTGATGACGACGTAGGATCTGAAAGTATCACCAAGTTAACATCAAAAGATCATTCAATTATTGAACATACATAGCAGCTGACATGAATGAGTTTCCAATAGATCAGAAATTTGCAGATCTTATGTTCTCCGTTGTCTCCGAACAAAGGAAGACGAAATTTATATAAATACAATGTAGAGTTTGTTTTCTTCCATGGTAATTTCAGAGCCGTTAGAACAAGCCCAACTGGGAAAAAAAAATTCTTAGAAATTTTTTAAATTTGCCAAATTTAAACATCTCCTTTGACTATTGATGAGTTATGCACGTTGGACAACCATTTTTTGAGAGAGCAACTTATATACTAAAATAGTGTAGTACTTCTGCCTTTTCTTTGGAGAGCCTTTTGCTCATGACTCTTCTAATTTGACAATTTTCTTCGGTTTCTTCTTCCATTTCTGTTAATTAGCCTTAGGTGTTTGAGTCAGCTTACGTGTACCTTGATTAATGTGGGACCTCAATTCCATTGCCCAATTGCAAGGAGTTCAATTAAGCCAAAACAACCTCAAGAGGAGAGGTTTCGACATTTTTTTCCGGACTCGCTTCATTGGAATTGCTATTGCTTCAGTCCAGCCCCACCCTGTTGTCATCACATTTCTTTGGGACGGGCCATGCCATTTTTTCCCTCTTTTTCTTGGTGGGCCAACGTTACCAAACTCACATAACTGGATATATTCCAATAAAAGATTCTACTGTTCAAAATGCCCCAAGCTTCATTTGTGGCACAAATTAAGACATGGAATCCTGGGCGAAAACCACCTCCCAACATCAAAGATTTCTTAATCAGTCACCAAATTCTGACGTGAGGTGGTCGGAAACCCACAATTTTAAAAAAATGATTTGCCCCATCGGCGAAATGAAATGTATCCCCAAGAATTCAATTCGTTGTTGAGTTTATTCCCCTAACCAATTGATCAAAGTTCGTTTTTTAGAGTCAAGCCACAGAAAGTAATTTTTTGTGAATTCTTTAGACCCAACGTGGATGATCTGAATTTGACTAACTTGGGAGGAGATTAGTTGAAGTGCCCATAAACTTACCCGCACACCCTTGACCGTCGAAGAAAAAAAAAGAAAAGCAATGTGGCCTACCGTTAGCACCTTGATGGTCAAGGCTTGCTAAGCTTGGCCAGCGGTGGCACTTTGCACCCTAGCCAACCGGTGGAATCAAAGGCATAAGGCAAACATGTCTTTATAAGGTGACCCGATGGTGTCGACACTGGTCCATTTGGCAAGTAGTAGTTGTGATGCAGGTGAAGGCCCGATGAGATCGAGGCATGGATGCTAAATGAGAAGCAGGCTTGTGGGACAAGGCAATCAAGAAAACGACCAAGTATTGGGAGCTGGGGTTGGATCACGAAATTGGCCAGGTAGGCTTGAGTTTGCTCAAGCAAACGGTTAACGAGATTACAGATTTCTGCATATGTTGCTAGTAGCAATGGACAGGTGTCCCGGGCTGAAACGAGCAGTTGTTGGCAGTTATCGATGACTTAGTAATTCTGCACATGTTGCTGAAGCCGTGGATAGGTTACCAAGGCAGAGCAGGCAGAGGGAGTTACCGGCAGTTCTTGGCAGATTCAAAATCCAGTTGTTAGTAATTTATTTTAATCACCGGGTATCTGTAATTTTAACGTGGGGAGATTAATAAGTATTTAATATAATGGAGTTTGTAATATAATTGAGAAAAGGACGGGAGTGCAATTATAATTCTGTAGTGGAGTAAATTATAATTAGTGAAATAAGAAATAGAATTTTGGTGGGATTATGTTTTCTTATTTACACTGAAAGCTCAAACTTGTTACTCCTTAGGTCCCTATTGTAGCCCTATATATACACGTTATGCTCTCTAGTTCAGATTGACGTTTTTCTATTATTCACGAAATAGAGGTAGGCTTAGAGAGAGCAAACAGATCACGAAAGAGTCTACACTCGGTTCGTGTTCTAGACGTGCAGGGAATACGATAAAAGATCGTAAGGTACGGTTGAGCAGTATTCGTGGTTTATAGCAAGGTGTGCTATAACAAGTTCAACCAGCGTTCGTATCGCAAAGAGTTGAGGTAGAATCCTAATTCCGCCTTGTAGGGTTTTACATTGTTTGATGTCTAATCTATATGCGTCATTATTGGTTTCTGGGATTCAGTTTCCCAACACTAGTGTGCTGGCAGATTTTGGCTAAGCTAGCACAGCCTTAGGGTAGTTGGCGGTGTCAACTGCAAGATCATGCATGGGTTTGCCCCATGATCTCATATACTTAGTGGATAGCCTATTAAGTCAAGGCATTTTCGTAGCCTAAGGCAGAGGGATGTTCTGTCTAGACTCTTGAGTGTTTCCTTTACAAGTTGGTGCTTAATAAAAGTTGGGACGATTTTCGTAACTCCTGTGCGCGTTCTAGACATTCAAACATGTCGTGTGTGTGTGTGTGTGTGTGTGTGTGTAAACACTAGTTGGCTTAGACCAAGTGCTGGCAAACTTGGTGCCATCACCGGCAACATTTCTAGGCAAAAAACAACCCCGTGACACCTACCATCTTGAAAACAAGCAATTTTACCCAAGGAGAGAAGACAAAGCGAAAAGTAGAATATTACAAGCAAATTGCTTTTTGGTTCAATTGCTTGTGGAAATGTTGGTAATCAAAAGTTTTTAAGATTTATACGAGGGTGACTGCCATTATCTAGACTTTACAAAACCACATGGGACCATTACATTCCATGATAAACCAACTAAAATAAGCCTTGGAAAGAAGGAGGAAAAAATGACTGGACTTGTACTTCAAATGAACGTAGACCAAGGTCTTAAGCCTCTTGAACAAACAAGAGTATGAAGAAAGCTTCAGGGCTAGCCCACTGGGGAAATGGTATGCCAAGCTTATGGTATAGCACTATGGTCAAATGCAACTTATACTAGATATTAAGTTGAAGGTACTACATGATTGCTTCATTTTCGTATCAAAAATAATTTATAAAACGAAATAACTACTACTACTCAAATGAACAATGGTAAGTATTTCGAGTATTGACCTCAAGAATTACAAAGGCTAAATTACAGTTGTTCTAATTAATTTCTAACTTAATTCAGAAAGTATAGAGAGGTATTCCCGAACAGGCTCAAAGAGGGTTCGAACACGTGGTACGTGGGACCATGGTATAAAAATAATAGGGACAGTTGCCATGCAAGACAATGTTCAGCGATATGGACCAATGACATGAGAAGTCATTGGTCCAGGAAGGTTGTACGGGGTCTTGGTCCAGTAATGTAACGCCCCGAATTTTGAGAACGTTAAATAGGAAATTTCATTGAAAAATAAATGGAGTCTGGCTAATATTACATCATAAACCTTACAAAAGTACTTTTATTCAAATAAGGGAGGGAACTAGGGTTCCTATCTACTGCTCCGCTTCTTCCTCCATCCTGGCTAGCTCTTTGGTTCCAAAGGCTTCCAAGGTGTAGAGTTCACCCTATTCATCTATAAGATCTGACACATTATACCGGCGTCGCCACCAATATAATATGTCAGGGTCATCAAAGGTAACACCGTGAGCTACAAAAGCTCAATGAAGTAACCCATACCCTCTAACCCTTACACTTACGAACAAACGATCATAAATTTAATATTTTCCACATAGTTCGTACATATTTGACAAAATGGTTAACAATGACACATCCATATTCATTATCCAAACTAACGTTGGTGTCCATTATTTTTCGAGTTTCTCATACGCGACTCCTTGTAGACCGTGTCACCATTTTCCATATTTCATAACCATATCAACATTTCCAAAAACATCATTTTTAACACACCCAACCTTGGTTCCGCCATGCTGGTCTCCCGAGTATCCTCACAATGGTTCCGCCCGCCGGGTTCCCATTGGCACACAAAATTTGCATTGGCTCCTCTCCGCGGATAACCAAGCTACTCACCCAACCTCGGTTCCGCCGCGCCGGCCTCCCGAGTATCCTCACAATGGTTCCGCCGCACTGGGTTCCCATTGGCACACAAAACACACACCACACAATGGGCTACCGGCCACAATGCGGTTTCCAAAATATTTCACCTTTTCAAAACACGTCTTTTCATTAACCACGCCCTAGGTGTCATGTTTCTAACTTTCTCAATTTTCGTGTCTCATTTTCATGCAACGACTCTACGGTAGGACTTTTCTCATACGTAATCATGAATCATTCATTGAAATCTTGAAACTAAACTAGTAAGATCATTCAACTCTATATTACTAAGCATGCTCAAATCACAACTTAAAGCCTAACACCACATGTACGGATGCCTTTGGAGTGAAAATCACTTATGCTTTACAACAAGACAAGTAATGCAAACAATTCATAACTCATACTCATAACCATCTAAAGATCAAAATACGAATATTTCTATCAACGATAAAGTCTTATCTTTCGAAAACTATTCTTTCTTCCTTTGTGGGAAATTCAAAACAACACATGTTTATTAGAGTAAAAGTTGATTATTCCAACATGTTCATACTACCATTAGCAAAACGAGTTTATTCACTATCACGCATTTCAAACACTTAAAAGCGATAGATAACCTTATCTACTTAAAAATATTTCATGTTATACTTTGAACTAAAGAGTAGAGATATTCTACTTTACAATATTCGATTCTACGCTACACGTTGAGTTAGGGGACAAAGGATTCTACATATACTTAGAGATAGCGTATATGGGACTCTACCTTTCTTCTTGGCGGTAGTTGACGACTACGGAAAGTTGGTTGGTGTTTGGGCGGAGTAACTTCTTACGGTTGGCTTCCGGTAGCTTTGAAAGCTTTGAAAGAGAAAGGTTTCTCTTAAAAATTGATATTGACTAAACTACTTGAACTTTTTGGATCGAAAAGGGGTTTTAGGATGAGTTTCTTGAAGAGTTTGGGAAGAACTTCAAGAACAAGGAAGAACTAAGCAAGAACAAGCAAAAACACAAAACTTTCTTAGAGAGAAAAGTTGAAGGATGAAGGTGTGAGTTGAATGGTGAGAATGGGGTGCTATCTATAACAGAAATTTGGACTCCCTCTCCTCCCCCATGGCCTGCCCTCTCTCCCTCTCTTTTTTCCCATGGATTTTGCTCTATTGTTTGGTCAAATCAAGCCTTTAATCAAGATCCTAGCCTTCCCTCACTTGTCAATCCAACTTTTAGGCTATGAACCAGGTGACCATGAAGGGTTTTTGTCTAGTCTTGTCCTAGGTTGATGTTGCTTGCAAGAAAGAACATAATCAAAGGCTAGGTTTGTACTTTGGAAGGCTAGAAATGGGTTGACATGGTCATAAATAGCCTTAAGGCTATAAGGTAGCTTGTTGGAGTGGACAATATACAAGCACACACACACACACTCTCCCTCCCTCTCTCTCTAGGCCTTTCCTCTCTCTCTCCCTCTCGGTTTTCTCTCTCTCTCTCTAGTCCAATGTGTGTATATATATATATGTATATATAACTACATATACGGTTATATATGTACTTAAAGATTCTAGAAAAGTAACTTTGCTATAAATAGGCTTAAGGCTATAACCCTAGGCATGTCTTGTCTTATCAAGTTGTATATATATGTATATACACTTGGCAAGTCTAATCTCTATTAACCAAGAGATAATAATTTTCCTAACATTTGTTGCCTAATGGGTAAAGAAAAAGTAAGGTTGATATGAAAGGTTGAAATGACAATGTTAACTTCTTGGAAGTAAGGTACATGATTCCCACGTGACTAGTCTTGTCATATATATATATATATATATATATATATATATATTAGTAGATTAGTTGCTATTATCCAATGGGTAATATCTCCCCTAACAATTATGGACCAAAGGGTAAAGAAAAAGTAAGGTTGACATGACATGAACCAAGATTCTTTTCATGACTTATCACATCAAAGCTTTATTGGCCATTAAAACTCTATTACCCAACGATTACAAGTTTCCCTAGCGGTTCTTAACCAGAGGATGGAAGAAAAAGGAACTAGGTAGTTTGGTTTCTCCAACTAACCGGTTAAAAATCTAATTATACTAATCATGTAGGGTGTTTAATCAAGAATTGAATTTTTAACAAGAATTGAATTTTTAAAGGATTAAAATCTAATTATGACGGATAATAGAAATTAAAAAGGAATATTAAAAGTAATATTAAGTAATTAAAAGAAATTCTGATAAATAAATAAATTTTTTATTAAAAATTCCGAGTCGTTACAAGTAAACTTAAGAAGTTATTGGATCAAAAGACTAATAAAGGAATAGTGACATGTAAAGTCACTGGTCCAAGTAGCTTGTTCGGCAATGAGAGGGCCGAACAGGAGGAAAGCTCCTGAGAAGACATTGGTCCAAGTAGTTGATAAAGGACTAGTTGCATGTGAAGTGACTGGTCCAGGCAATTTGTTCGGTGATGAGATAGCTGAACAAGGAAAGAACTCCAATCAAGTGCTGTAGCAGAGGGAACACTCTGGAAGGGTCCAGAAATAGTGGTATACCATTAAAGAATAATATCCCGAGAATGTAGGATCTGAGAAAGATACCCAATGGGAATAGGATGTTCTGCCAGTTATGGAAAAGAGTCCTAAAAGGACTAAGGTAATAAACTGATAAGGGAACGAGAATTCAAGATATCATGGGTTTTCTATACGAGATAGGAATCCAAGGGCGACAGGGATGCTTGGGTAGCAAGCATTTATGAATCTATAAATACAAGGTAGACCTAAAGGTAAAAGGTATGCAATACGTTGCATTATTTGATACTTCCTTGTTATTTAGGGATTTCTCTAGTACGTGATACTAACTTAGGCATCGGAGGACCTTTGCCACGAGAAGCAAAGGTGCGCTCACCCCTTGTCTGTTTTGCAGATTAGGATTCTGACGACGAACTAGGGTTCCGGTGAAGAGGCACAAGTAGCCGTTGCAATCTAGTGCTGTTTTAAGCACCAATTGTTTTCATCCCCCTACAATTGGTGCCGTCTGTCGGAAACAAAAGAGTTCTCTTTGAAAAACGACCATGGTGGAAGAAAATCCAATGACGCTGCTCGACCCAAAGAATATGCTAGGTGGGGAAGGTGATAAATCCCCACCAGGGGCTCCGAGAAAGCCAAAAGGTGGACATGGGAGGAAGGTGACAAGCAAAGGTAACCCCTTGACCGTCTTGGATAGCTCCAAGAATAGGGAGGGCAGGACGGCCACGGAGTCCACACAGAGGAGTAATTCCCATTGTGAAAGGGAATCAGTTGCACACTCAAGAAGCATGCACAACAGTGAAGATATCCTCAACAAAAAGCGGTAGGAAATCGAGGAGTTTGCTCGTTTGATAAAAAAAATGAGAGCACGAGATTCGAGAGTTGGAACGGATATGAAAACATCCTGAGGACTCTGGACTTTCACGAAGAAATTCCAGGGGAGACAGACATGCTATGGTGGAGTACAAAAAGGCTCCTTCATGAGGAAGAATGAGCAGGAGTAGGAGCCCTACCCCAAGGCGACATAAAGCTTCTCCACCAAAAAGGATGGGCAGAAGTAAAAGCCAAACACCAAAGCGGCAAAGGGCTTCTTCAAGAAAAAGGAGGAGCAGAAGCCGAAGTTCCACCCTTGAACAGGATGGGACTAGAAAACACCATAGGGACAGGTATGAGAGACCCGATTCTAATTGGGAAAAAAATAGACCCAACAAGACAAAGGGACTAGAAGACAAAACCATGACTGTACGAGAAGCAGCACAAAAGGCACTTAGCAATATTGCATCCTCCCCCTTTGTAAGAAAGTTACAGGAGGCAAGACTGTCAAGCAGGGTGAAGCACGGAACGCTTATCCTTTATGAGACAAATGTAGATCCCGTGGCACACATACAGCACTCCCAGTAGGCAATGTTTATGCATGAGGGGGATGATGCAATTATGTGCAAGATGTTCCCATCGAGTTTGGGTAAGGTAGCTTTATCTTAGTTCCATAAGTTGGGTCCGCACTCCATCCGAGGATAGAGGCAGTTGGCCGAAGAATTCACTACTCGGTTCCTAACGAGCAGAAGAGCACCAAAGACTTTTGAGATCCTCTCCGTTATGAAGCAAGGAGAGGACAAGCCGATCAGGGACTATGCAAAAAAGTATTGGGAGACTTTCAACGAGATTGAAAGTTGCAGTAACGAGTATGCAATAGCCACATTCAAAACTCGGCTGCCTGTTGGGGGAGAGCTGCGTAAGTCATTAAACATGAGTCCAGTAGGAACACTGGCAAAGCTAATGAAACAGATAGAGTAGCATGCTAGGAACGAGGATGACATACTCCGGGAAGACGGTAAAGTGGTTACCGAGCAAGCCAATGAGCTTGCGAAGAAGGTAGATAAACCATAGCCGAAGACCTACAGAGAGTGAAAAGAATATGGGCAGGCTAAGAAAGAGCCGTACAATGAGAAACAAGCTCCTGACCCCAAGTCCTTCTTTTCAATAAATACTATAGGATTCTTTATCGAATAAAGAATCAGTCTTACTTCAAATGGCCCCCAAGCCTGGGAGTAGATAAAGACGCAAGGAGGGCTACAAATCAGAACTGCAGCTATCACAAGGACTGGGGACACATGACTGAAGACTGTGAGATGTTTAAAAGGCACCTTAATGATTTGGTCTCTCGTGGCTACCTCAAAGAATTTATCCAGGAAGACCCCAAGGATAAAGCGAAAGCAATGAAGTTGGATTACGAACAAAATCTAAGGGGCGTAATCCATATGATACATGGATTGGCCAAGCCTTATATGAGAAATGAGGTGAGATTGCTCCAGAGGTAGATTAAGTATGAACAACATGTCATGCTAATGGGAAAGAAAAGAGGGCGAGAAGAAAAAATATGCAACGTGGGCATAGTCTTCACAGATGAGGACCTGGGAGGAGTCCAAGTACCACATAATGATGCTTTGGTCATAACCTTACGAATTGGGGAGTATGATATCGAAAGGATCCTGGTGGATTCAGGAAGTTGCACAAAGGTGCTATATTACGATGCTTTCAAGAAGCTAGGACTGACCCAGGCGGATTTAGTGCAATCAATGACTCCTTTAGTCAGGAACAGTGATACTGCGAACTAACTTCCTAGTGGTGGATGTACCATCTTCTTACAACGCAATTATAGGAAAAACGTGATTGCACAAGATGAGGGTGGTTTCCTCCACTTACCATCATATGGTAAAATTTCCCGGATCTAATGGTATTGAAAGGATTAGAGGAAACCAGAAGGTTGCCCACCAGTGCTTGATTTCTATAATCAAGAAGGCACCCAAAGCAAAGTTGGTTCAAGCCATCGAGGTACCAGACCAGCCGACAATCGAGGATGTCGGAGAAAACCCCGCCGAGAAAGTTGTGGACGGCTTGAAGAAGATTCTGATCAATGAGACTAATCCAGAAAGGTATTTCCTGATTGGGGAAAACCTGAATAAAGAAGAAGAAGAAGAAGAAGAAGAAGAAGAAGAGTTGGTGGGATTCCTCAAGGAACATGTTGACGTGTTTGTTTGGGTACTCGAAGAGTTGCCTGGGGTGGATGCAAACGTGATTTGCCACCACTTGAATGTAGATCCACAGCATAAGCCTGTGATGCAGAAAAAGAGACGATTAGCCATACAGCACATGGATGCTGTCATCGAGGAGGTTGACCGATTACTGGAAGCAAAGTCCATACGAGAAGTTTACTACCCAGAGTGGTTGTCCAACACTATAGTGGTAAAGAAAAAGAATGGAAAGTGGCGTGTCTGTGTGGGCTTCACGGTTTTGATAAGGCCTGTCCAAAGGACAGTTTCCCCCTCCCAAGGATAGATCAACTGGTGGATGCAACAGTTGGGTATGGGCGGATGAGTTTCCTCGACGCATATCGAGGATATCATCAAATTGCTATGACGGGCCCGATCAAGAGAAGACTTCCTTTATCATACCTAGAGGGCTATACTATTATAGTGTCATGCCTTTTGGTTTGAGGAATGCCGGTGCAACATACCAAAGGTTGGCAATGATTATGGTAAAAAAGTTGCTTGGCAAAACTATGGAGGTATACATAGATGATATGGTGGTCAAGAACAAAGAGAGGTAGAACCACATAGCAGACTTAAAGGAAGTCTTTAAGATTCTGTAAGAGTACAAGCTGAAGATCAACGCCTCGAAGTGTGCATTTGGAGTAAGCTCAGGGAAGTTCTTGGGTCACCTTGTGACCATAAGAGGGATAGAGGCAAATCCCGACCAAATAACAGCTTTGCAGAGGCTCTAAAGTCCGAGGACCACGAAGGAGGTCCAAGGACTGACTGGAATGGTTGCAGCCCTTAACAGATTCATCAGCTGGTCCAGCGATAAGTGTAGGCCCTTCTTTCAGTTGCTAAAAAAGAGAGAATGATACGAATGGGGAGCAAAATGCTAACAGGCTTTCCAAAACTTGAAGACGTACTTGGCAACAACCCTGCTCTTGTCTACTCATGAACTGGGTGAGTCCTTAATTTTGTACTTAGCAGTCTCTGAACATGCTGTTAGTGCAGTATTATTAAGGGACAAGGGATCCGAGCAAATCTCTATCTACTACGAGAGCAAGACGTTATTGGATGCAGAAACGAGATATCTGGCTCTAGAAAAATTAGTCCTGACACTAAGGACAGCAGCAAGAAAGTTGCCTCATTATTTCTAGAGTCATAAAATTGTGGTTTACATAGCGTTTCTGTTGAAATCATTGCTACGAAAAGCAGATTTCTCGGGATGAATATCGACTTGGTCGGTGGAACTTAGTCAGAACAATATTGACTATCAGCTGCGCACATCAATTAAAGGACAAGTGTTAGTAGACTTCATGGCAGAATTCTCACCAATAGTAGCTCTTCAGCCTCATACGAGAAAGGAGTAGGGACCTGGGCCACTGGCCAAGAAAGGAAAGGAGCTAGTCGAGCAAGATCCCCTAGAATGGGAACTATTCATTGACGGATCAGCATGTAATACTGGTTCGGGGATTGGAGTTGTGCTTTTTCCTCTTGAGGGAGTAATGTTGGAGTTGTCCCTTTGACTAGGCTTTAGTGCTTCAAACAATGTGGCGGAATACGAGGCACTCCTAGCAGGTTTGAGAAGTGCAAAGACCCCTAAGGTAAAGAGAATAAGGGTGTACTGTGATTCACAACTTGTGTTGAACTAGCTGTCTAGGGAATATGAGGCCCGAAATGAGAAAATGGCAGCCTACGTGGAGGCCGCCAAGGATTTGTTCGACACCTTTGAGAAGGTGTACATTGAGCAAATAAGTTCTGGGTAGAACACCCATACAGATTCGCTGGCTTGGTTGGCTGCAGCTATGCCAACCGAGTTTAAGAGGAAGGTGGTAATGGATTATCTTACTGAGCGAAGTATTGGAATAAGTGTGAAATTGGTTTTGGATGTGAACCAAGGACCAAGTTGGATGGATCCAATAGTGGAATTCTTACGAGATGGGACACTCCCCACAGAAAAAATGAGGCTCACAAAATAAAGACAAAATCTGCATGGTTTTGGCTGTCACCTGAAGGAAAGCTGTACAGAAAATCCTTTACTGGACCATACTTGCTTTGTGTGCACCCCGAGATGGTGCAGAAGTTCTTCCACGAGATTCATGAGGGAACATGTGGAAGTCATGTTGGGGGCAGGTCCATTGCCCACCGAGCAATAACCCAGGGTTACTAGTGGCCACACATGCAGGAGGATGAAAAGGTGTATGTGAAGATTTGTGAGAAGTGCCAAAAATTCTCACTAATGATCCGAACACCAGCCGAGGATCTGGTGCCGTTGACAAGTCCTTAGCAAACGATAGAAACAAAATGACAACGAAGGTAAGCATAACTATCATGATCAAAGTGTCCAATTATCTTAAATCCACCTTCCTAACATACTCATAAGCCATATTCATTTAGTTCGTGTCTCAACATCTCTTGTCCTTTATGTGTTTGAGCCGAAGCTCCTACCAGGTAAATTAAGGGACCTCGATTCCCTCTACCAAGGATCCACCTTGTAGGTTAGGCCTTAAGTACTATCAATGTGAGCATTAGCTCTTGTCGGGTCGATTAAGGGACTCCAATACCCCCTGCCAAGCACCACCCGTCGATGGGCCCCGAGTGTTCGCGTGTCATTCATATGCTCAAGTGTATCGTTCGAATTTTAAACATGCACCGAATTCACATTTCTCATTTCATAACCCAACAAGCTCATACAAATCCACCGGATATCATTCTAAGTATGAAATAGGTAATACTCCCAAATACAAGAAAGAAGGCATAAATAAACCCATTAGAATGGAGAAGGGTCCCACAATTGATTTACGAAGGCTTAGGAAAAATTGGCTCCTAGACAAAAGACCTACCGGTAGGTGAACAATGCCTACCGGTAGAAGAGGAAAAATCTCGGATGACCTACCGGTAGAAAATGAAGGCAGAGAGGCCAACGTTTTGGACAAGACCAATTTTCAAGTGACCTATCAGTAGGTGACGAGGTCCTACCAATAGGATACTGGATTTTCAAACGATTTCTCGCAGATGAAAGATTTCAATTCCCAGCTCAATAACAACATTTCAAGCATGATTTCAAGCATCAAATCACTCATAAAACATATAAAGAGAGGTATAATTTCCTACCTTGAGTATCTAAGTCGAAACCAAAGAGATTGAATGAACCCTAGCTTCTAAAGTCCAAACTGAGCAAAATACACCGAACCGAGCTCTATCCAACAAGATACGAGCTCCAATACACAACTAAAAGATGGTTTGAGAGTTGATTAGTATTGGTTTTGAGTTTAGAGATGAGTTCTTGGGAGAGAGTGTGAGAGAGATAGAGAGAGTGAGAGAGTGTGAGAGAGATAGAGAGAGTGAGAGACTGAGAGAGAGCTGAGAGATGGAGAGAGTGGAAAATGGGAAATATTTTTCCTGCCACACATCACATAGATATATACACCATATTGCACTGACGCCCACAACCATATTTTCCTCATTAAACCATCATTTATCTCTTTATAAAATATTAAAATTATATAAGAGAAATTTATGGGTCTCTACAGTTTTAGAATTAGATCATGAGACCACCACATTAGAAAGTAGACTTTCAGTACATCAATTTCAATATATAATTTGCCCCAAATGAAGTCCGGATGACAAAGTCATGTTTGTCCGAAGTTACACACAATTGCAGGTAGTACCTATACCTATCAAAATCCTAGTACTTATACTATCACAAAAATGTCAGCTCTGATCTGCTAGTACCTGTACTAGTACAAAGCCCAGTACCTATGCTAGTTGGGCTTTTCAGCAAAATTCACATCATTTCCCGTTGCAAACTAGGGTTGCAGTGGCAGAGGAGTTTCTAGAATTCAATTCGAGGTGGAAAGTCGATGGTGGTTTACTATGCTGATGAAAGCTGTGGCAATAAAGAGCACTCTTGGGCTTTGATGAAGATGAGACATGTGGTGCTTTGCGTAACCACCTGATCTCTCGTCCGCCGACACCTATTCATCATCATCAACAACAACGCTGTAGACACTCCAATTTGGCCTAACAAGTACTCCCTCCGCCCGAATTTAACGGTCCTTTTTGGGGATTCAAACTTTTTAAGGAAACATGATTATTACATGTTTGGACACTTGAATTTCCTCTTTTACCCTTCATTATTATGGAGTAAATTTGATGGAGTAAAAATTTTCCTTTTTGAAAATAGTCAATTAGGCACCAAAATAGGGGGGAAAAGACAGTCAAATTTGTACTCCTAACCAGAAGACATGCATAAGGAAAGAAGCGGGTAATTTTGGAATTCAAAATCTTCCTCAAATTAAAATTGCCTCCTAAAACTCTTTCTAATAAAAGCAACCTATTCTTATCTTCAGAAAAAATTCTTTACCCAATCTTCCCCCCCCCCCGGTTCTATCTCTCTCTCTCCCCTTCCCTCTTTTCACTTTCTGAACTTCAACTTAACCTTTACTGGAAAATCTAAACTCTACTCCTCCTCTAAATTTCTATCCACGACTAATGGATTGTACTTTTGGTCAAAACTCCTACTTTCATGGTGGAACAAACCACAACCTTACAAATGAACAAAGAGAAGAAATTTTTCAGGCTCTTTTGCTCCGAACTGTTGATGGAAAATCGACAAGGGGTTGTGTGCCAGAAGTTGCTGCGATGTTCTTTGTCTCCAACAAAACAATACATCGAATTTGGAGCAGAGCAAAATTTTTTGAAGCCCATGGTTTGATGGTTGATGTATCAAGCAAAAAGTGTAGAAGAGTTGGCCGGAAGCGATGCGAGATTGACCGGAACAAAGTCAGGGGGATCGCTTTTCATCGCCGTACAAATATCCGTTCCTTCTCGGAGGCTTTGGAAGTCCCAAAATCAACGCTCCATCAACGAATTAAGGAAGGTGAAATTAGGCCTCATATAAATCCTCTTAAGCCGGACCTTTCGGATCAAAATAAGATAGCAAGGTTGCACTTTTGTCTTTCTATGCTTGAACCGAGCAGTCTCCAAACCCAGCCAATGTTTAAGGATATGTACAACTATGTTCACATAGATGAGAAGTGGTTTTACATGACCAAAGAATCAGAAAGGTATTATGTACTTCTCGACGAAGATCAACCACATCGAACTTGCAAAAGCAAATGATTCATCACAAAGGTTATGTTTCTAACGGCGATAGCTCGACCACGATTCGGTGCTAATGAATGTGAAGAGTTTTCGGGTAAGATTGGTATTTTTCCATTCATTGTCAAAGAACCTGCCAAACGAACAAGTAAATATCACGTAGCCGAGACAATGAAGACAAAAGCAGTTGCAGCGGTGACTAAAGATGTTATTCGCTCGTGTTTGATTGAAAAAGTAATTCCTGCTATTCAATCAAAATGGCCTCGGTCTAGCGTGGGTGAAACTATTTATATTCAACAAAATAATGCAAGGCCTCACATCAAACCAAATGATGCTGAGTTTCACGAGACTGCAACAAGGAATGAGTTTGATATTCGTTTAACAAATCAACCCCTAAATAGTCCTGAATTGAATGTTCTTGATCTTGGTTATTTTAACGCCATACAATCCTTGCAACATCAAGAGGCGCCTAGAATAATCGATCAACTTGTGAATGCCGTGGAGAAATCTTTTGATAAATTATCATCGCACGAACTCGATTTAGTTTTTTTATCTCTACAAGCTTGTATGGTTGAAGTGATGAAGGTTAATGGGGGTAATAATTACAAATTGCCGCACATTAGGAAACCCCAATTAAGGAGAGATGGAGTTCTTCCCTCTCAACTTGAATGTGGCCGAGATGTTGTGGAGAATGTGCTGATTCATTTACATAATCAAGTTTAAATCAAGGTGAGTTATCCTTTTAATCCTATGAATAACCAACTCTAGCTTTTACTGTATTTCTTGCTTTTGTTGCTAGACTTGGAAAAAGTGACGTGGAGAAAACTAAGGTCATCTTTTCTTTCTTTGTGTAGTTGGACTTGGAAAAAACTGTCCATTTATATTGGGGTAAATTGTGTTCTTAATTTAATCTTTCTTTCCTTTTTTTCAAGGCAAATCACGCAAGACTTTTCAAGTTTTTTTTTCTATGAAGTTCTTAAATCAACCAAGTTATTTGAAAAGATTGTTAGATTGAAGAACTTGTTTTTGTGAATTTGTAGAAGGTTAGGTGTCAACCAATGCACATCAGTGAACATGTTTTTGTGAATTTGTAGAAGGTTTGTTGTAAGTGGGAAAGTTTAGTGGACACTGAAGTACTTGGATTTTGTGAATTTTTTGAAGAAGCATTTTGGAAATTTGTGAAGGTTTAGTGTAAATGGGAAAGATCCTCTGTGGAATAAAAGAACTAGATGGTTGTTTGGCGTGAGATCTCAATGTAAATCTCATTTTGGGTGTTTCAATGTATATTCTATTATTCCGTACCAGTAGTACTCATTTTGTAAAATTTCCCTCTTTTTTTTGTGTTAGTAGTAATGATTGAAAAATGGAAGGGTAAAATTGGAAATTTGTTAATCATTACCCATCTAGTTTAGAAGTGGGACAATTATTTTGGGACGGCAAAAAGTGCAAAATGGGACAATTAAATTAGGACGGAGAGAGTATTTCAAGTTCCACCTTGGGATGATCCCGATGATGAACTAGTTTTCAGTTGTTGTGGTTGACCTCATGAAAACCTTAGGAACTTTGTGGAACTGTTAAGGGATGAAGGAGCACTTTGGAACAAGGGGTACGAGTGCCAAATGACACTTAGAGTGGATAGAAATGTGTTGACACATGTTTTAGCCTTGGTAGCACCTTTGATCTTCAAATAAGTCTACTTCCAACCCATTTTTCAAAAATCAAACTTCTTTATTTTTATGGTTGGAGTCCGCCACCTTACAGTAATTTCAAAACACTCTTTATTGATACATAATAAGCCTTCATCTGATTTGAAACGAGGGAGATGCGAGGGTTTTACCAAAGTAATCTATTTTTTGACCCACTAAGGGTAAAATTGTCATATCTTTTGATGTACAAAATATTTTTTGATCCAAACCACTTGGGTTAGAAAGTAAACTCAACAAGCTTTCCAACGGTCTAAAGAACACGCAAAATCGAGTTCGGGAGTGTCCAGAGTGAGCCCGCGAAGTTTGGTCTTTTGCCAGAAAATCGTTTCCACGGCCGCGAAATTCATTGAGCAACCTAGACATCCATTAAGCGGTCGGTAAATCAGTGTTTTTCTGATTCTGAAATGTTCAACAGCTTTTCGATCCGCTTGTCCAAACCCTAGCAGCCACAAGCCATTACTTCGGGGCTACGAATACACTTACCATAGAGGTCTTAAAGTCCTAAACTTCCATATCAATTGGGTTAATCTCATCCATTTGATCGGCCATTCAAAACCATCTCCACTCTATCATCCGCCCCCAAATTCTGCAGAAATCATCTCCTATCAATCTCCTACAAAATCTCTAATGTCTTGTGAGTAGCTGCATCCGAGAGAGCAAACCCAAAGAACCCACTTAGTTTTTTAGGGTTTTCGTGAGTCAATCACCGCACTCAACCACAATCAATCATAATCTGAGTAATCAATCTTTGAGGGATCAAGGTGGGAAGGCTACAAAGCCTTCGGTTTGGTTAATTTCTGTTTCGTTATCGTTCTAATTCTGTATTTTATTATTTTGAATTTTCTGTTCTGGTGTGAGGAAGAACAATGGCTCGGACTTCGTTCACACTGCCGATATGTCAAACCAGTGGGATTCCTTGGCCTCGTTATCCATTCGTTGGCCACGGAATCCATTCGCTGGGATAGCTTTCTGTTTTCGTTTATTTATTGCATGTGGTTTATTATTCTTTTGGGTCACCCATTAACTGTTTAAAGACTTAAATAATCAGTTTATTTGTGGAATTAAATAAAAAAAATATTATATTTATGTTGAACGATTATGGACTGGTCTCGTGACCGGGCAAAAAGGGTGCCTAACACCTTCCCCTTATCGTATTATTGGCTCCTGTACCCAGAATCTCAATCAATTTTCTTAGTTTTAATAAACTAAATGACGACTCTATTTGGTAGCAACTATTATCATGTGGTGATACTCCTAGCCATGAGAGTATCCACGATTTTGGTTCATAAAGAGGAAACATGTGACGATGATATCTGTGTGGTGATGCTTCATTTCTTTCCGATATAAGGAATAACGCCCCAAACGTAAGGCTTAATACGTCATTTAAAGCATAATAATCTAGAAGACCGGGATCGTACCCACCGGAATAATTAATACAGCTTTGTTGGATTTGTAGAAGTAAGCAAAGTTTTTGGCTTTTAGGCAGCCAACTTTGTTTTACATTTGCAGTGGAAAGTAAAAAAAAAAAGCCTAAATTAAAAGCTAATAAACTAGGATAAAAAGCAAGTTAGGTCTAGGAATTACTAACACCCACGACTCGAGTTAAATCACATTTTCACCTAATTACACGGTTTAAAATACTCAACTAAGGTTCCTAAACCGGAAGATAAAACGGTTCAATTACCAAGCTAGCTCTAGAATTTATTTAGCAAACACCTCGAGCGACAGAGCTCCAAGCATCATGTGTGGTAAGTAGACGATGCTCTTACCTACACATGATCAAAAAGGTTAACATCTTGGCAATTTGACAAACAAAACCAAACTACACATCAATTTTTGAATCAAAGATTTAAATTTTATGGTGAAAAATTCAATTTTACTCCAGCCATGAGGTGCTAATCACCCCATGAACTAACCCTATAAAACTACTCACACATATCTATGAAGATAAGAGCAAGCAAAAATCTACTAAGCATAGTGAAATACCAACACTTGAAGAAAACTAGATTAAATGATAGATCGGAGTAGCGACTACAACTTTAAAGAAGACAAAAGTAGCAAAAACTAATTAACTAAAGCAGGAAATTAGAATTAAAGTGCTGGAAATTGAAGAACAATTCAAAAATCAAGTAAATCTAGGCTAGATATAAACTATGCAATACCCAAACTGTTTGTACAATGACATCACTCCTATTTATATCTCCAAGATTTGTGCACGGAATATTCTCAAAATGCTCCAGAAATCCCCTCCTGAAACCCTCGGTACCGATAGCGAATGCCTTAAGTTGCTGTTGTAACCTACTCAATACTGATAGGAACAATTCCCTTCTACCGATATCGAGCTTCGCTTGACTGCCTTCATAAGCTACTCGGTACCGATGGATTAAAATCCAAGGTACCAGTATCGCGCATCTATCCCAGCACATGCTTCTTGATCCTTGGCTTGCATTATTGAGCCGACGGGTCATCTTCGGATCCTTGAATTCTATGGCTTGGATTCCGATGATCCCGTTCTTGGTCCTTTATGATCTTTGAATATCCGTGACAAGCTTTTGGCTTAAAAATCCCTATTTTGAACGGTTTATCTACAAAACGAAGCTAAAATACCTTACGAGCAAAAACAATTAAAAACAACTAAATAACGCTTAAATTAACTAAAACTAGATAACTAGCGCACCCTACATTGCATTATCGGGTGCTTATCACACCTTCCAACTTAAGGTTTGCTAGTCCTTAGCAAATAAAGTAACGGAAAATTTGAAAACTAGCAACTCTACAATCCTTCCGCTATCATGACTTAGAACATGCTCAACATTGTAAACTAGCAAGAGTTCAAACAAACCGGCTTTTTATTTCATTTCTACAATTCACAATTTCAGCATCCAACTAAACAGGCCAAGCATCAAGCAAGTCTACGAGCAAGCATAAAATGGTTTGTGTCCTCGAACAAAGGGAGTATATGGGACACAAAACCTGTGAATTCAGACTAGTAACCATATCCCATGAAGATGTGCTTTACAAACAGGCAACAGTGAACAAGAACTACTATGCCTCAACAATGAAAGCACTTTATTCAACAGAATTAACAACTAACAGATGAAAGTTGGATAACGATGGGAAAACATACCATGCAACTAGCTATGCAAATATCAAATAGTCAATCACAAAAAAATCCATGCGCTCAAAGGATCAACTAAGGTCTTTTTAAGCTTGTAATGACGTTGGTTACAAAGAAAAGGGTTAGCAAAAATGGGCGACGGTCTTTTTCTAGCTTGGTTATCTACCCGAATGACCGCCGCCAACACAGAATAAACCAAGTCAAGGGCCAAACCAACCAAACCAATAAACCAACTACTAATTAATAATGTGCAATACTAAGCTACGAAATGAAATGCAATGAAATAAAGGATAGAATGGTCGGCATGTCAACCAACCTAGACCCCGACCAAGTGAGGGGATTTTCTACGCCTCCGACTCTATCACACCACCCTAAAAAGTCACCACCTCATCCTTCCACTTCATTATTGTCCACTACTTCTTCTTTTCCGAAATCATCACTCACTTCGGCCTCAATTTCTGGTTCCGGTACATACTTCTCTCCATGTTGACGCTCAAGAATGGTAGTTTGCCATGCCACCTCCTTCTTGAGTCGAGCTTGCTCCCTCATAATTCCCCTTCTTTCTACTTTTTCCTTCCTCAAACTCTTGATGATCGAGATGTTTTGACAACAAAGCAACTTGGACCACGTGGTCTGCTTTGCTTTCTTGGAAGTCAAGGTGGTCAAATAGTTGCTTGAACCAACGGTTTTAGCTTTGGCGGCATGGGTTTGCAAGATACTTTTCTCATCGAAGGTATTGGTCATTGGTCCCAATTCAAGATCCTCTAACTTGTCATACTCCTCCCCCCTTACTCCTTGTTCTTTACATAGGGCCGTGATCATACATGGAAATGGCATGTGGGCCGTGGATAGAGTATCATTCTTGAAATCCACCAACTGAGTAAAGCTAATCATAGCCTAATCCACTACCATATCCTTTGCAGCAAATGCATACAACAGCTCTCCACTCTTTCGCGATGGTCTGTGCTCGGTTCCTCTCGGATAAACATTATGATGGATCAATTTGTTCAAAAATCGGTAAGTTCCCTTGAATTTTCCCAGCACATGGGGGATTTCAGCCTTAGTCGAGTCTAAATACAGCTCTTCATTAATAACCCTTAAGTCAATTTGACTGCCCTTAATCGAATAGGTAATTGATTCGGGAGTCGGGTGAGTGAATTTCAAGTAACGGGCTATAACATTAGGTGTGATCACAATGTCTACTCTTGCAACCCTAAAAGTAACAGCAGCATTGGGATCATTCTCCCACTCACCCACATGTGCTTTCAACTTCTTGTAAAAATCAACAACTTTTTATTAGAACTTTCTAATTTCTCAATCCAGAAAGTCAAACTTTTTCGCATGACGATGCGGAGGCCCCGGTGTTCCTTTCCCGAAGCTTCGGCATCCACCTGCCGTTTGTTCTTGAATTTCCGTTTGTCCATGCTTGCTTCCCAATATTTTTGTTTATCCGCTGCCATTTCTTGTGGAGTTCTCCTCCTCTTTCAACTTCGTGGTTCCGAAGCTCCCCCAAACTGATTTTCCTCTTCCTCCTCTAATTCGGCCACAAAATCATCCTCCTCCTCAATCTCAGGTTGAGAGGAGGTAGCCCGGTGCGCTGTTTGTTTAATCCTCGACATTTTGGGTTGAAAGGGGGTTGGGGTTTTTATTTTTGCTATTTTTGGATTTTTTGGGTAGGGTCTATCTAGGGTTTTGATTTTTGGTGGAAAAATGGAATGTAGGGTGGAAATGTGGTCTGGGTTGCATATATGAGTGAAGAATAGGAAAAAGAAAAGGATTTTTGTGGAAGAAGAAGAGAAATTTCGAATTTGAGAGAGAAAAAACAAGTTTACCTCTTTTTGGCTTGAAAATCCCGAAATTGGTGGATGAATCTTGAGATTTGTTGAAGGAGATAAGGGATTTGGGTGTTTTGTGGGAGAATGTGGAAGATTTGGTGGAGGATTTGAAGGTTTTAGTTAGGGTTCACGGGGTTTCATGGAGGTAAGGAGAGAGAGAGAGAGAGAATCGGGTTTGGAAGATGAAAGTGGTGTTTTGGTCGTGCCTGGATTGGACTGATCTGTTCCTGAAAGAGCCTCGCTACCGATGGACTATGTAACCTCTTATCGATGTCGAGCTCGTTAATTGCCCTCTGACTTGAAAAACCTATTCGGTACTAATAGTTGTTTTCACTTCCAATCGATGCCGAATTGCTTATGTTTATCCCTTTAAACCGTCTCGATATCGATAGCTTTAATTTTGATCTACCGATACCGAAGACAATAATTCCGAACTCTTGCATTTCTTCACTTTGAACCCCAGAACTTCCAATAATTCATTCAACACCCCCAAAACACCTTTGAACATTGAACACACATCCCAATAACCCTCCAAACAACCGGTCACCTACGTTAAAGCAAAGAATGAGAAAATAATAGGATACAAAATAGGACGAGGTGACACATATGTGGTATGATCATGCAAAGAATGCCTTGTATGCTTTCCTAAGTGCGCCTCGGATTCCAAAATGATTGAAAATCGACATTTAAACACAATTAGAGATAGACATGCGATTATTCACCTAACTACAAGCATTTTATGGAAAGATGGGGATATGGGCCAAAACTTGCACAAAAACTTAACTCAAAACCTAAACCGTTCAATTTTCAACTAAGCATGCAAATCGAGAAGTACAAATTTTCTTAGAATTGCTACAAACTCTTGCCAACTAACAATTATTGAGCATGCAACAAGTCATGAAAAAGAACCAAAAACCATGAGAAAAGGAAGAATTGCAAGTAAACAACTTTATTTATTTTTGGAAAATTTTCATTTTCTCATTTTTTTTTAATTTTCAATGTTTTTGAATTTTTCAAATTTTTCACAAAATGAAACAAATAGCACATAAGCTAACCCCTCCCCCCAACTTAAAGCCTCTCATAGCAATAAGAACAAGAGCGAAAAAAGGAAAGTGAGCGAATGTACTGTCCAAGGGGAATGTCAACCCCTAAATATCTCGACCAAGTTAGAGGATTTCATGTCAATGTTTTGCTCCAGTCAGATTAGATACTTTCAGGGTTTATTTCTTCAGTTTTGCCAACTCGGAACCACAACTAATCACACTGGACCATATCCAAAATTTTATCGGACTAACAATCACAGCTCATAACCACACCCATGTTTAGGGCTCCTGAACGCCTCACTCACTCCAGCTTTAGGCCCAAACTGCCAAGGCTGATGTGGTAGCACATAAACCCTGCAGAAGATTTAGGAGAATGACTTTCCACAAAATAATTGACATTAGTAAAACCGGCCAGTGTTATCCGGCTTCAAACAAAGCAAAAATGAAAAGACAGAAAATAACGAAACAAAGCATGACGTAAACACAAAGAAAACACAAAAACATGCAAAACAAACAAATGAACACCACCCAATCTTCACGTGATCACACGAGTCATACTTTTCTTCCCATTTCTTACCGGAGAGGTAAGAAATGGGTGGCTATACTAGACCGTCGAGAATTTGTTACGCTAGCACTCGTAATAAAATTTATCGCTCAACCTCGCCAAACAATCAAGTTCAGCGTCCCTTATGATCAAAACAAAGCAAGAAAAGATACAACCTAGCGTGCACTCCAGGAAATATCGAGCCTTACCCACAGACCTAAGCTGCCACCGATTAGGGGCAATTTCGGAGAGCATGGATCATTAACGATAAACTATTACCGAGAAGAACTAACAAAAGTCCTTTTTACACTAGCACGTTGGTGTAATCTTTTCATGTGAGTTATCTCCAAGATTTTATTCAAAACAAGAAAAACAGAACAGAACAAACAACACACAATAAAACATGCAAAGCAAGAAACAAGAATAAATATGCACAATATATATAGATTTAATATCAGAACTCAGAGCGTCCAAGTCACAGCTAGACTTTGCCAAACAATGAAGTCCAACGTCTCCTGAGATCGTAACCAGGCAAGCAATCAAGATAGAGCCAAGTGCGTAAGCACGGGAATATCAAGGCCTAACCTAAGGATTTATACCGCCCCCGTTGGGGCTAATCTGGAAGACGTGAGTGTTTAACTGTGAATTACTCCTATGAAAAGCTAATTAAAGCCCTATGTAACTGATATTAAATTTTTGCCCTTTGAACCGGAGCTGGGCACATGATCCTTTTTTTAGTAGCGGTGTGCGAAGCTACATATGCCCAAGTCAATGGTGGGTACCCCCTACTCGAGGGTCGGGTCTGACAAATAGTTAAGTTCAACGGTTACGCTTTTGTTCCTCGTGCAATTTAAGTTAAAACAAACCTATCCAACAGGATCATCCGTGTAAATAGGATTGACCAAATCCTCATCGGGCTCTCCAATTTTGAAGCCTCCAAGGAAAGGCTTAAGCTTTAACCGTTCACCTTAAAAGAGGAACCGTTACTCATGTTCTCTACTTCTATTGCACCGTGAGGGAAAACAGTTTTAACAACATAAGGACCGGCCCATCATGACTGCAATTTACCAGGGTGAAGCTGCAAACGAGGGTTATACAATAACACTTTTTGGCCAGGTTCAAAGTTTTCAATCACAATTCTTTTATCATGCCTTTCTTTGATTTTAGATTTATAAGCACTAGAGTGGTCGTAAGCATCATACCTTATCTCCTCGAGTTCTGTCAATTGAAGCTTCCGATGGGCTTCGGCAAGAGGCATATTGAAATTGAGCTTCTTGATCGCCCAATATGCCTTGTGTTCAAGTTCCACCGACAAATGGCAAGCTTTTCCATAGACGATTCGATAGGGAGACATACCCAAAATTGTCTTGTACACAGTACGGTAAGCCCATAGAGCATCGACCAAACGAGTTGACCAATCCTTACAGGTAGGATTAACCGTCTTTTCCAAGATGTTCTTGATTTTCCAATTCGCTAGCTCCGCTTAACCATTTGTTTGAGGATGGTAGGCCGTCGAAACCTTATGAATAATGGAGTACTTCCTCATCAAAGCGGCAATGGACCAATTGCAAAAGTGAGACCCTTGATCACTGATTATAGCCCTTGGCATCCCAAACCTCGATAAAATATTGTCCCTCAGAAATTTGACCACCAGGGAATGATCATTAGTGCGCGTAGGAATTACCTCTACCTATTTCGACACGTAGTTGACCACCAACAAAATGTAGAGGTACCTAAAGAACGAAGGAAAATGGCCCATGAAATCGATACCCCAGCAATTGAATACTTCAATAATCATGATAGGGATAAAAGGCATCTCATTCCGTTGAGTAACACACCTTAGGAGATGACATCGAGCACAACCCCAACAAAAGGCAAAAATGTCCTTGTACAAGTTCGGCCAATAAAACCCGCATTGCAAGATCTTAGCGGTGGTCTTTTTGAACGAGAAATGACCACCACAAGCCTCCGTGTGCCAAAATTTGATCACGCTTTGTTGCTCGGAATCAGGAACACGACAACAAATAAGTTGGTCTGCGCAATACTTAAAAAGGTATGGATCATCAAAGGAGAACCTCTTCACCTTGGCTAGAAAACAGCGCCTTTCTTGAGTATTCCAGTGAGCCGGAGTCAAACATGTCACCAAGTAGTTTATGATGTCTGCGTACCATGGGGTTGAGGTGATACCAAACAATTGTTCATCGGGAAAAGAGTCGCCGATAGGGATGTGAGAGGTGTGGTCTTTGAACTCCAAGCGAGACAAATGATCAGCCACCACATTTTCTACGCCTTTCTTGTCGATTGTAATGTCAAACTCTTGCAAGAGGAGAATCCATCTAATTAGCTGCGCCTTGGCATCTTGTTTGTTAAAAGGTATTTGAGTGCGGAATGATTGGTATAAACTGTGATCGGAGCTCCCACTAAGTAAGACCGGAACTTGTCTAAAGCAAAGACAATAGCAAGCAACTCCTTCTCTATAGTCGAATAGTTCATCTGGGCTTCATTCAACGTTTTACTAGCATAGTAGATCACATACGTTTCCTTCTCTTTCCTTTGACCCAAAACAGCCCCGACTGCGTAAGCACTTGCGTAGCACATAAGCTCGAAAGGTAATTCACAATCCGGAGACCATACAATAGGCGGTGAAGTAAGACTGGATTTAAGCTTGGCAAAAGCTACCTCACATGCCAGGGTCCACTCAAAAGGTACATCCTTTGAAAGCAAATGGCATAATGGTCGAGCAATGGCACTGAAATTCTTTATGAACCGTCGATAAAACCCGGCATGCCCCAAGAAAGAACGGATGTCCTTCACACATTTCGAAGTAGGAAGGTTCCCAATTAAGTCGATCTTAGCCTTATCCACTTCGATACCTTTGGAAGACAAAATGTGACCAAGAACGATGCCTTCGGTTACCATAAAGTGGCATTTCTCCCAATTCAATACCAAATTCTTCTCCTCACACCGTGTTAACACTTTCTCCAAATTGGCCAAACATGACTCAAATGAGTCGCCAAATACAGAGAAATTATCCAAGAAAACCTCTATGATCTTCTCAACTATATCACTAAAAATCCCCATCATACATCTAGAAAAGGTCCCCGGAGCATTGCATAAACCGAACGGCATACGACGATAAGCGAAAGTTCCGAAGGGGCAAGTGAATGTCATATTCTCTTGGTCCTCTAGAGCAACTTCAATCTGATTATATCCGGAGTATCCATCCAAGAAACAGTAAAAAGCGTGACCGGCTATCCTTTCCAAGATCTGATCGATAAACGGCAAGGGAAAATGATCCTTTCTGGTGCTTGCATTGAGTTTTCAATAATCGATACATACCCTCCATCATGTCTGAACACGTGTTGGTATGAGCTCGTTCTCCTCATTGCGCACAACTGTGACCCCGAATTTCTTCGATATGACTTGAATCGGGCTCACCCATTTACTATCGGCGATGGGGTAAATGATTCCCACATCTACCAGCTTCAAAACTTCTGCACGTACTACATCCTTCATAATAGGGTTCAAGTGGCGTTAGGGTTGGCGAGACATTATCCTCCAAAGCGATATGGTGTGAACAAAGAGTAGCATCAATTCTTTTGATGTTGGCAATGGTCCACCCTATAGCCTTCATGTGTCTCCTCAACAAATTGATCAACTTCATCTCTTGGAGATTCCCAAGAGAGGAGGAAATAACCACAGGATAGGTCTCATTATCTCCAAGGAAAACATACTTCAAAGTGTTGGGCAGGGGCTTCAACTCCAATTTCGGTGGCTTAACACTAGATGGAAGAACCTTCTTCTCTATCAGTGGTAGCTCTTCAAATTCTTCAAACTTTGGAGTCCAAGAATTCATAGTACAAACTTCATCCTTCTCATCGAGCAACGAACACAAATAACTCATTTCAGAAGACTTAAGAAATTCGACTTCTTCGGCTGTAAGAGCAACTTCCAAAGGATCACTATAGAGCAACTCATCCACGTGTTCTTCTACAAGAGTATCAATAAGGCTTACTTCATGTATGTTCTCGTCGTCTCCGATTTGACTGCCCACATTAAAAACATTGACCTCCATCTTCATGTTACCGATGGTCATATTAAGAAGTCCATTCCGACAGTTGATAATTGCATCCGCCGTGGCTAGAAAAGGTCTTCCAAGAATCACCGGAGTAAAGGTAGCAGAAGAATCGGTCGGATTTGTATCAAGAATCACAAAATCCACCGGGTAAATAAATTGATCAACTTGCACTAGAACATCTTCCGCTACTCCTTTTGGTACACGAACGCTCCCATCAGCCAATTGAAGTGTAACACGAATAGGCTTCATTTCCCTCAAACCAAGTTCTTGATAAACAAAGTACGAAAGTAGATTAACACTGGCACTAAGATCAAGTAAGGCTTGTTCGATATGCTTCCCTCCAATGGTGACCGTGATAGTAGGGCTCCCCGGATCCTTATACTTAGACGCGATATTTGTTTGAATAATAGAACTCACTTGTTCAGTAAGGAATATCTTCTTTTGAACATTTAGCTTGCGCTTCCGAGTACACAAATCTTTAAGAAACTTTGCATATGACGGAATCTGCTTGACTGCATCCATGAGAGGAATGTTGATCTTCACTTGATTGAATAATTCATACAACTCCGCATTGTAATTTGGTTTCGCCAAGGCCTTCAAACGATTAGGAAATGGTGCCGATGTTGGAATAACTTGAGGATCCGATACATTTTCCTTGTTCTTGCCTTTATCCTTTTCCTTTTTCTTCAAGAGGCTCCTTGCTTGCTTCCTTAGGAGATTCCCCAAGGATTGGTGTTGGATTTGAATGTTCGATAGGAGAGGGCAATAAGGTAGGTTCCGAAGGCATCACCACTTGATTATCCACCACCTTGCCACTTCGAAGAGAAATAATAGCCTTTGCTTGCTTGGGGAAAGTCACCGAAGAGCTAGCAAAGTGAAGACCTTGAGAACGTGCATTAGACGGATTCGACGTAGTTTGCAGATTAGGTTGACGTTGAGTAGGAAACTTCTATTTCTCTTATTGTAGCAAACCCACCGTAGTTGTCAACATCCCCAACTGATTTCTGATATCATTCATCATTTGAGTTTATTGCTCATTGATAGCAGTTTGACTTTGCAAGAGAGTACTGAATTGATCTTCTCAAGAACGCTTTGGTGGTTGTTGTTGGAACTAGGCAGGTGGTTGCTGAAATTGGTTTGCATGTGAGAAGGGACCAGAAGGAGCAAATCATGGCGGACCTTGAGCTTGAGGGAAACGAAAAGTATTCTGAGGTTGTTTCCAAGGCACTTGAGGAGCGGGCAGTGGGACTTGAGAAGAACTCCCTTCATTAGATTGATTCCAACGGAGGCCGGATGTTGATGAGTCCCCGAATTATAAGATTGAGAATAAGGGTCAAAATGTTGCACTGCATGTACCTCTTTCAGAGTAATCCCATTAATCACATTCTTAAGAGCAGGAATGTTGGGGCACGTATCGGTAGAATGGCCCACAAATCTCACAAATAATACATACTTCCTCCAATTGGCGTACTGCCTTCACCTCCTGAGATTGAGCACTCTTAAGCTCCAACTTATCAAGCTTCCGAGCAATTACCTCCAATCGAGTTTCAAAAGCTGTATGCTCTGCAATAGAAAACTTCCCTGAACCAGTAGGACCTTGATTGTACATTGCCCTGTCTCCTATATCTGCAAATTGCCAAGATTGGGTCTTCTCAGCTAGTGACTCATAGTAATCCCAAACATCCTCCAGTGTCTTCCCCATAAAGTCACCTCCACTCATAGTATCTAGAAGCTATTTACTCTCTTGGGAACACCCTGTGTAGAAATAGTTAACTCTGAGATACAACAAAAAGTTGTGATGAGGAATCGACATCAGCAAGTCCTTGTATCACTCCCAATACTTGTGGTAAGTCTCTCCATCCCTTTGCTTGAAACTTTGAATCTGATCGATAAGTAACTTCATCCGGCTGGCTGGAAAGAATTTAGTGGTGAAAGCATCCTGGACATCTCCCCAGTGACACAAAGATCGAGGCTTCAGAGAGTTGAACCACTGTTTTGCCTTGTCCTTGAGAGTGAATGGGAACAACTTCAGGTAAGCTTGATCAAGTTGCCCTGGAATTTAACGAAAGAGTGTAGAACATTCTCGAACTCACGGATATGTAAATATGGATCCTCCAATTCTCGCCCCCGAAATTCTGGAATTATCCGAAGATATTTAGCTTTGAAATTCAAACGCATTCCCAGCGGTCGGAGTTGGAATAATGATAGGTGATACTTGAGGAGCCCGTTCTAGATTCAGATAATCACGCAGAGTACGAACTGAAGCTTCTTCGGCCATTGGGCCTTTGCGACTGCGATTTAATTTGCGAGACGGAGAATGGGCAGGATACGCCCTGACAATGCTACGGATTCTTAGCGACGAAGAAGAACGATGAAGCCGATTGGAAATTGGGTTTTGATAAACACGCATACACAAAAACAAATACTAACTAACTACCAACAAACTACTAGACTGGAGGGGCTATGCTGCCACCTAATCTCATCAACAGAATATGCGAGAGGTTATGCCACCACCTCGACTAAGTAATGTAATCAACTTTAAACTAACTAACTAAATTAACTACACTAACTAAGAACAATCTCGATATTTAGCCTAGCTTCGTTACACCTCAGGTTTGGTATGAAACCAGGTTAGAGGTATCCACCAAACTAAATACGAGTTTTTAGTACATAAACTACTAAACTACTACTACTACTAGATGAAAGCGGGATACTTATAGCAGTTTATTGAACCTCCAAGAAAGCCATAATAAGAAATCGCCGGCAACGACGCCAAAAATGCTTCGTTTCTCTTCGATATAAGGAATAACGCCCCAAGCATAAGGCTTAATACGTCATTTGAAGCATAATAATCTGGAAGACCAGGATCGTACCCACGGGAATAATTAATACGGCTTTATTGGATTTGTAGAAGTAAGTAAGGTTTTTGGCTTTTAGGCAACCAACTTTGTTTTACGTTTGCGGTGGAAAGTAAAAAAAAAGGCTAAATTAAAAGCGAATAAACTAGGATAAAAAGTAGGTTAGGTCTAGGAATTATTAACACCCACGACTCGAGTTAAATCACATATTCATTTAATTACGCGGTTTAAGATACTCAACTAAGGTTCTTAAATCGGAAGATAAAATGGTTCAATTACCAAGCTAGCTCTAGAATTTATTTAGCAAACACCTCAAACGATAGAGCTCCAAGCATCATGTGTGGTAAGTAGGCGATGCTCTTACCTACACATGATCAAAAAGGTTAACACCTTGGCAATTTGACAAACAAATCCAAACTACACATCGATTTTTGAACCAAAGATTTAAACTTTATGGTGAAAAATGCAATTTTACTCGAGTCATGAGGTGTTAATCACCCCATGACCTAACCCTAGAAAACTACTCACACATATCTATGAAGATAAAAGCAAGCAAAAATCTACTAAGCATAGTGAAATAACAACACTTGAAGAAAATTAGATTAAACGATTGATCGGAGTAGCAGCTACAACTTTAAAGAAGACAAAAGTAGCAAAAACTAATTAACTAAAGCAGAAAATTAGAATTAAAGTGCTGAAAATTGAAGAACAATTTTAAAAGCAAGTAAATATAGGCTAGATCTAAATTATGCAATACTCAAACTGTTTGTACAATGACATCACTCCTATTTATATCTCCAAGATTCGCGCACGAAATATTCTTGTAACGACCCTGGTTTTTGGTAAATAAAAATTTCGTTAAATGTTTAAATTTTATTTTAATTACTTGGATTTGCTACTAAAAATTTCTTTTTAATTTTAATAATCCGTCATAATTAGATTTGAGATTTATAAAATTATATATTTTCACGCCGAGCAATCTAGTCATTTTCTAAAGAGTATGCTTGTAGAAGCACTTGTATTTTTTTTCTAGTGAGTTAAATAAAATCTTTAAATTATATTTCTTGGCTAGAAATCCTACTTGGCAAGTAAAATTAGTTTCCAACCAATTCGTTAGAAAACCCTAATTACCGTTTCAATCTAGTTACAATTTCCTAACCCGAGATGAACCTTTTTGACCGTCTTTGAGCCTTATGAAACCCTCCGAACCCTATTGAACCATTAGACTATAGGAGTAATCATTTTTATTCCTATGTTTAGTCATTTCACTTTACCTAGCATCATTACTTACCCTACCTATTGGATAATAAAGGCAAGGGAAAACTTTAACCTTTGGTCCATAATTGTTAGGGAAAATATTATCCCTTAGACAATAGATTCCCATGACTAGTCATATTAAATTATTACCAATATTCCTTTACCCCTTGGTCCATAATTGTTAGGGAAATTTTTGTCCATTGGTTATTAGACCTTTGACTTGCCAAAATGCATGACAAGACAAGTCATACATGGAATCTCATCATTTTGCTTCCAAAGGAAGCAAGACTAGCCTTGCCATGCATGCACATCTATGTTATAGCCTTAAGCCTAATTATCTTAGGTTTTACTTTCCTAGATGAATATATACATGTACTTATATATATACCTATATATGTCTATACATAGAACGAGAGAGAGAGAGAGAGAGAGAGAGAGAGCCGAATGGAGAGAGAGAGAGAGAGAGGCCGAGAGTGAGAGAGTGAGGTGGAGCGTGTGCTTGTGTTTTGATTACTTACACAAGCAACCTTTATAGCCTTAAGCCTATTTTTGACCATGCCAACCCATTTCTAGTCTTCCAAAGTACAATGATTTTATTCTTTCTTGCAAGCAACCTCCCCATAGACTTGACAAGTCAAAAACCTTTCATGATGGCCTAAGATTTGGCCTAGGATGGAAATGACAAGTGAAGGAAGGCTAAGATTTGATTTAAGACTTGAAATGACCACTCAATGGAGCAAATCCATGGGAGAGAGAGAGAGAGAGATATGGCTGGCCATAAAGGAGGGAGGAGGAGCTCAAGTGTTGGCTATAAATAGCACCCCATGCCTTCCATTCAACTCACACCCTCACTCAATTGCCATTTCTATTTTTCAGACAGCTTACTGCCCTCCACGAATCTCCATTTTTCTCCTGCTTAAAGTAGTTTTCAGGACCAACTCCCTTCGGAAAAATTGTAGAGCACTTCGAAACCTTCAAGTTAGACCCAACAACGGTCATATTCGGTCAAATATTGACCGAGTTACTGCCATCCAAAGTTTGGTCCAGATTTGCGAGTTTTACCGGCCGTAGAAAACTTCCAACTAGCTTATTCGGCCCTGACTAGTTTCGGATTAAGGTAGATTTTCTCTCCTCACTTCCCTAAGTATAAGTAAAACCCTAGTCTAATAACTCTACGTATAGCATAGAATCGTATGTTAGAAAGTAGAATGTTCTTGATTCAAAGTATCAATACCCTTATCGTTTTCCTTAAGTAGATAAGGTTATCTATTGTTTAGTTTCAAATAGATAAAAGTTATCTTTCGTTTATATCGTTTGAAATGCATGATAGTTGACGAACTTATTTTCACTAATGGAGGTATAAGCACGTTAGAACAATCGATTGGTAACTCCGAATAAACATTTGTTGTTTAGAATTTCTCAAAAAGTAAGATAGAACGATTTTTCCAAAGATAAGATTTTAACGCTTGATTTGAAGTATTCATATTTTGATATTTTCGAGCACGCTTAGTAATATTAAGTTGAATGATCTTGCTAGTGTAGTTTCAATGAACGATTTATGCTTATTTTTGTGAAAAGTCCTACCGCGGAGTCTATGCATGAAAATGTGACACGGAAATCGAGAAAGTTAGAAATATGACACCTAGGGTGTGGTTAACAAAAAGGCGTGTTTTGAAAGGGTGAAATATTTTGGAAACCGCAATGTGGTCGGACATGGTAGCCCATTGTGTGGTGTGTGTTTTGTGTGCCAATGGGAACCCGGTGCGGCGGAACCATTGTGAGGATACTCGGGAACCCGGAACGGCGGAACCGAGGTTGGGTGTGTGGCTTGGTTATCCGTGGAGAGGAGCCAATGCTAAGTGTGCCAATGGGAACCCGGTGCAGCGGAACCATTGTGGGGATACTCGGGAACCCGGAACGGCGGAACCGAGGTTGGGTGTGTTAAAAACGGATTTTGAAAATGTTGATTTGGTTATGAAAAGTAAAAATGGAGACACAGTCTACGATGAGTCGCGTAGGAGAAACACAGAAAAACATGGACACCAACGATACTTGAATAGTGAATATGGATGTGCTATCGTTAATCGTTTTTGTTAAACCTACTTGTACTTTGTTGATTTTATGATATATTGTTTGTAAGTTAAGAGTTAGTGGGTTTGGATATTCTATTGAGCTTTTGTAAGCTCACGGTATTACCTTTGGTGACCCTGACATATTATATTGGTGGCGATGCCGGTATAAATGTGTCAGACCTTGTAGATGAACAGGGTGAACTTTACACCTTGGAAGCATTTGGAGCCGAGGAGCTGGCCAGGATGGAGGAGGAAGCAGAGTAGTAGTTAGGAACCCTAGTTTACCTCTCTTGTTGTTGATTAAGAACACTCTTTGTGAGAGTTATGTTGTAATATTGAGCCAGACTCTACTTAATTTATCAATGAAATTCCCCTTTTAACGTTCCTAAAATTAGGGGCGTTACAACTCTCAAAATGCTCCAGAAAATCCCCTCCTAAAACTCTCGATACCGATGCGCGAATGCCTTAAGTGGCCGTTGTAACCTACTTGGTACCGATAGGAACAATTCCCTTCTACTGATACCGAGCTTCGCTTGACTACCTTCGTAAGCTACTCGGTACCGATGGATTAAAATCCAAGGTACCGGTACCAAGCATCTATCCCAACACATGCTTCTTGATCCTTGGCTTGCATTCTCTAGCCGACGGGTCATCTTCGGGTCCTTGAATTCTTTGACTTGGATTCCGATGATCCCGTTCTTGGTCCTTTTTGATCTTTGAATATACATGACAAGCTTTTGGCTTAAAAATCCTTGTTTTGAACGGTTTATCTACAAAACGAAATTAAAATACCTTACGAGTAAAAACAATTAAAAACGACTAAATAACGCTTAAATTAACTAAAACTAGATAACTAGCGCACCCTACATTGTATTATCGGGTGCTTATCAAATGATGCCCCTTCGGGGAGGTGTCCACAAACGCTATGACCGTTGTTTTCTTCGCCATTACTGATGGATTGGTTATGCTGTGTTTGGATTATTTTTTAAAAAAAAATTATCAACTCAAAAAACACTCATTATCCCTACTTTCAATCATTACTCACCTATATTTTCAATCATTATTCTTATTTTTCTTTCTATCTCTCTCCAATCATTACCTTTATTTCCAATTATTACTCTTATTTCTTTCTTCACTCATAACCCTAAATTTTTTTTCAAAAACTCATCCAAACACAACATTAGTGTATCTATTGTGCTTTTTTTTTTACAAATTGTGGTGGTGGTGGGAATAATAGTAGTATATGTGAAGTGTGTATGTAAATCATGTATGTGAACTATGTAATGAACTATGTCAACTGTGTGTAGGGGCTATGTGAATTGTGTATTTTTAATGTTTTGGTGAGGCTATGTGAATTGTGTGTGTAAATCATGTATGTGAACTATGTAATGGACTATGTCAACTATGTGTAGGGACTATGTGAATTGCGTATTTTTAATGTTTGGTAAGGTTATGTGAACTGTGTATATTTTTTATTATGTGAACTATGTAATGGACTATATGAACTGTGTGTATTGAGGCTATGTGAATTATATATTTTTGTGTGTAGTGAGGCTATGTGAATTGTATATTTTTCAATTCACATAGCTCAGTTTTCAAAGATAATTCTCATAGACAATTCCTATAGCCCAGTTCTCATAGCCATGGGTTTTTTTGTCCAAATTAATATGGTCAAGACTATTTTACAAAAGATTGGGTAGAAATAATATGTAGAGGATTATTTTAAAACCAAAGCTAAAAAAAAAAAGTTGGGATCTAAAGACTCGTTTAGTATTTTTTGTCCTTATTTATTTATTTATTTATTTTTGCGTTTGATAGTTTAATGACAAACTTTTGTGACTTATTGATTCGTCTCAACGAAATGAATCGGAAAAGTAATTTTTTTTACTTTTACCCAAATATTTTAGAAAATAACCACTTTTATTTTTTTTACTTAAAAGTGGTTTTTTTTAAACTTTCGATCTCGTTGAGATGAATTAATAAGTCATAAAAAATTGGTGCAAAACTAAAAAGGCAAAAAAAATTTGAATAAAAAGAAAAACGAAAAAAAATCCGAAAAGTAGAAAAAGTTTTAATGAATCAACATGTACTGAACATGGGTTTTTGTTAACGTGAACATCATGGTAAAATGCAAGTTTTTAGCCTTTTTTTTGTTAGCGGGGCCTTAGAGCCTGTACATTAGATTAGGTAAAAGAGCATCTTAGGTATTTTACCTAAGAAAAATCCAAAATAAGCATTGCATCAGGTTAGCAATAGCCTCTTTTTGAGATTAGGTAAAATAAATTTTGCAACAATACTTAAGTAAATTTACCTAAGAATTATTCACTATTTTATACATTTAATATTATTTTCTCTTTCTTCTAGCCTCTCTTCCCTCCTACAACAAGAAGTAGAATAGTGAAAAAAAAAAGATGAAAAAGAAAAAGAAAGTATTATTTTAACAGAGAATATGTAAAATAAATTGTATTGGTATAGTATTAAAAGATATATGATAGTTAAAAGAAAAATGCGTACTGTTCACCGGCAATTTTGGCTCAATTTTTTGCCTAATAGGATGTACGTGCTCTTAGTTCCGGAACCTAAATTAAATAATTATTCTTTAAAAGGTAATTTCAAATTAAAAAATAATATATTTATGTAAATAAATTTTTTAACAGTATAAATTTTGTTTGAAAATTTTAATGAGACCTTTTTTAAATGATGCGAAAAAATCAAAAAACATATTTTTTATTTACACTATTTTTTTTATTTAAAAATATGAAATAAATATTTATTTTATTATTTTATTTTACAAGAAGGTGCTCTGTAAGGGGCCTTGGCAGCCATACCCACCATCTCTTTCGACCGCCCTGTCAAAATCCTTAGCTCTTCCGGTGCTCCTTACAGTAACAGCTCTCTCTCTCTCTCTCTCTCTCTCTCTCTCTCTCTCTCTCCTTGTCGGCGATGGAGCCAGACGTGAGCATCGAGACAAGCCGCATGATCCGCATCGCCGTCCTCCCGATCGGCCCCATCCCTTCCCTGCTTTTCCGCGACTACGCATCCATGCTGTTCCTCCACCACAAGATCGACCTCTCCACGATCTCCTCCTTCTACACCGAGCACCAGAAGAGCCCCTTCGCCCACCAGCCCTGGGGGGACTCCTCCCCCGGCGGCGGCGGCAGCTGCCTCCGCTTCAAGTTCATCGTCGGCGGCTCCCCGCCCAGCCCCTGGGAGGACTTCCAGTCCCACCGTAAAATCCTGGCCGTCATAGGCATCTGCCACTGCCCCTCCTCGCCCGATCTCGTCTCCGTCGCCGACCAGTTCTCCGCCGCGTGTAAGGGGTACTCGTCCTCCCTCGTCCAGCGTTGCTTCGCTTTCTGCCCCGGCGATTCTCAGGTTCGGTTCGGTTTGTTCAATTGTTTCTTTTGTCGTTTTCGTGAAAGATCAGATCCTCTCCAGTCCAAGTCTTGGACTGGAGAAAACAGTCCACATCTGGATTATACATTGGGAAATCAATGATTCAGATCTGCTGAGGGACCTTTTTTTTATCAGCTCTGCCGAGGGACCCTTCATGAATAATTCAATTATTCCAGCAAAGAATCTCTGAGCACATTCAAACCATGCTACCATTGAAATTGATTTCAGTATTGGACAATTCAGATTTTGACTGTCTCTTCTGGTCCAAAACATGGACCGGAGAGGATCCACTTCCTTTCGTGAATTATAAGGCCGTGATTGATGGGTTAGACTGGTAATGAGGCATGAATATTTCCACTGCCTAGTAAAACAGCATCTTTGGAATGTGATACGGGTTGGGAAAAGAAACATGAAATTATGAATCCTTATTACTTTTTTGAATAGCGAAAGGAGGTGAGAAATGGTGGGCAAGGAATTGAAATGGAGGAAAAAAGAAGGTTTTATTTTCGCTATTGATTCTTTGTGTTTCTCATCAAATCTCACAATGCAAAGGGGAAAATATGTTTTCTTATTAGATCTATTTGTGTGAGATGCGTTTTTAATGGTTTGGTTTTTTTTTTTTTTTTTGGAGAGATTTGATGCGAAACCTAATTCTCTCATGGGTATTTTCTTTCTTTTCCACTTGCTGTTGTTGCATTTCATGCTCGAAATGCAGGTTAAACATATTTGTGATGCAATGCCATTACGAATCCAGCGATCTACAAGCCTGTATGTTGATATATCGGATTTAGAAACAACTACCAAGAAAGGACATCATGAGAAGTTGATAACAATCTTAGTTAAAGAGGATATAAAGTTACTAGACAATGAAATTTGAAGGACTAGGAAGGCGTGGTTCCTATGAGATTTGAACAAATGTGCTTTAGACATGTAATATGTTGGCTAAACATGCCACGGACATGACATGGGTAAACACACCATAGACAAGTTGTACAAAGTTTTCGGTTCCTGTGTTGTGTGTGCTGTCTACTGAAGCATAAATGAAACAGCTCTTGAAAAATCTATTCCCAGAGTTTGGGTTCCTGGCTGGTTTGTTTTGCTCCTATCTGGTTTTCAATTAACGCATATCTAAACTGTTTGTTATTTCTTCTAGTTATCGCTCGCCTTATGATTCTCAAGGATTGTTTAGAACATGACATGGGCAGAACAAAGAGTCCTAGTTTGGTGGTATTTGGGTTCTCTTTTTGGATACTTTAAAGAAACTTCTCACATCCTTGAATTTGACTCTTTCAGTGGCATGGGTAGTTGCTTACTGTTGTTATGTTGCAGCTAGAGGATAACAATAGAAGAGAAGGCAACTTGGTTCTATTTCCACCTGCTGATCGTCAAACTCAGGAGCTCCATTTACTCACCATGATGCAAGATGTTGCTGCCTCATTGCTGATGGAATTCGAAAAGTGGGTTCTTCAAGCTGAATCGGGCGGAACTATTCTCAAAACACCTTTAGATTCTCAAGCCAGTCTCAGCTCAGAGGAGGTTTATGTTTTAGGTGTCTGAAGTTTTTAATTCTGAATTTGCTCCCGGTTTTCCTATTCTCTATTTGGCCTTTAGTTGGTATGCCATGCGCCCTGAATATTGCTACTTAATCTCCAAAATTGTAGGTGATTAAGGCAAAAAAGCGTAGACTTGGCAGGGCACAAAAAACTATTGGGGATTATTGTTTATTGGCAGGATCACCGGTTGATGCCAATGCCCATTATTCAACTGCATTGGAACTTGCCAGGTTGACTGGGGATTACTTTTGGTATGCTGGGGCATTGGAGGGCAGTGTTTGTGCCTTGCTGGTAAGCATACTCTAGGAAAGCCGATAATACAAGGTTGTGTTCTGAAAAATTTAGGAGATAAACCCTCACTCGTATTTGAGTGCTCATATGATATTGATGCTATTGGCTTGCTGTTTACATTTTTACATCTTTTGTTATTTTCATATGGTGCCCATGATTGTATTTTGCCGCAAATTGTTTTGAACAGGGTTATGAATTGATAAATAATTGGAGATGTGTCAAGTATCTTGTGTGTTTAATGTTTTATAGACAGGTGAAAAGCAATCTAAATGTTTTATCAGCATGCTTATATTTTTCAGTGAGTGAAGAGGAAAGGGGTAAGCCTCGATAGACCGATTATTGGCTTAAAAGCAATGATTATTAAAGCTCAACACAATAATCTGAGTTACTCAAAACTTCGAATTCTATGGAATTGAAACCCTCAGATATGTTCTGTATACAGATTGGCTATTGCTATAGTATCTCACCAACAAGAACAGCCCATAACCCTATGAAACGACTTAGAAAATTCCGTTAACAGTACTTGCTTCAGTTTATAATCCATTGTGCAGTCCTAGGTTTACAAAACCTGAATAATGTCAACTTACATTGCAGTGCTTCACTGATAGTCAAACTGCAAAAATCCTGCTGGTATATAATCTCAAAAAAGATAGAAACATTAGTCAATCAGAGTGAACCTCTAAATGAAACTTAATCAACAACTGTCAAGCAATTGTCAATAGTTCTTCAAATGACAAAAAGCTTGCAGAGAAGTATGTGACACCAAGTGATGTGGGAAATGAATTGGAAGCAACAGCTGCAGCAGCAGCAATGTATTGGTAGTTAAAGATAGATTAGCAAAGGAAGAAAACGACAGCAGGGCATTTGTGATGCAGAAGATAGAAAATAAATAAGAGACACAGAATATGATCGGAGCGGTTTCAACTGCAGAGAAGATAGTAAGTCTTAAGAAAACAGAAGTATCAGAAGAAAAGAAGCAGCAGAAAAGGAGAAGGATCAACACCGGAGAAGAGGAAGAACCAGAAGAAGATAAAACAGATAAGAAGAAGAGAGGTGCTGAGAAGGAACTTATAGACAGCAGAGAAGTGAAGCAGCAGCAGCACGAGCTGGGAAGACACATATCCGAAGGAAGAAAGTAGTGAAAGAGAGGAAGGAGACCAAGAAACCGGCAGTCAGTGTTTTATCCATTCAATCGTCATTTTTTCCCTTCAAATGAGATAAGAATTAGGCTTGTAGGGGTCACCACTTTCTAGGGTCATGTCAAACCACAGGGATCGACTGCAATATGTGGACATCTCCACATCATTGGTCAAAATAACCATAAAATTTAAGGCCCAACTAAATTAAAAAATAAAGAAATTGCAAAGTAACGCCCAACTAAATGCCTAAGGACATTGGACATCTAAAATACGAAAAAGCACCTGGAAAAATACACCAAGCAGCTTAAGTAAAAGCTACACTTGACTCAACCCCAGATTTGATAATGTGACATCGCTTGTAGGCCATGCCGGCAGGGGCTGACTGACGGGGGTGCAAGCGGGGGCCAGTCCCCACACACCTCTCAATTATCGCAATATTTCTACTACATTTTAGGTTTTGCTTGTGAAAATTATGAAGGTCGGTCCCCTCAAAAGTCTGTTATTAATATATGAGGATGATATTTTGTTGTTAATTTATGAATACATGTGATTTAGTCCCCCCGCATCAAGAATCCTATGTCCACCACTGGCCATTAGAAATTACAAATCTCCCTTATTTTTCGTTGGGGATCCTAGGGAAGGTACTTATATCTTGAGAAATGCAGCCCAATTCAATTGTAGGGAGTTTTATGTGACATACTGTTTTGAACCATCCTGGAACCTTATTATATGGGTTTGATATATATGATGGTCAGATGGCTCACATAGAAGTTATCAGTGATTTTAGATTGACTGATTATTATTCCCTGTATACATGCTTTGTACATTATATTATATTCATGTGCCATCATATTCTGCACGGATATGTGTAATGTTCTTTGTGTTCTTAGGTCGACCGAATGGGCCAGAACGATCCGGCTCTAGAGGATGAGGTTAAGTTTCGGTATGATAGTGTTATCTTGCACTATAGGAAGTCATTTATACAAGACAATGCCCAGAGGTATATTTTCATCCTTTACTACTTTTGGTGAAAATTCTTTGAAGTTGTCGTGATGCTCCAACAGTTGTGTAATTCATGACCCGAACACCCCTCCCTAACTGTGGATAATGAGTTGAGAACTAGTGATGTAATTGTGGCAACAGGCAAGAAAGCCATCTTAGCAGTTATCTAATTGATGATGTGAACACCCCTCCATAACTTAGGATCATGAGCTGGGAAATAATGAAATATAGTATGTAAATTTAAATTAAGAGGTTGGTAAACTAAAATGCAGAGGGGAAATGTGGCAACAAAAGCATCTCAACAAGAGAAAGATAGGAATGAAACAGCAACCAATGCCAATATGTTTCTGCTTTCAACCAATATTCCAAGAATGTGTTTCTGCTTTCGGCTTACTTCTACCTTTCTTTTCATCTTCAGAAGAGTTAAGGTAGAATCAGGTATAGGGATATGAAGTATAGCTCAGAACTTCGGGTGTTGGAAGCTGCAAATTGAAAAATTGGTCTGCATTTATCAGATCTGGAGGCATAATCACGTATTACGACTCTGACTTGTTTAAAATTTGGCGCTATTATGGTAAATGGTTTGGCACAGACCAAATATTTCAAATTGCGGAGGTGCTTGGCCGAACCCTTTTTCTTTTTCTCTGTCTCTCTATACTGGGCAATATGCATTTTCTAAACATTGTCATTACAACATGAAGTTCCAAATTCAAGAAATTCTGGGGAGAATAATGTTTTGATTATTAGATGTAAGGGAAAATTTTACCCCAAGAAGCATGTACACGTTTAAGAAGGTGGTGTGTTCCACACACAAATACTCCGCAGCACATGTCAGGCACTTGTCTAAAGGTGTATATTTTATGTTATTTTTTATTACAGGACACACTTCGGAGACTTGGGGGACACGTGTGTCCTGCACTTAGACACAACCTAGTGACATTGCAATTCTGAGAAAAAGAAAATTGCTTCCTATCTGATTGTAAAATGGATGCAATATATTTTTGTCTGGAGTAGTTTCTTCTTTTTGGTTCTTACTTTATGAAATCTAAATCTCAAAACTTCCTCTCTTTTTTTTTTCAAGAAAGTAATTTCCAAATTACACATTGAGTTCTCTTTTTAACACTTCTTTTTTCCAGTCTTCAGAATGTGAAAGTTATAACTTAGTGTTTTGGTATGATGAAAGATCAATGTTTGTGATGTACAACATTAAGAAGGAATATATTCATAGTTACATAGTTTCCAATTGATGTGTCCCATCTCGTCGTGTCCTGATATTTTTGGAAATGTCATTCTGGCGTGTGCGTGTCATGTCTTATTCTTGTGCTATGTTCTTACTGTGCTTCTTAAAGTACGCCATACCCTTGACCTTGAGGTTACCCTAAACAACCGGTACTCATGAGGTATTGGGATCATGACCCGTTCTCTAATGGAACGAAAAAATAGCAATAAAAAAAGATGTATAGAAAAACTGCTTCTTAAGCTCTTTTCTCTGTTTGTGTTATAAATATTCGATACTTTGTTAGAAGCTTTTAAGTTCCTGATCATCTTTCTGAGATTTTAATTGGGCCGTTCAATTTCCTAACAGCTTAAGCTTTTGGGGCAATTGGTAACTAAACAAATTCAAAAGACATAGGCATGTGGAAAACAGAAATTTCGTTCTCAGCTGAAGTAGAAGCACAATGTCTTGGCACACGGTACAGGAAATCCTTGTCTCATAGTAGAGGGCAATCCATATTTTCCCTAGTACGAATCTGGGTCTGGATTCGTTAGTAGATGTTATTGCTTTATTGCTTTATGCTCCACCGTCTTCTTTGATTCATCCTCTGTAATTCCTATCTCCATTGCTAGCTAGTTCATTATGAGGTTTTACTAAGCCAACAAATGTCTCCTGTGCTGTCATCATCTGGAATTGATTAACATGCAAACAATCAGCAGTTATTTAATTTTCTGTCCTTCATAAAAGCTTAATAGAATTTAGTTCTTTATTTTCATTGTGTGGTGTGCTAATATTGTTAATTTAGTACATAATCTAATTATATATATAAGTTTGAGACTTACTGCTATTCAGATGACAAATATTTGTAGTGGTTTTGTTTTTTGTTTTTTTTGATACTTCAAATTGCTTGCAGTTTTTTGCCATTTGCTGTTTAATCATGTCATCAGATGTAAAACCCTCTTGACTGATTTCTTTAATATAATTTTTTGTGCAGAGTGTCCCCAATAAGCTTTGAACTTGAGGCTACATTGAAGTTGGCAAGATTTCTCTGTAGGTAGGCTGTCTATACTTTCACGTACAGCTATGATGGCAGCATATTTTTGTGCTTGTACATGTATCCACCCTGTGGGATGGGGATAGCTTGCTGGAACCTTTGATGCTGTATATTGTATAGAGGGGTTCCTCAAGTATGAGATTCATATATTGCTAGAATGACTTTGTTACCTGTCATTTGGCCTATATCTTGTCGTGGGAAGAAAATGGTAGATTCTGTATGTTTACCTGTCATCTCATTGTCCTGTTTGTAAAAACACCAAGCATCCGCGTAAATCTAGTCCTTTGTAGATCTTGGATACGATAATTATTGGAGATTTGGATTTGTGGAAATTAGTATAGTGCAATTAGTAAAATTGGCTATCCGTTTTTGTTACATGGAGTTTGGCACAATTCTTTTAATATATCATGTTGAATTTGGTTGTGAAGCTCAACTTGATCATATTGACAAACCAAAAAATCGACCTTTTAGAATTTGAGCATTTTTTTTTTTTTTTGAAGCTTTGGTTTTAGATTTGACTTCCATATGGATCTTAATTTTTAAGATTGTTGAAATATGACCGTGGTAGCAGTTAATGTCTTAAGTATCATTCAGCGGAATAAGCTTACAATTGTTACGTTTTTTAATAGTTTTCTTTCATCTCTGCACTATGCTATCACCTTACCTATGTTACATAGACTAGGTAGATGCGGGTATAGGTCCCGTTGTCGGATTCATCTGATCCTCACGTCCAGAGATGCCTAGAGTGTGCTAGATTATATGCCTCTTGGATTTTGATGCAAACCAAATCAAGGGTTAGATTCATAAGAGAGATAAATCCCAAAATGGGATACAAGGAGCAAAAGCTCTCTATATTCTTTTATCAATACATCAAAAAAACTAACTAATGAGGGCACAAGACACCTATTTATAGACTCAAAACCCTACACACACTAAAGACACTAAAATGACAACAATACCTCTAAATCCTCTTGCATCATACACCCTCTCTAAAGAAAACAACTTGTCCTCAAGTTGGACAACAAGACACAAGACAACTAAATGAAGAAAACATAAAACAATAGAAGTATTTATTATGCAGCTCCGAAGTAGGCATGTGGCTGCATTTCCTTGATCCACGTCACCCTCATTCAATAACCCATCTTCAGTACGAGCTCTCGCTTGTGTACATCCACCGCGTCCATCCTTATGTGCAAATAGATCACCCACTTGGCATGCCTCTTGTGTAGAAACACATCAAAGCAATAGGCCATGACTCTTGTTCCCAACGCACACCAAGAATCAAAATCATCCAACACGAAATGCCAAAAGTCTAACTTCACTTCATACCCTAGGCTTGCTCGAATGACAACCATACCCAAAGAATCTTCAAGCACCAAGTAGTCTACACCCTCTTTTGGCAACTTTGGAACTCGTTCGTGCACCACCACAACACAAACTTGTGCATCTTGCATCTCTTGATCTATCAATAACTTGGAAGAAAGGTGTTGGAAGTAATCATCTATCTCAAAGTCATACCTTCCCTCTACATTATGGCTTGCCTCCAAAACTTGCCCACTATCTTCCATAGGTGTCAAGAAAGGCTCATTGATCGGTAGGATAAGTCCTCCTTTCTCTTCATCCTCACCAAACCCTTCTTCAAACTTGTCACATATGGGAATGCCATCTAAATCACCTCAGCCCCAAAGACAGGATCGTCCTCAACATCTTCATGTGAGAGTTTCTCACATTCAAAGGTAGAAACATGAACATCCTCACTTGGATACTCATCATAGATGGGAATGTCTTCAAAGTCATCTCCAAAGTCTTCCTTTGGAGACTCATCAAAGATGGGTATATCTTCACACTCATCTTCAAACTCAACTACACAATCATCTTCAAGAAGATCTTCTCTTGGATATCCATCAGAGATGGGAAAATCCTTGGAATAACCAAGTTCCTTCACCTCTTCAAACACAACCGGGGTGAGGATCATCTCCCCCACAAACTCTTCCAGGTTGAAGGGTCCACATGATGCGACAAGGTCTTCATCATTGTTCTTCTTTTTCTTGTAGTCAAAAGTAGACTTTTAATTGACTATGAGAATCACCAATACCTTCATGAGGTAGTAAACGATGCACCTTCTTAATCAAGGTAGCAACTCGTCTTTTCAACAACAACAATTGCACCTTATCGTTTAAGGTAGCGATTTGTGTACTCAATTCTTCAATCTCATTCCTATAACGATTTTGGTTGCCAAAGTTATCAATTCCATCACCATTATTCACCACCAAGCCTCTACCTCTGCCTCCTCTTCTACCTCTAGCCCTATACTCCATTACAAACCCACAATCAACTCCAAACAAGTGAATCCAACCCAAGGAACATGCACCCAGTCAACTCAGTCACCGAACTGTCAACTTAGTGATTTTAGACCCAAACTCAGCCAACTCAACCAAAATCGATCAAACCCAGTTAACTCAGTACCAAACAGCCTCAAAATCACAAGCAAACAGCAGAAATGAACACTAATCGTAAGAAACAAGACTAACCCTGACTGAATTCAACCCTAAATTCAATTTCAAGTGCCAAAAAGGTAGATTGGAGACCCTTACCATGATTTCAAGCACCAAAGAAGGCTGTTCGAGCCCTAATCGAGTGATTCGAACATCGTAATGGCACTTTGCAGGTGTGGGTCACTGTTCCGAGCTCCAAAATGGCAGAAATGAGCTAGAAAAAGGCTGGGTCAGGTGCGAAAAAGGCTGGGTCAGTCTCGGAATGCAAAATTGAGCATAGATCTGTAGGTTTCGAGGGTTTTTTGGGCTTTGAAAAGTACAGAGAATCAACCGTACAGCTCCAAAATGGGTTTTGGGTGTTCGAAACAGTGAAAATCAGCTTTGAAATGGTCGATTTGAGAGTTTTTAGGGTCGAAATCGAGTTGTAGGGCCTTGGGTTGCACATATTTGAGGATTTCGAGTGGTTTGGGGGCTCTGGCGAGATTTCCAGCGCCGTTTTAGGTTTCTAGCAAGGTTTAGGTTTTCGGTGAGATCTCCGGCGAGATGAATGGTTGGGATCGAGCCTAGATGTTCTAATACCAAATGATGCAAACCAAATCAAGGAATAGATTCATAAGAGAGAGAAATCCCAAAATGGGATACAAGGAGCAGAAGCTCTGTATATTCTTTTATCAATACATCATAAAAATTAACTAATGAGAGCACAAAACACCTATTTATAGACTCAAAACCCTACACGCACTAAATACACTAAAATGACAACAATACCCCTAAATCCTACTGCATCAGATTATTATCATACTCATAATGGTAAAATGATGTACATAGTAATATGGAGGATTTTAGGTACAAAATATTTTGTATACTTTAGGCCTTAACCAAGGTTGACAGAGATGCTTTGCAAACTAGAAGAGTTCAAGCCACATAGGTGAAGATATCAGTTATTCGCTAATTATACAATCAGGTGCACTTGTGAGAAAAGGGTAAACTATAATACTTAGGCATCACATTAACGGCCAATCTTGGTAGTTTAACTTCAGATTGTGTAGCTTGATTTCCAGCTGCTTTTACATTCTTTTTGTGTTTTTTTTCGATCGGCCTTTTAACATTCTTTGGTTAGGGAACTATGGAGCAGGTTAAAAAGTAAAATCGTGAGCAAGGGTGTCCATTACTATTGTTCTTTACTAAGAAGCACGGACACAGATACGGTATACGACAATGTTCTAAAAGTCGCTCGGCACTAGTCGGGTGGTCGGACACTTTCGAGCGATTAATCGGTGCATATTAATTACTAATCGGTGATTAATCGTTAGTCGGACCTAATCGGATAGGCCCCGCTAACGATTAATCACCGATTAAATCCTTGTTTTAGAACATTGGTATACGGACACAACACGGATACGCGGATACGTCATTTCTCTGAAAATTAGGACACGGACATGTCGGGGACACGTCAAATGTAAAGTGTAATTGTATTATAGAGGTATGTTATGATTTCATATAAATGTCAGACATTTTAATGTGTCCTTGGCATGTTCCAAGAGTGTTGCCAGCATGTTCTAGCGCATCCACATTTGTCTAAATCAAAGAAGTATAATATAAGCAGTGGACAAGTATTTAGGCATGTCCAATACCTGTTCGGAGAGTGTCGTGTCCGTGACCGACATGTGTCGGACACAGATACATGAGGCTGGTAAATGTGGCCTTGCTTCTTAGGTTCTTTATAATCTTGGGTTTTCACATCATGTTTTTGATATAAATAGGCGCGAGCTGGCTAAGGAGGTGGCGGAGTTGTTGACGGCCGCTGCAGATGGAGCAAAATCTTTGATTGATGCCAGTGACCGACTAATACTATATGTAGAAATAGCTCGTCTTTTTGGAACCCTAGGCCATCATCGGAAAGCAGCCTTTTTTTCAAGGCAGGTAGCTCAGCTGTATTTGCAGCAAGAAAGCAGATTGGCTGCTGTAAGTGCCATGCAAGTATTGGCAATGACCACAAAAGCCTACCGTGTTCAAAGTAGAGCCTCTATTGCTAAAAGTTCTCATCCCAATGTAAGTCTTCAAAGTACAGTTTGGGATAATTGCTGCATTGAGGGATGATCTTTTACTGCTGTGGTCGTGACATGTGTGATATACACCGACCCTGTTTCTAGTTGTTGGTAGCTGCGATAATCATTTTCTGTGTTTTACCATTATTTTCTTTCTATCCTTTCTTTTCCTTCTTTTTAAGCATTTTCAATCGCTGTCATCGGCATAATATGAGCTTTGATTAATGATACGTGGTCTAGATTTATCAGGCCTTCCAGTGGCCATCACTGCTAGGCTATGGGTACAAGTACTTTCATGGAGACATCGCACCCTGATACCCATTCCACTAAACCTTCTTAAAAAATAATTACTTATTTTCAATTTTCAAGCTTAAAAATAATGTGCTTACAAAAATAATTTTTCAATTTTTTTTTGCATTGTTTAAAAGATGTTATCGAGATCTTTCAAACAAGATCCATATTGCATATTTTTAGATTTCAGAAAGCCCATTATTTTTAAGCTTGAAAATTGCAAAAAAAGTATGCAAACTTAAGACAGGGGAAGGATGCAAACTTTCATAATTAAGAAATCCGATGCTGTCATGCTGATCCAGGCATCCAGCAAAATAAACTGTTGGAGCTAATGAATATGCAGCCATTTTATTACACTTAAGACAATTGAAACAAAATGCAGAAGATTGATGTCTGCAATATTCTGGAAGCTATTGCCAATTTATTTTGGAGTCTCTAATGAATACTCCGTAAGTTATAGCACTGCAAATTTCAACAAGATCAAAACTCCACATTTGACACCGATGCTTTGCAGTGGGTGGTCTAATTAGGACCGCTGGAGTGGCTGTAGGTCCACTAGTCTTGGTTCATCTGTCGGTTTGTCACCAGGCTTGCATCTGATCTTCATGAGTTTTGTTTTTGGGGAAAATGCGAACAAAGAATGTAGTGCTGTGTAACTATTGTGCCCATAATTCTGCTGAATAGGGTATTTGACATCTTCTTGTAATTATGTGCCAATTGGGGATACATTGCTTGAAAAGTTATTCAAATCCTGACTAACTTGTGAAGAAGTTGAGAGGGGAAAAAATGGTTGGTCTCCTTTTTTCTTCATTGTTGTAGTTTACATACTAGAGGAGTAAACTAATGGGCAAAGAAAAGTAGCTAGGTGTGTGCAGTGGGTTCATGGACCCTTTTTGGGAACTCATATGAGTCTACGTGGTCTGATTTTGGAGAAGTTACGAACCAGGGGAGGTGTGTGATGGCTTTCTTCTATCTGCAGTTTCCTGGTTCAGGAGAGGGTGGAGGTGTGCGATGGCTTTCTTCTATCTGCAGTTTCCTGGTCCAGGAGAGGGTGGTTTCCCTCAGGAGGCTGTTCTTGCCATTGCTGATTTGAGAGGAAGAGAAGTTCTTGATGGGATTTGTGTTCCATGTGTAATTTGTAAATGTGCAAGGGATAGTGAATCACCTTCTTTTACACTATCCAGAGGCCATGGATATTGGAATTTTCCTTTCTCATTTAGCTTTGTCAGTTTTTGGAGTAATTGTGATTTCTGGTACAATTTTTAGAGTGGCATAAAGATGATTTTATGTTAAATAACAATTTTGTATACCGAAATGAGACCGTAGGTTTGGCATTGCCTGATGTAAATGGGAAGCATATTGTTGATAATCATTTTGTTGCAAATATTCAAATCAAAAGCAAATATCAGTAATGGAAGACTAAATCACAATCTACGAGGTTACCACATTGTCAGGAAACCCTCCGGGTATTTGTAGTTATGTTTGACAGAGTGTGACAAGTATACCTGTTCAGTATGTGCAGAGAATCACCCATTTTGTTATTTCGTAACTAAGCTGACTAGTAGTGCTGACTCTTCTTGTAGGTTGGTATTATTTACTTTTTGGTATCACTATTTCCCTTCTTTTCCCCTTCAGAAACTTTCCATAAATTTTCAACTGGACAGGGCTGCAAGGAAAGATTCTACATAATGTTTACTCCAATTGCTTGTTTGTTGGGCAGTTGTTAATCATACAATAAGAAAAATAGAACGTCTGTTGTGTATTCGATTTTTACAAATTAAGGGATAATAGGTTCTGAGATTTCAGTGCAGGAATATCTTTTTTTTTATTGGATTACATTATGACTAGCTTGTTGGTTCACTTCCATTTATATCGGCCACTTGTCATGATTTAAGATTGTTATAACAAATCTGGTTCACTAACTGAAATGTATGTTTTATATTCTATCTTCTTCTTCATGAAAAGGAAATTGGATCAACTCAAGCTGATGGCGGGAAAATGCATCATCACTCTATAGTCTCACTATTTGAGTCCCAGTGGAGCACCATACAGATGGTTGTTTTAAGAGAGATACTGTTATCTGCTGTTCGTGCGGGAGATCCTCTTGCTGCATGGAGTGCAGCGGCACGTCTGCTTCGATCTTATTATCCTTTAATTACTCCTGCTGGGCAAAATGGTCTTGAGGGCGCACTTGCAAATTCTGCCGAGAAACTCCCTTCAGGAACTCGCTGCGCTGATCCTGCTTTACCTTTTATAAGGTATTTGTCATGTTTTGAATTTTATTTCTCCAATATTGTATGAGAATCAAATCATCTAATCTGTGAATTACTTGTACCTAGGCATGATCTCTTGTTGAAGATTCTAAATGCGCTCAAATGGCCTAACATATAACCAAATCATATTGATCACCTGTCAGGTGGAAGCTTAAATAACATCGCCATGGAACAATATGCCATGTAGTTGTCTAGTGTGTGGTCTACATACACTCCCACGCATACTAAATGGTAGGTCTTTTGACACTCCATCTTAGCATATTGCATGTTATTGTTAAATTTCGTATAGTGTTGTCTAACTAGGAAACAGATAAAGCAGGGAAGGAAGAGAACTGTAAGACTTGTAAAAGAGTACAAGAGTTTCGGGAGAGAGGTAAGGGAACAGAAGAAAAGATATGGAAGAGAGATTGATGTAGAGAAGAGATATCAAAGAGAGACATGTTGCAGCAGATGCCATCAGTACTTAGTTTGTAGAGATATCAGCCAAGTTAGGCGAACACAATTAATTTGATTCTGGCTGCTTTTGGAGGGTTATCAACGTAGTATCTTCTTCCCAGTAGTGAGATCTGTTTCATAGCTTGATATGCATTGTTGGACTTAAGTTTTTGGATGACTGGTAACTTTACACGGCATTAGAGCTTAGGCTGGGAGAGGTCTCGAGTTCAAGTCTCTTTGTTTGCATTTGTTTTCCGTTGTAAATTGTTTCGCTTTATCTATGGATATTTGCATTCTACGTGCAAGACGGACTTACAAGTGAGGAAGGGTGTCGAATAGCTTGATATACATTGTTGGGCCCAACTCATAAAACCTTAAGCTTTTGACGATAAATGGCAAGTTAACAAGGGCAAGTGGTTCATAGTTTGCTATTTAGCTACATTGATTTGTCACAAATAGTACTGTATGGTGTTGGTCTACACCTACTTAAGCGGTCACATGGTAGATGGTAGATGAGAGTATTGATGACATGGTACTTGATATGATTTTGACATGTGCAAGGGGGGATCAAGGGTCAAGAGCTCAGGCTTTTCTATTTATGCTACTAATTTTTACACACTGAAACTAAAAGATTACATAGAGTTGAAAGTGGATTACTTATTACTTGTGTATGTGTTTTCTCAGGTATTTTTCATCCATTCTTGGACTCTTTTTTGGATTTTGTAAGGACCTTTGAGTGAATGGATGTGTAGATGATATAGGCCTTTTGTACAAGGGTTGCAGACCTATCACATAAGTTCCTCCAGCATACGCTAGAATGATTTTTTACCAAAACTAAACCATCCTAGAATCAGATGTATGTTTCGGGATGCTGGAGCTTGTTTACTTCTGTCTTCTGCAACATTTCTTTATCCCCAAGAAGTACCAAGCTTTGGAGAACGTTTCTAATTTATAGTTTCACGAATGCATGAAAGTCCTTGCCCTGTGTCTTTCCCATCGATGAGGGTTCTATATATTTCAATTGGAATTCTAACGTCATAGGCAGAGCCTTTTTATCCTATCAGTAGTACTTTTCAAGGATTGTAATTACTTATCTTCTTGTCCTTCTAAAATGTTTTCAGGTTGCATTCTTTCCCTCTCCACCCCTCACAAATGGACATCGTAAAACGCAATCCAGCAAGGGAGGATTGGTGGGCAGGATCTGCTCCCTCAGGGCCTTTTATCTATACACCATTCAGCAAAGGCGAGCCAAATAATGGCAGTAAGCATGAGCTGATTTGGGTTGTTGGAGAACCAGTCCAGGTGCTGGTGGAATTGGCAAACCCCTGTGGCTTCGACCTAATGGTAGATAGTATCTATCTGTCAGTGCATTCTGGAAACTTTGATGCTTTCCCCATTAGCGTAAATCTCCCTCCTAATTCTTCAAAGGTGATCACATTATCCGGAATTCCAACTAAAGTGGGGCCAATTGCAATTCCTGGATGCCTTGTTCATTGTTTCGGTGTAATTACAGAACACCTTTTCAAGGATGTTGATAACTTGCTCCTCGGAGCAGCACAAGGTCTTGTGATTTCTGACCCTTTCCGCTGCTGTGGTTCTGTAAAGTTAAAAAATGTAGCAGTTCCAAATATTTCAGTTGTGCCCCCATTGCCATTACTGGTGTCACATGTGGTAGGTGGTGATGGAGCTCTCATCTTATATGAAGGTGAGATCCGTGATGTATGGATTAGTTTGGGGAATGCTGGAACAGTTCCAGTTGAGCAGGCGCACATATCAATATCAGGAAAAAACCAAGATTCTGTGTTATCATTTGCTTATGAAGCTTTAAAACACGCCCTTCCTTTGAAACCTGGTGCAGAAGTGACAATACCAATTACCTTAAAAGCCTGGCAGCTTGGCTTAGTAGATGCTGATAGTGCTGGCAAAAATTTATTCGGAAGCACAGGGAGGCAAGCCAAGGATTTAAGCAGCCCTATGTTGTTGATCCACTACGCAGGTATTTCTCAAGCTGGCCAAGGTTAAGATGATATTCCATCGGCCCCTGTTTGATTGTCCAGGTTAAAGAATCCGATTGGATTATACATATTTAAAGGGACCACATACCCCTGGTTTGGTTGGAGTTTTGGCATTCAGGATTATGTATCCATAGGTTATGTTGTCGCACAAAACATGGGATGCACAATACCTTTGGGGATGTGGCATTACTCCCCTCACCATTAGTCTGAGGGGATTACCGATTCTATGGGGTAATATAATCATCCACTATTAGCCCAGTCAAACAGATGGGGATTGGGGAGTGTCTTTTTGTTTTTCACTTGTTGAAAGTCCATTTCCCTTGAAACAAGCTTGTCTCTAAGAATCTAGATGGAAACTGCAGTCAAGAACAACATGATACCATTTTTTAAATGCTCCCATTTCATCAATTTGTCAAGATTCCATAAATCTTGATAATCGCGCCTAAAATGGCCTAATATAAGGTTTCTCTCCTTTATCTTAGGGAATTCCATTGTTCATTCCTAAACTGAGACATCATGTTTGTTCTTCTCATTAGTGACAATACTCATGAATCTAGTTTGTGAATTACTCATGGCTTATGCAGCACTTCTTTTTGGCACAGCATAGCTTGAACCGTAAATAGCTTTTTGGCAAATGATGTTGTGAAAATAAGCTTGTTCCTATCGGCTATTCATTTTAATTTTCATGTTCAGGGTCATCAGTGAGTTCTGGAGGACCAACTACAGATGAGCCCTCTGTTCCCCCAGGTAGGCGCCTGGTCGTTCCCTTAAATATTTGTGTTTTGCAAGGCTTGTCCTTTGTGAAGGCTCGTTTGCTGTCAATGGAAATTCCTGCACGCGTTGGCGAGATTCCTCTGAAATTACTTAATGTGGAAAATGGTTCGTCTGAAGATGTAATGAGTCTGAATTCATCGGAAAACAAAACCGATAGTTTAGTTAAGATTGACCCGTACAGGGGGAGTTGGGGACTACGCTTTCTTGAACTTGAGCTCTCTAACCCTACTGATGTTGTGTTTGAGATTAGCGTTTCTGTCCAGCTGGAGAAACCTAGTGTTGAGCATAGTTCTTGTGTAGACTGTCATACGGCTGAGTTTGGCTACCCTAAAACAAGAATCGACAGGGATTACACTGCAAGGGTACTAATACCTTTAGAGCATTTTAAGTTGCCAATTCTAGATGGATCCTTCTTTGTGAAGGATTCCCAGAATGGGTCCACCACAAGTAGAAGTTCGAGTTTCTCAGAGAAGAATGCCAAGGCTGAACTCAATGCTTCTATCAAGAACTTGATTTCCCGAATTAAAGTAAGGTGGCAATCTGGACGGAACAGCTCTGGAGAATTGAATATTAAGGATGCAATACAGGCAGCCCTTCAGACATCCGTTATGGATGTCCTGCTACCAGATCCATTGACATTTGGATTTAGGCTTGCTGAGAATTGTAATCGACGTGCCAAACTAAGCCCAAATAAAGACTTCCATAATCAAGTTCACTCCCCTTCATCTAAAGGTTCTGTTTTGGCGCATGACATGACTCCTATGGAAGTTTTGGTCCGCAATAACACCAAGGAAATGATAAGAATGAGTCTCAGCATTGCGTGCAGAGACGTTGCTGGAGAGAACTGCATTGAGAGCAACAAGGCAACAGTCTTGTGGGCAGGTTTGTTCAATGTTCAGTTATCCATTAGAATATGGGAAACTTTCAGTATTTTTTACTCCCATATGATGTTCACATTCCACTTCTAGCTTCTCACGCCTGCCTTGCGAGAGGTTAAAAGACGAAGAAGGGAATGTGAGAGGCTTAAAGTGGACAGTCTGTATATATCATCCGTCTCTAGTTATGTGGCTTGTCTGGATTCTATATGGACTATTCTAGATTTGTAGTACCCAAGTTAGACACTCGACACCTTAGTTAGGGTATGGGCCATGTGGGTTATGTGCCTGGCCGGACATGCTTATTTCGGCACCCTTAAGCAGGCCTATGCAGTTTTGTTTATTCTCGAGCTGACTATGCACAAAATTCTCTCTATATGAGTTTGTAAGCAACGATTTACCCAAAGAAGGATAAAAGTATTTAAGAAACATAAAACCTGAATTTGGGTCCTTTGAGTTAGAATTAAGATGAATCAGACTCTTAAAGAAACATACCCATAGCCGACACCTCACCCGAGTTAGAAACATACCCATAGCCGACACCTCACCCGAGTTCAGGCAACGTAGGAATTTGGATAGTAGCCAGTATTTTTCACGTTGAACTAACATTTTGATAACTCTCTTGTACAGGGGTGATGATATGATAATGCTTATGTGATTTTTTGAAACTAATTAAAATGATTCCTGACTGGTTTTACTGGACAGAAATGTATTTGCCAACCCTCGAAATAAATGCAGGCAACATTTTTGTTATTGTTAAGTAACAATGTCTGAACTTTTGGTAGGTGTTCTGAATAGTGTCTCCGTGGAGGTCCCTCCTCTTCAGGAAATCAAACACTCGTTCTCTCTGTATTTCCTGGTTCCTGGCGAGTACACTCTCTTGGCAGCTGCTGTGATTGATGACGCAAATGACCTTCTTAGGGCTCGTGCTAGATCTAATTCACCTGATGAGCCAATCTTCTGTCGCGGACCCCCATTCCATGTCCGGGTAAGTGGGACTGCATGAACTGCAGGATTTCCTGTTCTTAGAAGGAAGCATCTAATCAAAATTTACAAGGTGCCTGAATTTTTTTCCTCTGACGGGTGCTATTTGTACTTGGGTTGATATATCTTGTCGACTTCTGCCAAACGTGATTGTAACCTCACTGTGCCTTCAGTAAGGTAAGTCATCAAGATTATAGTTGATGTATTTAGGATTTTAGAGTTCTTGTAAATCTGCATTGAAGACATTATTGTTGCATGTGATATAAGTTCCTTCCCTTTCATTGTTGCGGATCTGACACTCATGAGGATTTGGGCTGGTCTCTATTGCACTAATTGAATCACTGTCTAAATCTTCTGCGATTTTGATTTGGGTTTATAAAATCATTAAGCTTTACGTGATTCAGTCTGTGTTTAAATTGTATTGCAAATTATAATAATAATTTGGTGGTAATTCTTGGTTGTCTTTACATTATTGACAACATTTGCCGAGCTTCCAATGACTAGGTACATGTAACTAGTCTAAACACAGATAGGTGAAGTGCCCTAACCAATTGTCTAGGCTTTTGGAAATTCAAAATTGTGTTCCTGCAAGCTAAAATATCCAACGGGTCTCATTTGCCTTGCCTCTTGGTGATGCTCCTTGGACAGACTACACCTGGATGGGTGGTTAGATAACTCCATAGCACCAACATCAATGTAATGTATATAAACATATTCGTATACACATACGCATACCTTTATGTTGTATATTGTTGAATTTACATATTCTGGACTGGTAGAAATATATTGTACTTTACAAGTTTAAGTTGGATATACATTTGACCCCAAAATGAAGCTCAGGTAAAATTTGTGGACCACTAGAGTCTAACCCTTGGGCCCTATTCTAGAGGTTGGGTTGTGTTTCATGGAGGACCTCAAGTGATTGGGCGACCGTGTGCGCTGCTCTACCCATGTTTGTTTTCCTCTTATTGTCATTATTTATTCTTTATTTTGTGGGATCTTACTGGATACCAATGGCCTTTTAAGGCTGGTGGTGGATTGATGCTGGATTAAGATGCAAATATGGTGACAACTATTTATGGAAATTGTACCAAAGGCTCTCTCTCTGGAATTGGAAACGTTCCAACCTCTCTCTACATTCTTTATGCCGGCTAGGGTTTTCAGCCTGTTGGGGGGGGGGGGCGGGGGCTGGGGGTGGCTGTTGCGGTGCCTTTCTCCGCCCCCGGGAGCTCCTCCCTCCCTGTGTTTGCTGTCTCACAGTTTCTCTTCGAGCTGTTTTCTCCCCTCCCTCAGCTGCGTCTCCTCTTCCTCCGCTTCGCCCGCCGGTTACAACTGTTGGCTGTAACCGGTTATCCTAACGGCTAGGTGTATTGGTGGCAAGGAGAGATGTGGTTGCGAGGTCTTTCGCCGATTCTTGCTCCTTGGCTTTATCGGTTTGGGCCTAATGGCGTGCAGAGGCCTCGCGGCAGTCGTTTGCCGTGGACGTGGTTGCAGGTTTGGTGGAGTGGCAGTGTATGGGTGACTTCAAAGCAGCGGCTTGCGGCAGCTTATGGAAGTTTAGTTGCCGGCTTTCTCAACCATTTGTGAGGACCAATTTGGCGGTGCCTTGGAGGCTTTCCTTTGGGATTGGCATCTCATGGGTGTCGCGGCGGTGCGGGCTGTTTGTTTTGTATTTTGGTGGCAGTGGTTGTGCCTGCAAGGTGGTGGTGTTGGCGGCTGGGTGGTGGCAGTGAGGCTGGCGGCAAGTGTAGGGTTAGGCTTTGGGCTGGGCTTTGCCCCATCTGGTTTTATTTTTTTATCCTTGGTTGGATTCCCCTCCTCTTTCGCCCAACTTGATGAACCTTTATTAAGTTTTCTTAATACTTAAAACTTTTTTTGCTGTTCAAAAAACAAAAAAAAATTGCAAATATGGTGGACTGTGAGGGGTTGTTTTCTCTAAAAATTGTAAAAATGTTTGTGCTCTCCTACTTTTTTGATATAGTGGATGAGGCTCACCATAGACTGGTGGTTATAAAAGCATACACTGAACGTTATAATGCATATGATATGTTTGTCGAGGTATTGTATTTAGATGCTCCCACAGAGGTCAGCGAAAACCGAATGGAGGAAATCATATTTTATTCGCTTAAAGAAAAAAATTCATAATTCATCCACTCACCAAAGAGTACCACATAGACTCGTTTTGCAACTTATTTTACAACCTGCGGATTACTGTCGATAGGAATTTTCATGGAAACAGTACCAATCCCTAAGAAGTAAGAACGGATTGGTAACCATGAACTCTGTAAAATTATGTTTGATTGCAGGTCATTGTCTAAAGTAAAGCATATCTTTTGAGAAGCAAATGTTTGTGACGACGTAACTTTCAGCAACCGTCTTTAGCAGTTTTTGTGTGTGATTCTACGAGGTGAAACATCTCAAAACTCTATTTTAATTTTTTGAAGTTCTAGTTAATAGGAAAAAGACTTCTTTTATTCATGTGTTGATCAGATCATGTGGTTTATTCCGTTTAAGATAAGTGCATGGCCTTGTGTGTGTTTTTTTTTTGGCTCGGCAATGCATGGCCTTGTTATTAAGCTGAGTTACAAGAAGAAAAGTTTACTTTCGTGTTGCATGGCTTCGTAGATGTCAATCATGTCATGTATATTGATAAAATCATTAATCATGTATTGGAAATTATGCTTTCATTTGTACTGTGAATTTTCAGGTTTGCTCAAGTAAGCCACGCACAACGGTTTGTGACCTGTCGTGAGGCATATATCCTTCGGATTTTCCTTTTTCTCATTTATCATGTCGCATGCAATAGCTGGTGGGGCAGTTGTTGGCCTTTTCCAATTTCCATGTTTCTGTTGAACCCCAAATCATTGTGCGTTCAGCCAAGTACCTGAGTTATTTATTTTCGGCTATCAAAGATCTTGTTTTGTTTGTTTGTTTGTTTTTTTTTTAACAAGACAATTTCTTTTTCTACTACTAATCTACGGGCAAGGGGATGAGCTTGCAAGGTTTGAGCAATGGACGATGAAGGACCTATAGTATTATTCCGTAGTAATTGAACTTGGACACCCTATGGATCTTCCATGTCCATTTCTTGTGGAGGTTTTCACCACAACGTGACACCGCATTAATGAACGAATCCAAGGACCGCAGATCAATCACGATGCACCAAAGGGCCAAATAAGTTCAGCGATTGCAGTTACTATATTTAAAAGTTTTAAGTAATAAATGCATAAAACTTTTCAAAGGCACGAAACTACATTTTTAGTTCCCCCGGATTGCAATTGCTATATTTAACATGGAGTTTCTAAATTTAATGCTGGCTCCTAGTCTATGATTTTTATTTGAAAGGATCATATTTGGTTGAGCAAGTCTAATAGTGGAAGGCAAATGACAAGCTATTGTAAGATGGTGCAAGGACTCATCTAGGGTTTTGAACTTTGATAGTCAACGCCACGAGGTGAATTCCACGAAACGTTCTGTTTGGGTGACCCCAATTTTTATTCACTTTATCTTCTTCGGGTAAACTGGGCTGTCACAAAGAGAATAAAAGAGCCCTAAGTTGTTTTGTGGTCCATGAAAGAGACTTTTGACAAAGTGGTTTTGTGGTCCAGACCATGACAAAAGGCCTGTATTTCTTACAGAAAAATGGAACATTGGACGATAAGATGGGGTGGGCTACAAATAGACATTCACAGGACGAAGCCTCATTAAAAAGTCCTAGTTGACCTTATCCTTCCTATGGTTCTAAAGTACCAATTTTTTTTTTTTTTTTTTTTCAGAATTAGGTTATATAACTGTTTTCAAAAAACTCATTTGTCTATAACTAAAGGACTTAGAAAAAAAAATTTTGGGACAGTTTTTAGTAAGTGTGGCACATACTAGAATTGTCCTAAACCGAAACGCTGAGAAAAAGCAAATTGGTTGAGAAAAGTGCGCTTTGAAAAGAATCGTGTCTGTCGAGTCAATACAAAATTAAGGTCTTCAATTGAAAGTATACTATTCTTCATTGTTGCGGATAATACGATCGATCACATCACACGTGGGATAGCATCTTTTATCACGCGTAACGGAATTAATCAATCGACAGTTCAATGTTGATGCATTTGACAAATGGTGCCCCACGTTTTCAATCTAGGTACAATGCCAATTGGCAAAAGCTTGTGATTACTACAGGTTTCCGATTATATCTTGCACTATTTTTGCAGAGGTGCGGAAAAAGCCAAGCTTTATCTAGTTTGATTTGGACCCAAAAGGTAGTTTAGGTTGGTCATGTTCCAAACGAGTTTGAATTATTTTCCATTATCAAACTACTATAGTGCACTCAACATCCGTCCAGGGCACAGTTGAAATTGGGAGTGATTTTGGAAATAATAAAATGATTTTGGCACTTCATTTTGTAATAAAAACAAACTCCAAAACTTAAGGTCTACCATGCTTTCATAATTATGTCGTCTACAATTTTGAACAACCGTACGAAAGAGATTGGAATATTCTCCATCCGTCCCATTATAATATTCTATTTTTAGTATTTCAGATATCTTGGAAAAACTTCTGCGTCTTCTAATTTATTTCTATTTGTATGATTTTGAAACTTATGTCTAAATAAATGACATCTTTTGGTTGGTATGAAAAAAATTGATATCTTTTATAGATTACGTTGTTGGTGGACCAAATAATTACACATTCGCTGGGAAATTTTTTATTGCGTTGATACAGAGGGCAAAATTTTTATGACATAAGAAATTAAGATGTGAAAATTATCTTCTTGTTTATTTGTGGGCTTGTAAGCAAGGTGGAGCTAGGATTTGCATATGGAGGTGACCCCAATTGGATTCATGGGAACCCTTACATCCTGTTTTCTTCCTTTACGTATGGCATAACTTCAAATCACTAAGAGGGGGAGCTATATTGCATTCTGCTTTCCCTCTTGTTGAGCACTATCATAGAATAAAATTAACAAGTAGCTTCAATAGAGATAAGGACTAATCCGTAACTTATTTATACAAGTATGTAAATAAATATGTTTATGAATTACTTTATACTCCCTCTGTCCCCTTTTTAAAGTCCAGTATTTCATTTTGGACTGTCCCTTAATAAGTGTCCATTTTGTAAAGTTAGTGGGTAAAAGTTGATACATTTTTCATTTTGCCCATAAAAGTAGATTCCATTTTGAAAAGTTAATGAGTAAAAATGTAATGATGATGTCTCCATAGAGGGTAAATAGGGAAAGTTGAGGTAAAAGTTAATGTGAAAGGTATAATGATAATGTTTTCTTAATAAGTTAAAGTTACGAAGTTGGACATTTAAACAGGGACAGAGGGAGTATGTTTTTTCACATGCACTATAACGGGCAGGCGCTGCCCCTCCTCCCCCCAGGGCTCTTCTCCTCAATCTCTCTCTACCTCTCTTCCACCCTATCCCTCCCTCTCGGCCTTCTCCTTCTCCTCCTCCACTTCAACTTTGTTTTAACCCTTTTTTTTCTTTATTCACAAAGCTAAAACGGCGTGATAGCAAGGTGGCAGCGACGGTGGTCTTTAGTGGTGGTGCTGGTCGTTTACTGAGTTTTTACCGGAGCTTGTGGCTATCTACGGGTGGGCTTCTCCAGATTCGTCTTTTGTGTGCTGATTTCGACCGGCGGATCATCATTGGGGTTTCTCGGTAGCCGGAGAGCAGTTTTGGTAATATCCGTTTCGTCTAGTATGGCTCCGTTTCCTCGTATTCTCCGTCTCAGATCTTCTTTTTTTGACCCCTTCCCTAACTGTTTTGCTCCCATTTCCTTGGCCTTTAGTCGGCCCGCTTGTTCTCGGTTGGAGGTGCTGCTGGGTCCTCTGATTTTTGCTTAACGATTAGGGTCCTTTTGGGTTCTGATGGAGCGGTCGGCATTGCCTCCCACCATGGCCGTCGTTGGGCTGCCCGATTCTCGCCTAACGGCATGCTGCAGCTGTCGCAGTAGTTTGGGTTTGCTGGTTTCAGATTTCTTTACCGTGGGTGGCTTGGTGGATGTCGGTGGTGAAATTTGGCGGTGGTGGTTGCTCTGTCTATGACGGGAGGAGGCGGCTTTTGGGTTTGGTTTAGGGTTTTTTTTTTGGGTTTTCATTGTTGTATTTTGGCTTTTTGGCCCTTTGGATTTTTTGTGCTATTCATTGTATATCTGGGCTTTTTAGGCCCTTAGGTGTTGCATTGAGCTCGTTCCTTTGCTTTGGTTCTAATTTTTGGTTGGATACCTTTCCCTTCCCCCTAATAAAATGTTATTTTGTCGTTAAAAAAAAAATTATGCCAAAATATGAGAGTGGAGAGGGGGGTTGGTGTCGGAAAAAAAGGGAAACACAAAATGGTGCTAAAGAAGCTCAAACTCCCTTGTGGTGCCTAGAGCATATATAATTGGCGCACACCTTGACAACACAAGCAAAGAAAATTTTGAGTAAACATTATATACCATATTTTTATTTAAAGCTTTTCGAGTACATATTTTTTTACCAGCTAGATCCGCCCCTGCTTGTAAGACTAAATTATTTTCTTAATTGATAACCTTTACTTGCTACTTGCTAACTTATGCTTCTTCTGAATTACTCAATGATCTCTGAATCATTGTTTAATTTTTCGTCTTCATTCAAGTAATAAATTAGCGAATATGCAAATACTTAAGAGTTACCGAAAGAACCTAAATCAAAGAAAATGAAATTAATCATCTGGTATTATTTCATGTTGTTCTTCAACAATCCCAAAACACAAATCTAATCAGGGGACTAGTACTACTTAACAATATCCAAGAAAGTAGAGAAAAATGCAAGTCTAATGTAAGACTTTTGCTACCATATATAGGAATAATATATGTACATGATAAGACATATGATAAATGATTGGCTTTTTACATAAAGATAGAGGTCCTACTGATTAAATTAACATGGTCTGTATCAGCCAAATGAATAACCCGATAAATCTGTGTGTACCTGTAACGCCCTGAATTTTGGAAACGTTAAATAGATATTTTCATTGAAAATCTAAATAGAGTCTGGCTCAATATTATATCATAATTCTCACAAGAGTACTTTTATTCAACAAAAAGAGGGGAAACTAGGGTTCCTATCTACTGCTCCGCCTGCTCCTCCATCCTAGCCAGCTCCTCGGCTCCGAAAATCTCCAAGGTGTAGAGTTTTTCCTATTCATCTACAAAGTCTGACACATTATACCAACGTCGCCACCAATATAATATGTCAGGGTCACCAAAGGCAACACCATGAGTTATGAAAGCTCAGCAGAATAATCACATACCCACTAACCCATAACTTACACATAATAGGGCATAGAATCAGTGAGATTCACATAGTATATGCGTATTTAACAAAATAATTAACAATGACACATCCACATTTACTATTCAACTAACGTTGGTGTCCGTGATTTCTGAGTTTCTCCTACGCGATATCTTGTAAACCGTGTCTCTATTTTCCAATTTTCATTTTCCAAATCAACATTTCCAAAATCATTTTTACACATCTAACCTCGGTTCCGCTGTTCCGGGTTCCCGAGTATCCGCACAATGGTTCCGCAGCTCCGAGTTTCCATTGGCACACAATTGGCATTGACACCTCTCTGCGGTAACCAAGCCACACACCTTACCTCGGTTCCGCCACTCTGGGTTCCCGAGTATCCGCACAATAGTTTCGCCGCTCCGGGTTCCCATTGGCACACAATTGGCATTGGTACCTCTCTGCGGTAACCAAGCCACACACCATGCGTTGGTTCCGCCGCTCCGGGTTCCTGAGTATCCGCACAATGGTTCCGCTGCTCCGGATTTCCATTGGCACACAATTGACATCGGCACCTTTCCGGGGTAACCAAGCCACACACCTTACCTCGGTTCCGCCGCTCCGAGTTCCCTGGTATCCGCACAATGGTTTTGCCGCTCCGGGTGCCCATTGGCACATACACACATACCACACAATAGGCTACCACGTCCTGCCTCATTTGGGGTTTCAAAATATTTCTTTTTTTTTCAAAACACATCTCATCATTAACCACACCCTAGGTGTCATGTTTCTACTTTCTCGATTTCTGTGTCTCGTTTTTATGCAACGACTCCGCGGTAGGACTTTTCATATACGTAATCATAAATCATTCATTGTAATCTTGAAACTAAACTAGCAAGATCATCCAATTCTATATTAATCATCATGCTCAAACCACAACTTAAAGCATAACGTCACATGTACGGACGCCTTTGGAGTGAAAATCACTTATGTTTTATCATACCACAAGTAATACAAGCAATTCATGTATGCATGCTCATAACCATTCTAAAGATCAAAATACGAATACTTCTTCATCAACATTAAATGCTAATCTTTCTAAATCCGTTCTTTCTTCTTTTGTGGAAAGTTCTAAACAACATATGTTTATTGAAGTAAAGGTTGATTATTCAACAAGTTTATACATCATTCAGCAAAATAAATTTACTAGCTATATTTGATGCATTTCAAACATTATAGACAACTAGACAAACTTATATATATACTTAGAGAGAGTAGTTAGGGATATTCTACATGATAATACAACTTTTATACTTAGAGTTAATGAATAAGGGAAAATTTACCGTTCTTCTTGGTGGTAGGTACGGCTACGGAAAAAGTAAGTACGTCGGATGGAGTAACTTCCTACGGTAAGCTTCCGGTAGCTTCGAAAGAGAAAGATTTCTCTTGAAACTAGATCTTGACTTATTATCCAATGGATAATATTTTTCCTTGCATTTTTTGACCAATGGATAAAATGAATAATTTAATATATACTTAAATAATATTTAAAATAACCAAATGTCCTTTAGGCATGTATATATAAGTCTATATACAACTATATATGAGTACTTTATCAAATCTAGCATAAAATATCTTTGATAGAAAATCTAGGTTTCCTATTGTCCAATGGATAAAAGTTTCCCTAACTTTTATTATCCAATGGGTAAAGGTTCATCTATGGTTAGGAAATTATAACTAGATGAATTGATAGTTTGGTTCTTCAAACTAATCGGTTGAAAACTAATTCTACTTGTCACGTAGGATTTCTAGTCAAGAAATATAATTTAAGATTTTGTTTTATACACTAGGAAAAAATACAAGTGTTTCTACAAGTACACTTGTCTTTTGAAAATGACTAGATTGTCCAGTGCAAAGAAATATAATTTTATAAGTCTCAAATCTAGTTATGACGGATTATTAAAGTTAAAAAGAAATTTTAAAGGAAATTCAAGTAATTAAAATTTAAATATTTAACGAAATTTTTATTTACTAAAAAAAAAATCAGGGTCATTACAGTACCGATATTATGTACTAAATGATAATGCACAGATCTTGCATGTATCGCCCACCTTGGATCCCACACAGATTATCCAAGTTGTTAATTTTGTAGAAAATCATTTTTCATGTGCCTTTAGAATTATTCAAAAATTAGTTTAATTCAATATGCGTAAAGTTTAATCGATTTTCCAATGGCTTGTTAGGAATTTTAGACTCAGAATTCTAAACCAAATATTGGCGTATAGATCAAGAACTTACAGATATTCAATTAAGTTGATTTCTCATGATGGCAGAGTAAGAATTATGTTCTACAAAATGAATAGCTTGGATCATCTGTATGATATTCGACTTGAGCACCACACACAGGATACATGCATTATCCTTTCTGTAACTATATTATTCTATTGTAAAGGAGAGCAATCATTAACGATCGACGTGACGAGCAATTGTCAAAGAAGAGCCTAATCGTGGCTGTTACAAGCATATACGTGGCTTTTAATTAATGGATGTAATAAAACATTCCTTCATCATCATATTCCACACAATCAAAACTCTATAGAACGATATATCTAAGTGATGTTCTATATTTCTCATATTTTATATTCCACGATTTAAGACTATATAACACAACGGAATTCACAAGAAACTAGTTAGCGTACTAGTCCACATGAGATAAATAATTCGTATCCACAAGCAAACCTTGCACATAAGAACGATAGAGAGAAACTCTGCAATATTATTGATAAAAATTGAATAGATTATGACCCTTTCTATAAAACCCTAGCCCTAGAAATTCTACTGAAAAAGAAATCTTAAATAATGCCAAAACAAACAGCATTAAAGAATTTTTAATTAATTAAAATAAAATTCTAATTCTTGTAGACCAAGAATCTTAATAAAGATGGAAATTAAAATCAAACCGAATGCGGAAAGGTAATAATTCTAACCTAAAAAAAAATATTTCTAGTAAAAATCTTATTCTAAAACAATAAAAATAAAATATAAAAACTCTCCAATCTTATCCTACATCACTATATTAGTGTTGGGATTAATATTCTTTGCATGAAATTCATGAAATTAAGAATTTCATGCAGATATTTTAAATTAGCATGAAAATATTCACAAGAAGTTCTTTAATTTGTTTACTTATAAGAATAATGGCACGACTTTTTGAAAATAAAATACCTTCGTCTGAATTTACTTTCCCATCTTGAAAATTTAATGTTTTTAAGGCAATCCAATCATCGCCCATGCAAATAATCGCCTCTTCGTTTTACGTCAAGCATGATGATAGTCAAGTGCCACACTATCAAGCAACACATGATCGAGCCACATGGCCAGACCAAACAACTCGGCATTGATGTTTCCCCAACGCAGCCATGCGCGATCTCCCAAGATTCGACCCGAGGCTTCATTACGGACCGGACGTGCTATTAGACGATTCGTGTCGATTTGAGCCGGTTCGTAGTAATAAAATAATTCGTGCTAAGCGAAATATTAGTTCATGCCGATTAATGATTCACATATAATCATTATGTGAATCATTATGAGATTGCATTAGCTATTACATAATGTGCAGGAAATCGTAGTGCACTTGTCACGATTATGTAAACATGAATCAAGAAATCGAGATGAGTGATTTTGGCACTTTCCAAATTGATAATCATCCTCCAAAAGGAGGGTGCGAAAATCAATTTGGAGAGTGTAGTTATCAATTTGAAGAGTGACAAAATCAATTCCCATAATCGAGTGAATAAACTCATAGTCAGTGGTGAAATTTACCATCATAAATAGCCGCGAGCAGTTTTACCTAGAGGTGTTAAAGGGTGGGTTTGGATCAAATTGGGTTAGTTGTAAGTGGATTGGGTCTCTAATAGATCATTGACCCATTTAAAACTCATTAATTATGAGATCAATTACATATACCCGACCCGACCCAGCTACTTAAAACCAAATCGACCCGCCCATTAACCCAATTTTACGTATATATTAAAATTTTAAAATGACTAAAATACCCATGTACACTGAAATAATCATATTACACCTATACATTTAAATGACTAAAATACCCATGTACACTAAAATTACCATATTATCCCTATATACTAGAACGACCAAATTAAACAGAAAGTCTACCACCGCTCTGTTTCACCGCTCTCTCCATTGCTTCCAATCTCCGGACTTTAAAAGACTCTTCTAGGGGTAGAAGAGATTTTTCAAAATTTGTACCATTGATTGCTGAGACGGATGGGAGATTGAGTGCTACGGTGGGGGGAGCGACACTGCAGGAAAAAAAAAGTCGACTTTTTTTACTTAAAAGTGGTTATTTTCCAAAATATTTGAGTCAAAGTAAAAAAAAATTACTTTTACGAGACGAATCAAATAATCAAAAAAATTGGCGTAAAATGAACAAATGCAAAAAAAATTAAATAAAGATAAAATGTACTAAAAGAAAAAGTTGTTAGTGTAATGGGGTCTAATGACTCATGATCCAAATATTTATAGTTTGGATAAAAATTTTATTTTATTTTATCTAGTTTGGATAAGGATTTGAAGAACATTTTTTTAGTATTGAACAACGAGTTAGCAGCTATTAACTTTGAAATTTAAATCCTTTGAAATTACTGCTATTTTTCCAAAGGATTTCACTGCTTTTGAAATGGGTTTGTTTTATGGGGAAGGTGTGCTTTTGAAATGGGTTTGTTTTATGGGGATGGTGTGGTTGAGAGAGAGAGAGAGAGAGAGAGAGAGGGGAAGCAACTTAGAAGAGAGAGTGAGAATTTGGTTCAAGATTTTTTTGTTTACGAAAAATGACGGCTCAATACGTGTTTTAATAATTAATACCTATCAATGACATTTCAGTATTAACGAATGTTCTTGGCATGTCCTTGACGGGTATTAATTCTCAAAACATGTCATTGGCCGTCACGAGAGAGGTACGGAGTCGTTCTACTGTTTTTTGTTAGTGGGTTATGTGCATGCCTTGTTAGGTCATTTAAATTGATTCAATTGATACTGAATTGAGACCCATTAATAGATGGGTTGAGATTCATTCTAACCCAACTTATAAATGAATTAGATTAGATCTATTTTTTAGTTTGTGGATTTGAATTTGTTAATAGATTTGAGTTCAATTTATCACCCTCAGTATTACCTACCTGAAAAGCCGCTTCGCTTTCCGTTAATGAGAACTGAGTTGGTGCATATCAAAGTCAAGCCAGTACGTATATTATCCGAATTACAAACTGCATTTCATTCTCTCTTTCCCTGTAGAAACCACTAGTCAAAATCCAAATGAGTATTACGATTTTGAAACACAATTCTGAATACATCTACATCTACATCTGCTTGATGCATGTGAACCCACAATTATCGAACGGATCTTAACACGGTTTCTGCCCAGATTGTGTTTGAATCCAAATCAACTCTCTCTAAAGTACTCTGTACACTCTGTACCATAAATGAGATCGAATCATAGACGAGGCTTGTACATGAACTTTCTATTCTTCGTCCTGTCTATACTAGTCCCATGAATAATACTATCTCATCTCTTCTTATAACTCTTAAAACCATCTCAACCCCAACGAATTTGTTCCTTCCTAAGATTTGACGTTTGAAATTTTTCAGGTGTTATTAAACTTCATTGAGACCAATTTATACGGAGCTTTGATCTGACTTTGATTGGCCTCTCCGCAAGTGGACGGTAAAATTGGAGCCCCAATTAATCAAGGTGCGGAACACCTAAATTATGGGGAAAAAAAACTATCACTCTGTTGCAGCGTAAATACTAGTCCGAATATAACTCTCTCTCTCTCTCTCTCTCTCTCTCGTTGTTGATGTTTATATTCTCTCTCTACATATAGTCTCCTTCCTAAGGTCTCTCTCTCTCCAGTGTTTGGTTGAACACTGTAGGTATATACATATATACTCTGTTTCTACACTCCATACAGGACAGACTACACGAACAAAGTATTCTGGTGAGAGGATTTTTATCAAAATGGCGTTTCCCAACCATCTGTCTCAAGAAATAACGCTCGAGCATTTCTCCCAACAAATCGCTCAATCTTCTCCGGACAGTACCGGAAAAACGCCCGAACACCACCACCACCACCACCCGCCTCAGCAACTACCGACGAGGCTCAACATCGCCAGTCTCCGCCAGCCGAGCCACTGCGATCTGCAAACCAACTCCGGTTCGACCACTACGATGGCATCAAACCAGTGGCTCTCGAGAGCAATCCTCCAGCGGAGCATTAGCAACGTGTCGAACGATTCGATGATGTCAGCCGATATAAACGTCGATGACGATGATAACAGAGTAGTTGGAAGCAAACAGGTGGAGAACAACGGAAGAGCAGGAGTAGGAGGAGGAGGTGGTGGTGGTGGTGGAGTGATAAATTGGGAGAATGCGAGGGAGAAATCGGTAATTTTAACGCATCCGCTGTACGAGCAGTTATTATCGGCGCATGTGGGGTGCTTGAGGATAGCGACGCCGGTGGATCAACTGGCGAGGATAGACGCGCAGCTGGCTCAGTCGCAGCACGTGGTGGCTAAGTATTCGTCTCAGCTGGGTCATGGGAATGTTGGCGGCCAGGATGATAAGGAGCTCGATCAGTTCATGGTAAGCTTCGCTCTGCTCTCTGTTATGGTTGTTGCTCGGCAGGGCTGGCCCTAACTTTTCGGTGCCCTTAAGCGAACTTAAAAATGGGATTTTTTTTATTGGATTACTATATAAAGGGAATCTAAATAGGAGGCCCTTAAAATTTGTAAATTTTCTGGAGCAGTCGCATTTCAAACTATAGCTCAAGGCCAGTTCTGTAACCTCCGTTGCTCGTAGCTTCTCCCAGCACTTAATTGAGTAAACTTTTCTGGCTTGATAACAAACACTCCGATAAACTTAAATTTGAATTAAAACTTGGCATGGTCGCAGAGTAAAATCTAGCCTCTAAAATCTTAGTAATTTTTTTTTGAATATCTTGAGTGAAAATTTAAATAAAACTCAATTTGATGTGGATTTGAGTAAAGTGAGTTTAGGAGGTTTTTTTTTTTAAACTCAAATCTTAGCTTTGAGCTTAAAAAAAGGGCAAGGGCTGGAGTCTTGGAGATGCTCTTATATCAATTTGTTTTCTTTGAGTGTTGTTTTGGAATTATTTTCCTAGATGGTATGAATTGAGTTTTATCATTTGAATTTCATGCAAAGTTCGAAGCTCTGAACTGCATTTTTTACCAAATGTTTTATCATATTTGTTTGGTTTTATTATTTTGTTTTTTGTTTTTTTGCTCGGTATATTGTGTTTTATGTTTAGACTAGGCTATGTTATTCATTTTTTCTAATTAGTCTATGATTTTTTACTATGCAAGTTTCCTAGTTGGTTTATGTTTTTTAGTCACCATGTCTTGTAGCTTATGTAAATGCATGCTAGGATTATATTTTTTGATACAATCAATGATACATCAATGAAAGCTATTGTCTACACATGAGCAAAGATTTAACAACCCTAGTTTTGATTCAAAAAGGTAAGAACTTAATCCATTCACAAACAAGCTTTGATGATCAACATGAGAAAATATTGAATAACCTAGGTCATAAGATAAGATCAACCCATAATCATGACCAAGCCCAAGGAGGCTCCCCCTCCATTGGAATCGAAATCAAGAAGAAAAGAGAAAGAGAACACAAAACATGAAGATAATTAAGAAATTAAACTAGAACATTGACCGAAAAGAAAAGTACTTAAATGGTTCTTGAAAAAATTCCACGAGAAAATGAAAAACTAAGCTCAATCTATGGAGGATTGAGAGCTAAACCTAAGAGAGGGAGGTAGAGAGAGAAAGTAAAAGGGGAGATAACCTAGCAAAATGGGGTTAGAACCTATTTATACCTCTACAAAACGTGTTACAAAAGTCCAAAATATCTAAGTTAAAATGCAGTCGGGTACAAAAATAACCAGAATTTTGGAGCTAGGTACTGGTACCATGGTTTTGGCTGGTATCAGCAACTGCTTCAGCACTTTAGCCACTGGACAATTAGTACCGGTAACATGATTTTGGCCGGTACCGGTAGTGTTCTGGGCCAGTTTTCCTTCTAGTTTCAAGTCACAGCTTCTAGCCGACCACAGCTCCCAGCAGCTTTTAGTGGATCCAATGACATTGCCAAAAAAATCAAGATTCCAATCATATCAAAATGTTGACCCCCGTTTTTAGTGGAAAATAGAAAACTTGGCTAGGCGTTTGTTCGGTTCACAGTTTAGTTTTAGTTTTGTTTTCAATTATTGCACTATTTCTTTCTCTAATCATTATCCTATTTTTTCAATTATTACTTTCTCATCTCTCTCTATCTCTCGCCAATCATTACCGATATCTTCAATCATTACTCTATTTCTCTCTCCACCCACTACAAAAACTAAACTCCCAACCAAACAGAACCGCATGCATATTTTTCTTTAGAATTAATGGCTTGAAATATGATCTTGCTCTTCATATAAAACCGTGCAAAATTGCAATTGCTCTTAGAAAAATCCAAGTATCAATTACTGCCATTTTTATTTTCCATAAATTGATACTTTTTTGAAAAGTCGTTTTTCCATGTTTAGCTAGATTTTAAGAGGCCGACAAAGTCTTTCTTGGTTCTTCGGGCTCTCGGGTACTTGGACACACTTGGTAGCCATCTATGGCAACAAAAGACGCCTTATTCCACCGTTCAACCTATAACGTCAAAAACACAAACTCCGCGCAATATCATTCAAATAAAACTGATCAATTGTGCGCATGAGTGTGACAAAAATGGGAGAGATAAACCCCCTTTATTTACACTATTGAGGGCTAATCAGTAAAATGTGCTCTATTTGTCATGTAGTGTAGCACATTCTACCAATGTAATGGTGACACCTCACATGGTACTTAAAATGTGGTACTTAGACATAGGCACCATAGCATTGCTGGTTTTATTTTTGTGTTTTCTGTTTAAACTAAACCATGTTATTCATGTTTCTTAGTTAGTCTATGATTCTTTATTATACATTCGCGTGGTGCATGTAACAACTGAAAAGAAAGATACATACTACCCAAAATAATGGATGGACTTTTGGAACTTAAAAGTGTGCGTTTAACTGTCGCTCTTCACATCATCTTATTGTTCTAGTTTTTCTTCTTCTTCTTTGTCTGTAATTAAGAATCTAAGTCACACCACAATAAATCCCGTATCATCGAATTGAGAAAGCGTTGAAGTTGATTTCTTAAGATGGTGATAAAATTGTTGCATTAAAATGTCAACTGAAAGACATTTCTGGCAACAAATTAGCAACCAGGGTCTTTCATATCATTCGGTGTTCTCTGGATCTATGCTGGCCACGTTCCTGTAAGGGTTCAGGTTTGGAGGGATCTTTGCCTGGCACAATACTCCTCTTCCGTTGCTTCGTTCGTCCGCCTGGGAACCTGCAACCAGTCACTAGGGCTTGGAAAGCCCAGTGACCCTCCGACGATCAAGTTAGATGTAAGGAGAGAAGTTTAGGTCTAGGGTTAGGGTAAAGATGGCGTACCTCTTTAGCTTAGAATCCTTTCGTATTTATAGACCCATGTTTACTTGGCCTCCAAGGAAGCGCGTAGGAGTCACGCTTAGGTAACCGCCCTCGGTGACGTCATAAGTGACGCAGTGGATAAGGTGGTTACGAAGCACATGGCCACGGTGGTCCTGACTGCCATGTGGCACTTTTGGTCCCCCCCCTGGTTGGCTACGTTCCTTCCAGATCTCAACGGAACGTATACCTCGGTGATTAACCGAAGTACTGACAGGAGGGTTAACACCATGCCGGTGAGGATAAGGGTAACTTCAGGGGCTCGCCCATACGTGACCATGGATCACACCATGAGTCCTCGGTTACCGGGAGCCTATCTACCGAGGTCATAACCGAAGCCTCCACAATAGCCCCTCAAGCCCCTGGAGCTTTGCATCCCTGCTTCAGGGTCTTGATACTCCTCTGGGAAATATTAAGCCTTGGTGAGAGTGCTCTCCTTGGTAAACTCCACTTATCCTGCGTCGGTAGGGAGAGCCACGTGTCAGCAATCGCCGAGGTCTCAGGATGGTAAAGCTGTCTCGGCACGTGCCCTGTCAGTTGATTGGTACGAAACGTTGCTTCGGTGACACGCTTCATAATACCAATGGTTCGTTCGTTCGGCGCCTGTCCTCGGTGCAGACCCCTGAATTCTGACCGTTCGATGGATACACGTGTCAGACATCTGACGGCTCGGTATTCGACGCTATGTTTCCCGCGCGGGTCTCCATCTCTTTCAGTATAAATAGGGGAGCCAGCGGTTCATCGATTACTTTTCCTTGCTTCTGAAGACGAACCGCCGCCGCCGCCTGCTCTCAACTCTCAACCGTGATTTTACGCAGTTCAGCCGCAGATCTTCGCACGAAATAGTGGTACGTTGATCTTTTTCATTGATGCCTCAAGTTCTGATAATTTCTTCGAGGTTTTTACGTCGTTTTTATCTTGCATTAGTCATAGACTTCTTTCCGCCACCTCTGGTCTGCGGCGGCGCTGGGATTCTCCAGCGCTGTTCTTAGTTTGTCCGAAGCCCACATTCTTCCCGAGCCCTAAATTCTTCCCGAGGTCTATATTCAACTTGAGACTATAGGAATAGCTTCAGATCCCCGAGGACATGACCGAAGGGTAAGGCCTCGGCAGAACGGTAGAGAAAAACGAATTCCGAGGAGAGATGACCAATTTAACCGACGAACTTCCCTGAGCATATAGCTAACGGGTTTTTACACATTCTTGTCTTTGCTAGGAAGGAGCGAATGGTCATTGAACTCTCCTCGGACAGTTCCAGCAGCTCGATTTCTTCTGCCACATTCGAGGAATTCTTTGAGGAAGTCCGCTCGCACATTTTAAACCGAAACCCGGTAGACCTCATCGAACCCTACGATCCTTCAAGAGCCCCGCCGACGATAACTACCTTCGACCCAAGTATGACGGAGATCCCCAGCACTTCTGACCATGGGCCCGGGCCGTTCGCCGATGCCCCGGAAGAGGTTCGTGGACGGAGGAGGCCCATGAGGCCCTGTCCTTACCAGAACCAATATTTTGATGGCACTTCGGCTGCCTATGCCGAGTTCAAGCGGGTTTATAGCATTCTGCCAGACGTAGAGGTCCGCCTTCTGCCGAACAATGACCCGAGGGATCTCCCACACCGAGAGGGGGCGCTGATCTTTCCCTTAATGGCAATAACCGAAGGGGGAATCAGATTTCCCCTCCACCAATTCGTTCGACGAGTCCTTCGGACTCTGAATCTGACCTCTTCCCAGCTCACGGTGAATTCGTACCGAATCATAACCAGCATTATCGAATTGAGAAGGCAGTATAGCCTGACCTTCGGGCTAGAGGAGTTATTTGGGGTATACCTGTTGGGCGTCAACCGCGAACATGAGAGGTATTACCTGTCCTGCCGAACGGGGTATGACAGCTTTTTGATCGACCATTTACCTGACTCGGAGGAATGGGCGAGCGTATACGTCTCGGTGACCGGGAATTTCATGTTCGGTCCCGGGGAGAGAGTAGACACCACCACCACGGTTCGATTTGACAAAGGATCCCCTGGTCGGTAAAAGTTTTGACTTCAATGCAACAGATACATTCGTTTATGATATTCTGCATTTATTGACCGAGTAATCTTATTCATGCAGGTGAGGGCGTTGTCCAGACGCTTCGGGAGAGAGCGGTTCGGGCGCAGATTTCAGCCGCCTTTGCTATTCCAATAACCAGCCGCTACGCCCCTGATCTGCTCGGTTACGTTGCTTCTTACACCGGTTTCTTAAAGAAGAAGCCGAGGCAGCAAGGTGTTCCAAGAGCGGGCCGAGGACGCGGCCGAGGAGCCAGGGTTGGAGTACGTGAGGGAAGAGCGGGGAGAGGGGAGAGAAGGGCAGAGAGGGAGCCCGAAGCGGAGGAGAGCGCGTCTGCACCCCGGGGAGTCATCCGCGAGGAGATTGACCGAGAAACGCCTGAAAGGACAGGTCTGAGCGGCGAAATGTCTGGCCGAGGCACCCGTGAGGTGATAAATTTGAGGCGTCAAAGGCCGAGGGGGCGAGGGCGCGGCTCTTCTGTTGGCACCCCCGGTGCTGGGACTTCGGCGGCACCTCCGGCCTCCCCTCAGGAGCCCCCGGAGAAGAGACAACGGGTCGAGAGCCGAGGGGATGTCCGAGGAGGGGACCAGGAGACCATCCTTATCCCCGAGGAGGAGGAACAGACCGGGGGAGCCGGGAATACCGGGGAGGAGGGGGGCGAATGGGTCAACCCCAGGGAGCTCCCATGGGCGCCAGAGTTCCGTCATTTCACCGGTCGGCAGATTCATCATGCTGATACTGTGAAGAACCTTGGCGTTGCTTTCGGGATGCTGAGGGGAAGCATACTTCCAAGGGATGCCCGTGCCGTTGACGGTTTGACTGAGGACTTGACCGCGGAGATAGCGCAGGCCCTTTTTACCGTAAGTTTCACTTTTGACTCCGTTCTTGAATATTGGGGTTGATTGATGATTCCTCTTTTTTTTTGTCTTGCAGGCCGGTGCTCGGGCGCTTGTGGTGAACGACCGGTTCAAGGAGCAGGAGCAGGAATTGGAGCTGCTGAAGAAGACTCTTGCTCAGAAGGAGGACGACTTGAAGGTGGCAAGGGAAACTTGTGACCTTTATCTGTCCGACTTCCAAAGGTGTGACCGGGAGCGGGTGGCTGCCGAGGAGAGGGCTACGAAAGCCGAAGAAGACTCTAATACTCTGAGAGCTACCGGGGCCCGGGAGGTGGAGTTTGCAAGGAATAAGGGCTACGATGAAGGCTGGGACGCAGCCGGAGTAGAATATAAGAAGCAGGTCCGGGAGATTGAGGCCGAGCTCTACAGAGATCGGTTCTTAAACGGGCTTCGGTACGGGCACGAAGCCTTGATCAGCAAGCTTACCTTGCCAGAAGGTTCCGAGCTCCGGACCGTGCCTGAACCTCCTCCCGAAGAGCTCGTGCTACCAGAGGAAGAAAGTGAACCGGTGCCGAACCCGGAGCCCTGAGCGCTCTCTAGGCTATCAGACCCTAGCTCCCTTGCTATTTGATGGATGAACATTTCCTTTCTTCTTTTCTTTTAAATAGTCGGTTGACTGGATGGCTCCGGACATTTGGAGTTTGCCATTCCAGTGTTTGTAAATGTTTTCATATTAAAGCAGTAGCTTCTGTTTAGACCCATAGTTCTGTGAATGCTCTTTTCTTGAATGTTAATCTTTGGAATGATTTGAATGATTGGCTTGCTTCCTAGGTTATGATGCCCCTGCTTTGGTGAAACTTAAGTTTGTAAAAATAAGTGTGACCGAAGCATAAACCGAAGCATTTTGTCAATCAAAAAAAAAAAAGATTTAATCAAGAAAGTGATTTAGATCCGCAGTCCCTGCTCTAAAGAGGGTCGGTAGGACCGAATCAAGAGCAGTTAATGACGTTTTGGGCTTGTATGCTCGTTCGTTTAATGGATTAATTTAATCGAGCGAACGTGAGATCGTATTGCTGCTAGGGGACGTAGGCCGAGGGTACGAAGGGGTACGGCTTACGCCATAGGTTCGTAACACAGCGAGTCCGAGCAGTGGGAATCTTCTGGCGGGTCGGTTTAAGGGGCTCGGGGAAAAAGCCGAGTTATCCTTAAAACGAGTGGACAGAAATCCAGATGACCAAATAGGCCATGATGACTTGGTGGGAATTATGCCCGAGGGTAACACCTTCGGTAGAGCAATATCCCTGAAGTCGGTATAAAACGGTCCGGGCGAGAACGGACCGAGTCAATAATGTAAAACAGCCAAACTCAAATTTGTACGAATGGTGCCAATAGAAGGGATTCTCATTCAATACTTGAAGTGCTGCTGATACATAAGCAAATTGTCTCCCATTTTTGTTAAAAGAAAACGTAACATAAAGACTGAGAAGGCTTCTGTAACCGAGCTTTTAACCGTAAAATTTCTTCAAATTGTTAGCATTCCATGTTTTGGCAATGGGGGAACCATCCAACTTTTCTAATTTGTAGTTTCCCGACCCGAGGTGTTTGAGGACTCGGTAGGGACCTTCCCAATTGGGCATGAGCTTTCTCTTCTTGGATTTCTCCACCACCTTCTTCCAGACAAGGTCGTCGGGCTTAAAAGACCTGAGGCGGACACTCCGGTTGTAACCCTTTGCGACCTCCTGTTGGTAGGAGGCGAGTTTGATTCTTGCATTTTCTCGCTCTTCTTCGGCTAGATCAAGGTCCAAAGCGATGCTGCCATCATTGACCGACTCTTCAAAATTTTCAGTGCGCATGGTTGGGAGTCCGACTTGGAGAGGGATAACTGCTTCCATGCCGAATGCTAAAGAGAAGGGCGTACGACCAGTGGAGCGCCGAGGAGTAGTGCGGTAGCCCCAGAGGACCCTAGGTAGCTCTTCGGCCCATTTTCCTCGTCGTGACTCGAGTCTTCGCTTGAGCCCGGATGAAATAGCTTTGTTTGCAGCCTCGGCCTGACCGTTACCTTGGGGGTAAGCCGGGGTGGAAGTGTCCCATTTAATACCGTATTCGTCAAGCAAGGCTCGGTACTTCTGTCCTGTAAACTGTCTGCCATTGTCTGTGATTATGGCGAACGGTACACCGAAACGAGAGATGATGTTTCGCCATACAAAGCGGATGACGTCTGTTTCTTCGACGGTGACAAGGGGCTCGGCTTCGACCCATTTCGAGAAGTAATCAGTTGCAGTGAGGAGGAATTTGAATCCACCTGGAGCGACTGGGAGCTTTCCAACGATATCCATGCCCCATTGGGAGAACGGCCAGGGGCTGGTGAGGGGGCTGAGGTCCCGAGCCGGTTGATGGATAATGGGAGCGAACATCTGACACTTCTTGCAACGCTTGACAAATTCTTCTGAATCCTTCTTCATTGTTGGCCACCAATACCCCTGGGTGAGGGCTCGGTGGGCCAAGGATCGTCCACCGGAGTGGCAGCCGCTGTCGCCAGCATGAAGCTCTTCAATGATCCCCGGGACTTGATGGGGATGTGCAACCAATAAGTATGGTCCGGTGAATGATCTTCGGTAAAGCTTGCCGTTGGGGTTGAGCCAGAAGAGAGCGGCTTTGTTTCGGAGTCGGTGGGCTTCCTTTTTGTCAGCTGGGAGAGAGTCATCTCTTAGGTAAAGGACAATTTCGTCCATCCAGCTTGGGCCGAGCTCTATGTTGAGTATCTCCTTGTTTAATTCTTCGAGTTCGAAGCTGGGCTTGTCAATGGAATCAAAGGAAATAGAACGGTGTTCCGAGGATGAGCATGCCGAAGTAAGTCCTGCAAGGGCGTGGGCGTGGGCGTTCTGTTCCCGGGAGATGTGCTCGACTCTGATTGCTTTGAAGCGTTGAATGAGCTGGACTGCGGCGCTGAGGTAGGTGCGCATGCGGTCGTCCCGAGCTTCGTATTCTTCGGAGAGCTGGTTGACCACTAATTGGGAATCACTGTAAACCACCAATTCTTCAATGCCAATGGCTTCGGCAGTTTTGAGTCCGGTGATTAATGCTTCATATTCAGCCTCGTTGTTGGAGGCTGGGAAGTTAATAGAGACTGAGCTTTCGTGAAGAACACCGGAGGGTGAGAGGAGGACGATGCCAGCACCGGCGCCTCGGGTGTTGGAAGCGCCATCGACGTACATTTTCCAAACATCTCCATGGAAGAGCTGCCATGCTGTGCTAGGATTTGCCTGAAGTGATGCCTCGGTGCTTGTGGTGGGAACCGAAGCGTTTGAGTTGGTTGGTGTGAGCTCGGCGATGAAGTCGGCTAGCACCTGAGCTTTGATAGCCGTCCGAGGCTGAAAGTGAATTTCGAAATTTGCAAGCTCGACGGCCCACTGTGAGATTCGGTTAGAAAGGTCGGCCTTCCGCAGGAGAGACTTAAGGGGGAATTCTGTAAGGACGATGATACGGTGAGATTGGAAGTAGGGAGCAAGCTTCCTGGATGCTGAGACTAGTGCGAGAACGAGCTTTTCCAATGGTAGGTAACGCGTCTCGGCTGGAGTCATTGTCTTGCTGGAGTAGTAGATCGGTTGATGATTCCGATTCTCCTGGCGCACGAGGACCGAGCTGACAGCATGCTGAGAGACAGCTAGGTAGAGGAACAGGTCCTCTTGGTCCCGAGGAGTGACGAGGAGGGGGGCTTTGGAAATGTATTCCTTGAGTTGCTGTAGGGCGCGGTCGCAGTCTTCTGTCCAGTTGAAGCTCCGTCGGCTGCCCTTCAGAAGTGTGAAAAATGGCTGGCATTTATCCGAGGAGCGGCTTATAAATCGGTTTAAGGCTGCGGCCATGCCGGTCAAACGTTGAACATCCTTTTTGTTGTGAGGGGCAGAGAGCTAAGTGATAGCAAGGATCTGGGAAGGGTCGGCCTCAATACCGCGCTGGGAGACGAGGTGGCCAAGGAATTTCCCGGAGCTAACACCGAAGACGCACTTCTCGGCATTGAGGCGGAGCTTGTGTTTCTTTAATATCTCAAAGACTTCGGCGAGGTGGGCAAGATGATCACCGGCACGCAAACTTTTAACCACCATATCATCGATGTAGGCCAGCATAGTGTCGCCGAGCAGTGCTTCGAACATCTTGGTAATCATTCTCTGAAAAGTAGCCCCGGCGTTCTTTAGACCAAAGGGCATAACCAGGTACCCGAAGATGCCATGGGGGGTAATGAAGGCCGTGTTCTCAACATCGCCTTCGCTCATGGCGATCTGGTGGTAGCCCCGTTAAGCATCCAAGAAGCTAAGACGCTCGTGACCGGAGGTGGCGTCAACGAGCTGGTCGATACGGGGGAGTGGAAAGAAATCCTTTGGGCAGGCGTCGTTGAGGTTCGAGTAGTCAACGCATACTCGCCACTTACCGTTCTTCTTCTTGACCACAACGGTGTTGGCCAACCACCTAGGGTACTGAACTTCCCTGATTGCCCCTGCGTTCAGGAGTCGGTTTACTTCTTCAATAACTGCTTCGGAATGGTGGGGGGAGGACCGCCGTGCTTTTTGCAAGACCGGGCGTTTGGCTCGGTCGATGTTGAGCTCGAGGCAAATGAAGGAGGGGTCGATTCCAGGCATCTCGTATGGAGTCCAGGCAAATACTTCGATGTTATGTTTGAGGAAAGCTACCGTTTCATTCCGCTCGGTTTCACAAAGTGAGGAACCGACAAGGAAAAAACGGGAACCGTCATCGTTTATTGGAATCGTGGCCACGTCCTCAACAGTTTTGTCGTCGGGCAATCTACCGACGTCTTCCAAGATTGGTGCTTCGGGGACTTCAATGAGGTTAATTCGAGAGGTCTGCTTGTTACTTCGGACGGCGTTAATGTAGCATTTCTTGGCCGCTGTTTGATCTCCGTACAAGTCTTCCTGTTGCCCATGAATGCCAATGAAACGGACCACCTGGTGATAGGTGGAGGCAATTGCCTTGAGCCTATGCAACCAAGTGCGTCCGACAATGGCGTTGTATGGGCTCGGGACGTCGACTACTACAAATTCCATTTCCAGAGTTACTGAACCGGCACGAACAGGGAGAGTGATCGTTCCGATGGGCCAGACAGGAGCTCCGCTGAAGCCGATAAGAGGAACTTCGGAGGGATGGAGTTCGGTGTCGGGTATCTTCAGTTCCTTGAACAGAGAGTAGTACATTACTTCAGCCGAGCTGCCCTGGTCCACGAGGACGCGTCGGACGTTGAAAGTTCCGATGCGTAGCGTGACCACGAGGGCGTCGTTGTGGGGGAGCTGGATGCGGTCGAGATCCTTCTCGTTAAACGTTATCGTCCATTTGGAACCGCCGTCTGTTCTTGGGCGCTTTGGTTCGGGACCGACCATCATGACCTGCTTGGAGGAGGAAGCTTCAGTTAGGTCAGCTCGGATGATGCGGGCGGCTTCGGGGTTTAAGGGACCGTGAATGACATGGATTGTCCTAACTTCTTCCTCGGTATTTGCTTCGGTCCTTTGTGCCCGAGCCGCTGTCTTTTCTTGATCAATGAAGTTGCCGAGGTGGCCAGCAGCAACAAGTTGCTCCAAGTATGCCTTGAAGGGCTTGCATGCTGTGGTGAAATGACCTTGTTCGCTGTGATAGCTGTAACGCACGATGGGGTTCTTGATCTTGCCGTTTTCTGTTCCCATCTTTTGATTTGGGAAGGAGAAAAAGGGCTGATCCTTTACTTGGTCAATGATTCGGTAGATTGGTATGGTGAAGACGGTTTTTTCAGCGTTGAAATCGCTGGGCTTCGGTCCTCTTCTCGGTGACTGCTTGATTGTATTAACCTGCTTCTTTGGAGTTGAGACTGGTGGGGGAACCGGTGTGGAGACCGAGGAGTTCGTTGTCTTTGAACTTGTCGGCTTCCCAATACCTCTCTCTGCCTTTGATTCAATGAGCTGGCACCACCCTTCGATACGCGTCATGAGGTCCTTCATTGAGTTTGGCTTATGGCGAGCAAGGTCGTCATAAACTTGCTCATCTTGGGAGGTCAGGCCTAGCTTGAATCCTCGGGCAGAGATAACGCCGTCGCAGCCCTCTATTTCATTGAACAGCTCCCAGTAACGACCGGCGTACTGCCGAAGCGTTTCGTCGTTTTTCTTGCGGAGGGCTAAGAGGGAATCAATTTCCTTCTCATGTTTATTGCTTGTTACAAATCGAGCCATGAAGGCGTCGCAGAGGGAGTCAAATGAGGAGATTGACCGAGCCGGGAGTTGATTGAACCAGGTGAGACCTAGGTTACCGAGGCTCGCAGGAAACACTTTGCATAAGAAGGCGTCGTCCGAGGGTTCGTTCCGAAGAAACAGAGACATGACAAGTTTATATTGAACCAGGTGGGTGTACGCCTCGGTCTTGCCATCGTACTTGGCAAACTTGGGTTGGGTGAATCCTTTGGGTGGGGTAACCGAGTCGATCTCTCTTGTGAAGGGAGAGGTCGTGAGTCGTGCAAGTCGTGCGTCGCGATGAGGTCGGATCGAACGGTCGGGACCGTCTGGACGCTCAGTCGCTGTACGCTTTTTGGGGACAAGTTTGTCCAATCGTTCATATTCCTTTTTATCAGGGGCAGGACTAACCGATTTCCTGGGGAAGCGGTCCTGGCGGTGGTGGCGGTAGCTATCCCGAGCAGAGTGCTCGAGGCGCTCGGTGACTGGGCTGCTGCTGTGTGCCCCGGCAGGGTTTGTGATAACAGGGTTTCTGGATCCGGGGCCCTTCAGGCGTTCACGGTATCCCTTGGTCTGGATCTCTACAAGGCCGTCATCTCCCCTGGGAGCCCTTGTGAGGCTAGGGGTAGATTCCCGGCCTGCCTTGCCTGCCTGGACCGAGTGAGTGGAGGAGGCAGAGACGCTCCCAGCACCGAGCCTTTCGAAGGCCGATGGTCTCCTTCGAAGTTGCACGGGGGAGCGGGAACGGTCTCTGTGCGATGCGTCTCTTGGGGCTCGAGTGTCTGCTGCTCTGGGTGACTCGAGACGATCTTTGGCGGAAGGGCGAGATCTATGCTCCAGCAGGTGGCCGACTTCATGACTGCGAGGGGATGTTCGACGGTCCTTTCTTCCGCCGCGACTTCCGGAGGAATGAGATGGAGAGATTTGGAGGAGATGTTTAATCTCTGCCAATTCATCCCTCACGTGACGGTCGCGCTCCATGGCAGTCGTAAGGTCGTCGATCTTCCGCTCGAGGTGGCGGACGTAGGAATGAAGCTCGGAGGATGGACCTGCTTCTGGTCCTCCGGCGCCGATTCCTATTGATACGTGAGTTTTTCCCAGGGCGGCTGCTCCGCCGGAGGCCGGGCTGTGATCCACGAGGGAACCAAGCCCGTGGGTGGTTCCTCCGTGGTGAGCGTCATCGATTTCGACCATTTTGAAACCAGGAATCGTCGAATGGAGCAGAAGGAAAAGTGAGGATGTTGGATTGATGGCTAGATCCCCAGCAGAGTCGCCAATTGTAAGGGTTCAGGTTTGGAGGGATCTTTGCCTGGCACAATACTCCTCTTCCGTTGCTCTGTTCGTCCGCCTGGGAACCTGCAACCAGTCACTAGGGCTTGGAAAGCCCAGTGACCCTCCGACGATCAAGTTAGATGTAAGGAGAGAAGTTTAGGTCTAGGGTTAGGGTAAAGATGGCGTACCTCTTTAGCTTAGAATCCTTTCGTATTTATAGACCCATGTTTACTTGGCCTCCAAGGAAGCGCGTAGGAGTCACGCTTAGGTAACCGCCCTCGGTGACGTCATAAGTGACGCAGTGGATAAGGTGGTTACGAAGCACATGGCCACGGTGGTCCTGACTGCCATGTGGCACTTTTGGTCCCCCCCCCTGGTTGGCTACGTTCCTTCCAGATCTCAACGGAACGTATACCTCGGTGATTAACCGAAGTACTGACAGGAGGGTTAACACCATGCCGGTGAGGATAAGGGTAACTTCAGGGGCTCGCCCGTACGTGACCATGGATCACACCATGAGTCCTCGGTTACCGGGAGCCTATCTACCGAGGTCATAACCGAAGCCTCCACAGTCCCTATTCAGAGGATCATCAAACCAATATCATTCCACAAAAGAAGTTGGAGATTGAAAGCAATATAAGTACACCTTAACTTTGTAGAGACTCATCACCTAAAAAACCTTGTCTCTCCTATAACCATTCGGGCTGTGAATTCTTTCATAAGTGAGAAAAAACGACAAGAAGAAAGTTATGAATCTAAACCATTGTGTTATGAATGTGAGATTGCATACTTGTTCAAGAACGGTCCTAAGGAATTTGTACATACATCTCCCTGCAATAATCGTCTTACTAAAATTACCTACGATCAAGTAGTAGATTGCCTTCCGTAGGAGTTACTAGGATATCCAGCTTCTGCTAACTTTTCATTCCTTGTTTAGTTCTATGTTGGGAATTGGGATGTTGATAAATTCAAAAGGACTATAGGGATTAGTTTGAAGTGTGTGCAAGCTGGCCCGAGACACCCTGCATTACCAAAAAAAAAAGGGGCTCTTCCGGATATTTAGTTTTTTTTTTTTTATATATATCAAATTTTTGGATATTTTGTTGAAATGTTGAAATTTGTGAATCCTGTCATGTTAAATTCCCAAAGATTTGTGGCCTCGTACATCTATCTTCTTCATTCCTGCTGCTTGGGCTGTCAGAAAACACCAAGCATAGTGCATACTCCATTTTGCACCAAATAAAAAAATAATAATAACTGCATACTCCATTCACACAATGATTTGCCTATCGTCATACAAATCCTAGTTGTATTGTCTTTTGGAGTATGCAATGCCCTAGGGCATTGAATAATATTTCAATTTGCTGAAATGTCACGAGTTTCAATAATATTCATAAAGAAGGTTTTCGATAATGATCGATGTCTTAGATTTTATGTCACTTATCCTGTATCGTAGACGCATTATGTGCTGTTACTAAGTTCCTTTAAAGAACAACTACAACAACATGTACGTGTACATGCAATGGAAGCAGTGATGGCTTGCTGGGAGATTGAGCAATCTCTACAAAGCTTAACAGGTACATGTCCTTATTTTATGCTTTCTGGATTGGTTCATCTCTGGAAAAAGTTGCACTTTCCTTTCGTATAGATTATTCTTTACAGAGGTTTGTGTACTAAAAAACATTTCCATTTAGATTCTCGAGACTTCAAGTACTTTTTCAACAAGCCAAAATTTTCTGGCTGGCAATGATGATTATCTTACCGTTATTCTTGAATGTCTGAGACTTCTAGGCATTGGAGTTCCAATAACATCTCTCTACAATCTTTTCCTTCAATGTGTGTTTTAGTTGAAACGGGAATGGCTATTGACATGGTTTGTTACCGCTTTATTCTCAATTGAGCAGTAGGCCTTTGTAAATCTAGGAAATACTTGTGGGAAAACAGAAAATAAGACCAAAAATAGAAGAGGAGGTAAGTCTTTCCCTAGCAAATGATTAATGTGGTTTGGCTGGCGGCTCTCAGTATGGATGCCAATTCTTACTGACTATTACAACCATTTTCTTCTTCTCTTTCTACTTCAATAAATATTCGGCTAGTTCTCTCCTTCTTATTAACCATTAAAAGCTCTAATGTCAAACTAGAGGATGTAAACAAGAAACAAAATAACTACATTCATGTGTTTTAGTAGTGTGTGGATGTGAATTGAAGTAAGGTTTTATAACAACTTGGAAGATTTTTCCTTTTGAGGAAGAAGCAAACATCACAAAGAGATCAGGACTATTGGGAAGATCGACTACTTAAAAAATCAGCCCATATACACTTGGTTTGGAGAACATTATTAATGGATTGTCAAATCTCACAACATTGTTTTGGCTTGGGTAAAGATCAAGTATTTTTGCTAAGCATATAGATCAAGAACTTATTACAGAGGGTATTCTTCTAACTCCTCTGGGCTCTGGTGGCTAGACTCTTTATAAGCAAATGACTATTACAAAAACAAAAAACTGCTGCTGAACAGTTGATTTCTGACTTTGTGTAATGCTTATATCACTCCAAAGATAAGCATGGAGAAAAACTATGAGAAAAATGTCCTGTACTTAGTACATGAAGTGTTGCCATGTAAAAGTTTCTGCACTGGAGTGAATTATGTTTATGTTTCCCATGCTATCTCAACAGGCGTTTCTCCTGGAGAAGGCACGGGAGCCACAATGTCTGACGACAATGATGACCAAATAGACAGTGACACCAACTTTTTTGATGGAAGTTTGGAAGGCCATGATAGTATGAATTATGGTCCTCTCGTCCCAACAGAGAGTGAGAGGTCCTTGATGGAGCGAGTAAGGCAAGAGCTGAAGCATGAACTAAAAGAGGTGAGATGCTAATTACCTGATTGTGAATGCTTTACTGTTTATATTACAGTGTCAACTAATATTTGGTCTTTTACAGGGTTACAAGGAGAAAATTGTGGACATAAGGGAGGAAATCCTGCGGAAGAGAAGGGCAGGGAAACTCCCAGGTGATACAACATCTGTCTTAAAGGCTTGGTGGCAAACACATGCAAAGTGGCCATACCCTACTGTGAGTTTTTTTTTATTGCTCCTTTAGGTTGCACTCATTTTCAATGAGATGTATTAATTGGTGCAGCGAGTTGCACATTTGTTAGGGCAAAGCTCTAAGGATAAACATGAAGCTTCAGTAAACCATGATAATCAATATTGTCTTGTGCTCAAAGTTAGGACTTGAGCGAATTCATTTGTTGTCAAGGCTGTGTTTGGGTCATGTACTTATCGAGAGTATATTGAGAGAAAGTAAAAGGTAAAAATAGGAAAATAAGGAAGTAAATAAACTAAATTTATTTGTTTCGTTTACCTGTCCTTTTAATTCCATTGGCATTTCCCTCTATATATCCGTCATCCAAACACAGCCCATGGGGCTGTCTTTTTCTGAGTAGCAGGGTTACTTGGTAACTTTTCAGGAGGAAGACAAAGCAAGATTGGTCCAGGAAACAGGCTTGCAATTGAAGCAGATAAACAACTGGTTTATTAATCAGAGGAAGAGGAATTGGCACAGCAATCCTTCCACTTCCACGGCCTTGAAGTGCAAGCGCAAAAGGTATTCCCATTGTAGCACGCTTCCCCAGTTTCATTACATTATATTCCTCAAGGATTTCAGCCAATCTTATCTCAAAAACGAAGTAATGCAGGTGACAAGAACAGTGATTGTTTCACATGAGTGAAGAAAAATTCCGGAGAAAGGACAATTAACAGTGGTCTCTCTCCAATCTCCATGCTTCCACTCCAGGGAAATCCAGCATTGGTCCATTTATATACTAACATAAATAGGACAGTAAAATGTGAAGGGCTATCTTCGTTAATGAGGAAACAATAAAGAAAGGACTCATGCCACTCTCCAGGTATACGTACTGTAAGTTATGCAATCTCATTGGGAAGTTAAATTTTGAAGTACCTTACCAAAACGGAGTTTGGAAGCGCCATATACTGGTGGTCCATATATTTTTTTTCTTCACATTTTTATATATATGTAAATAGCAATATTGATGGGGTGCAGGTGTTCAGTGCAATATTATCTTTTGTGGTTCCTTGAATAGAGTATAGTGATTATAAATTTGCAGTTTACTGCATGATCAATGGCTAATTGTTATACCAGTTTTTATGAGATCTGTATTCTTCCTTTGTTACAACTTACAATCTTATTTCCATGCCTTTTTTACCTATTTCAATACTCTTGCTGTTTTATATGCAAATGTGGTGCCAAACTCTTATTTTCAGTTTGAAATATTGTTCTAGGTATCATGTCTGGTATGAGTAGATACGGTTGTGGTAGGACGGAGTGGGCGATATGCATGCTAGCAACAATTGATGATTATGATCAGAGACGGAGAGAGGTGTGGGCATACGGGGGCCAAGGCCCCCGCGCGGTCTTGGGTTTTTTTTTTAAATATTAATATTATTTATTTTTGTTTGTTAAGAATATCTAAGTATTATATTTTGTATAGAGTGTTATTTAGACAAAATGTGTTCGTTTTTGTCCCAAAACCTAATTTCTCTCTTTGTGCACGGTCTTTCTTAAGTTTTTCCTTCAATTATTGATCTCATTTATTTTTCTATCTCTCTCTACTTACTACCCAAAAAAATCACCCTCAAAATCTAAACCAAACAAACTATTAGATTCCCGAACCTTCCAATTTCAAAATCTTGTTCATAGGTCGGCCCTGTGTTTACAAAATCCTGGTTCCATCCTTGATTATGATTATATTGGTAGCAGGGTGATGAAGAAGGTTTTTCACATGGCGGGGTGTGAAGGTCTTGGGCTTAGTCTTTGATGAATAAGTTGAAAGAGTACTTCATAGAATTTTAAACCTTGGGGTGTGGCTCTCCTGTGCACAAACTTGTGTGTTCTAATTTCAGTTTTTCCTTGGGGAACTGCGACTGAAAATCTAAGCATTAGGCCAGGAACATTTTTAGTTTGGGCATCTATATGTCAAACTGTGTCATTCTGAAGGTCTGCATTCATGTCAACTGTTCAGGATGTTTGAATGGGCCTAGGATTTTTAAGTAGAAATTAATGACTGGTATTTTTATGTCAATGCATGGTGAGCCCTCGTCAAGAGTTTCAACTCCATCCAAGGGGTTTGGCCAAGTGGCATGAGACAACAACTAAAGGGCTTGTCTCCCACAAGATTGCATGGTTGAATCACACGAAGGCCAAACGTTTCAAACCTTGGGGCTACTAGAGGTTTGTATGGACGTTAACTTCAAGGTCTCGGATTTGTTGAGGTGCGTATAAGCTGACCTAAATTGTTGCCGATCACGTGTTAAGTGTATAGTGAATTACTTATTGTATGTGGCACATCGATTCTCCTTGCCAACAATTATTGGGGCCACCTCACCGCGTGTTAAGTGTATAGTGAATTACTTATTGTATGTGGCACATCGATTCTCCTTGCCAACAATTATTGGGGCCACCTCACCGCGTGTGTGAAAAGGCTGTAGGAGGGATTGCAGGGATTAGTCAGAGGTGCACGCAAGCAGACCCGGAACACCCTGCATTACCAAAAAAAAAAAAAAAACCTTAAGTACACGACACATAACATCCTCTCACTTAAGTACAAACTACAAAACTGTGTGCCCTCCCTTGTACTGGACGGAAAGGGGTTACATAATTTTTCGTTGATGATACTCTATGCGCGCAGATAATAGATGTAATCTGAAGTGAAGCTTCAATATCACATTTCAGATAGATACACAACAAGATTGGCAGAGTCCATATAATGTAAGGCGGCCATGTATTGAAGCAAAGATCATCTATCTAGACCTGTCAATTAAAGTCAATTATGCTATAGTAGGCTAGTTTAATATTTCATTTGTCAAACTCTATTATTATTAGATTAAAAATATGATTGATTGAGAATCCAAATAAATCCTAAAATTGAAGTAGCATAACTAGTGAAAAACTGAGTCCGTATTCAAACCCACGAACTATAAAACTGGGATTTGGCCGGATTCAATCAATGGAAGACATGTACACGTAGAGATTTCCAAAGACATCAACTTCTACATCATAAGAATCAAACATATATATTTATTAATCACTGTAAACATCTCGCTTTCAGTTGCTAAGTGTTACAACCAAATTAACCACTGTCATTATTAGCCCAGAAAGTCTAAGAGTACCGACCACACCGCCACCGAAATCATACCGATGGCCACGCTGGGCCGTCTCCGGCCACTGAACGACCGATCCGAGCCGTCCAAAAATTCTAAAAAAAAACTGAGGGGCCCTCGTGGGAATCAACGGCATCCTATGTGTGTAGGGTGCTTGATCTAAACACCATTTTTTTCGTGTACACACACACACACATATATATATACACATGAAAAAACGGGTGTTTAGATCAAGCACCCTACACACATTGGATGCCGTTGATTCTTGCGTAGGCCCCCTCGGTTTGTTTTTTTAGAATTTTTGGACAGCTCGGATGATGGATCAGCCGTTCGGTGGCCGGAGACTGTACGGCGCGGCAGTCTGTACTATTTCGGTGGGGGTGTGATCGGTACTCCTAGCAGGATTATTAGCCTTCAAGTCTAGATCTCCAAACCTGGCCAAGAAATCACCGTGGGGCATTACATCGGAACCGAGGGAAGGTTGTTCAAATTGATACGACTTTTTTGAATAGGACTACGAGAAGATGGACCTTAGGCGGTGGTTGGTTTACTTATCAGAAACTTGTTCACATGATCATCTGAATTGAACACAAGAAGAATCATGCTAGATAAATACAATGCACATCTCAAGATATAGTATTTAACATCTTGTTTTCAGTTGCTAAGGCCTAAGTGTTGCAACCAAGCCACTGTCATTATCCTTCAAGTGATCTAGAGCTCCAGACCTGGCGAAGAAATCGCCACTAGTTCCATCTGATTCCCTGTTTTCACCGTTGTAAAAATTCGGAGCATAACTTTGTGCATCATAATGAAACTTGGCCCTCTCTTCTTGTTGATTCCATATGTGCCAAGTCTTCCGATGAACAAGCTTTTTCCACTTCTGCGTGGCCAAAACCTTGGAGATCTCTTTCACCTTCTTGGCTCTCTTCTCGACCCAACCGTCTTTGATTGTCACCTCTTGTCGCGTCAACAGAATCCAACCGTTTTTTATGGTCTTTGATTTGTTTCGTGGCCATATAAAGGAGATTAACATTCACATCCACAGCCATGTCCTCCGGTGGTATTCTCTTGATCATACTCTTCCATGTCTCTGCTTTCTCCTAAGGAAAAAGTTTGGGTTCGCTGCCTTGTCACAAAGTACTATGACTCGATGTTAGGATTTGTGGAACCCTCCCTAACACGGGATTAGAGAAGAAATACGAACTTAGAAAATTAATATTGAAGCGAAAAATAACAAGAACACCATATTTCACTTTTGTTTTTGGAACAGCAACACTAGATTTCACTTGATGTAAGCTACGTTCGCGGTGACGGAATTACTTTACGGTCGCCCCATTCACCACAATATATACTGGGAATTGTGAAAAATATTGAAAATTAATATCCTCACGAGAAAACAGAGAGGAGGAGAGAGTTTGGGGTTATGAAGAAGGACTTCAACTCAACAAGATCGAACACAAAATAGGAGAACTTGAACAATTGGGCTAGGAATAGAATTCAACCTCCACTTATACCACGACACGTGCATGGGGAGAAAAGTAGTAATGTTTGAGAGTCCTTTATTGGGATGGAATTTTGTTAATGTTGGTGTCCTATTATCTCTTTTACTTGCTATTACGTACGATATCTAATGAGATGAATGATTAGCAATGCGTAGGTGTAATTTGTTTTCAATTATATATATATATATATATATATATATATATATATATATGGAGCCGGTTCCGTAGACACCCAAATAAAACAACCAAACAAACACCCCATCTCAACCCTCCATTTCAAGGGCTGAGATTAAATCCCACTCCACCCCTAAAAACCATCTACTTCCCGTCTTCTCCCTTCACGTTCTGCTCCCTCCAGTCCGACACGCACCCCTCCACCTCCCTCCACTCTGACACCCACTACAATCAACAAGCTCCGACCGTCAAGCTTGGGATAAAATAGAACCTGGATTATCAGCTCCCCCCGAAAAACACCACGACCTCAGGTCCTTCTTCTCTGCTGCGTAACCTCGACCTTCAAATTCCAACCAGGTTTCGCTCGACTCCCCAAATTCTCTCCCCACAGATCAAATTCGACTTCTTCCGAGTCCGAATTTCACGCTTCAGGTTCGAGTTAGGGTTTTCAGTGGCAATTTGGGAACGGTTCTAGGGTTTGGAGGCTCGTATGAGGTGAGAGATGGATTTTTAGAAGGAAGATGTTCTATTCGCAGTTTAAACTCGCGAAAAAGGGCATGCTTGGGACGATATGGATTGCTGCTCACTTGGAGCGGAAGCTGTGCAAGAACCAGGTCCTTGATACCGATATTGGTGTCTCTGTTGGTCAGTATTGTACTTTTCCCCAATTAGTACTTTTCTTGTTTTTTTGTCGTCATTGATTTGTGAGAGGTGAAGAGAAAAGAGAAGAAAAGATTGAGCTTTCTCATGGGTTTCATTGAAAGTGATGAGATTTGATTTGGTGAGGAACAGAATGAACCCATGAAGATTCTTGAGTGTATGCTGGAGAAATTTTGGAACTGTGAAGTGAGCAGTCTCTTGTTTGGAACTGTGAACTGTGAAGAGAGCGTGAGAGAGGTGGTGGGTCGTCGGTGGCTGGGGCTCATCGGTTGGAGTGGAGGGAGGTGGAGGGGTGGGTGTCGGACTAGAGGGAGTAGAACGTGAAGGGAGAAGACGGGAAGGAGATGGTTTTTAGGGGTGGAGTGGGATTTAATCTCAACCCTTGAAATGGAGGGCTGAGATGGGGTGTTTGTTTGGGTGTCTACGGAACCGGCCCCTATATATATATATATATATATTCAATCAGGTAAGGGCGCCCTTACCTTGTTGAGGTAAGGACCTCCCATTTTCTAATCGAATTTCGATGATCCGAGCCGCTCAATGTCTTCAGAACATGATTTTAAGGATACTCGGGAGAAATCGGCAAAAAAATTGACCGGAAAGGGCTTCATCCAAACAGTTTTTGTTTATTTTTTATCGAACGATTCAAATAAAAACTGCTCGAATGAAGCTCTTCTCGGTCTTTTTTTTTTGCTGATTTCTCGTGGGTACTCTTAAAATCACATTCTGAACACATTGAGCAGCTTGAATCATCAAAAGTTGGTCGAAAAAGGAAAGAGAAGGGGAAGCCCTTACCGTAATACGGTAATATGTTTCCATAACTTCGAGATTGGTTCTCTCTTTTTCCTATTTGGATTGGCGAGTACGTTATGCCGATGATTGCGCATGAGCTATTCAGATATGGGGGACCTGCTGCTGGGACCCCAAGGTGGACCCAAATAAATGATCCGAATGTTAATACTCCCTTCGTCCCATTTTTATTGTCCATTTTCGTTTTTCGTGCCATTCTTTCAACGCTTATATCTCCCAATCTACCATGTTTTTCATAATTTTGAAAATTTTGTATTATAGATCTAATCGAGAACTATCAAATAAGATTCATATTGCATATTTTTGGAGATTCATATTGGAAGATATAAGCGTTGAAAGAATGGTACAAAAAACGAAAATGGACAATAAAAATGGGACGGATGGAGTAGTATTATTTGCTTTGTTGAGGTTGTTGCGCACTCTAAAAATCTGTGTTCGAACATCACCATATGATTGAGACACTTTTGTATCACATTGATACCGTGTTCTGCGTAAATTGCCTTACGCAAATTACGCTGGTCGCATAGTCATCTTCGGGTCAGGTGATGTCCGACTGAATGGGTTTGGGCCGGAACATTTGGGACGTTGCACGGCTGTTTGGCCCAATGATTGGGTTCGGCCCATCAGGTGAGCCCCGTGGACCGTATGGTTCAGCCCACTACATGGAGCACTCTCTATGATTTGATAATGTAACCAAAAGTGAACTCTTCTATGATTTGCGAATGTAGAGAGACAAATAAAAATAGGGCTCCCTGTTTATAAGGACATACTATAGGGTTTAACAAGCAATTAGTCCATCTAAAGAATTTATAGCGACTCCAGTCCTTTTTATCACACGCGTTCTAAAATTACCCATATTACACACATTTTCAAAAACATTTCAGAGACGAAGAAACCTAATCGCGGTCTTTCTCGTCGATCTTTTCATCGTCGCTGCCATCATCGTTATTGTAGGCATTCCTTTCACAATTGCTGTCGTCGTCTTCGCTTATTTTCGACCATTTCAACAGGTAACTTAATTTTTGTATTTGTCGCTATCGTCATTGTGAACAGCGTCATTCCGATTGTCGTCACTTTCCTAGGGTTTTAGCGTCATTTACTGGTATTGTCACTTTCTTTATGTTAGGGCTCATCAATATATTAAATATTGTGTAATGGAGTATTTGCATGTGTTTACATTGTAATATTAGTATCTCCTACTTTATCCCTTGTTATAAAATATAACCAGAAAATGTTTTCGATGAGATAACATTATCTCTTTATTAAGTTTTTGAGATACCAACACTATTTATCTGAGATACTGTTATCTCTTACTCATTTTTGCCAATACACTATATTTTTGGCAAATAGAGTTATTTGTGATATTAATATCTTCTACTGTATCCCTTATTGTAAAATACAACCAGAAAACATTTTCGATGAGATAATATTATCTCTTTATTAAGTTTATGAGATACCAACACTATTTATTTGAGATGCTGTTATCTCTTGCTCATTTTTGCCAATACACTATATTTCTGGCAGATAGAGTTATTTGTGATATTAATATCTCCTACTTTATCCCTTGTAAAATACAACCAGAAAATGTTTTCGATGAGATAACATTATCTCTTTATTAAGTTTGTGAAATACCAACACTATTTATCTGACATACTGTTATCTCTTTCTCATTTTTGCTAAGATACTGTTTTCTCATCTGTTTTAACAGGAAAAAGATTCAAAATGATACAAAACCCTGAAAACCCTGAAAAACCTAGAAGATATAAAAGATTCAAAATGATAGCCCGGAAGAAGACTACAAAGAAACCACAACATCAAGAAGAAAAAAAGCATAAAAACAAGGAGTCAAACAACAAAGAAAAGGAAAGAGGAAGAGACAGAACAACAACTTGAAGAGGAAAAGAGAGAAGATAAACTGAAGAGAAAAACAAAAAGACAAAAAAGACAAGAAAAAAAGGAGGAGGAACCAGACATAGAAGAGGTGAAGGAAGAGGAGGTTAAACCAAAACGTTTGCAATATAGGTCACTACTTGGCGTGCCATTCTATACAATAACCTGAAGGTGTTATTTTTTTGAGATACTGTTATATCTTGCCTCATTTTTGCTGATATACTGCTATTGTATTGCAACTTTTATTGTAGGTCGAATCTTTACAGCATTGTAAGCCTTATACATGATGTAAAGTTCAATGAAGTACAATCCAAACAGATTCAGAAATCACCTTTTGCGAACATGTTGTTTCAATTACTCAAGGCAGTATTGATGAGCAAATGGTGAAGAAATCTGATCCTGTCCTTGTCAAGTTGATAGAGACATATAAGAGAGGTCAAGCAAAGTTTTCCCTTGCAAGAAAAGATATTCCTCTGACTGATCATGAGATTGGTGTCATTTTTGGAATAACATCTAGATCGGTGAAGATCCACATCGCAACCCACGGGCGAAAGCCAGACACAGAATTTGCCAATCGAGTCTTTGTTGGGGCAAACACCACGCACCTTCCAACAATGAGGGTGACAAATGAAAATATTTTGAAACCTCCCGTCAAGAAGAAGCAGAAGAAGAAGCAAAAACAAGTATCAGAGATAGAAGCTGCAAAAGATTTGGCACGTCTTCTAACATTGTACACCATTGGAACACTGTTTTTCCCAACAACAGGTCCAAACCTGAATTGGTCCTACCTGAAGCTTGTTGAGGATTTGGAAAATAGTGCAAATTACAATTGGTCAATGTTCATCACCAATAATCTTGTTAACGAACTCAACTCTAAGAATCCGGCGATTGTTGGTGGTTGCACCACTGCACTCCTGGTAAAAATCTTCTACCCTTTCTTGTAGTAAAATATCAACAACATCTGACACATATTTTCATTGAAAACAGTACTGGCTCTGTGAACATACCCACATTATGGAACCAGCTCAACAAACTTTTCCAAGGTTTATGAAATGGAAAATGAATGAGCTTGCTGCTAAACTCTTAGAGTCTCCACTGAGCAGCCTTCCAGAGGAAATGGTAAGCATCATTACCTATTGGATTTTATTATGTATTATGGTCAAAACTAGATAACGGTATCTCATCAAAAATAGTGTATCTACCAGAATAAATCAAGAGATAATGCTATCTCAAACAATAAACTCTATATAAACACACAAAAAGAAAGAGATACCAGTATCTCAGTCAAATACAGTTTGCAAATAAAATGAGACATAACTCTATCTTAGTTGAAACATTATATCTCATGAATCTATAATCTGAATTTACCTCTTTTAATTCATTGTTCCCTTCTACTCTCAAAGGTCAAACAGGAAGAATTGGAGCTAACTGAACAGGAGAGAGGGTTGTTTGCGGCTCTTGTCTTGCATGAACAAGAAGGTACACACAAAGAACCCGAAGCCAAAGAAGAAAACCTTACGGACCAAGAGCCTTTAACCCAAGAAGAAAACCCTCAAGAAGAGAACCAGGATGTTAAGAATTTGATTTTAGAGCTTGAACAACGAATTAAGGTACTTGAAAAAGAGAACAATGTCATGAAAGTTGAAATTAAAGATAGGGACAAGAAGATCCAAGAAAGGGATCTGTTGATTGTTGAGTTACGCTAGAATGTAGAATCCTTTCAACATGAGCTTTCAGGTTATAGAAAACAAAATGCAGATTATACAGATATTGAAAAAGAAACTTGTAGTCTGCATGTTGAGGTGGAGATGTGGAAGGAAGACATAATTGAAAATGAGGTTGAAATAGGCGGGTTGTATGTTAAGGACATAGCGGAAGAAAAAATTGAAGAGGTGACAGAAGAGTTGCATGACATTACAGCACATTGTGTTTCCCAACATTACAAAGATCAGAAGATAATTGAAGAGTTGCAGAAACAAAAAAACAACTTGACTGAACAAAAACAAAGCGAGAATGTGCACCATCATGAATCTCCAATTCATGATGAAGAAGTGACTGAGGAAGAAATAGACCAAATGATCAAGTCCACAATCTCAAGCATTCAAGCAGAACCACAACAAACAACAAAGAAGAGATTGAGGAAAGGTCATACTATGGACCCATTGTCATTGACAAAGAGAGTGAATAAGAGGGAAGATAGGAAAGAGAAGAACATGGAGGATTTTCAAGTCTATGGGAGGAAGAAAAGCATAGAGAAACAAGCAAAGAAAGCAGCTCCAGAACTACCATATTTGGGTGTTGAAACAACAAAGCTGGCACATCTCGTCTCAAAAAATGACAAGATCTTCTTAAATCACATATTTGAGTGTGAGAAAGACATCAGGTTAGTAAAATGCACCAATTTTGCTTGCTCAAATAGATGTTATTTGTCTGAAATACTGTTATCTCTTGATTCATATTCATTGCTGATGTACTGCTGTTGTCTTATAACTTTGCAGAATCCCTATCTGGGATAACAACCTCTTTGATGGTACGGTAAGCTTGCAAGAAGTCATAGAAATCTTGAATGAAAAAGATGTACAAAACACGGTAAGAAAGGCTCCTTGTCTTTCTCAAACCGTACCCCTCCGATTTTCTTTATCAATCCCTCGCTTTCCATTAATTCTTAGCTCTTAGTTTATTCGGTTTATTTGTGAATTGAATTGGCTGAGATAGAGTTATCTCTTAGTTTATTTTGTTAGGGTTTTAGTGTGCACTTAGACATTTACATTGTGATATTACTATCTCTTGCTTTATCCACATTCGCATGTGTATACATTGTACTACCAGTAAATTCTTTCGATGAGATAACATTATCTCTTTATTAAGTTTGTGAGATACCAACACTTTTTATCTGAGATACTGTTATCTCTCGCTTCATTTTTTTCAATACTCTATATTTCTTCAGGACTGTTACCAAACTTTTGTGCATTTATGTCTCACATGAAATAATGTGTGTAGCCCATCGATTCGTTTACATTCATATTGGAAAGAGAGCAAGGAGATGAAAGTAAAATACTATTTTTCAAATCCATATTGTGAGTAAGTAAAGCATTAGTCTCGCATAACTACTTGATCTCTCTATCTATTGCTTAAATACATGTTATTTTTCTGTAATACTGTTATCTCTTGTTCACATGCACTGTTTTTCTCACAAAGAACAACAGATAAGAATATCAAAAATATATTATGTGTCTGAAATACTATTATCTCTTGCTTCGCATATACTGTTTTTGCGCACAAAGAACAAGAGATAAGAATATCTCACGAATTCTATGTTCTTAATTATCCATTAGAAACCATGAGATATGGTTATCTCAACTGGTATATGGTATGTATTTTGTCGCATGTAATTTGTGAAACACTTCCTTCTGACAGAGCCTATTAAAGGACAAGAAAAATGAGGTCAGAAAGATGTTCCTTGATGACAAGCTAGTAGAACTCATTCATAAACAGCATGTCTATCGCTACTTGGTTTTCCCCATGAATTCCTCAGGAGGTAATAAAGAGAACGACAACGATTCATACCATTGGACTGTCCTGGTTTATGACATTGAGGATGGGCAATGGAGGCATTACAACTCCATCAGACCAACTGGAAGAAAGGCAGATGCATACCTTAAAGATGCTCGTTTAATGGTAAAAATACTGAGACTTCTTGTAATCCATACTTAAATGACACAAAAATAATAATAAACAAATATTTAACCTTGCAAATGCAGAAAAGGTATGTTGAAGAATTCGTAAAGAAAAATCATACCCCAACATTCATCCTCTCATCACAAAACGAAACAATCTTTGAAAAGCAAAAGTTTGATGCTCCAATAATCTCACCTACATCTCCGCAACAAAGACCTGGAACGTAAGCCAATTAATCTTGTTCATCATCTTATTTCGATACTACTATGCACTGTGTTATTTCCTGTGCACTCTATTTCTATCCTTATAAACTTTGATTATGACGACTTTTGCAGTGTTGACTGTGGAATTATAGTTTGCTACATCATTGACAAGCTTGCACACTGAGAAAGCATCCCTGAGTCATTGACAATTGATGAAATCAGAGAACACAGAGTGTTATTGTTGCTGAGGTTCCTGTATGATGAACCAAGAACATGGACAGAAGCTCTTTGGAAAGACTTAAACTTGAAGACTGACTAGGTGTTGGAAAGTTGAATAGGTGTTCTTTTGTTAAAAATTGACACATATGAATGGTCGACTCCGAACAATTGGAATTCGCCATACCAGGGTTGTACATGAAATGTCTTGGCTGCTCTGTTAGAAGTACAATAGTGTTCTCTTTTGTTAAAACTGACACATATGAATGGTCGGCTCAGAACAATTGGAATTCGCCGTACCAAGGCTTGTATATGAAATGTCTTGCCTGATCTGTTTTGAATTACAGTAATTGTTCTTTTGTTTAAAACAATACATATGCATAGTTAGCTCTGAACAATGGGAATAGCAGGTCATCGTTTTGTTATGATAACAATTCTGTATCTTTTCATTTGATATATAACTGATGCTGCGAAATAGTCTATCTACCAGAATACAGCTAGAGATAATGCTATCTCAGCGAGCAAAATCTATATCAACACAAAAATTAAAAGAGATAAAAGTATCTCAGCCAATACATTTCGCAAAATAGAATGACAGATAAAGCTATCTCATACAAAACATTCTTTGTGAACCTTTCATTCGATAGTTGTTCTTTTGTTAAAATTGACACATATGAAAGGTCGGCTCCGAACAATTGAAATTCACCGTATCAGGGCTTATATATGAAAATGTCTTGCCTGCTCTATTTTGAATTACAATAGTTGTTCTTTTGTTTAAAACGACACATATGCATGGTCGGTTCCGAATAATGGCAAATAGCAGGTCATCGTTTTGTTATGATAACAACTCTATATCTTTTCACTTGACATACAACTGATGCTGCGAAATAGTCTATCTCCCAGAATAAAGTTAGAGATAATGCTATCTCAGCCAATAAAATCTGTATCAACACAAAAATTAAAAGAGATAACAGTATCTCAGCCAATACATTTCGCAAAATAGAATGACAGATAAAGCTATCTCATACAAAATATTCTTTGTGAACCCTAAACACATAAACTTTAAACCTAAACATGCTCTGTAAAAACAAAATAAAAGATATATCAATATCTCAGCCAACGTTCAACCTTTCATTCAATGTCCTAATGAATATGAATCAACAATAGAACACAATGAATCAATCACAAGCTTCCTTATATCTCTTCCTATTATGATTTCCTAACTTCTTGCACCTGCCACACCTTATTTGCCTCACCTTCTCACCCTTTGACCGGATTCTTGCAATCTTGGGTCTACCACGTGGCCTCCTAGTCTTAGGAGGAAGAATAACAGCAGAATTTTCAGACACTGGTGCAACTCCAAGAGTAGAAATAGGAACAGGATGTATAGGACAATCGTAGCAGAATCGGAAAGCATCAGCAGTGTATAATGGATCAATATAATTGGATACATCTATGTCATTCTTCTGAAGAGCTGTGAATGCATGCACACAAGGGAAACCATAGAGCTGCCAACGACAACATGGGCATGTCCTGTTTCTTATGTCAACCACAACAATTGGTAATGAAGACACTTCAAAAACCTCATCACTTGATCCAAACACAGTCCATGTCCGTCCTTCATTAAAGAACTCTCTCAATTTCGCATCATATTCAGGACACAAAACACTGTTCAATTTTCTTGACAACTGTTTCCTTTCACACATTTGAGTCATGATTTGAACCATGATCGTATCAACACATTTAAGGACTGGCAACTTACGAGCTTCAACAATCCAGTTGTTGAAAGACTCCACAGCATTTGAGGTCATTTTCCTATATCGTTTACCTGGGAAATATGCATTCGCCCAATTATACACCGGAATGGAAGCAACAAACTCCTTAGCTCTGTCTCCACCGACCTCAAATAATTCGTTTACACAGTTTTTAAAATCTAATACTGTAGGTGCTAGAGCACAATCATTGAAGAGACTCACTACTCATTCCCGGAAACCATTAGGTGCTCTTCCTGACATCCTGTCCCTCAAGTTATTCTTCAAATGTTGCAGACAATAAGAATGATATCCGTTTGAGAAAACCTCTGGCACATGCTTCACAAGACCAGTATGGCGATCTGTTATAAAAGTAAGTTCACGAGCTGACAGAATAGATCTCAACTTCAACAAAAACCAAAGCCAATTATCGTCGGTCTCGAAATCAACAACACCATAAGCAACCGGAAACAAGCCTGCCGACAAAAACAACAGATAATAGTATCTCAGCAATAACAGTCTTTGTATCTACCAGAATAAAGCAAGAGATAATGACATCTTAATAAAAACAGTCTCTACCAACCAGAATAAAGTAAGAGATAACGGTATCTCAGGAAAAATAGTCTCTGTATCTACCATAATAAAGCAATAGATAATGCTATCTCAGTCAATAATCACAAAACTAGAAAGAGATAACAGTATCTCAGCCAATACAGCTCACAAATAAAAGAGAGAGATAACTCTATCTTAGTATAAGCATTCTCTGAATTTGAGAAAAAAGAAAAAAACTAACCGTTATCAACATCCTTCCCAACGGCTGCGAGCACAGTTCCCTTATATCTCCCCGTTAAAAAAGTACCATCAAGACACAAAAAAGGCCTACAGTAGTTGAATCATTTGATGCATGCATCGAATGCCACAAATAACCTTCGAAACCGATTATCTTCACAGCATTCAACGTCCACAACACTACCGGGATTTTTCTCCTTCGCTACCTCCGCATACAATCGAAGTTTGTTAAATGACAATGCATAATCACCTTGAGTATCATTGTTTGCCATCTCAACACCTAACCATGCATGGTGATAACCGATTGTAGTATCGTATCGTTGTCTGAAGAATCTAACAGCATCTATAGGCTTATACGACGCCTTTGAACGAACTTCATCAAGAACTTCTTCTGCAACAAGCTTTGAAGACATCCGAGAATTTTTTGAATTACAAATTGTAGCACCACATCTGTGTTCTTTTTCAAGCTCTTTAATGCAAAAAAAATTGATTTGATTTGTCTAGAATTGCATGAACAAACCATTTACAACCATCTGCCTTAAAAGCACACTCAGCTGTCACTCTTGATTGGTCATTCTTCAAATACTTGAACCTAAATCCAACTTCAATTGCATACTTAGACAAAGATAACCTAAAATCTTTAATACCACCTCTAAATTCTTGACCAACATGACTAATCAAATACGCCCAATCAGCAGAAAGTCTTTTTGTCTCATGATGAGGACAAAACTTTTCAAGAGGATCCTCAACAATTTCAGAATGTGAACTACTAGTTACTCCACCATTTCCATTGCTACGACTGCTTTCACCGATTTCAAAACGGCTACTAACTCTACAATTACCATCTTCAACAGATACCTCAACACAAGGAGCACCATATGCAGTAGCTAAATCCATCATATTACAAAAATCATCATCATTCTCAAGGAGTATATTACGATGATCACAAACAGAATACAACAACCTCATTGATACCAAACCATTCTACATGTTAGAAATACTTCCAATAAGATCCTCAAATTGATAACCTTCTGTCACCTTAACAACAAGACTATAGGATCCATATTTGCACAATAGAAGAATAGAAGAATCCATTTCAACTTCAAAAACCAGTTCAGTATGCAAACAGATAACATTATATCAGAATAAACAAATCAGATACACATATCTCAAAAAAGTAGTCTATCTATGAGAACAAAGCAATAGATAATGTTATCTCAACAAAAACAGTCTCAGTATCTACTAGAACAAAAAAATAGATATCATGCTATCTCATCAAATAAACAAAAATAGAAAGAGATAACAATATCTCAGAAAATATAGTTCACTGTGATACACATATCTCAGCAACAATAATTTCTGTATCTACCAGAATAAATCAATAGATAATGTTATCTCAATAAAAAACAATCTCAGTATCTACCAGAATACAGTAATAGATAACGCTATCTCAGCAAATAAACTCTATAAAACACAAAATAGAAAAACACAGCAAAAATCAAAACAAATACTGAGATAGAGAAGAACACAGCGACAGAGAAACATCAGCACAGAGATCGCGAACAAAAAACACTATGAAGACAAAAGATCGTGATCCTGATCGGGAGAGATCGTCACAAAGGGAAACGAGATCGTGATCGCAATACAGAATAGAAATCGTGAAAGTGATCGTGATCCAGAACTGAGCTGTGATCGCAGGAAGAGAGAGAGAGAACTGAGCTGTGATTGCGGGAAGAGAGATAAACAGAGAGAGAGAGAGAGAGAGAGAGAGAGAGAGAGAGAAGAGAGAGGCACACCAGAAACGAGCTCGAGCTCGTGATTGTGCTGCTCGAGATCCATAAATGGTGCCCTATCCAGTAATGGTGCGTTGGGTTGAAAGCAGCAGGGAACAAAATTTTAAAATAACACATTATATATACACACCAGTCAGGGCATTTTGGTCTAGAAACGGACTGTAGACCTAATAAATGTTACAGTAATGGACCTTTACCACTATTACACATTGGGCTGGACTAAACACCCAAAAACACCTTCAAAATGGACTCTAGCCCAATTTACCGATAAAAATATATATATCACACCCGTTGGGAGAAACAAAGTTACGCCTATATATGATCTTTTGCTTAGGCCTCATTTTATTAAAGTTTTTATTTTTTAAGTACTTATTTTTCACGTTACAAGATAGTTCATTCTCTCATAATACGTCACTTTTAATTCAAAAAATATATACTAATTTAAAAAATTAGTACTTTTTTTAAAGTTAAAGCAGGAGAATACAAACTTCTACCAGAGTTTGTATGATATGTAGTTATGTACTGCTTGAATTATTTTAAATTCACAACACTTGTTTCTATTCATAACAATAATCTTGAATGCATAACTTTGGTATAAAATTCAATAACATTTGAACATGATTTCTTAAATTTGTTTTGCATTCACAACATTTATATATATTTTAAAAGCTGCAAACCGACCTGCATAAATTAGGCCACAGACATGTAATTTTTTTCTTCTTTAAGTTCTTAGAATGATGGAGTAAAAGAAATCCAACACCATTTTTCTCATATAAATTGCAGCAACATGGCTATCTAGAGTACTCTATTATTTATGAGAGGGGAGGGACCGAATTCATAACTATGATGTTAACATCGGCTGTTTAATTGATATTTTCTTTGAAGTCGAGTGGTTACCGGAAATTAAGGAAAAGTTTAAGGTGTATTCTATTTCATACTCAATTTGTAATGAATTTCTCGTTTTTATCAAAATATCAAGAGAAATAGACTTAAAATGTCGTGAAAAATCAAAAATTAAATTTTGAAATCCCTTTCCTTGTACACCCTCTGTTCTAAGTGATCTCAAGACCGTTACAGCTATGTTTGAGTTCTAACAAACTACTCCCTTTGTCCCTTTTTAAGTGTCCTACTTCGTAACTCCAACTTATTAAAAAGACATCATCTTATACCTTTCACATCAACTTTTTCCTCCATTTTCTCTACTTACCTATCATCATTACACTTTTACTCATAAACTTTTTAAAATGGAATCTACTTTTAGGACAAAATGGAAAATTTACCAACTTTTACCCACTAACTTTACAAAATGGACACTTATTAAGGGATAGTCCAAAATGGAATACTGGACTATAAAATAGGGACGGAGGGAGTAAATCGTTTTGGGCTCGTGTTGTTAGATACTCTCTCTCTCTCTCTCTCAAGTTCAAGTGGTCTTAATTAGGGAAAATCTAAGTCCTAGTTCAGTCAGTATTTCCTAATTCTGTAACTTGAACTCCAAGACTCATAGTTTGAGGAAACCAAATCCCAGTTCGATCAACCTTAGGATTGATTCCCTTTCTAAATACAACAATGATCAAACACACGTCCCATTCCTATATATATGACTATACGTATACACATTGTTGTCCTACAAATTTCACCTGATTTTTTTCTCATTCACCGCAAAACATTCTTCTATTCTTCATTCTCTGTTTCTTTTCTTCCCTATTTTCTCGTCCTCTGTTTTACTCATAAACACCAAAGAAAAAGAGCAAGAAGATGGATAATAATTCTCTAATGGTCGATGATTTTGAGGGTATCCAACCCAAACCCAATTGCTTTGAGTTTGATAATTTGGTGGTGGTGGCTTTTGTGGCCCTTGCCAAATCCAAAGGAACGCCGAAGATGCAGGTCATACAAAAACTGCAGCGGAGCAAGAACCCTGATGTTGTTGTTGATAATGAGAGAGAAAGAGGTGAGAGAAACAAATCCTTCGATGATCAGCCCTCTCTTCCAAATCCAAGTTCATTCATAAACATTCAAAAGAGAAAAAGATCACCAATGAGGGAGAATCTTAAGCCTCCTCCTAGCACTGTTTCGTCAACATTAATCCCTATCGATAAAGAACCAAAGACTGAGGCATTGATGATGTTAGAGAGACAAGAATGCTTTAGCGTCGATGCAGAAGTCAAGAAAACCCAAACGGGTCCTCTAGAAAAACATATTCGGTCTAATATTGGTTGCAGTAATGGAGAAAACGCCAGGCCAACGAAGAACCCTGAAGTTGGGGAGGATTGTAGTCCGGTCCCACATCCAGATTTGTCTATTCTTAGTAGCAAGAACCCTGAAGAAGTAGTTGATGAGGAGAGAGAAAGAGGAGAGAGAGATAAATACCTTGATGATCAGCCCTCTCTTCCAAATCCTAGTTCATTCATAGACATTCCAAAGAGAAAAAGGTCACCAATGAGGGAGAATGTTAAGCCTCCTCCTAGCACTGTTTCATCAATATTAATCCCTATCGATAAAGAACCAAAGATTGAGGCACTGATGATGATAGAAAGAGATAAAGAAATCTTTGGTGTTGATGTGAAAGGCAAGAAAACCCAAAGGCCTTGTCAGCGAAAACGTATTCGATCTGATATTGGTTGCAGTAATGAAGAAAAAGCCAGGCCAATGATGATGAAGAAGAAGAAGAGGGATTATGGTCCGCTCCCGCCTCTAGATTTGCCCCAAAACTTTAGAGACAAAATCCAAGCGCTCAATGGTTGTGAGTTGAAATTGGTAATCCAAAAGCTGCTCAGCATATCCGATGTGAACAGTAAAAAGTATCATATGTCGATTCCGATTGGCGAAATCAGAAACGAGTTCTTGAGAAGTGAGGGGAATGCTATGTTTGACTCAGGAAAGGAGAAAGGGAAAATAAATGGCATAGAGGTTGAGCTAATTGAGCCTTCATGTGAAAGGGTGACTACATTGAGTCTGAGGAAGTGGTGGATGAATAAGGGCAATGGGAAAACTAACCCTATATATAATTTGGCGAATAAAAACTGGTATAACAGGGTTGTCTTGGGTAATGGCCGGGGCAAGAAAATGGTAGTGCAGCTGTGGGCATTCCGTGTGGAAGGAAAGCTACAGTTTGCACTCGTGAAAGTCAAGGGTGTGGGTGGTGGAGATGGTGGTGAGGTTGGTGGACACAGTGGCGACGGTGGGGGAGAGAGTGGAATCGGTAGCAGCAGCGGAGGGAGTGGCCATAGTGTGCAGCAGGAGAGGGCTATCTCTATCTGTGCTCAGTTTAATTATATCTCTTGTTGATTGTTTTAGTTTAGGATGACATAGCTAGGAAAGAAGTTTAATTGGAATCTTATAGCCAATCCATGTCTCTTATCCTTGATATATGGAGTATTTAGTTTTGATGTTTTTGCTGATTGCGGTGTAATTAATTTAGGATGATATGGGACATGATTTTTGCTCTTTTAGTACTGGTGCAAGCTGTGTGCCATGAAAAGTTATTTTTCAGTTCTGGGATTAATAAGGATGGAATTAGAGCATCTCCATTAATCGATCCTCCATTTCTTCAAATATAGAGGAAAAACAACTCTAACGGCCCATTCTCCATTTCACCTTTATAGGGATGAATAGTAACACGAAGTGCTGCATCGATCAATCCTCTAATTATATGGAGGTTAGACTGCTCTATCCTCTATATTTGGAGGATATAGAGAAACAAAGGTGTCTAACACTCTTGGAGCGTCGATGGGACTCCTTGTTTTTTTTCACAGAAAAAAAGAATTTTATTAATCTTTGAAAATAAATTAAAAGGATCCAAAGCACAAAGCACTAGGAACCAGAATGAGACTTTTTGTGACACTATATATTCATCCTCATAAAGGTGAAAAAAATAGATATATATATATATATATATATATAGACAGTCATTTTCAAATGAGGATATCCTTATTTTAGTTAAAATAAAGACCTCTCCATTTCTCCCATTTTCCGTTTGAATTTTGATGATCTGAGCCGCTCAATGTGTTCAGAACGTGATTTTAAGAGTACCCGCGAGGAATCAGCAAAAAAAATGACCGGGAAGGGCTTTATCCAAGCAATTTTTATTTGAATTGTTCGATAAAAAATAAACAAAAACTGCTCGGATGAAACCTTTCCAGTCATTTTTTTTGTTGATTTCTTGAGGATACCCTTAAAATCACGTTCTGAACACATTGAGCAACTTGGATCATCGAAATTCTATCGGGAAAGGGAGGTCCTTATTTTATTAAGTTAATGTGGTCCTTAGTTAGGAGAAGGGGACTCTCTCTCTCTCTCTCTCTCTCTCTCTCTCTCTCTCTCTCTCTTCTCGGGTGGGTTGGAGATGCTCTTAAGGCAAAAAAGAATAGAAGTCCAATCAACCTTTTTATACTTTAGTCGTACTTTGGATCAAGGAATAATATCTATTCAATACTAAACCATCATCTAAGCTGTGGTGATTTTAATTAATTCCATTAGATTACACATACAAGCAGTGACAAAAACCATTTAACTATTTAAAACAAGCATTTTGTTGAAGGGAGCTGATTTTCACGCTTCAAAAAAAGCCTCAGGTGCTCCACTTTTTGTGTTTCATTAGGCGAACTTTCTAAATTATATACCCTCTCATTCTAAAACTTTTCCGTAGAAAAGTTCTTTCTTTTCCCTAGAAGAGTTCTTTATAGGTTTCCGCACTCCACAAAACATCTCAGACACTCCACCTTTTTACATATTTTAAAGAACTTTTCCAGAGAAAAATTTTAGATTGAGAGGGTAATTTAGGAAGTTTGTCTAACGAAGACAAAAGGTGGAGAGCCTTAGGCTTTTTTTGGAGCGCGAAAATCATTCCCCTTTGTTGAAACATCGATTATAATGCACAAGATTGAGGGGACACATGGAATGACGTGTTGGAGGCAAGAGCGCACACACAAACTCACAATATGAGGAAGAAGATAATGTGGGAGAAAGACTTGGTATATTTTATTCACTCATACTTGAAAACATTAGATTACATGAGTGTATATAGTAGGGAACAACAAAATGTAACTTATTACTCCTAATTATCATGCATTATACCCACGACAGCCACTACACTATTACTACGTATTAGGGACCTTTCACAATCCTAACTCCATTACTCCAAAAATAACTCACAATTACGTAGAAAAACTCCCACGTACTATTAACACTACCACATAACTCTCATTCACATGAAAAACATAAACCTCTAAGTAACAAAAAAAAACAAGTTTATTTTAACCATGCCAACACGGGGGACTAAAAATTAAATTCTGACGTTGTCGAGCCCCCTTAATGATAGTAATCGAGAAACATGATTTTCAGAGGCTACAAGATGATAAGCTGAGGTAACAAATACTGAAGTAATTCCCCAATTTGGTTTGAAAAACCCAAATGATCCTGTAACAAAAGTCAGAGGGAGAGATTGAATGAGATTTGATACTGAGGGTCGCAAGATGGAGGATAGAAGAATGCCATTCCGTTTTGTTTTTTTTTGTTTTTTTTATGGCGTTTAAGGATACGGTAATCAACAGTGAAGCTATCCACAAAGGGCAGGGAGGAAATTATGAACTGATTCCTATAGGGCAAAGGGAGCATCGAAGGAAACCAAAAGTCGATCAATTTGTAATGATATGTAAAAGAGAAACTATACCATAAGAAAACTCCAAGAAATATTTAAGACTGATGAAACAGAGTATATTGACATGCGTAAATTCTCCTGATTAGTTTGGAATAAATGACTCAAAAGGAAGATTTTTATTCGCAATGGAATAGAGAAACGATGGTTTATTTATTTATTTTTTTTATAATTCAGGAACAGAGAGGGCAGTATAAGTAGCCAAGCTTGGAGGGAAGTACCAATGGAAAGAGAAATTAAATGGAAGAAACAAATGCAAGGTATTCACTTCATTATCACCTTAATCTTGTTCTTTTACCTGTTACTTTCCCTCCATAAAACCTCCACAAATCCTTGATCCAAACAAGAATTGCGAAAAGAATTTCAGGCTGCCGCTGCCTACAATGGCTAATGGCATCTGAAAAAATGAGTCCCTTAATTAGCTTTTTTTTACTCTTCAACCTATGGAAGCCATAATGCTCAAAGATTGTTTCCCAAGATTTAAGCTCGGAATGAAAATTTGATATCTATTCATACATAACTATTGTCAGAATTAACGATTTATTTGATGCCATCACGTATATATTTGGCTGCTAAAACTTGAAAACTGGAACTGATAAAGATAGTTTTCTGCAAAATTGGTCAAGGAGACTCTCATCGTACAAATTTGAAGGGAATAGAATAGGGATATCCCAATGTAAAGAAAACACTTCCACAAATAGCTAGTCTGATCAGCTCCTAGAATCTTTCTACTCCCATAGAAATTGAAGTGCTGGCCGGCAATAACTTAATGCTAGCGATACCTACTAATTTCGATTTGGGGAGTTCCAAATATATACTCCTATTTTTTTTAGATTAAGGAACTCGATCCATTCATTTGTTCACTTTCAAATGCTTAATCTAAGAGTAGCACTTAAAATTTCCCCAAGGTCCTCCTCTTTCGTCAATTGAAGACATCCACCTACATTAATTGAGTGTATGTAAATTGGGACAAGCTAAAATCTTAACCTTCTCGATCTATAACCATTGTTAAGCTGTAGAACGAGCTTCTCGAGTGGAATGCATATGCTTTTGCAACAGAACGAAGAAGTCCGTCTAGATCATCAACAACGCACAAGTCAAGGCCCGTAAACTCCTTGCGTACATCATAGAGTTGCACAAAGCGACCGGGGGGCCATCTAGTACATGGAAGAAATTCCCAACTTTCAGAGAAACCATATTTGGATTGTTGTGTGAGTATCATTTTTGTTTGGCCTATGGCGGAGTACAAAAGCAACTCCTTTTTCCGTTATGCCCCAAGAATCACATCCGAGTTCATCCAAAAGCACACAATTGGATGATAGAGCAATAAGAGATTGATCAGTGTAGGGGTTCGATTTGTCGGGACCTTGACCTGAGCTAGAATTCCTCCTCCGTTGGTCCGTTCCCCCACCTCCAAACCTGCAACAAGTCATTAGGGCTAGGATAAGCCCAGTGACCCTCCGATGATCAAGTTAGATCTCAGAAGGGGATATAGGTCTCGGGTTAGGGATAGATGGCATATCTCTTTAGGTTAGAGTCCCTTTGTATTTATTGACCTAGGTTTACTTGGCCTCCAAGGTAGCACGTGGAAGTCACGCTCAGGTAACCGCCTTGGGTGACATCATAAGTGACGCACCGGATAAGGCGGTTACGAAGCACATGGCCTGACCTGGCCAAAGTGGTCCTATCTGCCATGTATCGTTTCTGGTCCCCTCTTGGTGTGCTACGCTCTCTCCAGAGACCTTAACTGGAATGCATGCTTCGGTGATACCCCGAAGCGTTAACAGGAGACTCGATACCGAACGAGATAGAAGTATACGCGTTATGGCCCGCCTACTTAGTCCCGCGGACCGAACCCATATGAGACCCCGGTTGATGACGGTCTGGCTGGATTACCGAGGCCGTAACCGAAGCCTCCACAATAGCCCCTCAAGCCTCTGAAGCTTTGCACCCCAACTTCAGGGTCTTGACATCATTATATGAAACATCAGGCCTTGATCGTTTCCTTAGAGGACCTACAAGAGAGTATGCTTGCCTCGGTAAATCTTGTTCCTCCTATGCCAGAGACGAGAGCCACGTGTCAGCAGTTGCCGAGGTCTCAGGATGGAAAGGCTGTCTGAGCACGTGCCGTGTCAGTTGATTGGTACGAAACGTCGCTTCGGTGACACGCGTCATCACGCCTAAGGTCTGAACACCCGGCGCCTGTCCTCAGTGCTGAGCCCTCAATTCTGGCCATCCGATGGCAACACGCGTCGAAGATCTGACGGCTCGGTGCACGACGCTTCGTTTCCTGCGCTGCCCTCCGTCTCTCTTATTATAAACAGGGAAGGCAGAGGGAAGACGACTACTCTTCCTCTGCTTCTGAAGTCGAACCGCCGTCGCCATCTATTTCCAACATTCAATCGAGATTTTGAGCGTTTTGGGCCCGGATCTTCGACACAAAACTCAAGTATGACGATCTTCAGTTGCTGGTTTTCACGTTTTGATCGTTTTTCTTCAAGTTTTCTTCACTTCAATCCACATTCCTTTCGTGTTGTAACTATTCCGCCGCTCGCCGTTGCTCGTCCTACGACGGCGCTTGGGTGTTTCCTGCGTTGTTCTTAGTTTTCCCGACGTCCAAATTCGACCCGAGGCCCATATTCTTCCCGAGGCCAATCTTCAACTCGAGACCATAGAAACAACCGTTGGCCTCAGAGACCTTTACCAGGGAGAGGTCCCCTGAAATATACCGAAGAGCGATGACCATTTTGCCCCTATTTACTAGGTCATGTTGCTTTTTCCCTGGGCATATAGCTAACGGGTTTTTGCACACATCTTTTTTTTGCTAGGTAGGGGCGAATGGTTGTTGAAGTCTCCTCGAACAGTACCAGTAGCTCCACTTCTGCCGACCTTGAGGAGATCTTTGAGGAGTGTCGTGCCCAGGCTGTTTACCGAATCCCTTTGGACATCATCGAGCCTTCGGACGCTCTTAGAGCTTCACGCCCAGTCACAGCCTTCGCTACTTGGGAGATGGAAGTCCCTAGTACTTTGGGCCACGGACCGGGCCCATTCGCCGATGCCCCCGAGGAGGTTCGAGGACGAAGGAGGCCGATGAGGCCGTGTCTCTATCTGAACCAATACTTCAATGGGACCCCGACTGCCCTTGCCGAGTTCAGAAGGGTTTACAGCATCCCTCCGGACGTAGAGGTCCGGCTGCTTCCTGACAACAACCCCAAGACCCTTCCTCACCGACCGGGGGAATTGATTTTTCCCTTGATGGCAGTTACCGAGGGAGGGATCAGATTCCCCCTTCACCAATTTGTCCGACGAGTTCTCCGGACCATTTCCCTTACCTCCTCCCAGCTTACAGTAAACTCCTACCGAATCATTACAAGCATTATTGAGCTGAGGAGGCAGTTCAACTTAACCTTTGGGGTCGAGGAACTCTTCGGCGTGTACCTCCTAGGAGTCAACCGAGAGAGCAACCGATATTACCTCTCGTGCAGAATGGGGTACGACACATTCCTAGTCGATCGTCGCCCCGACTCCGAGGAGTGGGCAAACATCTACATCTCGGTGATCGGCAATTTCATGTTCGGGCCCGGGGAGAATGCTGATACCACTACTAGAGTGCAATTTGGGACCGGGGCTCCTGGTCGGTAGAATTTACTCTTCGGTAGATGTTCTGTATGTTTTTCGTTATGCCCTGCGTACTTTGTACTGATCCCTCGTTTTGATTTTGCCTTGCAACCGAGGGAATCGTTCAATAGCTTCGAGAGAGAGCTGACCGGGCCCGAATTACAGCGGCTTATGCCATCCCGATCACCAGTCGGTACGCTCCAGAGCTACTCGGGTACGTCCCAACCTACACGAGCTTTTTGAAAAAGAAGCCGAGGCAACAGGGGGTCCCGTGGGCAGGCCGAGGACGAGGCTGAGGAGGGAGAGCCAGAAGAGCCGCAGGAAGGGGGGAAAGGAGGGCAGGAGGAGAGAATGAAGCCGAGGGCAGCACATCCGCGCCTCAGGGAGTTATTCGAGAGGAAGTTGATCGCGAGACACCGGAGAGGACCGGTTTGAGAGCGAAAATGGTGGGCCCTAGAACTCGGGAGGTGATGAACCTCAGGCGCCGAAGACCTGCTGGTTGGGGCAGGGGAACAGTCCCCGGTACTCCTAGTGTCTGGACTTCAAGGGCGACCCCAGTCTCACCGCAGGAGCCCCCGGAGAAGAGGACTCAGCGGGAGGGGGGAGACGGAGATGGGGGAGGTCAGGAGACGATCCTGATCGAGGAGGAGCAGGGAGAGCCCAGAGGGGGGACCGGAGGAGCAGAGGAAGGCTCTTGGGTCAATCTGAGGGAACTCCCCTGGGCTCCGGAGTTCCGCCACTTTAGCTGGCCGCCCGATCCACCACGTCGACAGTGTCAAGAACCTCGGCGTGGCCTTCGGGATGCTCCAAGGAAGCATTCTTCCGAGGGATGCCCGGGCTGTCACCGGCTTGACCGAGGACATCACGGCCGAGATAGCTCAGGCCCTTTTCAATGTAAGTTAATGGTTTGCGTCCCATTTTCTTCAATCTGAAAGTTTGCACTTGTTGAATTTCTTGTATTTTTTTTGTTTGCAGGCGGGAGCTCGGACATTGGCCATCAATGAGCGGTGCAAAAAGCAGGAAGAAAAGACCGACAAGCTTGCTCAGGAGCTGGCTCGGAAGGAGGAAAACCTCAAACTGGCTCGGGAGACTTGCGAGCTTTACCTGGCGGACTTTCGAAGGTGCGATAGGGAGAGGGTGGAGGCAGAGGCCAGAGCCGCCAAGGCCGAGGAGGATGCCAACACACTGCGAGTCACCCGGGCCACAGAGGTTGACTTCGCGAGGAAGGGAGGCTACGATGAAGGTTGGGATGTAGCCGGAGTAGAGTACAAAAAGCAGGTTCGGGAGATTGAGGCTGAGTTGCACCGGGACCGTTTCTTGGACGGCCTTTGGTATGGCCATGAAGCCTTGGTGAGGAAGCTCAACCTCCCTGAAGACTCTGACCTCCGAACACTTCCTGAGGCGCCTCCCGAGGAGCTTGTACTTCCTGAGGAAGAGGAGGAGGTGGTGGAGCCTGCATCCGAGGACCAGGGCCTCGGGAACCAAGCCGATCCAAATGCCCTTACGCCCGAGGACCAGCTCGACAACCTAGCTCGCTCTTAGGATAGTGTCTTCCTTTTCTTTTATTTTTGAGATTTCGTGTCTTTTGATTCTGTAACTTTTGACTAGATGCCTCCAGACATTTGGAGTTTGCTGTTCCAGAGTTTGTAAATATTTGATGTTGAAGCAGTAACTTTTGGTTTATGGATTGTTGCTGAAACCTCGTAATGCTTTGTGAATGAATGCTTTCTTTTCTTGAATGTTATCTTTGTAATACTTGTATGATTGGTTTGCTCCTTGGGTTATGATGCCCCTGCTTCGGTGGGACTTGAAGAGTTTGTAGGAACAAGTTTAACCGAAGCGTTAACCAAAGAGTTTTGCCAAGCATAAAAAGATGTTTAATCAAGAAAAAGTGATTTGATTCGAAGCCCCTGCTTCAAGGAGGGTCGGTTAGGACCGAATCAGAAGTAATTATTGAATAAATTTTGGGTTTGTACGCCCGCTTGTTTAGTGGAAATGAGCCTAGCGAGTAGACGCGAGATGGCTATTTCCACTAGGGGACGTAGGCCGGGGTCACGAAGGGGTATGGCTTGTGCCATAGGTTCGTGACGCAGCGAGTCCGAGCAGTGGGGAACTTCTGGTGGGTCGGTATAAGGGGCTCGGGTGGAGGCCGAGTATATCCTTAAAGCGAGTGACCAGAAATCCAGACGACCGAAGGGGCCTGGGCGACTTGGTGGGAATTTTGTTCGAGGGTATCACCTATGCGAGAACGATATCCCTGAAGTCGGTATAAAATGGTCCGGGCAAGAACAGACCAAGTAAGTAATTTAAACAGTCAGACTCAAATTGTACGAATAGTGCCAAAGAAGGAATTCTCATTCAAACTTGGAGTGCTGTCATTACGTAAGCAAATTGCCTTCCAAACTTTTAAAAGAAAATGCAACATAATAAAGACAAAGCGGGCTTCGGTAACCGAGCACTAGCCATAGAACTTCTTCAAGTTGTTTGCATTCCATGTTTTAGCAATGGGGGAACCATCCAACTTTTCCAATTTGTAGTTTCCTGATCCGAGGTGCTTGAGAACTCGGTAGGGGCCCTCCCAATTAGGCATTAGTTTTCTCTTTTTGGATTTTTCCACCACCTTTTTCCAGACGAGATCGTCAGGCTTGAACGACCTAAGGCGGACGCTTCGGTTGTAACCCTTTGCAACCTCCTGCTGGTATGAAGTGAGCTTGATCCTTGCGTTGTCCCGTTCCTCTTTGGCTAAGTCGAGGTCCAAATCAATGCTGTTGTTGTTGACCGACTTATCAAAGTTTTCTGTACGCATTGTTGGGAGTCCGACTTGGAGGGGGATGACCGCCTCCATTCCAAATGCTAAGGAAAAAGGAATGCGACTAGTGAAGCGCCGAGGAGTAGTACGGTAGCCCCAGAGTACCCTGGGTAGCTCCTTGGCCCACTTTCCCCGTCGTGACTCGAGTCGCCGCTTGAGTCCAGATGAAATTGCCTTGTTTGCAGCCTCAGCCTGTCCATTACGCTGGGGGTAAGCCGGAGTGGATGTGTCCCATTTGATACTATATTCGTCAAGCAGGGCCCGGTACTTCTGCCCTGTAAACTGCCTTCCATTGTCTGTAATTATGGCGAACGGCACACCGAAGCGAGAGATGATGTTGCGCCACACAAAGTGGATGACGTTTGTTTCTTCGATGGTGACCAGGGGCTCGGCCTCGACCCATTTTAAGAAATAATCGGTTGCGGTTAGGAGGAACTTGAATCCCCCTGGAGCGACAGAGAGCTTACCAATGATATCCATGCCCCATTGGGAGAAGGGCCAGGGGCTAGTGAGAGGGCTGAGGTCCCGGGCCGGCTGATGGATAATGGGAGCGAACATTTGACAATTCTTGTAGCGCTTGACGAATTCTTCAGAATCCTTCTTCATTGTCGGCCACCAATACCCCTGAATGATGGCTCGGTGGGCGAGGGACCGTCCATCGTAGTGGCAACCGCTGTCACCGACATGGAGTTCTTCGATGATGCCCGGGACTTGATGTGGGTGCGCAACCAATAAATATGGCCCGGTAAATGATCTTCGGTAAAGTTTGCCGTTGGGATTGAGCCAGAAGAGAGCGGCTTTGTTTCGGAGTCGGTGAGCTTCCTTTTTGTCAGCTGGAAGGGAGTCATCTCTTAGGTAAAGGACAATTTCGTCCATCCAGCTCGGGCCAAGCTCTATGTCGAGTATCTCCTTATTTAGTACTTCAAGCTCGAAACTAGGCTTGTCAATGGAATTAAAGGAGATAGAACGGTGTCCTGTAGACGAGCATGCCGAAGCGAGTCCTGCAAGGGCATCGGCGTGGGCATTTTGTTCTCGGGAGATGTGCTCGACTCTGATTGCTTTGAAGTGTTTAATGAGCTGAACTGCGGCGCTGAGGTACGTACGCATGTGGTCGTCTCGAGCTTCATATTCCTCGGAGAGCTGGTTAACCACTAATTGGGAATCACTGTAAACCACGAGTTCTTCGATGCCAATGGCTTCGGCAGTTTTAAGTCCAGAGATTAGTGCTTCATATTCGGCCTCGTTGTTAGAGGCGGGGAAGTTGATGGATAGTGAGCTCTCGTGCAAGACACCGGAGGGCGAGAGGAGGACGATTCCTGCTCCTGTGCCTCGGCTGTTGGAGGCGCCATCGACGTACATTTTCCAAACATCGCCATGAAAAAGCTGCCAAGCTATGCTAGGGTTGGCCTGGAGTAATGCCTCGGAGCTCGGGGTGGGAGCTGAAGCGGGTGTACTGGTCGGGGTAAGCTCGGCTATGAAGTCGGCGAGCACCTGAGCTTTTATTGCTGTGCGAGGCTGAAAATGGATTTCAAAATTGGCAAGCTCGACGGCCCACTGTGAGATTCCGTTGGAGAGGTCGGCCTTCCGGAGGAAAGACTTGAGAGGGTACTCGGTAAGGACAATGATACGGTGTGACTGAAAATAGGGAACGAGCTTCCTGGAGGCTGAGACGAGGGCAAGGACGAGTTTTTCTAATGGTAGATAACGCGTCTCGGCGGGAGTCATTGTTTTGCTGGAATAGTAGATTGGCTGATGATCCCGATCCTCTTGGCGAATGAGGACCGAGCTGACAGCGTGCTGAGAGACAGCTAGGTAGAGGAACAAGTCCTCTTGGTCCCGAGGGGTGACGAGGAGTGGAGCTTTGGAAATATACTCCTTCAGTTGTTGGAGGGCTCGGTTGCAGTCTTCTGTCCAATTGAAGCTTCGTCGGCTGCCTTTTAAAAGTGCGAAAAAATGGCTGGCATTTATCCGAAGAGCGGCTTATAAACCAATTCAGGGCTGCGGCCATGCCAGTCAAGCGCTGAACATCGCGCTTGTTGTGGGGAGCTGAGAGTTGAGTAATGGCAAGAATCTGGGAAGAGTCGGCCTCGATATTGCATTGGGAGACGAGGTGGCCAAGGAATTTGCCGGAGCTGACACTGAAGACGCATTTCTCGGCATTGAGGCGGAGCTTGTGTTTCTTGAGTATCTCAAAGACTTCAGCGAGGTGAGTTAGATGATCACTGGTGCGCAGACTTTTGACCACCATGTCGTCGATGTAAGCCAGCATAGTGTCGCCTAGTAATCTTTCGAACATCTTGGTAATCATCCGCTGGAAGGTGGCCCCGGCGTTTTTTAAGCCGAAGGGCATGACAAGGTACCCGAAGATGCCATGGGGGGTAATGAAGGCCGTGTTCTCGACATGGCCTTCACTCATGGCAATCTGGTGGTAGCCCTGGTAGGCATCCAAGAAGCTAAGACGCTCGTGTCCGGAGGTGGCGTCGACGAGCTGGTCGATACGGGGGAGTGGAAAGAAATCCTTTGGACAGGCGTCGTTAAGGTTTGAGTAATCGACGCAGACCATTTGCCACTCTTTTTCTTGACTACGACGGTGTTGGCCAGCCACTTAGGGTACTGGACTTCTCTGATTGCTCCTGCGTTCAGGAGTCGGTTAACTTCTTCAATAACGACTTCGGAGTGAAGAGGAGAGGACCGTCGCGCCTTTTGCAAGACTGGGCGTTTGGCTCGGTCGATGTTGAGTTCGTGGCAAATGAAAGAGGGGTCGACCCCAGGCATCTCATATGGGGTCCAAGCGAACACTTCGATGTTTCGGTTGAGAAAAGCTACCGTGTCATTTCGTTCAGTATCACTAAATGAGGAACTGACAAGGAAGAAACGGGAACCGTCTTCGGTTATTGGGATGGTGGCCACGTCCTCTATGGTTTTGTCGTCGGGGGATCGACCGACATCTTCCAAAACTGGGGCTTTGGGGACTTCAATGATATTAATCCGGGAGGACTGTTTGTTACTTCGGACGGCGTTGATGTAGCACTTCTTGGCCGCGGTTTGGTCTCCGTACAGGTCTTCCTAGTGCCCGTGAGTGCCAATGAAACAAACCACTTGGTGATAGGTGGAGGCAATCGCTTTGAGCCTATGCAAACAGGTGCGTCCGACAATTGCGTTGTAAGGGCTAGGGACGTCAACTACCATAAATTCCATTTCAAGAGTCACCGAACCGGAAGGAATAGGAAGAATGATCGTGCCAATGGGCCAGACAGGAGCTCTGTTGAAGCCGATAAGATGAACTTCGGAGGGGTGACGGTCGGTTTCGGGAATCTTCAGTTCCTTGAACAGAGAGTAGTACATGACTTCGGCCGGGCTGCCCTGGTCTACGAGGATGCGACGGACGTTAAAAGTTTCGATGCGTAGTGTGACCACGAAGGCGTCATTGTAAGGAAGCTGGATGCGGTTGAGATCCTTCTCGGTGAATGTTATGGTCCATTTGGAACTGTCATCGGTTCTGGGGCGCTTCAGTTCGGGGCCGACCAACATGACCTGTTTGGAGGAGGAAGCTTCGTTTAGATCGGCTCGGATGATGCGGGCGGCTTCGGGGTTTAAGGGACCGTGTATGACATGGATAGTCTGGACTTCTTCCTCGGTGTTTGCTTCGGTCCGTTGTGCCCGGACCGTTGTTTTCTCGTGATCGATGAAGTTGCCGAGGTGGCCACTAGCTACAAGCTGTTCCAAGTATGCCTTGAAGGGCTTGCAAGCTGTGGTGAAGTGACCCTGCTCATTGTGGTAACTGCATCGGATGATGGGGTTCTTGATTTTGCCATTTTCAGTTCCTAGCTTTTGATTTGGGAAGGAGAAAAAGGGCTGATCCTTCACCTGATCAATGATTTGGTAGATAGGAATGGTGAAAACGGTTTTCTCGGCGTTGAAGTCATTTGGCTTCAGTCCTCTTCTCTGCGACTGCTTGACGGTATTGACCTGTTTCTTTGGAGTTGAGACAAGTGCGGGGGCCGGCGTGGATGCCAAGGTGTTTAATGTCTTGGAACTCGTTGGCTTCCCGATGCCTCTCTCTGCCTTAGATTCGATGAGTTGGCACTAGCTCTCGATACAAGTCATAAGGTCCTTCATAGAATTTGGCTTATGGCGAGCGAGGCCATCATAGACCTGCTCATCCTGGGAGGTGAGACCGAGCTTGAATCCTCGGGCAGAGATGATGCCGTCGCAACCTTCTATCTCATTGAACAGTTCCCAGTAACGGCCGGCGTACTGCCGAAGCATTTCGTCGTTCCTCTTGCGAAGGGCTAAGAGGGAGTCGATCTCCTTTTCGTGCTTATTGCTTGTTACGAATCGGGCCATGAAGGCATTACAGAGGGAATCTGTAGGTGGAGAAATTCAACTAGTGCTTTAAATAGTACAGGATTGTAACGGCTTATTCGTGCCTCTTCACCGGAACCCTAATTCGTCGTCTGAACCCTAATCTACAAAATAGACAGGGGGTGAGTGCACCTTTGCCTCTCGTGGCAAAGGCCCTCTGATGCCAAAGTTAGTATCACGTACTAGCAATTAAACCCTAATTATCAGTAAGAAAGCAATAAGAATGCAGTGTATTGCGTACCTTTTTCCTCTGAGTTTACCTCGTTTTTATAGATTCATAGATGCTTGCTGCCCAAGCATCCCTGTCGCCCTAGGGCTCCTATCTCGTAAAGGAAGCCTAGGATATCAAGGATTCTCGTTTCTTTTACCAGTTAGCTACCTTAGTCCTTTTAGGACCCTTTTCCATAACTAGCCAAACATCTCATTCCTGTTAGGTATCTTTTCGAAATCCTACATCCTCGGGATATCATTCCTTAACGGAATACCACTGTTTCTGGACTCTTCCAGAATATTCCCTCTATTTCAACATCTAATAGGACTTCTTTCCTTGTTCAGCCATCTCATGGCCGAACAGAGGGCCTGGACCAGTTACTTCTCATGTAACTGGTCCTTTATCAATTATTTAGACCATTTCTTTCTTTAGGAGTTCTCTTCCTGTTCGGCTTTCTCGTATCCGAGCAAGGTACTTGAATAGTGGCTTCACGTGTCACTTTCCTTTTAATTGGTCCAATAACTTCTCATGTTTTACTGAACTTGAGAGTCGTACAACCTCTCTGGACCAATGACTTCTCATGTCACTGGTCCATAACGCATTGACCTTTTCTTGACTTCGTGCTCGGGCGCTTCTTGGGCCTGTTCGGGAATACCTCCCTACAATTGCCCCCCAGCCTTACTCGTTATCCTTTACTCAGATGACGAGTAAAGCTCCTTTACCGAGCAAATTCATTCTGCTCCTGCATCTTATATATTGGTGCAACTTGTCATCATTTTACCTTGACAAAAACATCTTTTCGTTAGGCCGTCACAAGCTTTTAGTCCTAAACTTTACACGTGTCGATCATTATATTGCTCACATTAAATGCGGACAGACGTGTTTTGGGGAACAGAACACTCAAACGGCATCTGGGGTGACGTTTCACGTACGCCACCCCACTTTTTAGGGTATTTTTGGGTTTTCGTCCCATTTTCAAAACCCCAATCTCTCTCTTAGACTCCATCTACAAAAAAAAGAAGGTTCAAGCTTTCACCCGCCATTGAAGCACTGTTCATCATCTCAAGGCCTCCTCCTTTCTGCTCTTAGGGATTCAATCGGCTAATTTCGTAAGTCACAATTCTTCTTCTTACTGCTCCATTTCTCTGGTGGATTGTTTTACAATCACTTTTAGGGTTTCATCGTCCCCTTTTCTCTATACTTCGAAGAACCAAAAAACCTTTCTAGTAATGGGAAGATTTCGGAGGTACTGTAATACGCCTCAAACCATGGCAAGTTTCAGATCTCGTGATGAGATTCCTGACAACGTAGCCACTGTTTTGGCCCCTGAGGACGCCATTCGTGAAAGTTTTGATTTCGACACTCTTCACATTCCAGTGGTAGCCGTCGTTGAGGGCAGCGTTCGGTTTCCCTTGGCTCCTCTGCTTTGCCAAGTCCTAGCATACTATAGGCTTTCCCCAATGCAGGTTTCTGCTAATTTCTTCCGAGTAGTTATGGGTATAAATGCCCTAAATCAGATGTTAGGGACCTCTCTAGGCTTGTACGATATTCACCACTTATACAATATTTTCAGAACCGGGGATGCCCTTACTTATTATTTAAAAAGTAGGGATTCTAGAAAGAAGCTTGTTCTCGAACTCCCTGACTCTGCTCGTGGGGATGACGACGACGACTTTCTGATCGTTACGGGCAACTTCGAACCCAGGGATGAGGACGGCCAAGTGATTGGTTTTCACGCTCCTCACGTTTTCGAGAGCCTACGTTTGTAACGCCCCTGAATTTTGGTCAATGAAAATTTCGTTAAAAATTTGAATTTTATTTAAATTGCTTATTTTCTCTTGAGTGACTATATGATTTCTCGTTTATTTCGTCGTAGCTAGATTTTGGTCATTGATTAAACTCTCGACTAGTAAACCTTCGTGACCAATTTGGTTAGTTTCCAACCGACTAGTTGGAGGAACCGAGCAACCAACTTACCCAGTTACTCGATGAACCTTTTGGACCTTTTGAATCTTTTGCTTTTATCCATTGGTCCATAATGGTTAGGGTAATTTTTATCCATTGGATAATAAAACTTTTTTATAAAAGTACATGTAGTCTTTTAAAAATATTATTTTAATAAAAGGTACTTGTACTCTTTTTGTCCATTGGTTATTAAAGGCAAGAAGAATTACTACCCATTGGGTAATAACCATTAGAGAAGTTAGTAACCATTGGGTAATAACTCTTTTGACCAAAACAAAGTACCGATGTGACTAGGGAACCTTCCAAATAAAGTTGATTTGACTTGTACTTTATTATTATTTTAATGGGGAGAATCCTAGTCTTTTTATTTAATTGGGTACTTGGTACCACACCTATATTTAATATAGGGCTTTTGTCACATGCTTTAAAAGACCTTGATTATTTTAAAATAAAAGTTTCCTAGTAGCTATTGTCCATTGGACAAAGATTGTTAGGGTAATCTTTACCCATTGGACAATAGTCCTTCCTTTATTATATTTGGTGAAGTACATGTATATATATACACATGGGATTTTACAAAAGGACATGTAGTTTTTCCAAAAACTTATTTTAGTATTTAAAGTACTCGTACCTTATTATCCTTTGGTTATTAACCGTTAGGGATTTTATTATCCATTGGGTAATAGCCTTATTCTTTCAACCAAGTACATGGGCTTATTAATCTAGTCTTTTTCTTAAACCCCATGTGATGAAGTACCAATATTTTAATTTGAAAGTACTTTAGTAGCCTTGATAGCCCTTAAGGCCTAATATTCTTAAAAGTACCCTTTTATTATTTTGTATTGGGGTTTTGTACCCAATTGGATTAATTTATTGGGGAGTTTATCTTCCTAAAGTACCCTAGTTTATTTGTTTACTCAAACATGTGCCTATTTATATTTCTTTAATAGGATTTGATTTTTGGAAAATCTTGTACCTTTGGTCCTTTCTTATTCTTTCTTACATTTGTTATATATATATATATGTGTGTGTGTGTAAGTGTACTTGAGAGAGAGAGAGAGAGAGGGAGAGAGAGACCCGAGAGAGAGAGAGAGAGAGATGGGCCGAGAGAGAGAGAGAGAGAGAGAGAGAGAGAGAGAGAGAGAGAGGAGGAGGAGGAGGAAAGAGAGGAAGATGGGATTGTACCTTGCTTGACCTACCTTGATCTTTCTTCATCTTTCAAGTCCATGGAGAATCTTTTCCCTAACCAAACATAACTTCCATTTGTACTTCTAGGATTTGTTCAAGACTAAATCTTGTACCCTTGTCTCCTCCTTGCCAACAAATCTTCCATAATCCCATCCAAGGACAATCTAGCCATGCAAGCCTAGGATTTTAGACTTTGATCTTCCATGTGTGCTTGCCATGTGTCAAAAATTGAGGAAGAAAGAGAGAGAGGGGGGCCGGCCATGGAGAGGAGAGGGAGCCAAGGATTTTGCCTATAAATACCACCCCATACTTCTCATTGAACTCACACCTTCACCTAGCAACTTCTCTCTCTAGAAAAATTGAGTTCTTTCTTTGTTCTTTCTTTTGTTCTTCATGTTCTTGAGTTGTTCTTGAGTTCTTCAAGAAACTCATCCAAGACCGCCACTAGACCGCCAGTCGACCACCCTCTCGATCCAAAAGTAGTAGTAGTCTTAGTCAAGATTAGGTTTCGAGAGAGACCTTTCTCTTTCGAAGCTACCGGAGGCATACCGTAGGACGTTACTCCGTCCGACCACCGACGTACTTTCCGACCGCCGACTAACCTTCCGTAGCCGACTACCGCCAAGAAGGATTGTAAGGAATACCTTACTCACTTCCTAAATACTTACGTATTCAAGTATTACGTAAGGAAAACCTTACTTACTCCTTAATTACTTAGTTCGTATTTATTTACTTACGTATTTAAGTTTAACGTTGTTATTTTTGAATTGCTAAGATAGAACTTATCGTTTGTTTAGAAGTAATTATATTTTGATATTTAAGATGGTTATGAGTTGAATTTATGAATTGCTTGCATTACTTGTGATGTGATAAAGCATAAGTGATTTCACTCCAAAGACGTCCGTACATGTGGCGTTGTGCTTTGAATAAAGCATAAGTGATACACTCCAAAGGCGTCCGTACATGTGGCGTTATGCTATACGTGATTATTTAGCTTGATAAATAGTATAGAATTGGATGATCTTGTTAGTGTGTTTCGGAGTCTTTGCATGTAAACGAGACACGAGAACCGAGAAAGTAGAAACATGACACCTAGGGTGTGGTTAATAAAGGGAAATGTTTTCGAGGAAGAAAATATTTTGAAACTACATAATGACCAGTTTTGGGTGGCATTATGTGAGTCGTGTGTTTGCGTGTGTAAAAGAAATGTTTTGAAAACCGCAATGTGGCCGGTCTTGCCCATTGTGTGGTGTGTGTGTGTGCCAATGGGAACCCGGCGCGGCGGAACCATTGTGAGGATACTCGGGAACCCGGCGCGGCGGAACCGAGGTTGGGTGTGTATGCTTGGTTATCCGCGGTACGGAGCCAATGCAGTTGTGTGCCAATGGGAACCCGGCGCGGCGGAACCATTGTGAGGATACTCGGGAACCCGGCGCGGCGGAACCGAGGTTGGGTGTGTATGCTTGGTTATCCGCGGTTCGGAGCCAATGCAAAATGTGTGCCAATGGGAACCCGGCGCGGCGGAACCATTGTGAGGATACTTGGGAACCCGGCGCGGCGGAACCAAGGTTGGGTGTGTGCTTGGTTATCCGCGGTACGGAGCCAATGCAAAACGATTTTGAAAATGTGTGTGCTTGGTTATCCGCGGTACGGAGCCAATGCAAAACGATTTTGAAAATGTGTGGCTTGGTTATCCGCGGTACGGAGCCAATGCAAAACGATTTTGAAAATGTGTGGCTTGGTTATCCGCGGTACGGAGCCAATGCAAATGATTTTGAAAGATTGGGTGTGTAGCTTGGTTATCCGTGGTACGGAGCCAATGCAAATGTTTTTGAAAGGATTATTTTGTAAATGATAATGATGACACGGTCTACGATGAGTCGCGTAGGAGAAACAAAGAGAATCTTGGACACCAACGATAGTTAGCGAATGTGAATGTGTCATTGTTAAAACTGTGTGTATACCTATCGTGTGGAAATTGATGTTTGTTATAACTGTTGTCTGTAAGTTATGGGTTAGAGGGTAAGGATTTCCCTATTGAGCGATGTAGCTCACGGTGTTGCCTTTTTGGTGACCCTGACATATTATATGGGTGGCGACGCCGGTTAGTTCTTTCCTCCTAATTCATATGTTTGTCTTTTTCTAAAGAAAAGCTTTTTCATGCTTCTTATTGTTTGTGCTTTGTCATGTTTCAGCATCAAACATCAATCGTGGATATAATATCATAACCCCTCAAGTTCACGTAGCAGATATCAGACGAGCACTTGCATTCAACGGTGAAGGAACTTACCTTGCAGGCCGAGCAAGAGCAGCTCAGGTACTACTCAGCTACAAAGCTTCGTACGGTGGGTTTATTGATCAGCGAACCCGTGCAGCTGACAATCCCATTATAGCTGGTCCTTCAAGACCAGTCCACGATCAAGAAGAGAGGCATTCACAAACACCCCCAGTTCCTGACGTGTCAATTCCTCTTGCCGAAGAGGCTTCCAATTCTGCATCCAACTCTTCGTCTAGTGGTACACCCCTTCACCTCCTGATTTTGCAGAGATGAACCGACCAATTGACCTAGGGAGCCTCCTTACCATTCCTGGTCGGGGTCCTAACGTTGCCCGTGGCTAGGGTGGTCCTCGAGGGCATAGGCGTCGTGCCTAGGGTCAACCCGATGCTCCTCCAGGATTCGCCCCAGAGGAAATTGAAGCCCTCCACAGAGAAAAACGTCAACGGGTGGAAGAATCCCAAGAAAGACCCCCACCATCCTCCTCATCTCCTGCTCCTACGTGGGCTCCCTCTTTCTCTCATGGGAACCGAGCTATCACTGCTCGGGACACTGTTAAGACTGCAGGGACTGCACTTGCATTATCCCAGGCCTTTTTGTTGCCTGGAGATATGCAGAAAGAAGTTGCAATGTCTCCAGACAATCTCCTGAGCTCTTTTATGTCCCATAATGCCAAGGTAAATTATCCCTTTTAAAAACCACATCGTACCATATCGTTTGGTATCTATGTTTATCTGTTTTGTACGTTCCAGGTGATGCAAAAAATGGTGACCATGGCTCAAAAGCTCAGTCAATCCGAGCCCCAACGTGCCAAACTCGTCAGTGAGAACACCAAGCTTCAGCGTACCATCATCAGACTTGAGAGAGAAAGAAACCAAGCCTTAGGGGTAGCTAATGGACTTAAAGGACAACTAAAGGGGGCTGAGGACAGTCTAAATCAAACTTTGAAAGAGCTAGAGGCGAGCTAGAATGAAGCCAAAGTTGCTTTTGAAAAGGGGTACAATGAAGGAATCAAAGTTGCTACGGAAAGCTATACGAACCAGATGCCTGGGATACAAGATCAAATTTGGGTGGCATCCTAGACAGCTTGCCTTGCAAAAGCTGAGATTCCTGAGTCCTCTCCCCTCTGGACCAACATCGAATTACCAAGTGCTGCTGCTGGTCGTGAGGAAGATGTTACTGAGGAGGAAGATGAGAAGCAGGAGGTGCACACGTCTGAGCAACCGGTTAATGGTGGTGAACCAAGTGAAGACACGACCAACCCTGTCCAAAAGGAAGTCAGTGGTGGTCAGCCTGGTGGTGAACATGCCACAGAAGACTTGACTACACCAGCAGCTCCTACAACTGCTCCCACAACTGTTCAAGATCTCACTGAAGACGAATGAGTTCGATCTTCATTCTGTTTTTACCACCTGTTTTGGATTTGCTTCCTTTCATGGTATAGGCTTCATACTATGGGTTTTAACATGGGTGTGTGAAACTTTTAAGTATTTCGTACTTATGTAAGTCTCTCGTACTTTTATGCATGTATTTGTATGTAGACTTTGTTTTAAGTTTCTCGTACTTATGCATGTATTCGTATGCAAACTTTGTTTAAGTCTCTCGTACTAGAACAGTTGTGTTTGGATATATGCCTAAGTGTACTCGTACTGTAAAGCAGTTCAGCTGTATAACCTTGGTGCTTGGTTTCAATTTAGTCATACTGCAATTTACATATCTCGTATGTAAAGAAAGCAAAGAAAAACGTAGAATCATATGGGACCATGCCCTGCTCCCCAATATGAAGGATGGGCGAAAAAAGTGGCAGACTTCATATTTATAGAACCCAGAATAAAAGAAAGAAGGATTTTTTATTGGAATTTGAAAAAACTCAAGGGGGCGTTACTCGTACCCCTTGCGACTAAAAACACAAGAGAGTTCTATTCGTAACTCTCACACAATCACGATGTGAATAAAAATGTACTTAAAACTTTATCAAATAAAGAACTTTCTCAAGTTGTAGACATTCCAAGGTCTTGGCACCGGATTCCCGTCCAGGTCTTTCAATCGATAAGCCCCAATGCCCACAATCTCAGTAACTCGATATGGGCCTTCCCAATTGGCCCCCAACTTTCCCTCATTGGCCACTTTAGTGTTGCCAAGCACCTTCCATAGTACAAGGTCTCCAACTCCAAACTCTAGTGGATGCATGTGTTTGTTGTAGCCTTTGATTAGCTGCTCTTGGTACGAAGCCAAGTGCACTAGGGCCCGTTCTCGTCGTTCCTCAGCAAGGTCTAATTCAATCTCCAAGGCCCTATCATTTCCTCCACTTTCAACCAAAGTGGTCCTGTTGGTCGGCAGACCTATTTCTAATGGAATAACAGCCTCTGTTCCATATGCTAATGAATAGGGGGTCTCTCCCGTAGACCTCCTAGGCGTTGTTCGGTATGCCCAAAGTACCAATGGCAATTCATCAGGCCATTTCCCCTTTGCTTTATCTAAACGCTTCTTAATCCCATCAATAATTGTTTTGTTAGAAGCTTCTGCTTGTCCGTTGCTTTGAGGGTAGGCTGGAGTCGAGTAGTAATTTCTTATCCCATACTGGGCACAGAAAGTTTTGAACTTCTTCTGAAACTGGGATCCATTGTCTGTAATCAATGAATAAGGGACCCCAAAGCGAGTGATGATGCTCTTCCACACGAACCTTTCTATCATAGGTTCAGTGATCTTAGCCAATGGTTCTGCCTCAATCCACTGTGTGAAATAATCTGTTGCAACTAGCAGGAATTTTCGATTCCCAGTTGCTTTGTGCAATGGACCCACAATGTCCATTCCCCATTGAGCAAACAACCAGGGACTTGTCAAAGGCACCAAATCCTCGGCTGGTGTTCGAATCATTGGTGAAAACTTCTGACACTTTTCACAAATCTTTACGTATACCTTAGCATCTTCTTGCATATACAGCCACCAATATCCTTGGGTGATTGCTTGGTGGGCTATGGACCTGCCCCCAGCATGGCTTCCACATGTTCCTTCGTGAATTTCATGGAGGAACTTCTGCACCATTTCAGGATGTACGCAAAGCAAATAGGGTCCTGTAAAAGACTTCCTGTATAATTTTCCCTCAGCTAATAACCAGAACCGAGCAGATTTGGTCCTAATTTTGTGAGCCTCCTTTTTGTCTGAAGGGAGTTTTTCATCTCGTAAAAACTCAACAATTGGGTCCATCCAACTTGGTCCTTGGTTCACGTCGAAGACTATCTCCACGCTTCTCCCAATGCTCGGCTCAGTTAGATACTCTACGGCTATCTTTCTTTTAAACTCAATTGGTACAGCTGCAGCTAACCATGCTAATGAATCTACATGAGCATTCTTTCCAGAACTTATCTGCTCAATATACACCCTTTCGAAAGTATCGAGTAGATCTCTGGTTGCCTGTACATAGGCCGCCATCTTCTCGCTCCGGGCTTCATATTGCCCGGACAGCTGATGGATTACAAGTTGTGAATCACAATATACCCTAACATGTTCTGCTTTTAGGGCTTTTGCACTTCTCAAAACATCTAAAAGTGCCTCGTACTCTGCCACATTATTTGATGCATTGAACCAAAGTCGAACAGATAGTTCCAACATTGATCCTTCAGGGGGTAAAAGCACTACCCCAATCCCTGATCAGGAGTTGCAAGCTGACCCATCAACGAACAGCTTCCATTCCAGGGGATCTTGTTCGGCTGATGCATGTTTCTTCGTTACAGGAGACTTTGCTTCACACTCCTTTCTCGTAGGAGGCAAAGGTGCAACCGTGGGTGAGAACTCTGCCACAAAATCTGCCAACACCTGGCCTTATCGCTGTGCGCGGCTAATAATCTATGTCATATTGACTCAACTCAACGGACCAAGTTGAGATCCTTCCCGAGAAATCTGCTTTTTGTAGCAGTGATTTCAATGGGAACTCGGTGTAAACCACAACTTTATGGCTCTGGAAATAATGTGGCAATTTTCTGGTTGCTGTTCTTAGTGCCAAGACTAATTTCTCGAGGGGCAAATATCTTGTTTCCGCATCTAACAACGTTTTGCTCACATAATAGACAGGGATTTGCTCGGATCCCTTATTTCTCAAAAGGACTGCACTCACAGCATGCTCAGAAACAGCTAAGTACAAAACTAGGGACTCATCTGGTTCTGGAGTCGAAAGAAGGGGAGGAGAGGCCAAATCACTACAAGAAAAATCACATTTTACAGCATTTGAAAAACGCTATTAAATGATATATACAGCGTTTCTCCAAACGCTGTATTAGCCGACGTTGTTAAAAGTCTTAGACTTAAGACATCATTTTTTAAACGCTATAGAATGTGAAGTTTTTACAGTGTTTTAAGAACGCTATAGAATGTAAAGTTTCTACAACATTTTAAAAACGCTCTAGGATGTGAAGTTTCTACAGAGTTTTAAAAACGCTATATTAGCCAATTTTTTGCATTTTTTTAAAAATTCTATAAATACTAATATATTAGCATTTTCAAATAAGATCATGGTAATTTCATTTAAGAAACAAAAATGATTTATTTCATTTTACACCAGCTATATCCAAATGTCAATATACAATAAACAATTCAACCACTGAATAAAGATTCATTACATTAGCTTGGGGAATAATTTCCCAACAAAAACTACATAAAAGAGTCCAACTAATTGGACTCATTGAAAAATAACTAATGTAATTCTACTTTCCTGAAAATGTAACCATGCACTAGGCCAACCATCTCATTCCGCTTACTTGAAGCTTACTTCTTTGCCGAGTTTATACCCTTTCTGCTCCCAAAGCCAACCACATAAATGGACTACTTGAAACCCTCCAAAATATGAGAAACATGCCCGTAGGTTGAAGTTGTAGCAGCAAAAATCATTCCCGAAAAGATGCAACACATAGTAGAAGTCCGAAGAAAAACAATTGCAGCAAGAGCTATAATAGATATCCACGCCAAGCAAACAAAAGCAGGCATTACCTTCTTCCAATTCCTCCTTGCCTAGAAGATTAAAATTTGGTTGCCTGCATTTAGGGAAAAAAAAGGGGGCTTAAGTGTCAGATTATGTAACAAGGTCCCGGGTTAATCACAGCGTAATCCAAAAAACGCAATTTTCTTCTGCTATTGAAAGCACTAGTTGTTGTAGTGTCAGATGGAGGCACACATGGAACCAAAAACAGCATAACAGGCGGAGGCGTACTTAGAACCAAAACCATTCCGAAATATGGACACAACATCAACAAACTTCAGAGTATACTTGGTAGTACGCAACAAAACCATTCTAGAATCACACACACCCCCCACAGACATCTCAGTACTCCCAATGGTAGAAAAATATACATGCAGCAGCAATTACAATTCATCATCAGCAAGTTAACTCCAAAATGCACGTACCTTGAATTTGTCTTTTCCTTCATAAAATCCTTCCAATGCAGTGACTTGATGGTATCAGGCTGCCTGCAGCTTTAGCCTCTCTTCCTCATTTGAAGCGTCTTTCATTTTATTTTATTTTTGACTAATCTAGACGTTGAGGCTCTACAAACTTCATCCATTTTCTGCAAAACACTTTCTCTCAGCCATTCTTTATCAAGCTGGAATCTTCGCTGAAAACTTGTATGTAACATGTAGTTCTATCATTTTTTAAGTGAACGGCCAAAAAGAAATATATAATGAGCAAATAAGGGCACAAGAAACAAGTACCTAGATGGACATTTATTCAATGGTTACCCATCCTAGGAAGACTATCAAGCCACACGATACCTCTGTACTAGAAGTGGTATCCATAGAAGATGTCTTGTTCTAAAGCAATGTCACCGGTACAAAGTTTGGCCCAAGCAACAATAACCAAAAGAAAATTGGGTTTAAATAATAATCATCCAGTTTATTTCAAAAACTGCCAAGTCAATCTAAGTTCCAAGTCATAATCCGCAATTTAAGGTTATCATAAAGCTATGCTCTGATGACCATTGAAAAATTCTTCAATTCTAAAGCAAAATCTAAGTCCTCAACATATCCAAATCTAATCAAGCTAACATGCACTGGCTAGTCTCACTTGAACTTCATTAAAACACATTTTAATCTCTTAAATAAGCTTGTGTCATGTTATAGCTTTCATCCTTCAATGTTTAGTTAGTTCTTTAACTCGTCAATTGTAGTCTGCATATGTGCCAGTTGAGACTTGAACTGAACATTTTCTTCATGTAGCCACTTGTGATAATATGATTAATTTCGTCAGTGCGACTCCTTTTCCAAATCCTCTTAAATGGCCACGCTTCTCGAGACCAAGCAAACAAAACTCAACCCCAAAAATAAAAAGCAAAGCACTTAGTGTTGTAAGTGCAAAAACTATAGCACCACATGGCACACCTTAATTTGACTGGCCCAAGAGCCCTTAGAGTGAATCAAGTGATCCAAACCATTACAGTGAATCAAAAACTAAAAGCAGATTCCTACAAAGTTTGGATAGTATCCATGACCAACTTGCCTCACTTAACCCTACCCAAGGTCATATTGAAGCTAAAGCATGCTATCCTCATAGTTACCAGGCAAAAGGGAATAAAGGACACCAAAGAAAAAACCTTAGCTTCACTGCATTTTTTATTTTTTTATAGGCTGCAACCAGTATCAGCTGCAAAACATTCCATGTTTAAGTAGCAAAGAGTAGTGTTCTAATGATTCCATTTCCTTGTCCTTGTACCTTCTAGTTTTCCATTTACTGCCACAGCCAAATGTGAGCAGGAGCAAGAAACAACAGAAGGGAAAACAAAGATGCAAACAAATATATTCACAGGAAATTCTATCCACACATTATTGGGAAAAGAATTTCAACAAGCTAGAGCACAACAGATACCCCATAAATTGATACAATACCTGGAGTACAGTCAACACTATAGCTTGATTTGCTTCCTTCTCCATAAGCCATCCACCCGGAGCTTCAAAGGCAAGAGCAAAATGAGTTTTCTACCCATACAGGAATATAAGAGAACGATGTTAGGCGCAAGCGTTTCCTCCTCTTCTTCTCAGCAAACACTATAATTGGTTTCCAATCATAACATTTCTAAAAAAACGCTATAAGATAATGCTATTAAAAAGCAAATTTGTTGTAGTAATTTCCCTAACTAATCCACTTACTAATTTCTCTCAAGAATCATTGACTAAATATTATTGAGGGGTGAGAATGTTGAATTCTCTCATCTTATCAACATACATGGCAACCACTGAAAAAATATAAAAATCTCATCGCTCACCTTGTTATTGAAAACATACATGGCAACACCTGTCATGCAGTAGCATTCCCCAACTCATGTCTCTATGGTATTCAATTGCCAACACCTGTCATGCGTTTTAAACATACATGGTATAACCGGTGTTCTCTTCCAATTGCAGGACATTATTATGAACCATCAAATTCAATTTTCATGCTTAGCAATTATATATCTAGAACATCTCTTGTTTCTGACAGGACTAAATTAAACCCAAAACATTAAAATGTGAAGATACAAACGAGTAGGGAACTCACACCAATTACAACAGCTTGTGATGTTAGAGATTGCATTGCATCGAGCAAACTATAAAGTAGTCATTGTTTACCCTGAGAAGCACCTGGTGAAGCGTGTGACGTATAGCAACAGAATTTAAAACACATAATAGTCTATATGGGCGCCAATTTCTTTGGGAAAAGGGGGGTTTAACCATTACTAATCCACCTAACTGCACCATACTTGCACAAATGCCAAAGACATACAAAGTGGACAAGGATAGGAGAGGAGGAAGAATAGAAAGGTAATTTTAGTTCAAAGATTCAGGAATAAGAACAACAAAAGAGAATCGAAACAAATTCAAGATTGAACCCTGTACCAGGCTGAGTTAAATCAAGGAAGAAGAAGGAAGTATATATATCAAACGCAGATAAATAAAGGCAATGAATATTTGAATTCATCGAGATTAAACCTTGAGAGCGCAATTGTCGTCACTATGTAAAAGCCCATTTAGCTTTATCTGCAAGTAAATTACTGCGGGACCTTTCTTCCCTATTCATTCAATATCTAATCTTCTAATTAAAATGCAACTATAAAATGCTGAACAGAAAGCAAACAACTGATATCGTGTCAGGATTTTGTTCCAATAGATGTTCAATAACAAGCTCTTAACACCTAGAAAATATCCAAGTCAACATATAAATAAACAAAAAAAAATTACTAATAAGTAATAAGTCTCAGCAATTAACTTCTAAGATTCATAGAGGGGCATTGATTAGTACCACATTTTTACCACAACCTTGGGGGCCAAGAAGCACAACAGAGTTGTTAGCAGGGAGATGGAAAAGGGATAATCTTATGACAAAACAAAGAGAAGTGATAATGGCTAGGTATGGTAGCAATAACATTCATAGGGATCTCCATAAAACAACTCAGTCTCAAGATGTTGTGAACCAATTACAATTACAAGAATCACAGGATTAAGCCAAAAATCGAGCTATTTAGTGTGTGTGTGTGTGTGTGAGAGAGAGAGAGAGAGAGACTTACAACCTGTGGGAGTCCAAATAGATAATTCTCCGGCGAAGAAGTGCGTTAACGACATCGAACTCTCAGAATCGGGGCAACCAAATGGGTGCAAGCCGCGCAACAGAGTAGTTGAAGATTGAATCTGGACAGAAAACCACAAATGATTTTGCCCCTTCTATTATGGGTCTATATGTTATTGAAGAACCAAATTTGACTCAAGCATATTATCAAACACTGCATGGGCAATATGTTAATGTCAACCATTAGCAATAATAATATGGGGTTGTGAACACTACTTGGACAGAAACGTAGAAACAATGTTTTGTTGACAAGTTGATTATTCCTTCCGATTTTTTCCCGAAACATACAAATGATAGCTTTATTGCGCTAGAATAGTATTTCGAAACCCAAATGCGTACAAATGAAATTCAAAATTTACCAAAAACAAGGAAGGGGACTGAAATAAATTAAACAATTACCTGCCATAGTTACTTTTGCTAAGAGTTTGTTATGTGTTACAAAGAGAGAATAGATTCATTTGTCAAAGAATGAGAGTACGTTAGAGTTACAAAGAGAGAATAGATTCGCTCATCTTTCAAATCAAAGAACCAGATTCCTGACGACAACGCTTGCAAATACCAAAGTAGGGAAATAACAAGGTTTGTAGAAAGTAGTGGATTTACCTCAGAGATTTCTCTTCGTTTGCTCTGAAGAAAGAACCAGATCTAGAAGTCAATGAAGGGCACAGTTTTGAAACTGCATTTTTGTTGGATTGTGATTTAGGGCTTGTTTATTAAGAGCAAAGATAGGCGAAGATGTATAGGATTTCTGCTTGACTGTCATCGGATTCATCATTTGTGTGTGTGTGTAAGAGAGAGAAATTGGGGGTTGGAGGTTGATTAAGTGAACGTGATTCATTCAAAATGTTAGCGAAAAAGTAGGCGGGCATTTTTCGGGAGAAAAGATAGCGGGCGAGCAAATAGGCGCACATTTTCCTGGGGAATAGATAGCTTTCTTGAAAAAATGCTATAGATTAACGCTATGAATTGTCATATTTGTTGTAGTGAATATCCCTTCAGATCCTGGAAGGCTTGTTCACATTCTGCTCCCCATTTGAATCCTTCCCTTTTCTTTAACAACTGAAAGAAAGGTCTGCACTTGTCACTTGACCGGCTAATAAATCGATTGAGAGTCGCTGCCATCCCAGTCAACCGCTGGACTTCTTTCATTGTCTGAGGACTCTGCAGATTCTGTAAGGCCTTTATTTGGTCGGGATTCGCCTCTATCCCCCTCAAGGTTACAAGATGGCCCAAAAACTTTCCAGAACTGACTCCAAATGCACACTTCGAGGCGTTGAGTTTCAACTTGTATTTCCTCAAAATTTCAAAAGCCTCCTTCAAATCTGCTATATGGCCCTGCCTAGTTTTACTTTTCACCACCATGTCATCTATGTAAACCTCCATAGTTTTGCCGAGCAATTTTCTGAACATGATGGTTGCCAATCTTGATATGTTGCCCCTGCATTCTTCAATCCAAAAGGCATGACATTGTAACAGTACAACCCACGTGGTGTAATAAAAGAAGTTTTCTCTTGATCCGGCCCAAACATGGCAATTTGATGATATCCTCGATATGCATCGAGAAAACTCATCCGTCAATATCCTGTTGTTGCATCAACCAACTGGTCAATCCTTGGAAGAGGAAAACTATCCTTTGGGCACTGCCTTGTTTAAATCTGTGAAGTCTACACATACACACCATTTTCCATTCTTTTTCTTGACGACAACAGTATTTGATAGCCATTCTGGATAATAAACTTCCTTTATTACCTTGGCTTCCAACAAATGGTCTACTTCTTCAATTACAGCGTCAACGTGCTGTACGGCTGCCCTTCTTTTCTTTTGAATGACCGGCTTATGCTGTGGATCTATATTCAAATGATGGCAGATAACGTCTTCACTTACACAAGGCATTTCTTCTGGTGTCCAGGCAAATACATCGAGATAAGTCTTTAAGAAACTTATCAATTCATTCTCCTCTTCTACTGGCAATGATTCCCCAATCAGGAAATACCTATCTGGATCAGTCTCATTGATCTGTGTTTTCTTCAAATCTTCAACTACCCTCTCGGTTGGGTCTTTTTCGATATCCTCAATGGTCGGCTGATCCGAAATTTCCACAGTATTGACATGGTGGGCATTGTGGATTCTCTTTATGATGGATACCAAACATTGTTGAGCTACCTTTTGGTTACCCTTGATGTGCTCAATCCCATTGGACCTTGGGAACTTTACCATCTGATGGAAAGTAGAAGAGACTGCCCTCATCTTGTGCAACCATGTTCTTCCTATAAGTCACGTTATAGGAAGACGGTACATCCACCACCAGGAAGTCAGTCTGTAGCACCACTGTACCAGCCCGAACAGGCAAAGTTACCTTTCCCAATGGCCAAACTGCTCCTGCTCCAAATCCGACCAAAGGTGTTACTGATTGTACCAAATCTTCTTGAGTGAGCCCCAATTTCTTGAATGCATCATAGTATAGTACTTCGGTGCAACTCCCAGAGTCCACCAGGATTCTCTCCATGTCATATTCCCCAACTCGTAGGGTTATGACCAAAGCATCATTGTGAGGTATTTGGACTCCTCCCAGATCTTCATCCGTAAAAACTATGCCCTCGTTGCTTGCCCCTTCATTGCGCCCTCTTTTCTTCCCCAACTGCATCACATGTTAGTCATGTTTCACTTGTCTCTGAAGCAATCTCACCTCATTTCTCGTATAAGGTTCGGCTAATCCATGTATCATATGGATTACCCCTTTTGGATTCTGTTCGTAATCCAACTCCATTGCCTTGTCTTTATCCTTGGAATCTTCTTGGATAAATTCTTTGAGATAACCTCGTGAGACCAAATCATCAAGGTGCCGTTTAAACATTTCACAATCCTCAGTCATATGACCCCAATCCTTATGGTAGCTGCAGTGTTGATTCGTAGCACGTTTTGCATCTTTATTCCCACCTAAAGTTGGAGGCCATTTGAAATAAGGTTGATTCTTTATTCAATAAAGAATCCTGTAGATGGGCTCTTTCCAAACCGTGTTTATTGAAAAGAACGATTTGGGATCCGGAGCTTGTTTGTCCTTGTAGGGCTCTTTCTTTGCTTGCCCATAATCCTCCCTTTCACGATAGGTTTTGGGCTCTGGCTTTTCTACTTTCTTTATGGGCCCCTTTACTTGCTCGGCGGCCATCTTGCCATCTTCCCGAAGAATATCATCCTCATTTCTGGCGTGCTGCTCTATTCGCTCCATTAGCTTTGCCAATGTCTGCACTGGGCTCATGTTTAAGGACTTACGTAGCTCCCCCCGAACAGGCAAACTTGTCTTGAACGTGGCAATGGCATATTCCTCGCTACAACCTTCAATTTCGTTAAAGGTTTCCCAATATTTCTTTGCATATGTCCTGATCGGCTCGTCCTCGCCTTGCTTCATAAAGGAAAGGCTCTCAAAAGTTTTTGGAGCTTTCCTACTCATCAAAAACCGTGCAGTGAACTCCTCGGCCAACTATACCCATGTTCGGATGGAACGTGAACCCAATCTATGAAACCAAGACAAAGCTACCTTCCCTAAACTTGACGGGAACATCTTGCACATAATTGCATCATCTCCTTCATGCATAAACATTGCCTGCTGGTAATGCTGTATATGTGCCACAGGATCAGCATCTGTCTCGTAGAGGATGAACGTTCCATGTTTCACTCTGGTCGGCAATTTAGCCTCTTGTAACTTTCTTGCAAAAGGGGAGGATGTTATATTCTTGAGTGCTTTCCGTGCTGCTTCTCTTGCAGTCATGGTTTCATCCTCTGGTCCTTTCTTTTCGTTGGGTCTAATTCTTTCCCAATCGGAATCAGGTCTTTCGTACCTGTCCCTATGATGTTTCCTACTCCCTTCCTCTTCAGGGGTAGAGCTTCGACCTCTGCTTCTCCTCTTTCTTGGAGAATTCCTTCTTCTTTCCGGCGTTCGAGTCTTGCTCCCCTCTTTTCATGGAGAAGCTTTACGTCGCCTTGGGGTTGGACTTCTGCTCCTGCTCCTACTCCTTCTTCCTCGTGAAGGAGCTTTTCTGAATTGTACCATAGCATACCCACTGCCTCTGGAATTTCTTCGAGACAATTCGGAGTCCTCTGGATGATCCCTGATTCTCTCCAGTTCTCTGATCTCATGTTCTCATTTTTTAATCAGACAAGCATACTCCTCAATTTCTTGTCTCTTTTTATCAAGAACATCTTCGCTACGGTGCACGCTTCTGGAGTGCGCGACTGATTCATCCCCTCTATGGGATCTACTCCTTCTCGTGGATTTCAAAGCCGTCTCTCCATCCCTATTTTTATCGTGGCCGGATAAGGGGGCGGCCCTTACTCGTGGTCCTCCTGTGTCCACCCTCGGGCTTTCTCGGAGCCCCCGGTGGAGATTTATCCCTTCCTCCTTCTAACACATCCTTTGGGTCGTGTGGTGTTGCTGGATCTACTTCCACCATGGTCGTATTTCAAAGGGAACTCTTTCGTTTTCCACATACGGTGCCAATTGTAGGTGGAAAAATTCAACTAGTGCTTTAAATAGTACAGGATTGTAACAGCTTATTCGTGCCTCTTCACCGGAACCCTAATTCGTCGTCTGAACCCTAATCTGCAAAATAGACAGGAGGTGAGTGCACCTTTGCCTCTCGTGGCAAAGGCCCTCCGATGCCAAAGTTAGTATCACGTACTAGCAATTAAACCCTAATTATCAGTAGGAAAGCAATAAGAATGCAGTGTATTGCGTACCTTTTTCCTCTGAGTTTACCTCATTTTTATAGATTCATAGATGCTTGCTGCCCAAGCATCCCTGTCGCCCTAGGACTCCTATCTCGTAAGGAAGCCTAGGATATCAAGGATTCTCGTTTCCTTTACCAGTTAGCTACCTTAGTCCTTTTAGGACCCTTTTCCATAACTAGCTGAACATCCCATTCCTGTTAGGTATCTTTTCGAGATCCTACATCCTCGGGATATCATTCCTTAACGGAATACCACTGTTTCTGGACTCTTCCAGAATGTTCCCTCTATTTCAACATCTGATAGGACTTCTTTCCCTGTTCGGCCATCTCATGGCCAAACAGAGGGCCTGGACCAGTTACTTCTCATGTAACTGGTCCTTTATCAATTATTTGGACCATTTCTTTCTTTAGGAGTTCTCCTCCTGTTCGGCTTTCTCGTAGCCGAGCAAGGTACTTGAACAGTGGCTTCACGTGTCACTTTCCTTTTAATTGGTCCAATAACTTCTCATGTTTTACTGAACTTGAGAGTCGTACAACCTCTCTGGACCAATGACTTCTCATGTCACTGGTCCATAACTGCATTGACCTTTTCTTGACATCGTGCTCGGGCGCTTCTTGGGCCTGTTTGGAAATACCTCCCTACAAAATCGAATGAAGAAATTGACTGAGCCGGGAAGTTGATTGAACCAGGTGAGACCCAGGTTGCCGAGGCTTGCAGGAAACACTTTGCACAAGAAGGCGTCGTCCGAGGGTTCGTTTTCTGAAGAAATAGAGACATGACGAGTTTATACTGAACCAGATGAGTGTACGCCTCGGTCTTTCCGTCGTATTTGGCAAACTTGGGTTGGGTGAAGCCTTTGGGGGGGGGGGGGTAACCGAGTCGATCTCTCTTGTAAAGGGAGAGGTCGTGAGCCGTGTAAGGCGTGCGTCGCGATGAGGTCGGATCGAACGGTCGGGGCCGTCTGGATGCTCCGTCGCTGTACGCTTCTTGGGAACATGTATGTCCAATCGTTCATATTCCTTTCTCTTCGGAGTGACACTAACAGACCTCCTGGGAAAGCGATCCTGACGGTGATGGCGATAGCTATCCCGAGCAGAGGGCTCGAGGCGCTCGGTGATCAGGGCTCCTGCTATGTGCGCCGGCGGGGTTTGTAACGATGGGGTTTCTGGCTCTGGGACCCTTTAGGAGCTCACGGTATCCCCTGGTCCTGGATCTCCACAAGGCCGTCATCTCCCCTTGCTGCCCTTGTGAGGCTAGGGGTAGATTCCCGGCCTGCCTTGCCCACCTGGACCGAGTGAGTGGAGGAGGCAGAGACGCTCCCAGCACCGAGCCTTTCGAAGGCCGATGGTCTCCTTCGAAGTTGCACGGGGGAGCGGGAACGGTCCCTGTGCGATGTGTCCCTCGGGGCTCGAGTGTCCACTGCTCTAAGTGACTCGAGACGATCTTTGACGGAAGGACGGGGTCTATGCTCTAGCAGGTGACCGACTTCGTGGCTACGAGGGGAGGTACGACGGTCCTTCCTTCCGCCGCGACTCCCAGAGGAATAAGATAGGGAGATTTGGAGGAGGTGTTTGATCTCTGCCAACTCATCTCGGACGTGTCTGTCGCGCTCCATCACCGTCGTGAGATCGTCGATCTTTCGCTCAAGATGGCGGATGTAAGAGTGGAGCTCGAAAGATGGTCCTGCTTCTGGAACTGACTGTTCCGGCGCCAATTCCAACGGACACATGGGTCTTTCCCAGGGCTGGCCGCTCCGCTGGAAGCCAGGCTATGATCCACGAGGGAACCGAGCCCGTGGGCGGATTCCACCGTGATGCGTATCGTCAATCTCGACCATGTTTGATTCAGGAACGTTGAATGGAGTAGAAGAAAGGAAGGTGGAAGTGGATGTTGGATTGATGGCTAGGTCCCTAACAGAGTCGCCAATTGTAGGGGTTCAATTTGTCGGGACCTTGACTTGAGCTAGAATTCCTCCTCCGTTGGTCCGTTCCCCCGCCTCCAAACCTGCAACAAGTCACTAGGGCTAGGATAGCCCAGTGATCCTCCGATAATCAAGTTAGATCTCAGAAGGGGATATAGATCTCGGTTTAGGGATAGATGGCATACCTCTTTAGGTTAGAGCCCCTTTGTATTTATAGACCTAGGTTTACTTGGCCTCCAAGGTAGCGCGTGGAAGTCACGCTCAGGTAACCGCCTTGGGTGACATCATAGGTGACGCACCGGATAAGGCGGTTACGAAGCACATGGCCTGACCTGGCCTAGGTGGTCCTATCTACCACGTATCGTTTCTGGTCCCCTCTTGGTGTGCTACGCTCTCTCCAGAGACCTTAACGGAATGCATGCTTTGGTGATACCCCGAAGCGTTAATAGGAGACTCGATACCGAACGAGATAGAAGGATACGCGCTATGGCCCGCCTACTCAGTCCCGCGGACCGAACCCATATGAGACCCCGGTTCATGACGGTCTGGCTGGATTACCGAGGCCATAACCGAAGCCTCCACAATCAGAACAATGTAAATGCCCCGATATATTAATCCTACGCAGCCCTCGAAGCTTATGCGAGATTGCTTCAATCCCAGCATCTGCGAGATTGCTTCAATCCCAGCATCTGCGAGATTGCTTCAATCCCAGCATCAGTTACATAGTGTTTCGATAATTTAGTGCAACGAACTGTGTGTGTATAATCTTTGTCCATCGGATATTTGACATCGAGCTCGTCTAACCTTGGAAAAGCATGAGCCATATCTACAAGGTCAAGATCTCGAAGCTTGTCAAACTCACTGCATCTTAGAACCTTCAAGTTGATCATAGTGGAACCCAATCTCCCAAAACTCTCCGCGGATGGAGATTTTTGAAAACCATAGAAAGATAGGGCTCGGAGATCCAAACCTGAAAAAGCAACTATCCAAGCGGGGTGGTTGATGTTTGGGTCAGGACGATCTAGTACGTGCCACCAATCCATGGCGCTACCATCATCATCATTGGGATTAAAAATGCTCAATCTCTTTGAGATTTTGAAATCGTTCGAGGGCTCTGGATAAGGCCTCGCACCTGCTGATGTAGAATGTATCGCTATTGACCACTATTTTTTGTCGAAATCAATTGGTGATTGAGAGGAATTGCTTACAGACTAACGAAAGGGACTGTAAATCGTCGTAGTCAGTTGTCGTCGATTGCTAGCAGGTTCAGTATCGATTCCCACAGCTCTTCGAGCAGTTCCTTGCACCTCTCTTTCATGTTTAGGGTTTTATTAGGTAATACTGCTCTGTGTGAAATAGAATTAGCTAACGTGTATTTAAGTCATGGTTAGCTTTTACCATCCCTTTGGATGAGTATTGGAGAGGGGTCAACCAGGCGTTACCAGTGCCCGGTACATTCAGCTTCGTGCTAACCTAATCGTGCTTCGTGCCCTGTCGGGTCTGGTATATCGGCTCACTTAATTATGTTGTGCCAGGCTGTTTTTTAATCGTGTCATGCCTGTGCTGGCTTATCTCCAACCAAGTTTCATCGGGGAAAAAAATTCATAACAACTAACAACTTAGTATTTGTTGTATCGTGCCCCGTGCTCGTGTTCTTTCGTGGAGAATAATTTTGTTCACCCTCCTTCATTCGGATCCATTCGGATGGGGTGAAGATTACCCTCATGTGATTGGTGTAAATTGTGTAGGGCCCACATAATCAACACACTTTTTGGTAATAATGAGTTAGTTTGTGGTGCAATCCACACAGTTTCCACCAATCACGGACAGGGAGGGTGAACAAAATTATTCTCTCGCTTGTGTCCATCTAGAACCATGCCTGCTTGGCTAAAATCGTGTCTTGTACCGTGCCGTTCCACATTTCAACGTGTCAAGCAGCGCCCGTGCTAGCCGGCCTTGTTTGATTTTTTGGATTATTCCTTTTCTTTTCATTTTAAAAAATTGTGAGAGAGAGAGAGAGAGAGAGAGAGAGAGAGAGAGAGAGAGTGGGAGGTTATTCAAGATGAAAATATTTTAAAAGGGGTAAAAAAAATCGAAATCAAAATTATAAAAAGGTTACTCACAAATTCACAATGAAAAAAATTGCCTCCAACTTTTACCGGCTAAATTCGAAAAAAAAAAAAAAACAATAACGAACTAAACATAACCCATCAATATAGATGTATTCTCGTGCATCGCGCATGGCACAACGCTAATATGTGCTCATTCGATTCGTCAGTCCATTCAATTCTTTTAAACTAGCATTCAATTCGTGCTATGCACAGACAAAACTAACATGCACGTCCAATATAAGTACATGGCATAATAGGTAGTATGCGAACTATAATTTTACACGCATAATATATCCAAACGAAAAAAAGCCCGTTCTTGAATGTTTCACCTTGCTTGAAGCAAAACATGGGGATGTGAACATCAGTGGTTAAAAATGGGACTCTAATGTGCTAGTAGTTTTCTGCAGGAGTTGAATGTACTAACAAAAATAGGATCTTTGCACCATCAATGTCATCTTGATATACCAAAAGAAATTCGTAACGAACGGACTAACCTTTCCGTAAAAATCCGTGAACAAATTTTCGTAACCGAATTCAGTAAGAAAAAAATCGCAAACAAAATTCTCCTAACAAATGTAGCAAAGTTGAGCTTGGTAAAAAAAACTGACAAAGCCGAATTTTGGTGCTCAAAACAATGGGAAAATTCTCGTGACAAACAGAGCCAAACTTGGTACTAAGAAATTTGTAAGGGATCATAGATGATTGCCATGAAGAGGTAGATCATGAAATCATCAATGGGATAAAATTGTAGAATTGTTGGAGGAATATCGTGTATTAGAAGTGGAGGACGAATATGAGCTTGTGTTTGTATAGAATTGTTTGGAGAAATATATTAGTGGTGGTAGGGAACGTGGACACAGACCTGTGAGTGGGGAAGACGTGGGTTTTTTCTTGCATGATATGTGGGTTTGTTTTTGTTTTTGTTTTTTTTCATTTCAATTGGTGTTTGGGTTTGAATTTGGGACGAACGTGGGTTTTATGGGGTGTGTGGTTTTGAATTTGGGACACCTTTCTCTCTAGCCAACCCTCACGTTTTATAGGGGGTGTTTGGGAGGCTCCTTTTTTGCTTTTCATTTTTAACTTTTTTGTTTTTTGACTTTTTGGATTATGGGCAGAAAGTGTTTTGATTTTGATAGAGTATTTGGGAGATATGTGCAGAATGTATTTTTGCAACAGAAGTAGTGTTTGGAAGATAAATGATCAAAATAAATTATGTGGTATTTTTTACCGTGTTGCCCTTGGTTCTTATTATGTGAAATATTGTATGTTCTTGCGGTTAACATTTATGTACCCCTTAATTGAAACTCACCAATTTTTTAATTTTTTGCTAATTAGGAAGAATCACATATTTCCAACCGAGTAAAAGCAAAAAAGAAACGATTTAACTTAAAATAACAATTATACTCAAATCCCACTAAAAAAGAATGCATCTTCACGTTATTCAATTTGGAGTTGTACTATTATCATTCATTATTATTTCCAGTGTATTGCGGAGTATTATTTCCCTAGAGAAATAATGAAATCAAAGTTGTTTCACCCAACGAAGTACATGGTTTTAGTTATTATCAGAATAGGAAGAGGACAATTGAGTCTTTTAGCTTCAACCCAAAACAAGAATGGAAAAAGCTCCTCCTACCTTACTTTTGGCTTTTCTTCTCTAACAACCAAAAACGAGAATTCATTTTTGGTGGAATGTGTTTTGGGTGGGTTGTGCCAAACACCCAAAAGTAGAAAATGGGAAAATAAAAATGCAATAAGTTACCTCCCAAACTCCCCTTAACTATCTCTCCCGCTTTTCCACCCATGTTTTCCAATTTTTATTGTTTAAAAAAATTCAAAATCCTAAGAAATTAGGAATTGCATTTTGAAGCTTTATCAACACTTCACTACATTTGCACAGAATATTGATTGAATAAAATATTCAATACTGATTGATGGATTGATGGATTTCTCTCTTTTTTCTTTTTTGCTTTTGGTAATCGATAACAGATGATATTATAACTCTAATCAAAGAGTACATCAACATGAAAACTCGTCCTTAGACAAAGGATCAAGTAACCACGATGGTGGAGATTCATCCCATAGACTACCCCAAACCAACTAAATATTTTCCTGCAGAAACAAGAAACAACCCAACTAGGAGAAACTTAGTTGGGAGAAAAATTCACGGCAAGAAATCGGAGAGAAAACCTCCACAAAATGGAGAAGACTAAGCAAAAGATCGCAAACCAACAAGAAAATGAAAAAAACCTCGCCATGATCATCCACCAACATAGATCTCCAGCTCCGGCGACCCAATCATACACAAAAGTTTCGCACCCACAGTCGTATATCTGATCCGCACCATCAAAGACTAGTCACCGGCAAACGGTGAATATGATGGAGGACGTCCGATGGTAGAGGAACCGGGGAGGCCAAGGCGTCCGGAGGCATGAGAGGAGGATGACAGTGGAGAGTGATGAAAGGAGGGGAAAAGAGATTCCGATCGGAGGCTGACGGAGGGAAAAAAAAACTCCATAGGGGAGATCCCCTCCATTTTAGGGTGGAAACCCTGGGGGGGGGGGGAGGGAAACGAGAATGGATTTCTCTCTCTCACACGTCTTTTTCTATACTCTGTTATACATTTATAATGTATTATTTCTAACAAAATTGCAATTTGGAATAAAAGAGCCATACCTCTTGATCGGTCTTTTTCTAATTACTAGCATTTATGTTCATCTGATGCGCAAGACCGTAAGAAATGGTGAGATTAGGTGAGAAAGAGCTCCGTTTTTTATCTCATTCTTTCTCGCCATACAAAGGGGCTAGCTGTTAATGGTATTTTGAGGCGGTTACAAAAGTGCCACATAAACAACAATCCAAATACAACACCAAACACAACCTCTCACACGGACTTTGGGTTGGTGCACAGCACCATGTGCGCACCTTCGAGCCGTCGGATCGTGCATCTGAAGGCTCATATCTCATTTCAGCAACCAACGATTGAGAGCCGTTCATTGTCGAGATTAGATCCGAGTCGTCGTATGCATGATCTGATGGCTCGGAGGTGCGCAGCCCTCCACTACACAACACCATCCCCCAATTCCTCTCACATACATGTGGGGTCCACACATAGTAGTATGTGTGGGCCCCACATGTATGTGAGGTTATATGTTTGGTGTTGTGCTTGGATTGTTGTGTATGTAGCACTTTTGTTAGCCATATATACCACGTAAGTTTTCATCCTATCTACTTTTTGGGCTTATGTTTCATCTTCTTACATATGTACTAGAGTTTGTGCTGTTTGATGCACGGAATAAAAAAAAAACATTGGGTTTTTCCGATCTCGTGTTCAATGAACGCTAGCATTGGTCTTATTCTATACACCGAAAGACATACATGAGTGAAAAATAAATTTGGAGTACCACGTAACAGTACCCAAGGGGCATATAATAATTTTTCCTATATATTCAACCCCTCAAGTCCCTCCCTCTCCCATGTTTCCCTCTCTTAAAAAATAAAAATAAAAATCTAGAAAATTAGAAAAGAGGGTTTGGATGATTTTATAAACAAAAACACATTTGCTTATTATAGTATAAATAGATAGATAGATTGTTTTCCTATTTTAAGGGGATGCGATTGTTTTCCTAATTTAAGGGAATTTGTAAAAAAAAACGTTGATCTTGTTTTCATTTTTATCGAATGATTTCATAATTACAACCAAAATATATAAGGATATAACTGGTTAATTCTTGAATTCACATGACCACTTCCACTGGCAATCTCGCCCATTTTTTATTCAATTCAATCGTTCCAATATCATGATAAAATTGTTTGGGGTAAATTGGTACATTGGTTTAGGACTCAGGGTAAATTTTAATAGTCATCGTTATTTTTCACATTAAATCAAATAATTTTTATGGTAAATTGGCTCATAATTCATGGTACATTCAGAATATGATAAATTCAATTTTTGATGAACATGATAAATTTATTTTTACTAGATCCAATTTTAACAAACATGATAATTTATTACATTAATATAAAAATATGATAAAGTTATTACATTGGACACTTAATATATTGTACTACTTTAATATAGAGGCATGGTAAATTTGCTGAATATATCGACAAACATGCATGGTAAATTTATGACATTAATATAAAAACATGGTAAATTGAATACATTGCACAATGGATACATCGACAAATATAATAAATTTATTACATTAATACATCAGTAAAATATAAGAATACAATATGTTCTTATAAACAAATACTGGGCAAATCCCCACCACATAGCCACTCCTACTCAACGACAAAATCAAAGCCATATTTAGCCACAACTTCTACCAGGGAAAAAAAGAGAACAATTAATTACCCAGCATTCATGATAAATTTATCAAGAACCTTGTAAAAAGCTAAACAACATGTCCACCATTTGACACCATTTGAAAAAAAAATTAAAAAATTTTGTGGTTTATTTGGGAAAGATAAGTAAATTAAATCATAGTCAATTTATTCCTCAAACGGATTTATCATGACGGCTTCAGATCATAAAAAGCACAACCCTCCACACCAACCCCGTCATTTTGCCATTGGTAGCCGAATAATTTGTCATCATCATCGAGTGTGACGGTACACAAGAGCCCCTTGATTTGCGGAAGCCATCATTGAAACTCATGGCTGTAAAATGATAATGTCGAGTTCAGTTTGAGGATATGCAAGACTAGATCATCTACTAGTTCCCTCTATCCAGCTCCGCAGGCCCTCCAGCTCACCTGCAATATGTCACTCAGGCTAGTGGCAGCCCAGTGACCCTCTAATGATCGGGTTAGATCTAGGAGGGAGAAGGTAAGTCTAGGGTTAGGGTGAAACGACGTACCTCTTTAGGTTGATCTCCATTCCCTTTAATAGACCTCGCTTGACTTGGTCCCCAAGTAAGCGCATAGAGGGTATGCTTGGGCAACCATCTCGGGTGATATGTCACATGACACACCGGAGAAGGTGGTTATGGAGCACATGGACTGAGCTAGCGATAATGATGATCCATGTTGTAATCGCCACAGCCTATGTTATGATGACATATATGGCCCAGGGGCTTGGGTGCACGAGGATGAATCTTTACTCTTTACTTCCATTTCGTTCGGACATCAAGGATCCAGTCCCGCCTAGTGTAACAGAGCGATATAACAACGGGAGTCCAAGACATCAGTATGTTGGACGGAGCTGCACTCCGTGGTATACCCAATGGGTTGATGTGGGTACTTGGCTCGAGAATAATCCGAGCCCCATCAACAAATCAAGCATGGAAAATTTCAACAAATCAAAATGTATCCAGTGTGAACAACAGACTCATCAACAGACAAATAAAATAAGCAAAAAAAAAAAACAGAATAAGGAATCATTAACAGATTGATGGAAAAATTCAAGAATCGCCGAAATATTTCATGAATCTGGAAACTCCTCGTCAACAGGAACCAAGTGATCTCCCAATTTCAGGAAGGGGTTTTTAGATCCCACCCTTCTTTTTTTTTAGTTTTGGTTTTAAAATAGTCCTCTACATATTATTTCTTCCAAATCTTTTTAAAATAGTCCTGATCCATATTAATTTGGACAAAATACCATTAACTATGAGAATTGTCTCTATGAGAACTGTTTTTTTTTTTGTTGAAAAATCTATGAGAACTGTTTTTTTTTTTTTTTTGAAAAGTCTATGAGAACTATTTTTCTTTTGAAAAATTTATGAGAACTGTTTATGATAATTGCCTATGAGAACTAGGTTATGTGTACTGAAAAATACACAGTTCACATAGCCTTACCACGCACTAAAATATACAATTTATGAGAACTATGTTTTTTTAAAGTCTATGAGAATTGTATATGAGAACTGGATAATGGGTTATGTGAACAGTTCTCATAAAAACAGTTGACGTAGCTCCAATATGAACAATTCACATAACCCATTACGCAGTTCACATGACCGAAAGTACATATTTGCATAACCTCACTCCGCACCAAAACAACTTTACCATCACAAAAAGAGATTCCACTTTCCAAAACCCACTTACATATACTTTACCATAACAAAAAACAAAATGAAAAAATCAAAGAAAAATTAGGTAATCAAGCCTTTTTTAAGAATAATCAAAGACAGTTCACATACAAAAATTCGAGATTTCTATGGACGAGAATTTTGAGCGGAGAAGAGAGCCGCAAAATCAAAAACTATGACACCAAGTAACTGTCTCTATGGGAACTGTTTATGAGAACTGTCTATATGAGAACTATTTTTATGAGAAATGTCTCTATGAGAACTGCTAATGAGAACTGTCTATATGAGAAATGTCTCTATGAGAATTGTTTTTTTAAAAATCTATGAGAACTGTAAAATACACAGTTCACATAATCGAAAATACACAGTTCACGTAGCCTCAACATATACTAAAATACACAGTTTACATAGCCCCTACAACGGTTCACCTAGCCCTAAAACACACAGTTCACATAGACTCAATACACATAGTTCACATAACTCACCACACAATTCGCATAGCTCAAATACACACTAAAATACACAGTTCATATAACTCTAATACACTAAAATATACACAGTTCATTGAATCTTAGAACCAAACATTGAATCTTAGAACCAACTGACAATCACTACCTAAGAAAGTGAGAACAGTCAGTGATTTGTAACATTTAGTGTCACCTAAGAATTCGAAATCTTTCTACAGCTTTCACTTGCTCTCAAACATGAGAGACCTGGTTCCACCCATTTTCCGACTAGAACTATTTAAACTGTACGTACTCTCTCTTCCTCTTTCTCATTCTTCTTCTTGTTCATTGCAATTTTCTAGAGAATTGCGAGCTTGTTCGACCGCAGTTGCGAATAGTCCGAGATCGCACATTTAATTTGGTGGAGACAGTGTCACATCCTCAATTTTCAACATAAATATAAATATCTTTTCATAATTAAAAGTCTCACAATTATATACATCGTACCCCAAAATGATTTTCACCCATGGCACATCGGTCCAATCACTTACAATTACAAAGAATGAAAGAGGACTAGAAGGGTTAAATAGTTTACAATTGTCTGTTTGACATAACAACTAAAATAGAGTTACAATTTCATCTTCTAAAGAGTTTTGCAAAAATGCTGAATGCAACTTCCCCATGTCAGCTTTCGAAAGATTTCCAATATTTTCATGCACAGCACTCCATTCTACCGTTCCTGATTCACACCTAAAAATGGAGGGTTGAGCAAACACGCGCCCAGTAGGAAAATCTCTACAAACTTTATACGCAAAAGAGAAGATTTAAACATAAGAGAATGGAGACTGTGACAACAAATAGAATGCAATCAACGCAACTTCATGAAGGGAACTCAAGACTCAGTGGGCACTTCACTTGTCATTAATCAATCTATTAGCCATCTTTTATGTGTCCTTATTGATCAAACTTCATCTTGCACACTTCTACATTAAATGACTTACATTCTAAGTCTTAAGGACCCCGTACATCTCCCGTTAATCTCCAATATGAGCTCAAGTAGCTCTTCCTCCATTGACATACCGAATAGTGAACTTAAAAGATTTTTCGGGTCTTAGGGCCCCATATACCCACAATACATTTCCGGGTGCTCGTGACCCCGTACATCTGTTCTACATTCCGGGTGCTCATGACCCCGTACATCCATTCCACATTCTGGGTGCTCATGACCTCGTACATCCGATTTAAGTTCCGGGTCTCAAGACCCCGTATGCTGATTACAACTCATTTGTGTTGATTTACGTCATAAGTGTTTCCAATGCTCTAATTGCACGATTGTAGATAAAGAGAGATTGACATTAAGTAAGCAGTCCACATACCAATTCATATTTCCATTTTTTATTTCCAAACTAATCTTCCCAACTCACTTCTCGTACTACATGGCATCAAGGTCAAGTCCTCGTATTTCGTCTCATGATTTATCCATCCTCCTATTCAATCATTCAATCTTATCAACACCCACATTTAGCTTAAGCATGTTCACTCCATCTATCTTAGCACCTGACATTGCCACTAATAGTTAAACGAACGTACCAATAAAGCATTAGGACGATAATTCGTTCCATATGATATTTGTGTTCAACATGACGAGAACCAATGAATGAGGATGACCAAAGGATCATTGGAGTGCGAATGACTATGTTTGGAAGTGGTTTAGCATAGCTAGAAGTGATCGGAAACCAAAACAGTGAAAAATGAAGCAAAACAGTGAAAGCTGGAGATAAGCAACACGTATCGATACCAAACACAAAGATATCGATACCTTTTGGCTAAGAAGGATTCTAGACGCAAGGGTATCGATAACAAGGGCCAAAGGTATTGATAACAAGTGATTTTTTGGGTTTTGAAATACAAAGGTATCGATAACAAAGCAAATGGTATCGATAACAATGGTTGTTCGAGCAGATTTTCTTGGGTTTCAACTACAGCAACAATCACAACAACCATGGCACAATTTCATGCACAAAACCAACTCAAGAACATATAAAGAGAGAGAGAGAGAGAGAGAGAGAAAGATCCCTACCTCAAGTGCTAAAGCCGAAACCAAATGATTACCCAAGCCCTAGAACTTCAAAACTCGAACCGAGCTGAATACGAGTCACCAAGCTCCTACGAACGCGATACGAGCTCCAATACACGAAGAGGTGAAGGTTTGGAAGGGGTATTGTATGGGTTTTGTGTTGGTTTGGTGGAATTTTAGTGAGAGTGAGATATAGAAAGAGATAGCCGAGAGAGAGAAAGGGACGGTAGAGAGAGAGGGAGAGATGGGGAGAATGTCTCTCTCTCCTGACCACACACACATATATACTACATATCACACACAGAACCCCTCAAGTTTCCAATTCCAACACATTAACCCCAAAATCAATATCCTCCACCAATTTCTTCATTTTATCCCACATAACACATTTTTAATCTATTAATCAAAATTGCGGGTCTCTACAAACAGAGCTTTTCTCTGATACTTCTGTAGACACCCCATTCTGGCCTGTCCAGATTATGTTATTTGTCGGTCTCGTACTTCCCCAATGATGATTATAGTCGAAAACAGTTCGAGGACAAAGGTGTGTTTGAGCTTTGAGCATCCCAGACCTCTTTCAAACCCTTCAAACCAGAGCCAAACGGCCCCAGCAAAACCCAACTGGCCTACGCCAGTGTATTGGTGACGTACGCCAGTGAGCTGCCACGCGTCAGTCATCGACCATTGGCCCAGCTTTTACTGGCGCACGCCAGTTAATAGTGGCGCACGTCAGTCAAACCCAGTCAAATCAACTTTATTCAGCCACTTGGGCGGGACTTTTGTGCCACCCTGACGTTGGCCACAGTGTCCTTGATGATTGCATTCGGCGGGGGCGTTCCCTCTCTATCCTACACCCCCCATCAACTAGTCCCATGCATTTAATGCATGGAAGGCCCCTTTTGCACCTAAGGCCAGCCAAACATGGCCTTGCCCAAACTGATCTCAGTCCCTCTTTCCTCTATAAATACCCCCCTTGCATTCATTTGCAAGGGGTTAGCCAACATTAAGGGGTGCAATCTCTCTCTTCCTCTCCTCTTCTCAAGCTCTCTATCCCTCTTCTTCCATTGAAAGAGAAAGAAGAGCAACCCACTTTCATACACCCCTCTGATCTTCAGCCACTATACAACCTCCATCCTCAACCTCTAAGGCTCAATACCACCTCCAAACCACAATACTAAGAGGTATACCACCTTTGCATCTTTTGTTGTTTTCAGCTCCTGAAGGGGACCAGAAAGGTCCAGGCTAGTAGATAATACTAGTCTTGGCTTTAAATTGGTAAAATACAACAATCGACTGAGGTTGAACATGGCGCACGCCAGTCATATGATGTCGTACGCCAGTCATGGTAGTACTTGCAATACTGGCGTGGGGATCATGGATCACTCCCTTTGCATACTTTCATTCCTGTCAATCACCCTAGCATGCTAACAACCAGCTTACTGCTTTCTGTATTTAGAACTGTTTAGCGGTAGTATTCAATATTTGCCCTCTTTTGCTGTAGAAAGGCCTCTGGGATCCTTCTGGTCATGATCCAGAGCCCAGATGATGCAAAGCCAAGCACTGAATCAAGAAACAAAGTGGCGTACGGGCTTACCTCACTGGCGTACGGCAGTTTGTACTTGGTTCCAGTGGCTGGCCCTTGCATCTTAGCTTAGTCTTGGCCTATTTCTTGTCCCCACACTGTTTTTGGGGTATTCTGCTTTCCTTTATGGCTTAAAGCCATTTCTCCTGCCTGTTATTATATAAACTGTAATATATTGACTGTGTGGTTTGTCCTGGGTGTGCGTTGGTCCTTTTCCAGAGCCCAGAGGATTGCAAACAAAGACTGAGAAACCAAACAAGTGGAGTACGCCAGTTATGGGGTGGCGTGCGCAGGTCTAATCAACATGCAGTGGCTTGGCCAGTGTATGCTGGCACAGAACCTGTTCACGTCCCTGCAGGGCAGCGTACTTCAGTTTATCCAGGTTGCTCAGTGCTTGTTCTCAATCTATGTTAGCATTGCAATCAAATCATTCATACATATTTTGTCACATGAACTGCAAGTTGTTACAGCTTTCATCCACATTAATTGCTCCCCCGCCCTAACTGGCTAAAACATGATAAAATGAGAGAAAAATGCAAACGTTTTTATAAAATACCCGAGTAGAGACCAATCTCCGGATTGGGCGAGAGGGGGTGCCGTAAAACCCTTCCCCTCTCGTAACCTGGCTCCCGAACCTCAGATATCAAAGGTGACGACGGACCGGTCCACGCCTTTTTCAAAATCAACCAAACGTAGCAAACGTTTTCGAGTTCGGTTCCTTGGGTACTTCACCGCTAAAACCCGAGTGGCGACTCTGAATCGAGGCGTTTCGCCACGCATTTTCAAAAAAAAAGAGGGCCGCGCTCAGTCTTTAAAAAGGGGAAACCCAAAGTCGAGTGATTTTCGGGGCACGTGCCCACAACTTCGTGTTAATCGGTGATTCCAGTGAATAATTAAGTACATTTGACGACTTCAAAGGTTTGATTTTGCCGCTGTCGAAGAGCTCATCAGCGATTCTCTATAAATGTCTGCTGAAATGGAATTCGAAATTGCTGTCGTCGTCGTCGTGGTTGCTAGATTTATAAGTTGAATCTAATCAAATCCAATTGCTAGATTTATCAGTTGAAACACAATATCCTTCCTATTTGCGGCCTTGTTTCCTACGAGCAAGTGGTGGCGAACAGCCAGCGGCGGAAAGAGAGCATGGAGGATGATAGCTGAGGCCTGATGTGGCTTATCATTTTTCTGCAACAGAAAGGTGAATCACGGTGGTTGTTGATGGACAAAAGGAGGACGACGTTATCTTCATCTGCAGCGATGAATGTGCAGTTGCGGCGGCGGCAGCGATCGAGGCAGCAGAGGAGGAGGTAGAGACAAGGAAAGGGTGAGAGATGAGCATGAGAGGGCAAGAATGGCTGTAGAGAGAGGAATGGGAGGAGATAAGAAGATATTTTCATCATCTCCGTTGGAATGGGGTAAAAAAGTCATTAATCAACATATCCGAGCCTATCTAGATTTGGAAATAATATTCAGGGTTAGAATCAAACAAAACCTAAAAAGAGGGATTGTATATGTGTGTGTGTGTATATATATATATACACACACACACACACCAAAAGGGGCGGAAGCACGGACAAGGGGGAAGAACATGTGGGTCAGAGTAAAGATAGTGGGAATTGGAGTACTAATGTTACTGGGGAAATGTTTTCTGGGGAGTACTAAAAGAATCAAACAAAACTAATGTTTACTGAGTACCAAAAGAATCTAACAAAAGTTACCAGAGGAATCTAACAAAACTTATGGTACCTATGGTGAATAGTGACGTGAATAGTGACGGATGAATAGTGATGAATAGTGATGGGTGAATAGTGACATGTGAATAGTGTCGACGGGTGAATAGTGACACGTGAATAGTGTCGGGTGAGTAGTGAATAATAAATTTGAATCTATGAAAGAACAATGAATAAATCAATTATATAATAGCTCTATAATTTTATAGAATAGAAAGAACAATGAATCAATCAATTATATAATAGCTCTATAATTTTATAGAATAGGTTTACTAGTAATTTGAACAACAAAATTACTGAAATAAATTACTTACTAAAACAATCTGAATTCAATTGCTGAATCAGAAACAGTACATGGCAGTTTACTGCTTTACACAGGTTACTGGAGTATATTGATACTCAGCAATGACTGGGTTTACTACAGAGGATGAGGAACAGGGGAAGTGGTAGGAGAATTTCTCTCTCTAAAACCTCTCTCGTTTTCTCTCCTCTCTTTTTACTCTCCTACTTCTCTCTACTTTCAGACTATTGTGGTTTGTTCTGCTCCGTTCTGCTTCTAACTGACTTCTCGGATCCTTTTATAGAATAAGGATCAGAGAAATTACAAACATTGAATAGTAGAATCACGTGACTACCGTAAATAAAGGAGGTTACTGTTTCTACTTTCGGTGCAGGTGGGGCCAAAAGTAGAAATGATTACTTCTTTTGACTGTGACTGTTTCTACTTTTGGTGCTGGTGGGGCCAAAAGTAGAAATAATGACTTCAGGCAAATGGGTCCTGGGCATCTTGGAAAGCTGCCCCACATGGATTCCTGTGAGATGTTGCTGTAGCTGACTCTTCAGATGATGTATCATCTTCTTCTTGACTGGCTTGAACAATTAACTGTTGTGCTAACATTAATAACTGGGAGCACTTGGTTTTTGACTTGGATTTCGAAGGCTTGGAAGAGCTTGGTGTTGGACTTCCAAGTCTAATAGTGGAAAATGTAGGTGAACTTGGTTGAATCTGAGGAACTTGAACCTGTATAGCTGGAATTTTGACTGGTGTTAGAACTTTGACTGGGAATTCTTCTTTGACTTGATCAATAACGCGTTGATGCTTGTATGCATCCCACCATTTTACCAAATACATGGCGATTGACTATCGTGTTATTGATACCATATTTCCATTTGAAGATCCATGGAACTTTGTATTTTGCCATAAATAACAGTAGCACTGGAAATTGACTTGTGTGACTATTGAGTGGATACATAGTGGAAAAGTAATTGACTTGGTCCATGAGTTCACTGGGTAAGATGTCTGGAATGGCTCCATTTTGGTGCCACCATCGGGAGAACCAAGATGGAATGACTGATTTGAATTTATGATCAAACGAAAAGAACCAGGAGTGAGTAAAAGACTCATTCTCATGGAGTATGACTTTGAACCATGCATCAATATAATCGTAATAATTATATTGAATGGGATGATTCGGAAGATCTCTGAGTAGTGATGGGTGGCCCCATTCTTCTAGGCTGACTATGTTGTGAATATAGAGGGAATGGTAAATGACTTTAGTTGGATTGACTCTGTCATTAATGGGTTTTATCAGGATTGACTTGTGGTGAAGAAGGATGTCTTTGTAAAAAGAAAGGTTTTAGCTGGGTGAGCAGGGATGAAATGCCATCCTGGGGGGAAAAAGGCTTTGACTAATTCAACTGGGTTTTGAATATTTTTGTGGGCTGGTTCAATGGAGAAGAGGTTAGTGGTGACTGGTTTGAGAATATATTCTGTAGTTCTTACAGGGTAAGGGAATCTTAGTTGACTAGGTTGAATAGTTTGAGTCGAGGAAAAGGGATCAACATGAAGGTTTGAATTGGGTGGTGTAATATTGTGACTAGGTGAGGGAGCATGTATTAGTGCAGAACTGTAACTAATTTTGGGTACTTGCCCAAGAACTTGGTACCTGTTTCCACAATCAGTTGGAGGAAGTGCAAGTTGATTTTTTGTAGCGGAGGTAGGTTTCTTGCTTTTCTCTGCCATGACTAAACTGCAAATGAATTTAATGTTAAATACAATGAATGCTGCTGAGAAAACAATTTTTAATAGATAGAAAGTAATTTTATGTTGTGCTAAATAAAAATTCTCTAGTAAGAAAATCTGGAATGGAATTTTGATCTCCTTTAATATATTCAATATCAAAATCAAAAATACTTAAAATTGACTGCCATCTAGCAAAGATTTGTTTACTAGGAATATTTTTAACATCTTTTTCTAAAACATACTTTGCACTTTTGCAATCAATTCTGACTAGGAATTTTTGGTTTAATATATCATCTTGAAATTTTGAAACACATAAAACTAATGATAAAATTTCTTTTTTAATAGTACTGTAATTGCTCTGTGTTTTATTCCATAGACCAGAATGGAATCGGACAATTTGCTCAGGGGAAGTAGGATTGACTTTCTGCAGGAGGATACCACCATATCCTATATCAGAGGCATCAGTTTGAATAATCTTAAAAGAATTGACTGTAGGAATACCTAGACATGGTAATGTTTTTACATATGTTTTGACTTGCTTGACTATGGAGGTGTGTACTGGTGACCAAGGAGGGGGATTGTCCCTTAGACGCTCAAATAAAGGCTGACAAGTTTTCCTAAGGTCCTTATAAAATTCTGCTATGTAATTTAGGGATTCTAAAAATCTTTGTAATTGATTTTTGTCAATAATTTCATTTGGAAATTTATCAGCAAATTGAATGGCTCTACTGATTGGTACTATAGTTGATTGGTGAATATCATAACCTAGAAATCTTACTTTTGTTTGAAATAATTTAATCTTGGGAGCAGAAATGACTAATCCATTATGTTTAATAGTTTTAATAAATGATTCTAAATGTTTCCAATGCTCTTCAATTGAGTTAGAAAAGATGAGAACATCATCTATATATACTATAATAAAATGACTGAATTGGTTAAATATTTCATTCATTATATTTTGAAATTCACTGGGAGCATTTTTTAATCCAAAAGGTATTACATTCCATTCATAATGACCAAAAGGGGTAGTAAAAGCTGTCTTATATCTATCATCGGGGTGTAACTGGATTTGCCAAAATCCGCTTTTTAAATCAAATTTTAAAAAGATTACTGCTTTACTTAATCTATTAATTAAATCTTTTTTATTTGGAATTGGATACCTGATCCATTCTAACACATTGTTTAATAGTTTATAATTTATGACTAACCTAGGTACTCCTCTTTCTTTTTCAGCATTTTTGTTAACATAGAAAGCTGGGCATGACCATGGTGATTTACTTTTCCTAATAATATTGTTATTAAGTAAATCATTTATTTCTTTTTTGCAGGTTTCCATAACTTCAGGGTTCATTTGAATAGGCCTTGACTTTGTTGGGATTTAGGCTTCATTAAAGTCCTTTATGTATGGCAGTGTTACTATATGTTTCTTTCTATACCAAAAAGCACTGGGAAGATTAGAACAAACTTCCTCTTTTAATCTTTTATTAAAATCTTCAATTTGTTGACTAAGTAGTTTATTGGTGAGTTGTTCTTCAATTTTTTTGTATCTAATTTTTTCCTATAAAAATTTTAATTGGTTCATTTTTTGACTTACTTTATAAGTAGATGGTAATGTTAATTGTTTCAATTTTCTTTGTTCTGGTGGTGTTAAGAATTTAAACATTACCTGTTGACCAAAAGGTTTAGTAGAAATTCCTTCTTCAGTGGTTGTAAAAGGATAAAGTAAATAGATAAAAGGGGTGCCTAGAATTACTTTGTCAGATAAATCTTGAACTAGGACAAAAGAAGTCCTAAAACAAATTTTGTCTTGACAAACATGGACTTTGGGCAACTTGTAATTAATTACCATTTTACTACCGTTAGCAGAAGTCAATTGTTCTGTTGTTTTGTGATAGTACATGGTAGGTACTATACCTTCTTGAATACAATTTAAGTCTGCTCCTGTATCAATGAGGGCAGGGATTTCAATTTGATAATCATGGATTACTAATTTTACTTTGGCATACCATTGTTGGTAGTATTCTTGTTGATCAGACGTTTGGTGATTTTTAGGAATTGTAGCAATTTCTTTACCTAATTGAGACTTATTTAGTTTGGTAATATCTTTTTTAATAAGATTAGCTTCCTGCTTTAAATCTTGCAAAGTGACTTCAGTGTGGACTTTGTTTAATCTTTTACCAGAATTTTCTAATGATGTAATTGAATTAGATTTTTGAAGTAAAATTTGCTTAAGGCGACTAATATATTTTTGTTTTAACTCTGAATCATCTATTTTACTGATTAGGTCAATTAATAATTCTTCTTCAGGTAAGATTTTGGTGATTACGTTTAATTTTTTAAATTCTTCAATTTCTAATTTACTATTGTTAGATGGTGGGGTATCACTAATGGTGATTGGATCTAGAGGAGGGTGTCCTGTAGTTATAACAGGCTGGTCCGACTTATTCCTTTTCACCTTTTTAATAGTATTGACTTTTTTGTAATAATTTTCTAAGTAGTCGAAAAAATAAATTTCAGTTCTGGATTCTTCCATAAATGCTTCCCAATGAGCTAAAATTTTATCCTGTTTACTAGATGTATATTTAGCAAAATAATTTTTTCTTTTTTGTTTATTTTCTTTTGACTTAAATTCAGAATATAATTTGTCAAAATTTATTTCAAAAGGTTTATTTAAAACTAATAAAGTTGGATCAGTGGGTTCTTCAAAATCTGTTTGAGTTGGAGACCCTTGAGAGGTGTCTTCATCCTCAAATTTTGATTGTGTAGAATAGCAGGGTTTACTAATTTGTGAACTTGATTCAACACCTTTTAATTTAATACTGGGATCAATTAAATTTTTGTCCTTCCTAGGCAAAGTAGTTGAACTATTTGACCTATCAATAGCTATTGAGCTATTGGATCGACTTAATTCTCTGATTCTCAGAGGAGGGTTTACTCTTTGTTGATCAAAACTTATCCTAACTGTATCATCTAAGTATTGTTGAATATAGTCTAGATCAATTATGTCATTTTGGAGTTTCTGTGGGAAACTCTCATTTTCACTAAGCCAACTGGTTGGTACTGGATATCATTCCAAGAAATGGTTTTGGGTACTTGTACATTAGCATTTGTGCTACTTTGTATAAGTACAGTTTTATCCTTGGGACTTTTGACTAATGCATGAATATTTAAATTAGTTTTCATACATTTATAGTAAATACGGTAAATTAATGCAATTGACTGACTACCTTCAAGCATTTGAGTGATTGCTCCGGCAGTTTGAATATTTAAAGTTAATGCTTTCAAAATATTTTTATCTTTTAAACTAAGGGGTAAATCGGGGTAACAGTTAAAATAAACTGGACCATTATGTAGACTTGACTCCATTAATCCTAGGAGACTATCACTATAAACTGTGAATCTACTATCTCTTAAAGATAATAAAACTGAGGAATTTAATCCTCTTCTTGTTAATGGTTTAATTGCAACTTGTATTAATCCTATATGAATATAATTATATCCTCGTTCAAGGTGACGTTTGACTGATTGTTGACTAAGGAGAGAACATCTCTCTTCTTGTTTAGTAATGGCATAAACATGTTCAGCAGTTTTAGCAACTTGATCAGTACGAAAAGCATCCTCTAAAAAATTTGACTTATAAATTTCTTTTACTGGGATTTTAGGTATATTCCAATTTCCTAATCCTGTATCTAAATCTTGATACTCATGTTCTTCTTGGTTGACTATGTCCGCTAACTCAGATAGAGAAGCCATTGAAGAACTGGCTGAAGAACTACACTTAAATAATCTATTCATTGTTTTTAATCCTACAGACTTTTCTTTTAGTATTTTAACCCTAAAGATTTCTTAATTAATATTTTAATCCTAAATTATCATAGTAGACACATACCCACATACCCTGCGTAGCACATACCCTAAGTTTTTTCCCAACCCCTTCACTTGCCCTACCCTGGGACTTACCAACGGGGACCTTTTACGGATTTCTCAAGGTGGCCAGAGGACAAGGTGGTCGACCGATGACAACCGGACTAAAATGCTAACTAAAATTTCAGCAGGACTAAAAGACTAAATGAAAACTAAGTAGGAGTAAATACAATCAAAAGGGGCGGAAGCACGGACAAGGGGGAAGAACATGTGGGTCAGAATAAAGATAGTGGGAATTGGAGTACTAATGTTACTGGGGAAATCAAATCAAACAAAACTAATGTTTACTGAGTACTAAAAGAATCTAACAAAAGTTACCAGAGGAATCTAACAAAACTTATGGTACCTATGGTGAATAGTGACGTGAATAGTGACGGATGAATAGTGATGAATAGTGATGGGTGAATAGTGACACGTGAATAGTGTCGGGTGAATAGTGAATAATAAATTTGAATCTATGAAAGAACAATGAATAAATCAATTATATAATAGCTCTATAATTTTATAGAATAGAAAGAACAATGAATCAATCAATTATATAATAAGCTCTATAATTTTATAGATTAGCTTTACTAGTAATTTGAACAACAAAATTACTGAAATAAATTACTTACTAAAACAATCTGAATTCAATTGCTGAATCAGAAACAGTACATGGCAGTTTACTGGTTTACAAGGGTTGCTGGAGTATATTGATACTCAGTAATGACTGGGTTTACTACAGAGGATGAGGAACAGGGGAAGTGGTAGGAGAATTTCTCTCTCTAAAACCTCTCTCGTTTTCTCTCCTCTCTTTTTACTCTCCTACTTCTCTCTATTTTCAGACTATTGTGGTCTGTTCTGCTCCGTTCTGCTTCTAACTGACTTCTCGGATCCTTTTATAGAATAAGGATCAGAGAAATTACAAACATTGAATAGTAGAATCACGTGACTACCGTAAATAAAGTAGGCTACTGTTTCTACTTTCGGTGCAGGTGGGACCAAAAGTAGAAATGATTACTTCTTTTGACTGTGACTGTTTCTACTTTTGGTGCTTGTGGGGCCAAAAAGTAGAAATGACTACCAATCCATCATGTTGTCCATATTCTGCAATTCTTCACATGTGAGATTCTCCCAATAATCTCGTCCATTGTCATCACTGTTGACTTGTGAGGTAGATTCATCTGCTTGACTGTCTTCTAGTAGGTGACTATGCTGACTCTGATATTCCTTGACTAGATTTTGAAATTTGGTGTAGAAAATGAATGGGACTTCTTGAATAGGTTCTGTGGCTCTGATTTTTTGAATAGGGTCTTCACACACTAAATGATGCAGGTGATCAATGAATTGATTATCAATTTCAAGGAGTTGAGCAATTGACTTGGCTCTGTGATGCCTGATTTGTGCTCTGGGTGGTTTGGAACACAGCCAGGGGCATTCATCTTCAATGAGTTGAATAGGTGCATGCAGTCTGCTGAATGGCCAATTTGCAGAGAGATACATGACATGCTGGGCCAGTATCACATTCCCCGTGTTTGTCCATTCCGGCATTTTACTAGTAATTAGGACTTGGCATATTAATGCGTCATACTTAGCAAAGAGGTTTTGGACACAAACAGCTAATTTGCGGGTGACTCGGTCAATTTGGTTTGGACTAGTGAAAATTAATTGTCTAAGAAATCCATAATCTAGTAGGGTCATTGGGCTAATTTGGATGACTTGATCTTTATAGGGAACAATAATGTCCTGAAAGTACTGCATATTGATACAGGCTTTCGGGACACTGAATACTAAATTACAAGGGCAACTGTATTGTTCTAATGGTATTTCTTGGCACAATGGGTTAGTTTTGGGGCAGGTGACTGGATTTTCAGTGTAGTGAGTTTCCCAAGTGATTGATCCTGGGGTTGGTTGACTGGCTAGTTTAGTAAGAGTTTCAAATAGGAATTCTTGAAAATGATGGGCATCCTGTCTGGCTAGGTGTTGAATATGGTTTACTATTTCAGTAGGTAGAGATGTGGGTATGAGAGATAATGACTGTGGTAAAGCTAGGGCTTTGGATGCCATTTTTTGGAATGGTTCCAACACACACACGCTTTCACCATCATCCAGTGGGGATGATTGTCTTTTCTCTACCTTTACCAGTGGGGTAAAGGAGGCCTTCTTGTCTCGGAGTTGAGCAAGTTCAATCATTGACTGGTGGTACCTGTAATTTAAATTCAGGAATTGGCAATTTATGGCTTCACATCGTTCACAATGTGAAGGGTTAGTATAATTATTACTGACTAAAGATGGGTTTATCAAAACTCCACCTGAAGAACTAGGGAAAATAACTCCACTAGTCTGTTGATTTTGCTGACTAAAATAAATACTCAAAGAATTTAAGCTGTCTAGGAATTTACGATGATCCCCACGCGTATTCCAGAGATTATCCAGAAGACATTGTTGGGTCTCATTTATGCTGCCTACGTTTTTAAGCTTCCTAAATTTTGTGCTGGCTCCTTCAGGAAATACTGGTAGTAGGATTTTCCCAAAAGGAATAGTTTTCTGTTGACTTTGAGCCATCTGTAAAACAATCAAATAAACCATTAGTAGGATAAATAGAGCAATTTTGAAGTTGACATAAGTCATCTTCGTTTGGTATTGATGAAAATTCAAAATTGACTTGTTGATCAAGAGAAGTGGTAATAATGTTGTTACTAGTGACTGTGAATAGATAAAGTAAGTAAATAAAAGGTATTCCTAAAATTACTTTATCAGTTAAATTTTTAACTAAAACAAATGATGTTTTGAAACAAATTTTATTTTGGCAAATATTTACTTCAGGTAATTTGTACTTGATCTGCATTTTACTACCATTTACAAAACTCAACCGTTCAGTTGTTTCTTGATAATACTTTTTTGGTATTATTCCTTCTTGAATGCAGTTTAAATCTGCTCCTGTGTCTATAAGAGCAGTAATCTCAATTCTGTAATCTCCTATAATTAATTTGATACGTGCATGCCATTTTTATAATTTTATTTTATTTAGTAAATTTAATTTGTAATTTACTGGATCATCAATTGGGTGATTGGGATCAAAAGATTGTTCTTGACTAGGATGTTGAGTTTGATGGGCTCTTCTTCATTGGAAGAAGATTCAGAAGATAATTGGTCATCCTTAAACCGGACGAATCTTTTTTCTTGGAAGTTGATTTTTAATTGTTTCAATTTCTTTTTTAATCAAATTTATTTCTTCTTGGAGACTTTGCAGGGTTATTACTTTGTGAATTTTACTGAATTGTTCAATAGTGGTGTTGAGGTTAATAATTGACTTATTGTATTGAGATTTTTTACTTTGTTGGATTAAGAGTTGTTTGAGTTTTTTAATATATTGTTGTTTTAACTCAGAATCATCTAATTTACTTATTAAGTCAATAAGTAATTCTTCTTCAGGTAATTCTTTGGTAAGTACATTTATTGTTTTACAGCAGTTAGCAGTACATCCTATCTCAATTTGGTCGTCATTGGGACTATTACTTAGAGAATGGTACTCGGCAGATTTAATACTGTCATCTTCATTACTAGTGTTACTCAGATTTTGTGCTCTAAAAATTTCTAAAATCTGCTGTTTATCAGTGTCAGATATGTTGAGTTGATTAATTTTTGTTTTGACTTTACATTCAGTTTTATAATGACCTTTTTTGCCACAATTGTAGCATGTAACATTATTCTTGTCATTTGACTTGTCATTTGGTTTTCTGTTTTTATACTTTTGTGTTTTGGATTTTTCATAATATTTATCTTTGGATGGTGTGGAGGATTTATTACGCCTATAGTATTTGTGACTTTTATGACTGGTAGTTGGTTTGGTATGAGATTTGGTTTTCCTTCGTGATGGTGCTACAGGGGGTAGACCATATTGTTCACAGAAGTTACCCAATTCATATTTGGCTTTATTCTTGTCTTTTTGGGCTTGTTTACTAATTTTCATATCAATGCACATTCTTAGACCTTCTTTTTGAATGGTACTAATAATGTCACCGTATGTTAACTTATCATATTCAATTACTCCTGTTGGTTGACTAAGAACATCTCCTAATTTTATGAGCAAATAAATTAGGGAGTCTATTAATGAATTTTTCTTTCCAAAATGATTTTGTACAATCATCTCGGAGCATGACTTTAGATGTAAAAACATTTTTGTACCATCTAAAATCACTTAATGTTGGACAACGCAAGTTAGTCAGTTGATCATGTATCCTAGAGGTAATGTTGCTAGGTTGACCAATGAAATGTTTAATTATGGTGTAAATTAGGGTATTAACTCCGTCGGGTATTCCCATTCCAATTTCATTATCAAAAATTGGGAGACCATTTTCATCAAGTTGAACAGCATTTTTTACTTCTTCCCTTGACTCACTGGTGAGGTATTTATCCCACCAAGATTTTAGCATTCCAGTAAAACCAAAGGTTAATAAATCAACAATTTGTGGTTGTCTAAGTTCAGTATTACTTAGGTAACTATTGGCAGCCATTGACATGTGGTTTAATTTTTCTAATATTTGGTGTTCACTTAGGCCATCTATATTCCATTCATATAATTTATTAGACGAAACAGAAAACTGGTTAATTAAATTATTTTCTTCATACTGTAAATCAGGAGGGGTTGGCCTAGAGTACCAATTTTTGGTAATACTAGTAGGGTTTGCTGAGGGGTTGTAAAGGCGATTTATTTCTTGACCAGAGAATTGTTTTTGCAGTTTTGTGATTTCCTCATCAGAAGAGGTTTGGCTAGAGGTATGGGAGTCGTGGTTTTGTGTAATTGTAGCAAGCTGAGGTGACTGTGGTTCTAACTTAATTGCTATTTTTGTGAGCAAATTTTCAATTTTTTGAATATTTTAATTTTGGTTTAGACTAATTTGTTCTCTCTTCTCAGGGAGGTGGATGAGAGGTTTTTCAATATTTTTACTGGATGATGGGATGCTACAAGAGAATCCTTCATCTATTTTAGTTTCTATTTTATCCAATTGTTTACTAATTGTTGTAAGACATTGATTAGTGTAATTAATTTGTTCAGCTATTTGCTTACATTCAGTTCTATCAGTTGGTAATTTGAATGGAGATGCTGATATAGCAGATCCTTTGTAATTAATAATGATTGAATCTAAAGGAGGGTGACTAGCAGTTGTAACAGTATTGTCTGATTTTGTCCATTTTACTTTTGTAAGAGTGTTGACTTTTTTGTAATATTTTTCTAAGTAGTCGAAAAAATAAATTTCAGTTCTGGATTCTTCCATAAATGCTTCCCAATGAGCTAAAATTTTATCCTGTTTACTAGATGTATATTTAGCAAAATAATTTTTTCTTTTTTGTTTATTTTCTTTTGACTTAAATTCAGAATATAATTTGTCAAAATTTATTTCAAAAGGTTTATTTAAAACTAATAAAGTTGAATCAGTGGGTTCTTCAAAATCTGTTTGAGTTGGAGACCCTTGAAAGGTGTCTTCATCCTCAAATTTTGACTGTGTAGAATAACAAGATTTACTAATTTGTGAACTTGATTCAACACCTTTTAATCTAATACTGGGATCAATTAAATTTTTGTCCTTCATGGGCAAAGTAGTTGAACTATTTGACCTATCAATAGCTATTGAGCTATTGGATCGACTTAATTCTCTGATTCTCAGAGGAGGGTTTACTCTTTGTTGATCAAAACTTATCCTAACTGTACCATCTAAGTATTGTTGAATATAGTCTAGATCAATTATGTCATTTTGGAGTTTCTGTGGGAAACTCTCATTTTCACTAAGCCAACTGGTTGGTAACTGGATATCATTCCAAGAAATGGTTTTGGGTACTTGTACATTAGCATTTGTGCTACTTTGTATAAGTACAGTTTTATCCTTGGGACTTTTGACTAATGCATGAATATTTAAATTAGTTTTCATACATTTATAGTAAATACGGTAAATTAATGCAATTGACTGACTACCTTCAAGCACTTGAGTGATTGCTCCGGCAGTTTGAATATTTAAAGTTAATGCTTTCAAAATATTTTTATCTTTTAAACTAAGGGGTAAATCGGGGTAACAGTTAAAATAAATTGGACTATTATGTAGACTTGACTCCATTAATCCTAGGAGACTATCACTATAAACTGTGAATCTACTATCTCTTAAAGATAATAAAACTGAGGAATTTAATCCTCTTCTTATTAATGGCTTAATTGCAACTTGTATTAATTCTACATGAATATAATTATATCCTCGTTCAAGGTGACGTTTGACTGATTGTTGACTAAGGAGAGAACATCTCTCTTCTTGTTTAGTAATGGCATAAACATGTTCAGCAGTTTTAGCAACTTCATCAGTACAAAAAGCATCATCTAAAAAATTTGACTTATAAATTTCTTTTACTGGGATTTTAGGTATATTCCAATTTCCTAATCCTGTATCTAAATCTTGATACTCATGTTCTTCTTGGTTGACTATGTCTGTTAACTCAGATAGAGAAGCCATTGAAGAACTGGCTGAAGAACTACACCTAAATAATCTATTCATTATTTTTAATCCTACAAACTCTTCTTTTAGTATTTTAACCCTAAAGATTTCTTAATTAATATTTTAATCTTAAATTATCATGATAAACGCATACCCCAATTGACACATACCCCAGGTTTTTTTCCAACCCCTTCACTGCCCTACCCTGGGACTTACTCACGGGGACTTTTACGGATTACCTAAGGTGGTCTTTTGCAAGGTGGTCGACTGATGACAATCGGACTAAAATACTAATTAAAATTTCAGCAGGACTAAAAGACTAAATGAAAACTAAGCAGGAGTAAATACAACTTACAGATTACTTGAGTTTAATCCTTCAACTATATCCTACTTGGCTCTGATATCAAAAGGGGCGGAAGAACGGACAAGGGGGAAGAACATATGGGTCAGAGTAAAGATAGTGGGAATTGGAGTACTAATGTTACTGGGAAAATCAAATCAAACAAAACTAATGTTTACTGAGTACCAAAAGAATCTAACAAAAGTTACCAGAGGAATCTAACAAAACTTATGGTACCTATGGTGAATAGTGACGTGAATAGTGACGGATGAATAGTGATGGGTGAATAGTGACACGTGAATAGTGTTGGCGGGTGAATAGTGACACGTGAATAGTGTCGGGTGAATAGTGAATAATAAATTTGAATCTATGAAAGAACAATGAATATATATATATATATATATACACACACACACACACATACAATCATTTTCAAATGAGGAGGTCCTTACTTTAACTAAAATAAGGACCTTTCCATTTCTCCCATTTCTCGTTCGAATTTCGTTCATCCGAGCCGCTCAATGTGTTCAGAATGTGATTTTAAGAGTACTCGTGTGGAATCAACAAAAAAAATGAACGAGAAGGGTTTCATCCGAGCAGTTTTTATTTGAACCGTTCGATAAAAAACAAACAAAAACTGCTCAGATGAAGCCTTTCAGGTCATTTTTTGGATTCGCGAAATTCTATCAGGAATATATATATATATGAAAATTTTGAAAATACCCCCCTTACCTTTACTCTAAATTTCAATTAGACTCCTAACCTTTCAAAAAAATCAATTTTACTCCTAATGTTATCTTCCGTTAATCAAAACGACCACTTCCGTTCAAATGACTAACGAATTTTGTTGAAGGCTTCGTTAAATAGTGTCCCGATCGAATTTCGATGATCCGAGCCGCTCAATGTGTTCAAAACTTGATTTTAAGAGTACCATAGAGAAATTAGGGGGAAAAAAGTCCAAGAAGGGCTTGATTTGAGCAGTTTTTATTAAACAATTCAATATAAAAATTATTTTGAAAAAGCCCTTTTCGGTCATTTTTTTGGCTGATTTCTCGCAAATACTCTTAAAATCATGTTCTGAACATATTGAACTGCTCGAATCATTGAAATTCGATCGGGAAAGGGGAGGTGCGAACCGAAGCAAAATCCGAACACCCTAACTTGAACAAAATTCGGATCGGTCCGCACCTGCCCTTTTCCGATCAAATTTCAATGATCCGAGCCGTTCAATGTGTTTAGAATGTGATTTTAAGGGTACTCGCAAGAAATCAACAAAAAAAATGACCGGAAAGAGCTTCATCTGAATAGTTTTTTATTAAACTGTTCAATAAAAAAACTGCTCAAATCACGCCCTGTCACGCCCTCGATTTTCAACATAAATAAATAAGCCATTTCGTCAAAAGTTCCTCGCATAACATAAATAATACCCAAAAGAGTTCCCACCTGTTTAGCTTTACAAATAAGTCCCCAAGTTTAAAGAGTTTACATCATTGGCACTCTAGCCCAAATTAAGCTCAAGAATAGGTACAAACAAGTTATATAGTTACAAACTAATTGATCAAAGATTCCTAAAAGACTAGTTGCAAACTCATCTTTACCAAAAGTGAATCAATTACAAAAGATGATTAAATAACTAAATGGAGTTAGCTTCCAAAAATCTTCATGTCCAAGCACACCATTGCATGCAATCTATTGTCTGGCATTTGAACCTGAAAAGAAGGATTTTATTGAGCTACACTAGCCCAGTATGAAAATCTTTACCAGCCTTACATGCACATATGATGATGAGTGTAAAATAAGAGGGCAAGGAGACATAGTTCAAGCAAGAGATAACTATGGACTCATTGGTATATTGACAATCATTCTGTTTGTTCATTATAAGTCAACATCATATTTCATAAGACTCGAACACTTCCCCAATCGCAAACCGACTCGCTATCGCAAATCCCCACTATCGGTATTTCCACCCCTTGCGTTACCGTATACACTATGAGGATTACCATGTTACCACCCCTTGCGTCACAGTGATTCCTGATGACTCGGTTCACCGTATTACCAACTCTTGCATTACGGGATCCGTCTAAGTCTCCGTATTACCACCCCTTGCGTTACAAGACTTCCTAGCCCAAACTCTTTACTCATACGCCTACCTTCGTACTCCATAAGCCAATTAAGGTCTTATCTTAACCACACGTTCACGTGAAGCATCATACGGTGTACAAACAATGCTATAAATATGCCACAAACATAAATAAGAAAAATCAATTTATCAATAAGACATATTTTAACGAAGTTCTAATTAAGGAAAACCTTATTCGGTTCTAACTAACGGGAAGCCAACGGAACGAGGATAGCATTGAATGGTCAAAGGAAGTCAATTAGACGAGCTTAAGATAGGTTAGGAGGTGTCCAAGAAGATTTGGAACTGATTGGGGGTCAAAACAATCGACGGAAGAGCAACAGGAGCAAAACTGGAGTTAAGGCCATGGTATCGATACGCACAAAAACCGTATTGATACAACATTAACTGTTAACGGAGATAAGTTTATAGTATCGATACAACGCTTAAGCTATATCGATACCACGAGGTTTCGAGTAGCGATTTCTGCAGATTTTCAAGGCAAGCCCAACAACTAAAATCCAACAATTCAAGGCATGATTTACACCAAATCAACATATAAACACATAGAAGAGATAAAGAAATCCCTACCTTGAGTCAAGGAGCGAAACCCAAGAGATTTGTACGAGCCCTAGTCCCGAACTTGAGCTCAATAACGTGATTGAAAGGCTTGAGGGAGGATGATTCTTGAGGTTTTGGAAGAGTTTTTGAGAGGGAGCAAGAGAGAGAGAGAATCAAATGAGAGAGGGAGAGAGATTGGGAGATGAAATTATCTCCTACACTCCCACACATCACTATATATACTCACATACTAGCAAATCACACATTCAATCCCTCTAGTTCCCATCCTTTCATTCTAGTCCTCAATTCAAAATATCCATCAAATAAACATATTTTTCCCCAATTAACCATTTAATAATCTTTTCAAAAAATTAAAGAAAATACGGGTCTCTACATGCCCTTTTCGATCTTTTTTTTTCTTCTAATTTCTTAAGAGTACCATTAAAATTACATTCTTATCATATTGAGTGGCATTGATCTTAGAAATTCGATCAGGGCGCTATTTAAAAGGGATAACAAAATCCGTTAGTCATTTAGACGGAATGGGTCATTTTGATTAACGGAAGATAATGTTGAGAATAAAATTGATTTTTTTGAAAAGTTAGGAGTCTAATTGAAATTTAGAGTAAAGGTTGGGGGGTATTTTGAATGTTTTCCATATATATACCAACTCCCAATTTCAGGAATTACCAAAATATTTTGTAATCAATAATGGAAGGATGAATGAAATTATGATTGTTACTTGTGTATAGCCCAAAATAATTGGGGAGGATCTCCAAGTTTAGATTTTGGTTCCAAAATTCTTTGCCTATATAATGCCCAAAATATAGGGAACATAATGCAATAAGGGTAAAATTGTAAAATTAGGTTTATTCAAATTTGAGGATTAAAACATAACCCCAAAAAATGGTGGGATGAAAACATAACCTATACTAAGTTGGAGGACAAATATTTAAGTATGAAAGGACTTAGCTTCAATGCAAATGACAGGGCACTTAAGTGGACCACAAAGTACGTACGTTTGGTCCATTTTGGAGCTCTTAATGAGCCTATTTTTATTATCGGAATCGTTCATTTTGTAGAATTTATCGAGAATATTAGCCTAAAAATCTTGATATTTTTTTCCACCGAAATTAATCTAAACACCTTTATTTCTCAAAAAATAGGTTTCCAATGTGTCTAGCTCAATTTTAACCAAATAGTTGTATTCCAAAAGTTATTCGTTGTATCTTAACCAAACAATTTTTAGTATGATCATTATTTTTGACAAAAACTACGAAATAAGTAAACAAATCCGATCATCTAAATTAGTCTCGTTTTTAGGTCCTAAAATGAACCAACCGTATGGTGTTGTCCACTTCATTGACTGCAGAGTAGCCAATTCCATTTCTGAAAGATTGGCCGTTCTATAAAAAAAAAGAAAAGAAGAAAAAAAGCAGCAGCAGCAGCAAGATTGGCCGTTCTTAAAACTCGGCCATTTTACGGGCCATCTAGTCTCCTAGTCAACCCCATGTCCATGTGTGCTACTCGCGTACTGCTGAAGGCTCGATTGCTAAAGCATAATCTAATCGAAATACCTTTTTCTTTTTTTCTTTTTTTTATCGAAATACATTTCCAATTGGCCATCCACCATTTTCTCAATTCAACTCGGGAAAATTACTGGCAGGAGGCGTGGACCAGCCTTAATGACCACTTCAATGGTGTACACTCTCCAAATCACCACTACATGGTATCTCCGTATTTTTATCACCAATACATGGTACCATGTCCAGAATGGACTATTCTGCCCTTACTACTAAAACGACGTCTTTTAGGTAATACTCCTCAAAACCCTTTCCTTTCTCCCTTCTTCTCTCACCACTGGAACGTAATCTCCTTCTGCATTCCTCTCTCTAGGGTTTGCTCCCCTTCTTCTCCTCTTTCTCCCCCTTCTCGCAATAATTTGCCCCTACTCGACGCCCGACTTGGTTCCCAACTTCCATTCCGTAATCTGCCGGAGATGCTAGCTCGAGTCCGTCAATCATCCACACTTCACTATCCCAAATTCGTCGTCGTCGTTCCAGCAAACACACAAGGTGTGTAAATGTATATCTCCGTTGAATAGTAGTTGCATCTTAAATATCATTGCTGTCGAAATGCCCTAGATTTGTTGAATTTGTGCATGAGTCCAAGTCAAGGATTAGTAAAAGTAAAATCCCAAGTTACTAACTGATAAAGCAAGCTAAAGCACCAATACTTGGGGCTTTTGATGTGCGAGTTATTGTTGAATTTGGGGCTTGTCTGCGTGAGAGTCCTTCTTTTTTTTTTTTTAAAGAATATAAAGTACTTGAGAAAATTAACATAACTTAGGTGTGAAGAGTCCCAATTTGATTTATACAATATAAATAGAAGTGGAAGAGGGCAGAAGTGCTTCATGGAGTGACTGAGTTGAGCATCTAGTTTCTTCTGTAGCAACACATTTGAGTTTTGGGCATTCATCTTCGCCATTTTTAATTTTTTCAAGGAAGAATAGGGGCTGCGGATTTAAAGCGGAGAGCTTGGTAAGAACATAGGGAAAGAAGCTGGGAGCACTTCTTGGGCAATGCATGTTATAGTTTTTGATCTAATGCACTGGACCATAATGATTTCTCGTTCGCATCTATGCTAAAAGGATGCTCACGTGCCGACTAATGCAAAGTATTTGGTTGTTTATTTTTTGTCTTGGACATAATGTACTTGTTGCCAAGAAACCGAAATTATTAAAATTGGGTTCTTGCCAAGAAACCAAAATTACTATAAAAAAAAGGGCCATACAATTTTATTTTGCTCTGTACACATTTGCATCATAATCTTAAGAGGGCCATACAATTTATGCTTATGTTATTTAGTACCGTTGTGACCTATCATTTACAATATTACAATACTAGGTGTAAGGCACCAATGGAAAGTACCAACACCAATCCCTATCTCTTATTCTTGTACCTAATGAACTTGTTGCTAAGAATCAAGAATTAAAAAAAAAATCCTCATTTTCCTGTTGTATAAAGTGCATACATGTTTAGATATACTTGTCGTATACATGCTCCAAGATTTGATTTTTGTAACTAGTAGCAGTTAGGCACTTTTGTGTGCTTTTGTAACTAAATTCAGTAATTGTGGAGTTGTTTTGGTTATGGTTTTTGTAATTGAACCTGTTTTTTTTTTCAGGTAACTGTACTCTTTCATTTAAACGCCAAACAAGATATGTCAAGGTCCAATCTAGACTAAAAAACAAAGCTATCTCAGCCAAATCGCTAAGACATAAGTCCTGGAGTCACCAAAGCAAAAAGAATAAAACTATACAACCATGCACCTATCACCTATCAGCCAACTCTCTAATTTGATACTAGATTTCTTAATTGACTTCCCCTTGGAATGTAGCAAGAACTATTTATTTTCATCCTCCCACGTGAGAGGGCCTATGTGAATATGGTTCGTTCGCAAAATCTCCTTTCAGACAGCTCTAGAATATGAGCAATCGAAAAATAAATGATTATTGGATTCAAGAGCCCCATTTCTACACAAAACACAAATGACATTGTCCACCAGACTCTATCTCAGCAGTCGATCCTTTGAAGGAAGTTTACTTTGCATTAGGCATTACCATTTGAATGTTGTGCCATTGAATAATCTTTCAGCTAAAGGGACAAAATATTATGAAGCATGGTAACTTGGTAAGAATTCAGGAAGTGAGTGAGTGTATTGACATGAGAAGATGTGCTAACTTTTTATCTTCATATTAGAGTAATTCAAAGGTAAAAAGTATGTCCAAAGAGATTGCAATGGTACCAGTGGTTTGATATAGGGACATTGCATTATTGGCTAAGAGCAGCTTATTATTAATTTGCTCCTGGTGGTTTGGTTAGGTAAACCACATAATGCTTGATTGTTGTTTTACATTTGCCATCGCTCTAAAGGTTGTTATATATGCAGATTGCTAATTTGTGCCTTCTTGCAGGGTAAAGATTGCTATCCTTACTTAGTTGGATACAAAGTAGTTCGGACACGTAATGGAATGACTTGTAAAATGGAAATTCATGAAGGTCTCAAAGGCCCTTTATTTTCAATTTGTTGCTAGGGATTACTATTCTCAACTATTTTTGTGTGCCTCTGGTCATTAGATTTGTTAAATCCCCAACCACGCCCCCCCCCCCTTGAAAAAAATAGGTATTGCATTGATAGAAGGGGTGATAAGCACCCAATATTATAGATATTTGGTGCGTCTAGTCCTGGGTTATGTAGTTTTATTTTGCGTTTTCTTTAGTTTTTATAGTGATTTTGCACGTAAGGTGTTTTCTTAAGTGTTTCAGGTTAACAGGGGAATACGCCATTTTTTTGTCACCAACATCGACCCATGAGTGTGCCCAAGTGCCGGAGGCCAAGTGAAACGTGGCCGGCAAGGCTTTTGAGGCATTCGGAGGACCGTCGGGTTGCCAGGGGATCGTCGGGTGCCGAGAAGGAGGCCAAAAGCTGGGATTCTAGAGGAATCAAGGTGCTATCGATACAGGCATTTCTGCCATATCGATACCGATGCAAGACGGAGGGATTGAAGAAAACATCAAAAGATTGATGTATCGATACAATCATTTTGGTTTTATTATACGGTGACCTTTTTATGGAGATTTTTCTACTTTTTGGACTTTCCACTTATGGAATGCTTTCTACTTTTAGTATATTTTTAGATATTTGTGACGAGAGGAGTGGACATGTATAAGTACCCTTCTCTCCACTTTATCTCATTACCTAGACCTTTATGCTTTAAGTCTTTCTTCCTCTCTAAGTTTTCTTCCATAGCTTTCAAGCTTTTTCAAATGTAATCTCCTAAAAACACCTTAAGGTAATTGTTGTTCGTGAATTTCTCGTTTATTAAAGTTGCTTGTACGGACTAAATCATTAGTAATATCAAGTTTATTTTCGTTTTCTACGGTTAAATAACATGTCTCATTATTATGCTTTACTTTGTTCTTTAGCTATGTGTGAGTAGTTTCTTGGCTAAGTCTTCGGTTAATCTTTCCCAAAGACTTGGGTTGTTGCTTAATTCTCGAACCCTTGGGCTTAAAAGCATGATTTTCGAAATAAGAGCTAATCTTGCATTTTTGGTCTTAACTAGGGTTGTTAACTCCTTGGCATACCGTTTAGTCAAGCGATCTTGGCACACGGTATGCCTAGAGCTCGTGGCCTTCTACTTGTTCGATTAATGAGTTAAACAAGTTAGTTCGCCTTCAATAAATCATGAACCTCGGATCGGGCTGGGGAGGTCGGAGGCAGGGACGGATCGGAAGTAATTGTCATTCCTACATAGCAACAAGAAAGTTATGCAAGCACTAGAACTCTAAGTTTATGCAACACTCATGACAGTTATGTGACACTAGAACTCTACGGTTATAAATGCAGGTTAAATAGGAGATGGTTCATCTAATTTTTCACATTTACCATTTGCTAAAAATATGACATGGTCTTTTTACAATAAATATATGGTCCACAAAGACATACAGTGTAGTCTTTTAGCAATATGGACTTGGTCTTGAAAGAACCTCTATCTAACTTTGAACGAAACACTTGCTAAAAAATATTACGTGTTCTTTATACAATAAACATGTAGTTCACAAAGACATAGAGTGTTGTCTTTTTGCAATATGGACTTAGTCTTAGTCTTCAAAGAACCACCACCTAACTTTTCACCCCTTCATACTTATCATTTGCCAAAAAATATGACGTGCTCTTTATACAATACACATGTGGTCCATACAGAAATAGGCTGTAGTCTTTTAGCAATATAAACTTGGTCTTGGTCTTGGTCTTGAAAGAACCACTAACTTTTCACGCTTACTACTTGCCCAAAAATATGACATGCTCTTTATACAATAAACATGTGGTTCATACAGACATAGGATGTAGTCTTTCACCAATATGGACTTGATCTTAAAACAACCTCCACCTAACTTTAAACGCTTACCACTTGCCAAAAAATATGACGTGCTCTTTATACAATAAACATGTGGTGCATACAGACATAGGGTGTAGTCTTTTAGCAATATAAACTTGGTCTTGGTCTTGAAAGAACCACCAACATTCCACGCTTACCACTTACCCAAAAATATGACGTGCTCTTTATACAATAAACATGTGGTCCATACAGAAATAAGGTGTTGTCTTTTACAAATATGGACTTGGTTTTGAAACAACCTCCCCTTAATTTTTAGCAATATGGACTTGGTCTTGAAACAACCTCCACCTAACTTTGAACGCTTACCACTTGCCAAAAAATATGACGTGCTCTTATGTGGTCTATAAAACAACTCCATCAAAAGATCCTATGCGATCCTAATTGAAAGCAATAGAATGTGACATATCAATTGTGAAGTTATTTTTTTGTTTTGTCTTATGAGGATGTTGATTTCACCCTGACTGTGTCTGGGTGCATGCATTCTTCTTGTCTTTCTGTCTAACAACAGAAATTGCCTTCCATTTTGCAACTGGTACCTCTGCTACAGCATTTCCAGAACTTTGCCGAGTTGGTTATGATCAAAGAAGCAGGCAGAAATCATTCTTATTTAATGGTGATACCATGTTCTAAACTGATACATTGACACAAAAGAAACTATGATCTAATACCTGAGAAGTAAATATTCAACACGCACACAGAAAAGAAAAAAATAAGAAGATTATTTTTTTGAACAACGAAAAAAGAATTATTATTAATGATGAAGCTGAATTACAAAAGGTTAAGAGAACATCCCAACCAGATTGACACCCTTCACCACGACAATCATAAGTCATTCAAGCCCAAGGATTGACAAGAAATCAACCCAAATTAAGACTAAAAAAGAAAGCACCCAGCATACAAACGGAATATCAAGCTTCCAAAGATATCACATTCCCAGTGAAGAAGCATTTCTGCTTCACCTTTAGTCCCATTCCAATTATCATCCAGCAAGAAGCAAACATCTCCAGATCCAAGCCCCTTCAAACAATCATCAAAATGATCAAATATTCATGAACCTCGATTCCAGCTTATCTCCAAAACTGCCATGGAAGTAACAATCTTCAAGTAGTCTCCAAATAGTAGATTCCAAGAATTACAACAAGAAATTGCATCATAACCAAAGCTCCAAATAGGATTATTCAGCAGCCCAAATTGTAGCATCAAACAGCAAGCACAAGTGTTGTGAAGTAATTTAACAGCACGCACAAAGAATTGCCAAAAGCCCTAGAATGCAAGCAGAACAAGGACAGGACAAAGAATACCCAAAAGGAAAAAGAAAGAAGATTATGTCATTCCTATCTTTAAAGTTGCAACAGATCAACTGATGATACTCTACAATTCTAAATAATTTCACTTTGTATGACATTATACAGAATTTTAGAAACAAAAAACTACTACTACATGAGAAGGAGATCTAGTATCTGAATACAGAATACATTGGCATCCTCTGGAAGATCATAACTGCGGTCACTGTCCTAGAAACTCTTGAAGGACTTGCAATCATAACACAGACAAAATCACCCCTGATATCTGAAAATCGATATACCGTTGTCGTAGGCCTGAAGAGAAAGTGTCCCAATAGCAACTCTATAGTCTCCTGAGATGAACCATCCTGAAAAATGATATTGCTCAACAGCCCACGATCAAGGGATTTTTATCCTTGTACATGTGATACCTTTTTACATAGTTTCTCCAATGTGCCAACAGAATGCTGCATATTGTTAAGTTTTAAGTCCATGAACATGCTCTGTAAAGAAGCTGCAAATGAGGAAGAGAGATGACAAATTCAAATATCGTTTACCCAAAATTTCAGTGGGAGCTAAAACCACATCACCAAACATGCATCTGATAAAGTGCAAGAACCAACATATCTTATACCCAAATTTTCAGTTGGAGCTAAAAAATTACCAAAATGAAACATATTTCAACTGGACTATCTGAGGTTCCACCATGATTATCACTACCGTATTTACCTCACAGTTACAGTAATTGCAACTGCTCTCACGTTATCAATACGTAAAAAAGACCCATAGTCTATAATTTTAAATCGCAAGTCTCCAAAAAACAAGAAAGAAAAAACCCCCACAGATTTGTTCATACAATTACCAATTCTTTTCAACACCAAAAATCAATAGCAAATACGGAAGCCTAATCGAGGAACTAGAAACAAGGTAGTGTTCATACACTGGCCAATTATACCTTCAAATTGCGCCTAGGGTTTCATAATAACCCTTACCCCCTGAAACTCCAATTTTACACACATCGTAATGGATTTTGCCGATTTCCATGGTGACTTCGTTGCTCCGATATGGTCAAAACAACCAAAATCCAGTCTCAAATGGCCGAATATTAGGGGGAGAGAGTGGGGGGGGGGAGGTGCGAATAGAGAATGCCTAAGAGAGAGACGAGAGAGAGGTTTAGAGAGAGAAGGAAGACGTTGAAATGGAGAGGTTTAGGGCTTCCATGTTACATATATATGTAGGGGTAGAATTGTAAACTAACGCAGTCTTACCATGTCTTGGTGAATAATTTTGCTTGTGTCATAAGAATGGTAATTTCAAGAGTGGAGACTTATATATGGGTGATTAATCTCGGTCCACGTCTCCTGCCGGTAATTTTCCCATTCAACTCCCCACCTGCTGCCAAAAACACTACGGGTACAACAGACTACAAACGCGACTCCACAAGCCGCCATCTCCTCTCTCTCTCTCTCTCTCTCTCTCTCTCTCTACCCATGTCTAGAGAGAGAACCTAGACAGTCACAGAGCCTAACACAGAAATGGGTTGTGGGAACATCTTCTTCACCCTGGTCATAACCCTGTCAGCAGCCCTAATCACCTACAACGTAATCATCTCAGCAAACGCCCCTCTCAAATCCGAATTCCCCGGCCCATCAAAAACCAACCCATCAATCGCAACACCTGACGGCGATGGTGGGTTCATATCAGTTGACCCCATCATCAAAATGCCGTTGGACAGATCCAAGAAGAGGCTGTTTCATACAGCAGTAACGTCCTCTGATTCTGTGTACAATACGTGGCAGGCTAGGGTCATGTACTACTGGTTCAAGAGGTTTAGGGATCAACCCGGTTCGGAAATGGGTGGGTTCACCAGGATCTTGCACTCTGGGAGGCCTGACCGGTTCATGGATGAGATCCCAACTTTTATTGCTCAGCCTCTGCCTGATGGAATGGATCAGGTAATATTAGGGTTCTTATTTTTAATGACACTCATAGTGAAGAGAACATAATTTCGAGCATCTCCCGCCCTTTCTCGAATTTGAGTAAAAGCTTTATTTGGGATGAAATATTCCGATGGGCAAATTCAAATCTATGCAAAAATTTGTACTTCATTAATGGCATGATTGTAAATTTGGGAGGGAAAAATGGCCTTGCAAAATTTGAGCAAGACTTTGAGTCTTCCTTCATCTGAATAAAAAAAATTTGGTGTAAACCTAACTTTGGCGTAGGTTTGAGTAAAGCAGTGGAGTGGATTTTAAGGAGGTTTTACTCAACTTTTGAATTTAAGAGTTTATAATGGGGTAATGGCTGGGGATGCTCTTGGGATACTACAGTGATGGGATTCATCTCTCTGGACGATATAGTTTGGGTTTTGTATGTGATGGATAATCTCGTTAAGTTTTTTGACCAAACGCGGGATACGTGGTTGTTTGGGATGTATAGTCCAGTCGGATGATCGGTCAAACAAAGGGCCATAGGGTTTCTCTTCCTATTTTTTTCAATCCAAGTTTGTTGTGCTCAGCTTTACTAGAAGGAGTATCTTCTAATTTGTCAAGCTAATCTACACAGACTAAACCGTTATTTAGTTACTTTTTTTTGGTTAATCTAAAGTTTCATGTGGGTTTCCTTAGTTTTGTGTGTTCGAGTTCAAAGTTCAAGTATATGATTGGTTTCTTTCTCTTCTTTTTCTGTTCCATCTCTCTGTCCCGTATATTTAGTTTCTTTGGTTAGACACTACGCAGCTATGCTTTAGCAGTTGGTCCTAACAAGGATTTGAATATATTGTTTTTTCAATTCTCAAGGAGTATAGCAGCCTAGGATTTCTAATGGACAAAGATAGCTACGTCACTATTGAAAAGTTCCCAGAATCGTTGTGTAGAAACATGGCCATGAACTGGAGAATGCCTTGCTTCCATTTCGTGTGATTCCAACTGCATATTTCATTATGGTAATTTTTACAGTATATGATTTACCATTTCACTTCACAATTGCAGGGTTACATAGTTCTCAATAGACCTTGGGCATTTGTACAATGGCTTCAGCAGGCGGACATCAAAGAAGAGTATGGGAGAACCTAACTCTCTTGTTTCGGCACATGATTTCTTGAACAATTTTTGCTCTTCAATGAGCAGGTCCAGTGAAAGTGTTTCTTAATTTTATGCAGATATATTTTGATGGCGGAGCCAGATCACCTTATAGTTAAGCCCATACCAAACCTATCCAGGGATGGCCTTGGAGTTGCATTCCCTTTCTTTTATATTGAACCAAAGAAGTATGAGACTGTTCTTCGAAAGTTTTTTTCAGAGGACAACGGACCAATTGCCAACATTGATCCAATTGGAAATTCGCCTGTCATTGTTGGAAAGGTGCATGTATATCAAGCTTCCTAGTAATATTGTACATTTGATTACTATCCTTTTATATCTCATTGCTTGTGATGATATTAGGAAGCTCTTAAAAAGATAGCTCCCACTTGGATGAATGTTTCCTTGGCAATGAAAAAGGACCCTGAAGCTGATAAAAGTTTTGGTTGGGTCCTTGAGATGTAAGGTTTCTTTCTTAAGTGTTGTATTCCGTTAACTTATTCCTATTGCCAGTTGTTATCCATTCTGATGTTACGTCGTTAATATGCAGGTATGCTTACGCTGTTGCGTCTGCTCTACATGGAGTGGGTAATATCTTGTACAAGGACTTCATGATTCAGGTTTGGATACTGTGTCTTTGTATTATTGGTTTAACTTTGTTTGTGTCTTGAGGTTTGTAAAAGTCAGCTGTAACTATTTTAGGATTATGCCTTCCTTTTTTGACACATCATTTCCAAGGGTCACAAGTTAGCTTTAGGTTGAGGCTATTAATTATAAAATGTTGTACTATCATAAAGTAAGGTAGGAACTTTTAGAGTCAAGCAACGATATCTTCCTTTTTTAGAAAAGGAAGTATTGCTTTGTAAATAAGCTGGCTGGTAGGTTGTCTTCAAAGTCTGAAACAAACGAGTAACCTAGCATCAATGTTTATATGTGATTTAGAACCAGTCTACTAAGAAAGCTTCTGAAGATTCAGTCCCAAGATCAAGATGTGCACATAATAAAGATGCTGGAGATTTAAATATACGTACCTTACTACAAACTCTGGATTGTCCTGTTGTCACTATTGGCAAATCATACAACTTTTTATTTGGTGAATTTGATGTATTTTAGAAAATTTAGCAAGGACTCCATTGCAATTTTATGTTCAGGGACGCTTAGAAATTTCTAACTAAAAAAAAACTTATAATACATGTAAAATGGCCCCTAAGTTTTTTAACATTCTCTTATCTTCTCTTCACCCTTTTGCCCATGACATAGTCTCGCTTTTTCCTAAGTCTCTTCCCCCGAAGAAGGGAGGAACTGCCAGTTCAAAAAACTTGGGGGCCACAGGCCCACAACACATCTATAATGATTGGTTTTTAGTTTGAAATTTCTGGGGATCCTCCAGTGGTTATTAAAAAGTTAGAGGGTTGCCATGGCCACTAGGGGTGGGCATACAAGTATTTTGTGTCATTTTCGTGTTATGTCTCTAAAATCTTATTTATGAATTCCCACCACATTTTCTGAACTCACCTAATCTTTCGTGTCGAGTCGTGTCATGTCGTGTCATGCCAAAAAGTCCTACTTTTAGCTAAATTTTTTTTGTTATTTATTGACAGTTCACCAAATTAATGTCTAATGAATAAAGTTACTCATAAAAATGTTTACTTTTAACTCAATTAGATAGATTTATTTTATTTTTCGTGTCAGGCATGCCCACCCCTAATGGCCACCCTTGGCTGTGCCTCCCTTCTTCCCTTGAAGAGAGTGAAGAAAAAACAATACTATGTTATGGACAAAAGGGTCATTTTGCTACATATGAGATATCTCAGTTTTTACTGTTTATTTCATAAATAGAAAACTGAAGGTTATATGGGTAATTTGCTCTCAACCTGTCGAGTCAATTAACCAGGGAGAATAATTTCCAGAACGTGAAGGGCAAATCTATATTATAGGGGAGATCACTGCAATCAGGGCCCAGAACCCTAAAAAAAAAGGTGTGGCAGCAGGAGTGATCAGACAGAAAAGAGAAAGGAGTATACGAAACGTCGAAACCAACTGCCCAGTAATCTTTTATTTTTACTAGTCACACGTGAATCTTTTATTTTTTAATTTCTTATACGTTTTCCAAAAACTGACAGTTCCTAAGATTGATTGGGGCTTTGTAGACCATGTTAATAGAGCTTATCAAAAAGTAGGGATGAAATAGCATATCAATAGCTTTTGACTGATGTAAAGCTTTCGCCTCTGCGTGTTTGCTTTCTATCGTTATACTCACACTTGTTTGTTTTTCCAAAAATGCTAGAGGTGCCGACGAGGAGAGTACTGATGGGGTACTAGCGGCGTTTGCGGTCAACTTTTGGGTCCCACACGGATAATCCAAACCGTTAATTAATTTTAAAATAATTTTTTCAGTAGCCCCACAAAAAATCAGCTCAATTGGATATGTGTAAGTGGTTAGTCCAATTTTTAAGTTTCGATTCAGAATTCAGGATTCAGAATTCTGAATGAAAAGTTGAAAGATTGGATTAACCATTTATACATATCCTACTGAGCTGATTTTTTGCAGGGTTACTAAAAAATTATTATAAATAAATGAACGGTTCGGATTATTCGTGTGGGATCCAAAAGTGGGCCCCACACTCCGTCAGTACCCCATCAGTACTCTCCTTGTTGGTACCCTTAGTGGGGCTCTTGTTTGTCTGCGCTGCAGCCTCCTTGGGATACAGAAATCGGGAACAAATTCATCATTCATTACACATATGGATGTGACTATGATCTGAAGGTATTCTAACTCCAAGTCCTCATAGGGATAAAAGATTCAAAATTTTCGAAAATGTCCTTTGATGATCACAAAACTGCTTTTGATCAACCATTAAGTCTGTTTCCAGCATAGCAGTAACATGAAGAAGGGTTACTTGGCCGCTGGGTGGGAGAACTTTGTGTCGGGAACTTGTTTCTTAAGAAAACATGTGACTTTTAGTTTTAACATCTCAATTCTCATGCTTTGATATTCAGGGTAAATTGACCTATGGAAAGATTGGAGAATGGAGATTTGACAAAAGATCCTTTGATGCTGTCTGGCCTCCAAGAAACCTTCCAATGCCTCCACCTGGTGTTCCAGAAAGTGTGGTATGTTTTCATCATATTCTACGTGTAGTATGTTACTTCTTTCAAATTTCCAAGTGCTCTTCTTTTATCTTTATCTGGGTAGTCGTGAAGGTATCTCATCTCCTACATGGGGCGAGCATATTTGACAAGGGAGATTTACTACAGACTGAAACTAAAACCATTTGTTGGAGGCAGCTGAATAAAACATGAAACTAAAAAAAGAAATGAAGTTAAAAGGGACTCAGCTAACCACTCTTGTTATTGATGGTACAAAAATATAGTATTATGCAGAAGCAATATCTTTCGAGCTAAAACTTCCTATATCTGATGTAGATATACGGTGTCTTTTTCCAAGAATCCAAATCCTTTTCCAAGAATTCAAATCCTCTGCATGATGCAAGAGTTTGCCGTTTTTCGTACTACTTTATGTATGCATAGAAACGTGCTTGTGACTAAGTGACTAATTTAATCTGGGCTTGTTTTTTCCCTTTCCTTTTGGTAAGTAAGGAACTCAATGTTTTTCTTAAATCAACTAAAGGAGAGGCACGCACTGGGTCTGTTGCAAAGTTACCAATTTAAAGTTCTATGGGATGGACATGATTCAAATATCTTCCTTTGTGTAACTGTATTCCTTTGGTAAGATACTACTCCACTGGCTATGCATGTTTTTACAGCAGTATACCTCAACACAAGCTGTAACTAAAGTTCTTAGATTCTAACAACACAAAAGTTCACAGATTTGTTAAGTTCCGGTGGGTTGATTGGAATTTTTTTTTATATCTAAACTGGTGACGAAATCTAGCACTATATCATGTCTTGAGTCTTGAGTTTTGACTTATATTCTAGTGTTTTGCTTTACGTGTCTGCACAATGCTCACACACAACGCACACACAAAAACATTACACATTCACATATTATCAGAATCAGATATAATTCTGGACATCAGCGCAACAGTTGGCTCTCGTTTACTCATGTTGCTATTATGGAAACAAAATCATGGTTCTCCTCCTTCCTTGAGTGTTATTTGAATGAACTGTGGACAATTTTTTTGGTGTGGCAGGTAACTCTGGTGAAAATGGTGAATGAAGCCACTGCAAATATTCCCAATTGGGGTTCTTAAAAAACAGATACTGGGTGGGTTCTTGTATGCAGTCTTTATGCAAGGGATGTGAAATTATACTGCAACTGGCACCGTAGATGAAAGCATCTACTGTGAATTTTGTGCTTCTGGATTGGCCAAGACAGCCATTATGGGGTGGATTTCTGAAACTTGCTGTAAGATTGGCCCTTTCCATTTTTTATGTCTTTCTTGGATTGTAATCAAACAAAAACAGTTTTGTGGTGCTTTACCGCAAAAGAGTACAGATAGGCACGTACGATTCTGTGAGCATAAGTGTACACTAGCATATGCAACGGACATTGTCGATCTGGGATTTCATATGTCAAAAGAACATAATAGTATACTTTGTTTATTGTTCTCTTTTCTTCACATTATTTGTTGGGTTTCCTTTCTCATCTCCAGCTGTGAATCTAAATTTGAAGAAGTGGAATTGCTCAAATACTGGTTTAGTATTAAGTTAGTTTTATTCTTCACAAATTCTAAAACGACACCCACAAACGCATACACAAACACGCTTGTGTGGTCCCACTCAGAATGTGAGTGACTGTGCATGTGTGTGTGGTAGGCTGGTAGCAAAGTTGTTCCTAATTCAACTGTGCATGTGTGTGTGGTAGGCTGGTAGCGAAGTTGGTACTAATTCTTTGACCGAAACCATTACTTATGTATTAGATGCTGTGTGTGTGTGTTTCATTAGAGAGAAATAACTACCTACCAACCAGAACACACAAGAAACCAAAAATTAACTTTATGCTTGTAAAATGATACGACTGAGATTTGAATGCTAAGAAGTAGTAGAGCAGATGCTGTTGAGAGCAATAATGCTCAATTTTCATGCTGCTAGTTAGCATGAAGGCCAGAATGGCTTTGTTGAATTTGTCTTGTATTTTGCTAGACCATACACATCATACCTGGCTTTCGAGTCCAGTTGTGGGTTGAGAATCCACTAAGACCAACTACGAAGTGTGGGGTTTCCTAATTGTCTACTTGTTGATTCTCATTTCTACCTCTCTTTTTTTTTTGCCTGTTCCTCTGGCTTGTGCAGTCTGTTCAGTTCAGGGTTCCAATTCCAAACTCAACCAGCAGACATAATTCAAAGTGATACAACTCTTGATGTCAATAGCTTAAACCTGTAAAAATGGTCAAAACTTGACTTCCGAATCTCTCGTGAAAAAAACAAAAACAAAAACAAAAAAAGGTTACTAGTTTCTGCAACTAGCCTCTCAGTAAATAGAAAGCCCACCAATCTTTGACTTCCCTTTTTAAGCTCCTAAAATACTCCATATCTAGAAACACATAGAATGCGGAGACTGCAAATATTCTAAGAATAGAAGAAACTGTATATGAACCGTAATAAGTGGCATAATAAAATAAGATTCGAATTATGTCAATCTTATCCTGGATCCTCGTAAATTTAACCGACATAAGATATCTAAAATCAACGATTACAGATAAGCGTGACATAGGTAAACGATCAACAATAGGTAAACTGTCCTACATAGGTAGATTGCCCTGCTTTCTCTGTTCTATCATGAGCTTCCCTTTCCTCTGAACCACAGCCACTCCCTCCGCTGCTGCTTCCGATTCCACTCTCTCCTCCACCGTCGCCATCAGGTCCACCACCCACACCATCGTCGACTTTCACAAGTGCAAACTTTAGTTTTCCTTCCACACGGAATGCCCACAGCTCAATGTAGTCACCCTTTCGCATGAAGGCTCAATTAGCTCCACCTCTATGCCCTTTATTTTCTCTTTCTCCTTTCGACGCGAGTCGAACATAGCCTTCTCCTCACTTCTCAGGAACTCGTTTCTAATTTCTCTAATCAGAATTAACATATGATACTTATTACGGTCAACATCAGATAAGGTAAGCATCTTTTGGATTACCAATTTCAACTCACAACCGTTGAGCGCTTGGATTTTGTCTCTGAAGTTTTGGGGCAAATCTGGAGGCGGGAATGGACCACAATCCCCATCCCCCTTCTTCTTCTTCTTCATTGGCCTGGCTTTTTCTCCATTACTGCAACCAATATCAGACCGAATACGTTTTTTCGGAGGAAACCATTGGGTTTTCTTGACTTTCGCATCAACGCTTTAGCATTCTTCTCTCTCTAACATCATCACTGCCTCAATCTCTAGCTCTTTATCGATAGGGTTTAATATTTGATGGAACAGTGCTAGGAAGAGGCTCAACAATCTCCCTCATTGGTGATCTTTTTCTCTTTGAAATGTTTACGGATGAACTTGGATCAACAAGAGACGGATTATAATTGAGAGATTTATCTCTCTCTCTCTCTCTCTCTCTCTCTGCAATTTCCGTATGACCTGCGTCTTCGGCATTCCTTTGGATTTGGCAAGGGCCACAAAAGCTACCGTCGCCAAATTATCATACTCAAAGCAATTGCGTTTGGGCTGGATACCCTCAAAATCATCGGCAGTTAAAGAATTATTATCCATCTTCTTGTTCTTTTTCTTTGGTGTTTATGTGTAAAACAGAGGACGAGAAAACAGAGAAGAAGAAAAACAGAGAATGAAGAATAGAAGAATGTTTTGCGGTGAATGAGAAGAAAACTAGGTGAAATTTGTAGGGCAACAATGTGTATACGTATAGTTATATATATAGGAATGGGACGTGCATTTGATCATTGCTGTATTTAGAAAGGGAATCAATCCTAAGTTTGATCGAACTGGGATTTGGTTTCCTCAAACTATGAGTCTTGGAGTTCAAGTTACAGAATTAGGAAATATTGACTGAACTAGGACTCAGATTTTCCCTAATTAAGACCACTTGAACTTGAGAGAGAGTAGAGAGAGAGAGAGAGAGAGAGAATCTAGGAACACGTGGCCAAAAAGATTTTAGTTTAAGCACAGCTGTAACGATCAGGAGATACATAAATGATCCAATGTATAAAAGAGAGGGCGTATTAGGAAAGGGATTTTAATAAAAGAGAGGGAAAATTTCAAAATAGCACATGACCTTTCGCACAAATCACACACAGGCACCTGACCTTTTAAAATTATCAGAAAAACACCTGACCTATTTTAAAACTCATCAATTTAACACCCGCCATTAACTTCCCATCCAAAACAAACAGAAATGCTCAAAATGTACATTTTGGCACGAATATTGGCAAAACAAGATTAAGGCTCATTTTGGCAAAACACAATATTATACTCATAAACAAGATTAAGGCTCGATTTGGCTTTCAAAGTCAATTAATAACTTAATTTTTATCTTTATTCAAAAGAAAAAAGCGCATTTGTTAGTTTTAAGCTTGACAAAAAAACATAAAATAGTCATGGGTAGGTGTGAAAAGTGACAAGTCATGGGTATTTAATTACTAAATTAAGCTTGACTATTCTATATTTTTTATTTTTGCCTTTTTCCTTTGTTTAATACAGAGTAATCTTATTTGGTTGCATAGTTATGGGTAATTTAATTACTAAATTAAGCTTGATTCCTTATTTAGGGTGGATTTGGATTGAAACGTTAAGTAATTTTTGTGACTTATTGATTCGTCTTGACGCAAACTAACAAATGCATTTTTTTTTCTTTTGAAAAAGACAAAAATTAAGTTATTAATTGACTTTTAAAGCCAAATCGAGCCTTAATCTTGTTTATGAGTATAATATTGTGTTTTGCCAAAATGAGCCTTAATCTTGTTTTGCCAATATTCGTGCCAAAATGCACATTTTCAACATTTCAGTTTGTTTTAGATGGGAAGTTAATGGCGGGTGTAAAATTGATAGGTTTTTAAACAGGTCAGGTGTTTTTTTGATAATTTTAAAAGGTCAGGTGCTTGTATGTGATTTGTGCGAAAGATCAGGTGCAATTTTGAAATTATCCCTAAAAGAGAAACTTTTCATATTTAAGCAATGCCCAAGACTGTCATTGCGATTAGCCCTGAATAATTCTTTTCAATATACAAGAAGTAATATAAAAGAAGTAATCAATATTTCATTTGTCAATCCCTCTTCGGGCCTAGTTTTCCATTATAAGCCAAATAACTTATTTTTTTGTTTTTATTCAAAAAAATTTCACATTCGTTAGTTTTTTGTTCATTTTTTAGGATTATTGCTTCGTCATGATGAGAGAAATCTAAAAAATAAAAAAATTACAATTGAAATACAATTTTTTTAAATAAAGACAAAAAAAAAATTAACAGTCTCCATAATACTTTTTTTTTTTTTGGGGGGGGGGGGGGGGGGGGGGGTGAGTGTCCATAATACTTTGTGCAATACCTGGATTTGGGGGTTTAAGAGCGCTGAGTCCCACATAGGTTGAGAGCTAAAGCCTGATATGGTATATTAACACTCACCTATGGCTATTTGGTACCTTCTTAGATATACTTTTTCAGGCCAAGTGTTTGGGCCGAAAGGGGATCCATGGTCAGCCTGGTCTGGTCGCTACACTTTGTACGAGAATATCTATATCTAGAGTCTCTTTCTCCTAAGATCTAGAGTCTCTTTCTCCTAAGGACCACCTTAACTTAATAAAATGAGGACCTTCATTTTCCGATAGAATTTCGATGATCCAAGCCGCTCAATATGTTCAGAACGTGATTCCAAGGGAATCTGCGAAAAATCAGCAAAAAAAAAATGACCGAAAAGGCTTCATCCGAGCAGTTTTTGTTTGTTTTTTATCGAACGGTTCAAATAAAAACTGCTCGAATGAAGACCTTTCCAGTCATTTTTTTTGCTGATTCCTCGCGGATACTCTTAAAATCACGTTCTGAACACATTGAGCGGCTCGGATCATCGAAATTCGAACGAAAAATGGGAGAAATGGAGAGGTCCTTATTTTACCTCATTTGAAAATAACTGTCTATATCTATATCTATATCTATGTTTTCCTTTCCTCAATTATCAAAAATTTGGCAATAGCAACTCATTTTTTTGGGTCTTTTTTGGGAACTAGGAAACGACTTTGCCTGCAAAGCTAATTGGAAGTTGGAAGCTGACGAAGAGTTACATATTGTTGGTGGTTAAATTGTGTGAGACAAGTTGTCGGATTCAATTTATTGGTGGCCGGGTAAATTGCAAATCGCTAGATAGTGTTTACAAATGATTGAGTACCACATGGCAAGTAGACCCGAACTCATGATCAACAAAGAGTCAAAATCAAGTGGGTCTACTAGGTTGGCCAACAAGAAAGTCAAAGTCGATCAAGTCCAAGTGCGAAAAGGATTAACGATTGAAGAACCAATTCCAAAATGACAAGGATACATTAGATTTGCCATATCCTAGTAGCACTACAAGAAAAATTACATTTGATGATGAATGAAAATCGTCACAAATTACATGTTTTTCGTCACAAATAGTATAGGTGACGAAAAAAATTTGTCGACTAAAGGTTGTCGAGGATTCCTCCCTGGTGACGAAATTTGTTTTTTGTCACCCATAGTGCTTTTTGACGACGAAAAATTTCGTTACAGAAAAATCACCTTAGTGACAAAAAAAATTTCGTCACAAATTGTGCTTTTTGACGACAAAACATTTCGTCACCATTGCCATAATTATTTGTCACTCATTTTCAATTTCGTCACTAATTGTGACAGGTATTTGATCAAGTTAAGCACATAGGTGATAAAAAAAAATCGTCACCGAAGGCTTTAATTAAAAAATAATAAAGGTGACAAAATATTTTGTCATCTAAAATTAAAAATTAAAGCCAATCAGTGACGAAAGATTGTCACTTACACTCTTCTTACAATACAATATTATCCTCTTCATTTCAATACTCATACAAACAAATAAATTACATTACCCCATATATAATAGCCAACACATCTTCATAAACCAATACCCCATATATAATAGCCAACACATCTACATAAACCAATATAATCATGTCCAAATTAGACATCCATTAACCACAAGAACTATGTACTCTACACCAAAATGTCCATCCACCCATAGGGTCTAAAGCATCAATGTTTCCATGACAACAACATGAAAGGTAGACCATATCATATATGGTCATCATAGTTCGGTAGCATCATTGAAATAAAACAAGAATTGAAACTTCAACCAAAAAGGAGTCTTCATAGAAGAAGACTTGGAGCTTCATCCAAAAAAAGAGTCTTCATAGAAGTATATATCCAAACAAAAAGTCTTCATAATAGAGTGTATATATACCATCTTCCCCGCTACCAAACTTATGCATATTCAATCTGCACACATGAAAAATATGAGAAAGTATTTTGGTTTTGATGTTGATAGAACACAAAACATTATATAAACTTAACAATATACAAATGAAACAACAAGTGAGGACCTAACTCAAAATACAACACCAGTACCACGACCTTAAGCAAGGAAAAGTTCACTGCATGAGATGATTAATGCACAGAACCAAACTTTTAAAGAGAGAAAAAGCCTCATACTCTTGTACTTGGTCGCCTATTTATCTGTGAACTCTGTCTAATAGCCATGTTTAATTGATCCAATGGTATAGTCAGATTCTAAGCATAGTTGTGCTATTATTGGCAATATTTGTTGGAGCTTTACCTATGCCTGTTTGAAAAATTAAGGCCCATACTTATAGTCGTATTGTATTTAAATGCAGAATGTAGAATAATAAAATGACTGTTATGTTAAGCTACAAGATTTTATACACCTGAGGAGTTGTGTCCCCATATATGTCGTGTCCCCGCGTGTCAATGTTGTGTCCCCGCCGTAAAGAGGTGGAAACCCCTCTGTTTTGAGACACTACGAATCAACAGACCCCAAACCACATATCAGCATCAGATGGAAAAGTCCCATGATTAGCATCAACAACTACATCAGATCTCTATAGATGAAGATATACTACTATACGTAGTAATAGCAGAGCAAAACCAGAGCAGTAAGAGTCCAAAACCAAAGCAATAAGAGCCCAGAAACTCCATGATTATCAGCTACAACAAAAACCAAGCTGGACAATGTCAAACATTAGGTTTCTTAAAGAAAAACCACGGCAGCAAACAACATACTAGCATAGCAATACCAAAACTATCCAAACCACAAAGGTTACATATGTATAGCCTACTCCAGCATGCACCATGCATATAGACCTTGAACATAACATAGCAGCAAGATTTGGAAATCTAACTAAGATATTTTTTTCAACTCTTTCAGTATCCAACATGATTGTTCATGCACTTTTTAGCAAATAAAATAAAATTTCAGCCTCTATCATCAATTTCGTGAACCTAATTATCATAGTTTCAGGTTTCCACTTTAGAATATCAACACAATCTACCAAAAAACTCTATATTCTAGTTTCAGCGAGGAATATTCAAAGTTTGCTTCCTAGTTTTTGAACTTTGAAGTTCATGATCGTGGTGCTTCTATCACTTCTTTAGATATCAGACAAAGAAATGAGCTCATCTTGAAGAAAATAAATGACACTCTTGGGTTTGGGAAGGAAACGGGTGTGTACTTTCATGAAAAGGATGAAGAGGCAATGAAAAGGATGACAGACTCTCATACAAGCTTTAAGAGATTTGCATACAAACACATTTTTTGATTGCATCTCATTACCTTACCAGGATATGCATCTGTGGTAGCTTTCTTAAATATCTTTACCCAAAACAAGAGCTAGGAACTGCAGTAACCTGGAGTGTCCAATAGATATGGTTGTAACCTTTCCAAACAAGAAACACTTGAAAAGGTCTCTGTTAACTCTAGCTGTAAATAAAATGGCATGCACTAGATATATCATAGAAAACAAAGTGAAACTCATGCGAAGTTTCTCTAAACACAGACTTTTCCAGCCCCACTTTATCCTATCATAAATCTTCTATTATAATTCCTGTGATGGATAAAATTGACTCATAGTAGATTCATCTCCTAAGTTCTGCATCAAAAAAAAGTTTTGCAAGTATAGAAAAAACTGTGACAAACATCCACAAAGTACCGGCCAAAATTCAAGTTTCATGAAAGGGACAACTGGATAAGTTTTCAAAGAGGCAAGAGAGATTGAATAATGCACATGTAACGAAGATCAAAATTCAGTACAGACTACACAACAACTAGTTACTAGAAACTGACAAGTCAAAGACTACAAATTTGTATTTCCACGTGTTCAATTTCACCACAGAAAGCAAAAAAATCTTTGACGTCCTTCTCGGTTGCTCTAGGAGACAGGGTAACTACTTCTGCAGTATAACCACCAGGGTACAGTGTTTTGAAGTCCCACCAAGAATTATTTGCCTAAGTGTGGACTATAGTCATTCAAGAAACAACTTTCACCATTCAAAGGAAAATAGATACATACATGTAGCATACATGAAGTTTTGACCCATAAAATTTCCGTTTGAACGCTTTCGTTTTCCTCAAGAAGAGTCCAAGAGAACTACTAAAACCACAAAATATGTCGACCTTCTATGTACACACTATATATCAACCTCTTAGAGACAGAGCTAGCGGAAGACCTCGTAGTCACAATAGAAGTTCCTCCATCTACTAGAAAGTTTCTGTGCATCGGTGTTAACCATGTTAGGAATTAGGCTGCCCAGTTATTTTGCTATGTTCATTAGACTTAGTTGTTTGTATCTTTTAACTCTATTGGTTTGTTGAACTTCTTTGAATTTTTGAAGCACCAAAAAAAAAAAAAGCAATCTCGCTAATACTAACTTGTTCTTCCTACTTTCTCACCAATCCAGTTGATTAGCAAAGAATGCTTGGCATGGTTCCTATGTAGATTTAAAAGCCCAAATCAAGTTCCCATTATAAACAGAAAAATATGCTTTAACAGAGATATTGAAAGCAACAACAAAAAAAAGGTGAAAATAGAGAAGAAAAAGGGAAAAGGAACGTGTATATAAGCATAAATAGTGACGTAGAACCTATCATTTCATGAGTCATATGACCATGGAACAATGGCTTACCAATATCAAGATGACTCATTGTCAATGGGCCATTCTTGGTCAGGAAATTAAATAAAGGAACGTAACAAAACCACGAGAGGAGGATTACCAACCGAAGCATATCAGTAAAACAATCAAAATGAAAGCATTTAGCCAACTTGATTCTTTGTATGCCACCCAAACCTGATAAAGCATGCAAAACCAACAAAATAACGTATGTAAATCAATAAATTCAGACACGTCTCATGATAAAGGAGTGGACGAATACACCTCTCGCTGGCTCCTCATAAAGGTCAAACACATTTAAAAACATGAATACTTGAACCAAATGCTACAGATTTACAGAGATTGAATACGGGTTTTTCTTTTAGTGTTGACTTCATGAATTTCCGATGTCACGACACATGGATGCAATTGATCATCAAAGTATCTATGCAACACAGTATGCTGATATGTTCAATACATGTACTGCATTGATTTTGATAAACAAGCATATATATTTCTAAGCGAACTTTTTGTTGTCTTACTTCTTATAAATACTTACCGATAGAGATGGAAGGATGAAGTAATAGGGAGTTAAAAACAGACAAGAGAAAACAAAACTGTTGGCTATGTGAGTTTGTTACAAAGTATACAGTTGCCATACCCAGCAACAAAATTTGCACACAACCAGCGAACATAAATCAGAAAGTTGGAAATAAGGCCTCGGAATTGCAAAATGACAGCAAGGCTTGTGAAAAGCCATTCAGTCCCGAAAGATGGTGATCTTATTTAACTGATGTCCTCACCAGCCAGATCTACAACAACAACAACATAATAACGGAACCTATCTAGTCCCCAATTATTGGGGGTATGGGCGGGGGATGATTGGAGACAGACCTAACCTTCAGCAATATATGCACAAAGTGGCTGCTCTTAGAATACCACTGAAACAGTGGCCCCCCTAAACCTCCAAGAACCAAGGAGCTATAGGGACATTTTGCTGCAGAATCATGCCCCCAAATTAGAACCAAATGGAATGATGCCAATGAATACATACGAATAATCAAAATTTCGAACAATAGGAAAGAAGCATCATTAAAGCTAACAAAAATCCCAAAAAGGACCTGTATGTCTAATCTAATTAGTTAAGAATTACATAAGCAACACATTTCCAAGTACTGCATAGCGTCATACTTTAAGCCAGAGGACCAATTCAGGAAACAATTCAATGATCAACCGAACTTTAGGGGGGAACCAGCATTTCTTTATACAAGTCAATCCAACTAACAAAATACAGATTTTTCAAAATTAATTAGCAAGATTATATACAATTGAGCGGCAAATATCAAGTTTCAATGGAAAATCAACAAGATCCGGCTCTAAGCAATTTAACTCAAGTAAAAGATCTAAATAAATCTCAGTTGTGATTCACAAATCACAATGCAACCACATTTGGGTCAAGTATCAATTCTGCATAATGAATTTCCATCAGTAAACTAAGGCTGCAAGAAACAACAATTTAAATCGAGATTGTTAACACGACCAAATAACAGACAAATAGAGTATCCAATTGATCAAGAAACTCACCTCTCCTTCAAAGTTATTGTTACTTATCATTAGGAGTAACATGTTGATAGGATGCAAATGAGCCAAACTTATTTCCAGACGAGTCCCTCTGCGGCACAATACTATATGGATGTGACTCAAACCCATGATAAGAACCAGGTGTGGCCGAATTACCCATAGGCATCCCCAGATGGCCATTACCATGGGCCATACCAAACACTGGCATATGCATCATTTGCAGTGGGTAAGGCATTGGAATCGGAATCTGGACCTGCCCATTCCCGTGCCCCTGTACACTTCCTCCGGACCGGCCAGATCTAAAAATTGAAATTAAAAATACGTTATTATTACCAAATACAAACAGAAAATATGTGTTAAGTGATTGCGGAATTGAAATGTAATCCTCATGGCCAATCCCAAATGGTAAAGGCAGGAACCCTGCTACCCAAGGCGATAGGATGTGAGTATGCCCACCGGTCGGCAACCGGAAACTCCGAGTAACTGGATTCGCGTCCGCTTTGCACCGAACGGCAGGTTGATCTGCGACGATTCGTCCTTGGAATTTATGAACACAGACGTAAGTTCGCTCCAAACATTTATCCGAATCGTCGCGTCAAATTCAAACAAAGAAACGAAACGAAACGAAACGAAGTATATTGTATGTAAAGAAATCACCACACACAGAGAGAGAGAGAGAGAGAGAGAGAGAGAGAGAGAGAGAGAGAGAGAGAGAGAGAGAGAGAGAGAGGCATATCAGCAGCAATGGAGAAGAGAGATTCAGAAGTGTCGATGATACCAAAGACTAGGGCTTTTCTTTTTGAGGCGCCAAGGGAATTGAGGGAAATAGAAGATAAGGAAAAATATTTACTGTACATTGTACATAAAACGGTGCCGGTTCTATACCAATTTTTCATCTAATTTTTTTCAATGTCCCGCCCCTTTAATAATTAGATGCCCCACGAAACTATTTCGCAAAAGAACATATGCTCTACAATCCCGTTTTGGAGACTACATCGCGTAGTTCGTTACGTCCGGATCTCTCCTTGATTATCCGAGTCATTCATCTTGTAGGATTTGTCAATTTAAATTTTCACGCAAAAGTTCAATTTGATCAGACACCCGCAACAACCTCATTGAACCACTATTATGGTAAAAAATTAGTCTAATTATTTTGTGCATTACTAATTAAACTATTCCAGTGAGGTAGTTACGGGATAAACTTCATTATTTGTATAATTTTTTTTTAAAATCGAAACTGTCTATATTTTGCGTAAGAGGAGCTAGATTATTCCCGCCAATAATGAAGTTAATCTCTTATCAGTACATACTTGATCGGACGTAAAAGATCATTCTAATAATAAATTTTTGTCCCAATGAAAGGACTTTCAAAATCCGATAGACCCAAAAATTCACAAGAATGATTAAAACACTAAGCACAATAAAATGAACGGTATCGATCATCGTGATTGTGTTGTGGTTGTTTAGCTATTGTACATTAGACTATAGCACCAGACCTTAGTTCAAAAACAAGTATATTCATGTAAATTTTAAAGGCAGTTGCCGGTTCATTTTTTTTAATGATTGATCTAAACCGTTAGGATTGAACATCTTATCAATTATATCATTGTCGCCTAAATCGGTGATAATCAGATGTCAACAACCACATGATCGTAACACATTCGGTAGTTCAAGAGACATTAAAGTCCTATAGTGCATAACTCGAGGGCCGCTTGAGCTATTTTTTTAGAATCGGAACCGTCTATATTTTACGTAAGAGAGATTAAATAATCCTGCAAAGAATGAAGTAAATCTTTTATTGTTACATACGTGATCGGACGTAATATATCATTTTAATAATGAATTTTGGTACCGATGAAAAATTTCATAAAGCCGATCGAGCCCAAAACTTATGACAATAATTAAATCAACAATAACAATCAAATCAATGGTCTCGATTATTAAAGTACACGATTTACTAAGGTCCATTATATTTTACCATTCAAGATAATTGTAAAAATGTATATAACAAAGGTTTGACACCTCTACCATGGTTATTTACTTAACTTTCAGTGACCAAATTATGTGGTCGCCTGAAGAATGGAAAAGGCACCCTATAAAACACTTTCAATGACTGATTAATTCTGGTCACTAAATGTTCTACTTCCCCGCCGTATTTTATCACCGAAAGTTTGGCACTATTTGATCCCCTCTTTAATTTTTTTTAATCATCTAAATCCCCTCTTTAAAATGGAAGACAAAAAAGAATTCATCATCCAAAGTATTTCCTTTTGTCAGGAATTATTTCGTCACGTAATGGTTGCAAGAATATGTGGAGGAAACGGATTAGCGACGAAATTTATTTTTTCGTCATCTTATATTTTTTTGTCCACCCTTTTGCTAACAAAATTTATTTTTTCGTCACTGATTAACTGTTTTTGGCAACAAAATAAAATTTCCTCACCTTAAATTTTTCTGCCTTCTTAATTGATGAAGAAAAAATATTTTCCTCACAAAATAGGTATATTTGGAGACAAAATCTACTTTCCTTACCACCATTTCGTCACATATTCTTATTTTTCTTGTAGTGTAGTATACAGCAACAAACTCTTACTGATAAGCACCCGATAATGCCATTAATGGTGTGCTAGTTTTCTAGGTTAAGTTCAATTTAATCGTTAAATAGTGTTTTAACTGCTTTTGCTCGTAGAGTTTGCTATTTCTGTTTTGTAGGAAATCATCCAAATAAAGGAGTTTTAAAGTCCGAAGCCTAGGCAGGAATGGCTTGATGGCGACCCGACGGCTCGCCAAGGCAAGGCAAAGAAGCAAGGCAAAGCTCAGCGGCTAGAGCTATCGAGCTCATCAGCGATGGGATAAAGGAAGTTACATCGATGCCGAGGGGCTTACCCAGGGAGGCAGCTAATGAGCTCGGCATCGATGGAGAGAAATAAGTTACATCGATGCCGAAGCTCTTATCACAGCAGCATAAGCTTGTTGCCATCGATGCCGAGGGCTCTAGGAGGGGAATTTTGAAGCATCTCCTGAAGAATCTGTGGCGCGTACGAAGTAGATTTAGATTTTTGCTCACATCATTGTAGATCTAGATCTAGATTTGTTTTTGTTCTTGAATGTTCTTCATTTCCAGTCTTGAATTGTTTATTTTTTGTTTTCATTAATTAATTTTTGGTATTGACATCTTCATTAAAGTTGTAGTGAATCCTCCGATCTATCTTTTAATCCAATTTTTTTCTAGTGTTGTTAATTCAATTATGTTAAGTAGATTTTCGCTTGCTCCTATCTCAATAGATATGTGTGAGTATTTTTCTAAGGTTAGGTCATGGGGTGATTAGCACTTCATGACTCAAGTAGAATTGCATTTTTCACCATATAGTTTAAACCTTTGGTTCAAAGATTCAATGTGGGGTTCGGGTTTATTTGACAAATCGCTAAGGTGTTAATCTCCTTGATCATGTGTAGGTAGGAGCATCGCCTACCTACCACACATGATACTTGGAGCTCTGTCGCACGAGGCATTTGCTAATTAAATTCTAGAGCTAGCTTGATAATCGGACCATTCTATTTTCCGCTTTGGGAACCTTGACTGTGTATCCTGAATCGTGTAATCGAGTGAGAAATGCAGTTTAATTTGAGTCGTGAGTGTTAGTAATTCCGAGACCTAACCTGCCTTTTATCTTAGTTTATTCGCTTTTCAATTTAGCCCCTTTTAATTTCCACTACGCACGTAAAACCAAGTTGGCTGTCTAAAAGCCGAAAGCCCTTGCTTGCATCTTCAAATCCAGCAAAGCTGTATTAATTTTTCCCTTGGGTACGATCCCGGATTTCCGGATTATCATGCTTCAACTGACGTATTAGGCCCTACGCTTGGGGCATTATCTCTTATATCGGAGCGAACGAAGCACCTACTTTTCAAGTTAGTTGAGATATTTCAGGGTTTGATTGTATTCACAGGTTCTCAAGGAATATTCCTTCATTCCCTTGGATTTTAAGCATTAAAAATGTTAAATACATGAGGATCAATCATGAATGCCACGTGGCACTTAACGAAGCATGTTTCAGTTGAATATGGTTAGTGGGATAAACAAAATCAAGGAATAGTCCCCAAAAATAGGAATTTTGCTAGTTTTGACCTATTTAAAGTGACACGTGACAACCATCAAGGAATTTCGGATTTCAATCAACGTCTACAATCAATTTGAGCTTAAAGGAAGTGGTTTGAAGACATGTGACACGTGTCGAATTTTAGAGCTAAATTCAGGGGACGGTTGACACCTTTTCAAGGCATATTCAAGGAATAGTCCTCCACCATGACGGTTACTAAGAAGTTATTGCTACATGGAGTGTGAGTGAGCCATATTTATAGCAAAAATAGTTTGTGCATGTTTGAAAGTGGAAAAAGGCCTTGAAAAATAGAAGTTATGTCACTTTTTCCACTTTTTTAAAGTGGAAAAAGGCCTTCAAAAGGTCACGTAGAATCAATTAGAGGAGTTACCACCATTATCAACGGTGGAACTTATTTTTAGCCTTTTTAAATAAGTTGGGAGTAGTATTTCGCAGAGGACACGTGGAGCGTTTTTCAGGGCCTTGTTTGTCAATTTTTTAGGGTCATTACTGCTATAAATAGGGGAAAACTAGGCAGGCACAAGGCTCTTGCCTCATCAATCATTTACCAGCTTTTACAGCTTGTTCCAACATTTTCTTCAAGATTTACTCGGTAGTTTCCGAGATCACATTTACTTAGCACCAGAGTAAGTCAAGCTCCCCATCCACGGCGGTGGCAACATCCCTGTCTGCTCCTGAATCGTCGTAAATAATGGCGGTAACATCTTATACACCCCAGCAACTTCGTTCATCGCACCACCATCCGCCGCATCGCCACCACCATCCGCCTCCACCACTACCATTACCATTCGTCCAGACACTTATTTTCGGTTGCAACCCCCTTACTGCCTCTGCATTAATCTTTGCAATCTCTTGAAACATTCCACCTTTAATCATTAAGTAATCTCTCAAAGCGCCGTAGTTTCCACCCAAAGCATCAAGGAGGGTACGGATGTAAGTTCCTTGGGCTTGGGCAAGGGACACAAGTCCCTCGGCTTCTTTCTGTTGGCATAAAGTTCGCCATCAGCGACTTGTTTACGAGCATAAAAAGTAGCCTCGGCTATGGCTTTTGGGCCTGAGCTTCTTTCTCTTTCTCGTACAGAAGCGCTTCTGCCGCTTTCTGCTTTCTGTAGAACTCCCAATTTGCCTCTTGCACCTTTTGTTTTGATGAAAATTAATTAGCGGCTTGAGATATATAGTACTTTATCATATCATGTAGTTTCACTTTCATCTATATTTGATGGTATAATCACAAAAATATTTTATACATACCAAAACATAGAGGCGCCTGTATTTTCTATTTACGAAAGGCACATTTTTCTGATATAGTACTATACTAGCGTAGTTTTGTAGATGATCATTGTTTCAATAACTTTGTACGTGTAGTTTTCTACATAAAAGAATCATTTAAACAAAATTATTTCGTATTTAATTTAGTTTTGGCCAGCATTTAACTTTGCCAATACAAGTTTTATTGCATTGGACAAATGTAAAAAATTTCCACACCTTGGTTTCATACTCAACACTGGCTTTACTCAAAAACTCAGCCTTAAGCTTCTCTGTCCGAGTCAACGCGTTCATCCCCTCAACCTCCCTTTGCAACTCTGCATCCCGCAGTGCCACCGCCTTGTTTGCTTCCACCTCTGCCACTTGAGCCTCTTTAGTCCACCCGGTTGGAATGAGTGGCCAAATAGCCCTCCATATTTTACATACCTCATGGTTAATTATGTTTGCCTTATTTATTATTGGCTAACGTTTCCTTTTTGAGCATGAAATTATTCTGTGTGTTTGCAAAAGAGAAAACAATAGGTGTTATTGGCCAAGTTGGCTAAGAGTTTGATTTGGTTAAACCACTATTAGGTGTATCTCACTTAACAAGAGATATGCATGTGGATGGAGGTGATATGGTTATATCATGTGATGTGCTCCCTAAATAAAAGGGGTGGTTAGAGAGATATGGGTGAGTGAGATAACCCCCGCTATCTAAATAATACGGAGGAGTTTTCCCTGTAACGTTTCATGGGTATATGCCTATAAAAGAAAACCCAGAAGAGGGGAAATCCTATCACAACCCACGCACAAATTTTGCCCTATCTCTATATTGTTTTCTACTGTGCAAACACTTACATTTACAGATATTAGTTGAGAAGGAAAGCTTGGAGATCCACCGGTCTTCGGAATTTATGAAGAGAAGTCCGAGTCTCAATTGTTCAACACACCCAGCCTTCTTTTTTGCCAACTCAGCATTAGCCTCTGCCACCTCAGCCTCTCTGTGGTTCTCAAAGACCTTCACCTCGGTTTTAACCCGAATCTCTTCCTTCTTTCCCTCTCCTTGCCTTTGCGTTGCTATAATCTTTGTGTCGACATCCATCTTGGCCGCACTTTGGAGCGTTTGTCCCTCTCTCAGCTTGGAACCTATCTTGCCTTTCATTTGCGCCTCTACCACATCGACCTTCACTTGCTTCGCAGCTTCCATTTGCGTGAACACATAATTTTTGAGCTTGAAATTACTTTTATTTTATAAAAGTTTCTTTTTTTAGAAACCAGAATGGAGCCTGATCAGTAAGGTTTACGGTGTACTAATTTAAAAGTATTAGTACTACAGTCTAAGAGCATCCACAGTGGTATAAGCAAAATCAAAATGTTGCTAAGGTTAGCAACATTTACTCAAAAAAGAGCTCACATTGGAATAACCAAACTTAGCAACCTCTTACCAACTCATCAAATTTTGGCTATTGGATAATCAAAACAAACAATCTTTTGTCAATAATCAAATTTAGTTGGTTCTACATTTTCTCAATCAAGTACACCATCATTGCACAAAAACCTTCTCTATCTTACATTTTCAATATGTTTCTAAGAAAAATATTTTTAAAAACTGGTTTTATTTTTTGCAAAAACAGTTCTTTTTTTTTTCAAAACATTTTTTTTCACTAAAACAGTTTTTTTTTTTTTTTTGCAAAAACAATTTATTTCAAAATAGTTTTTTATTAGAATTTTTTTTTCAAACACTATTCTTTTGAAAAAACAAAAACTTTTTTTGTAAAACATTTTCTCGAATACTGTTTTTTTAAATCATAGTTTTCAAAAACAATTGTCTCTTTTTCTAATAACTTGTTTTTATTCATTTGAAAACTATTTTAAAAAAAATGTTTTCTATGTCACATTTTCTAGATTTTTATAAGTTGATTGTACCATTGTGGACCTCTACATTGTTAACCTTAACAACCCCTTAAATGGATAACCAAAAGATGATATGAGAACTTTTGCTTATTCACTTTTGATTATTCCATTATGGATGCTCAAGGTTCTCGATTTGACAAAAATACCCCGTCTCTCTTCTCCACGTGCTCACACACCACACCATTGACACCTCTGCCTTTTCATGCAACTAATTTACTGTAGTTACCCCTAAACTCTTTTTATTAATTAAACTAAGCATACCTAAATCTCAATGCACCGATGAAATATGTTTCAAAATTGCAGATACTACAATTATGGTTTGGAGTTTTTTTCTTCTTCTTATTCGATTGGGTCTAGGATTTTTTAGCAAAATGAATTTTACTTCTTGTTTTGTTTCCTAAAAAAAATTATCTTTACTTTTTTACAATAAAAAATCAGCCTAAAGTCAAAAAATGAAACACATATGTTGGTTTGGACTTTGGACAAATAACCATATCTATTGACTTTATTACAATATATTGTACAGATTACAAATTTTACATAAATAACCTTATCTGTTAGTCTTTTGGCATAATACAAAGTATAGATATGGATAAACAACCATATAAGTTGCTTTTATTGCAATTATATGGATTTCAGAATTTGCAAAAATAATCTGAATTGTTGCTGATTAAAAAAAAAAAGATAACCTTATCTATTTGTATTTTTTGGATGATGCAGAGTTTAGAATTGAACAAATAAGTATATCTGTTAGTTTTATTGCGATAATACAAAGCACATATTTTGCAAAAATAACTATCTATTGTTTTTTTTTTTTTTGAAATAATACAGAATATAAATTTGAACATATAAACATATCTGTTAGTTTTATTGCGATTATAAAGAGTACAGATATTGCATAAATAACCTTATTTTTTTGTCTTTTTGTGATAATACATAGTATGAATTTGGACAGATAACCATATATGTTGGAGAAAATGATCCAAAAATGTGTTTTAGTTTGGTGTCACACATAAAAAATGCATATAAAATTATTTGTGTGCTTTGTGTATTACACATAAAAGATAAAGGGGAGTATTCGACTCATTATGAACCAAAATTCAACAATAAACAAAAGAAATATATAAACACATAATGCAAACCAAAAGTAGAGATCCAAACGCATTCTTGTGTTTCAATGATCCACTATTAACAAACAACACAAATTAAAAAAAAACTAAAAAAAGAATGAAATTCGTAAGACAAAACAAGGAAAAATCACAATGATCCACTATTGCAAGTCAAATCCACTGGATGGGTGAGATTAAGCGGAGCCGTTCCACCATGAATAAGTTTCTTTCTTTTCGAAAATACTCTCTCCGTTCTAGTCTTTATTGGGAGTCCATGCTACTTTTCAATTGATTATCTTGCAATCTATAATCTTTTAGGTGATTTTAAAAATATCGTTTAAAAGAGCTCATTAAAATCTATTAAACAAGATTGATATTGCATATAAAATAATATTATCAATTAAAATTATAATTAGTTTTTTATCCGATTGGAATATAACGAGAGACAAAAGAATTTGAACAAAGGGAGTAATCTTCGATTAACGATTTTGTAACTTCTTCGTATATAGTACTCCCTCCGTCCCTTTTTAAATGTCCCAGTTTGAAAAACACGTTCTATGAGTCAACTTTCACTTCTACTTTACACTTTTTCCATCAAAGTTTCTCTCTACTTTACACTTTTCATATCAACTTTTACCTCTACTTTTCAAAATTATTTTCCACTTTACCAATTAACTTTTCAAAATAGATACTTATTTTAAGATAATACAAAATAGAATAGTCGTCATTTAAATAGTAACAATGGGAGTATTAAAATTTGACGCTGATGTTCCCTCCAATGCGGGCCCTTCATTGAGATTCTGACAAATATTGTCCCAACGTGCTCATTATACATTAGGCACCAAGAAGCCTAAGAGAGAATGGAAGCTCTTTTCAGGAGATGCATGGAGAATGATGGTTGATGGGGCTTCGAATGTCAATGGCGCAGGTGCAGGCATCGTATTAGTTTCTCCAAGTGGAACCGTTCATGAAATTGTTGTTTCCATCGGGTATCCCGCGACAAACAACGAAGCTGAGTATGAAGCTATCATTGTTGGTCTACAACTCACTCTTCGGATGGAAGCAGATTCGGTTCACGTGTTTTGTGACTCTCGGCTGATTGTGGGTCATCTAAACGACGACTACCAAACTAAAGATGAGCGTATGAATGCTTATGTTAGTCATGTTTTGGAACTTCTCAAACAGTTTGGCTGAGTGGAGGTGGAATGGATCGCTCGGGAACATAATGCTCACGCTGACACCTTGGCAGGTCTTGCTTCAGTTTACAAGACCTCGGGCAGTCGCACAATTGTATTTGACGAAGTTGAAACTCCGAACTTCGAACCATCTATTTGTTCGGTTATGGCAATCACACTCAGTCCAAGCCAAATGGATCCCATCATTGCCTATTTGAAAGACCAAATACTCCCGTCGAACAAACATGAAGCGCACAAGGTCTGTTGTCGGGCCACAAATTACTTCTTGAATCCGAATGGAAATTTGTACCGAAGAACATTCACTGGCCCCGATTTAGGAGTTGTTCATGAAGATCAAGTGGGGAGTGTTTTGGGCGAACTTCACTCAGGAAGTTGTGGGGCACACTCGGGAGGTCGAACTATGGCCCAACGAGCGCTAACACAAGGCTATTGGTGGTTAAAAATGGCAAAGCAATCAGAAGATTATGTGAAGCATTGTGTTCGGTGTCAGCAACAAGCATCACTCATCCACCAGCCTGTCTTTCCTAATGATCACCAGTCCATGGTCGTTCGCCGTTTAGGCTTTTGACATTGTTGGCAAAATGCTGAAGGCACCTGGAGGGTTTGAGTACATGCTTACTGCTACTGACTTATTTACAAAATGGGAGGAAGCTTCACCATTGGTCAAGACAACCGCCGGAGACGTGGAGTGTATCATCCGGAAGCACATCATCTCTAGGTTCAGGGTACCTTACGCCATCCTTTCTAATAACAGCTCCCAGTTTGTTGCAGCCGCTATCAAGACTTTTTACAAAAGACACAACATCACAATCCACAATTCATTTGTTGCTTATCCTCAGGGCAACGGCCAAGCCGAGGCATCGAACAAAACTATCACTCAGGGGCTCAAACGGTGCTTGGATTGGAAGCTCGGATTATGGGTCAAAGAACTTCCACATGTTCTGTGGTCTTATCGTACTACCCCTCGGCAATCGACAAGTCGCACACCGTTCTCAATGGCTTACGGAATGGAAGCCGTCCTTCCCTTATCAACATTGATTCCCACTGCTCGGATAGAGAATTTCAATCTGGTGGATAACAACGCTCTTGTGGGAGCCAAGTTAGATTTCGCCGAAGAGCTCCGTGACAGCGCTAATCTTTGGCACGCAAAATATCAACTGGAGGTCGCTAGGGGCTACAAAAAGAATGTTCGGGCTCGAACCATTCAACGTCGGCAATTTAGTCCTTCAGATGGTCGTTGAAGCAAGCAAGTTAACCAAATTCAAAGATCCTTATGAAGGCCCCTACCGAGTAGTCGAAAAGATCGGCCACAGCATTTACAAACTTGCAAAGATGGATGGTACATCGATCGCTGACCCTTGGAACGCCCAAAAACTTAGAAAGTTTCATGGGTAGCCTCGGCGTCTTCCTCTCCTTGTTTGTTTTGTTCTTGTTTTTCTGTTTTTGCTCGAGTTGTAAGCCTCCGGGCGTTTTTGTTAATAAAAATTCGTTTATTTGTTTATTTGTGTTTATTCGAATTGGAGTTTCATTTGTTGGACATACTATCTAGCCCAGCTTATAGCCTTCTGGCTAAGGCACTTCCACCCAATGATCCTTCCTTCGGGATATTGGTTTGCCTTCGGGCTCAGGCATCTTTACCCTATTCGTTTACATTCGGCACATTTTTGTTACCTTCGGATAAGGAGGTGTTACACTCGGTTACTGTAAAGGGCGAAATCCTCGTAGCCTCGCACTCTTCGAATTACTTTGAGCAATGAAGCTTGGTGTTTCTGATTTTTTTACCCATTCTTTTGCCTTACTGAATTTTTGCTTTTTCCTCGGCAATCCACTAAGGTAGGGGGCTACTATATGGGTAAATTCCGAGCAAACAGACTTGTGAAATTTCTAGCATTTTTACGTTTTCTTGTTACATGCAATCAAAATGATGAACTTCTGAATACATTTTGCATTTCTCAACGAGTAATGGGTAATCCGAATGCCAACACAAAGTAACATCGACAGAGAGAAATTATAACGAGTAAAAAGACTTGTAAACATTTCCTAAACAACTCGATCATTAATTAGGACATGGTTGATGATGCATCGTTCGTTACCATCCCCTTAAACATTCATAAGTCTACTGAGGCGTGGCAGTGGTAGATCGTTCGGTGCCACCCTCAAAATGTGTATTAATTACATACTACATACGGCTAAGGCCACATGTTCGGCGCCGACCATGTCAAATGAAATGTTTTAACGTAAGTTGAGTAAATAAAAGTAAATTTCTCAAACAATAGGAGGAGGAGTAGCAGATGGGGATAACACAGGATTTTCTAAAGGAGCTTGCACATTCGACGCTTCGATGGGGCTGGCAGTTGCATTTTCTGCTGTGGCTTCAGTAAGGGCCAAAGGAGGAACTTCGACTAAGATCCTCCTTTCGTCATAGGACTCAACCCCTGCGTCGTCTAGGCCTTTGTTATAACCAAGCATAAAGCTCTCATTGTGTTGTACTTGCTTCATCTCAACCTCGTCTTCTAGGAGCTCATTTGCAGCATCTTCTTCGGCCTGATAGTACCCGTGATTGTACGGTGCCTGTAGTTCCTTCTCCATTTCTTTCTTCATCTCCTCCCTCCCCAAAGCTTTCCCCTCTGCAAGTCCCTTGTAAGGTTGCATGGGCTAGATGGGTGCCTAACACATTTCCATCTCATAACTTCTCTCCCGAGCCCCTTTTAACAAATCTTTGGTTACATAGACCGCGAGTCTTGCCAGTTAGCAGCAGTTTCTCAGGTTCACCTCAAATCCGGGTGGTGACTCCACGTATTTTAATTCGCCGAGCATCTACCAAGGTTCCAAGCGATGGCCTCCAAAAAAGAGTTTCCCTTGAAAAAGGGAAGATTTAATTCGCTGAAAGTATCGGCCTGGGATCTAGGCAATGACCTCTATAAAGGAAAGTTGCCTCAGAAAAAGAGATGATAACATGTTGAGACTATCTACTTAATAGGAGTGTTGAACACCATAAATTCGCTGAAGGCGTCCGGTGAACAAGCGATAATCTTTAAAGCTGTAAAAGTGATGACGAGACTGCTGAGAGCGCACGAACAAAATAACTGAAACCCCTACCAGTGGCAGCATGCGGAAACACCCCCGGGTCGATGTACTCACAGTCGGTAGAAAGATTCGAACTCTTGACCTCTTAGTGAGATAGATGTAGCCCCAATTGATTTATCAAAACTGCTACCGACACAGATTTTTTTAAAACAAGCAGCGCGTACAGATGGACTTTGGACCTATTTTGGGTCCCGCAAAGATGATTGGAGCCGCTTATTTTGTTCAAAACATCTTCTTTAAGGTCCCCATAAAAAATCAACTCATTTGGATATCGGTAAGGGGGTTTACAAAACACCCAACTTTGCTTCAGAAAACAGGCTATTTTCTGAAGAAAAGTTGGGTGTTTCGTAAACCCCTTTACTGATATCCAAATGAGCTGATTTTTTATGGTGACCTTAAACAAGATGTTTTGAACAAAACAATAGGCTCCGATCATCTTTGTAGGACCCAAAACGGGTCCAAAGTTCATCTATACGCGTTGTCTATTTGAGAAAATCTGTGCGTATAACAGTGTTTTTGATTTATTGGAGAGCTAATCGACTCAATAAACTAATCACTATTTGACACTCAATAAATGACTCCTATTTTTATCAGATTATACCCATTTGCAAGAACAATATTGGCTCGCCAGTAGCCATTGTAGTCATTGCTTCATCCGACAATACACTGGCTCACCATTTTCAAGCCTTGTTATACTAATGTATGGGAAAAATTACTCCAACGGCGAATCCAAGTATTGATAATGATTTTAAATTTACTCCTTGGTTGGGGTCTAATTGATTAAGTAACAATTTTTTATCAATAGTCAAATGCCTTCATTTCGTAGAACTTGCTATCTTGGATATACTAATGAACATGACGCCCAACAACTTAAATTATTGAAAGCAAAAAAGTAAAAAGTTATATTGACCTAACTAAGATGCCTGAGAGGTTTATGCGAAAATAAAATATGACACATACAACTACGAAATTGAACTGTCGATTGATACAACAACTTTGATTGAACAAATTGAACTAAGATGTCTGAGAGGCTTCAGCAGATATAAAATTTATGAGATATATAATAAAGCATCCGTTAAATGGATTGACAATTTTAATCAACCAAAACGATATATAAGGTGTTTTGAGCTACTTTGATAGAAAAATATAATTATAGAGGCAACCGACAATGATAAGTGAGAAGTGTTGGAAATTTTTTGAGATATTTGTGAATAAAAATAGAGGCATTCAAAGGGTCTGGTGAGGCAACTGAAAAGGCCTCCCTCCCTTCCGCTACCTGCTCTTTTTAGTCACTCCTCTCTCATTGCATCTCTTTCTACAATCTGTAGTCAAATCATCTTTATGAATTAGGACAAATTATATGTAACGCCCCTAATTTTGGGTACGTTAAATAGACAATTTTATTGAAAATCTAAATAGAGTCTGACTCGATATTACAACATAACTCTTACAAAAGTACTTTTATTCAAACATGGAAGGGAAACTAGGGTTCCTATCTACTGCTCTGTCTGTTCCTCCATCCTAGCCAGCTCATCGGCTCCAAAAACTTCCAAGGTGTAGAGTTCACCCTATTCATCTATAAGGTCTGACACATTATACCAATATCGCCACCAATATAATATGTCAAGGTCACCAAACGTAACACCGTGAGCTACAAAAGCTCAACAGAATAATCCATACCCACTAACCCTTAACTTATGAACAATAGATCATAAAATTAATGTTTTCCACATAGTACATGCATATTTGACAGAACGGCTAACAATGACACATCCACATTCACTTATCCAAGCTAACGTTGGTGTTCATGATTTTCTGAGTTTCTCCTACGCGACATTTCGTAGACCATGTCACTGGTTTCACCCTTCATTTACCAAGTCAACATTTTCAAAATCGTTTTTAACACACCCAACCTCCGTTCTGCCGTTCCGGTCTCCCGAGTATCCCATAATGGTTCCGCCGATCCGGGTTCCCATTTTGGGTTTTTCGAAAATCATTAAAACAATCGTGTTGGCTCCTCTCCACGGATAACCAAACCACAGTTCATCCCTCAGTTTCGCCGTTCTGGGTTCCCGAGTATCCCCACAATGATTCCGCCGGTCCGGGTTCTCATTAGGTTTTTCGAAATCGTTTTCACACTCACACCACACAATGGGCTACCAAGCCCAGCCCCATTGTGGTTTCAAAACTTATCTTGCCTTTAACACACCCTAGGTGTCATGTTTCAACCTTCTCGATTTCGGTGTCTCATGCAACGACTCCGCAGAAGGACCTTTCATATTCGAAATTATAAATCGTTCATTGTAATCTTGAAACCAAACTAGCAAGGTCATCCAACTCTATATTACTAATCATGCTCAAATCCCAACTTAAAGCATAACGCCACATGTACGGACGCCTTTGGAGTGAAAATTACTTATGCTTTACAACAAGACAAGTAATACAAGCAATTCATGTATACATGCTCATAACCATCCTAAGATCAAAAATACGAATACTTCTATTGTAACGATCCGGATTTTCGACCCAATTTTTTTTAATACAAATTTATATTGTTAAATTTCTAGTTCAATAACTAATTAATTAGATTGAATAATTTAAATATATTATTATGTGTACAATTGATATTATTTGCACTATTGTATAAGATATATATTTAAACTTTAGATATACAGGGAATCAGGGATTCATATTCATCTCTTATCTTTCCTATCTAAACCCTAACTAGAGTCTAATCAAACTAACTCTCCATTTCTCTCTCTCATCCTATACATACACGCGTCCACATATATTCTCATCCTATACATACACGTGTCCACATACATTCCCACCCCATACATACACATGTCCACATACATTAGAATTAAAGAAAATCCCGCCAAATGTGGCACTTATCCCCTATCCCTCTTATCATTATCAGTATTCATCTCCTTCAATCTCCTTCCCTATTCCACCACTTCCACACTTATCCTCTCACCTTCTCACTACCTTATTCTCTCTCATTATACATACCCACATAAAATTCAAAAATTGAACACCATTATAATATTTCACTCCCAATTCTATTGTTGAGTCTAGAATAGAGAGAGAGAGAGAGAGAGAGAGAGAGAGAGAGAGACGGATTTCTACATAAAATCCCTCCGTACATCATATTCAGGTTCCCAATCAATCACTACATCACCAAGTATCCACAAACCACCTTCCAATCATTTCGAGTTAGCCCCAAGTCCCCTGCCGTCGCCGTCTTTTTCATTTTACCGAAATCGTTCGCAAAGTAGTAACCACTTTTTCGGCTGGATTTAAGGTAGATTAATCTCTATCCTACTCTCTCCTAAGTATATTAAGCCCTTGTTTTGTGTAATGATGAGATATAGTGTTAAAAATGGAACCCATCCATCAAAACCCATTAAACTAAATTATACTCTGTTTCTCGGCGAAATGAATGTGAGTACTGGATGAAAATAGTTTGCATGTGGAGTGTTTTATTACAGATTGGTCCTTGTATTGTGTGAATATGTGAATTGAATCCCAATATCACTTACTGTCATAATAAAACAAATCGATCCATGCATCAAAATCCTTAAAACTACAACTTGCTCTTTTTTTTTTCTTTTTCCGAAAACTAGAACAATGATCTCGTGCTTGATTTTAAATCATTGGGCATTAACTACACTAAGGTTCCTCTTGTATGAATAGCTTATGGTTTTAACCTATAACAATGTTTTTTTTAATTAGTTTATAATTACTACTGTGAGATTTTAGGTGTATAAACATATTGAATGTACTTATTAAACTCCACTATTATTGTTTAAATATACGTTGATATTATAACTAATAAACTAAGAAAATAATTTCAAGAAGTCAGTAACTAGTATGTAGACATCGAAACTTATAATTATGTTAATTTCATATGATAGTAAAGGTACGCTCAAGTCCCTATTAAATTATAGTGCACTTAAATCTGATAAAATTTAATTTAATAGAAGCCTAACAGTAGTAAGTTACTAAAATTTCTCTAGGCTTACGAAATAATTAATCAAACCCTCAGGTGAATAAAAAGTCTGATGAACATAATTGTTCGATAAAAATCTTAAGCAATCCAAAAGGCATCAGCCCAGCCCAAACCCTTTGTGTGTTCAATTATTCGTACATATCAATTGTTATATTTGTTATCTCATTGAAATGTATAATGTTATGAATTGAGTTGTTGTTGATTGTATCATGTTGTACATGCTAGAATGGACTTAGATTTACTGGGTGGTTACGAGTAGTGACTCACGTAGACGATGGTAAGTAAATGGAAATTGGTAAAGTGTTGAAAGTGTGATTGTGTTGATTGTGATTTGAGCCATGGTGATGGCAAGGGTAACCAATGGGGCCCTGTGTTGAAATGGGTTACCTGCGGGGCCCAGTGTTGTGACACTAACATATGATACGTCATGGAAAGTTTCTCTTCGAGGAAGAGAATGGGTCCCATGAGACGGTTATAGTTAGTGAAACGCTAACGTATGATACATCATGGGAAGTTTCTCTTCGAGGAAGAGAATGGGTCCCATGAGATAGTTATAGTTAGTGAGACGTTAATGTATGATACGTCATGGGAAGTTTCTCTTTGGGGAAGAGAATGGGTCCCATGAGACGGTTATAGTTAGCATGGGGTAGTGGATGTCCGACGCTAATGTACGATACGTCATGGGATGACTCGATCTTTCTGTTATGGTTTTAAGTGAGAACATGCTCAATACATAACTTAGGTGCGCTCACCTAGTACCCTGGTGCAGGATAAGCAAGAGGAAGGGTGGACCCATGAGACGGTTGTAGTTAGTGGATGTGGGAGGAAAGGATCTCGTGGAGATGATACTTAGATTTCATGTAAGATGATGGATAGTAAAGAAAAAGAAGATGTGCTATTATTCTATACCTCTCGTATATTATCAATTGTGATATTATTGTTTTTTTTTTTTTTTGAATGCTAATTGTAAAGTAAAGGGTTGGTAGGATTGGGATTATTCTATTGGGTGAATTACCACTCACGGATACATTTGTATCCTGGTAAATCGATTGCTTAGGCGATCAATTTGCCAGAGGGTGCAGGGTTCAATGGTGGAGCTATTTGACACAGGAGGAATACCAAAAGCGAAGACTAAGTATGCTTGAGATCTGTATCAAGACTAGAGTTGCTCTGAAGAAGTTTAAGTAAAATGTTAGATTCTTTTTTGTATTTTTTTTATGTACATTTTGTATAACGACAAATAGGGGCATAGTCGTTTATAAAATTCAGTGTATTTTAGTGCTTCCGAAATTTCTTAAAAAATCGGGCGTTACATCTATCAAACGATAAAGTCTTACGTTTCGAAAGCCGTCCTTTCTTCCTTTGTGGGAAGTTCAAAACAATATATGTCAATTATTCCAACATGCTCATACTTCCATTAGCAAAAATATGTTTGTTAACTATCATGCATTCCAAACTTTATAGGTGATAAACAACTTTATAAACTTAAAGAAGACGGTTAGGAATGTTCTACATTATATTTAGAACTAGAGAGCAAGGACATTCTACCATTCTTCTTGGCGGTAGGGCGGCTACGGAAAATGAGTTGACGATCGAGCGGAGTGACTTCCTACAATAAGCTTTCGGTAGTTTCGAAAGAGAAAGGTTTCTCTCGAAACTAGATCTTGACTAAGCTACTAAACTTTTTGGATCGAAAGGGTGGTCGAGTGGTGGTTTAGTGGCGGCTTAGGATGAGTTTCTTGAAGAACTCAAGAACAAAGGAAGAACAAGCAAGAACAAGGCATGAACACAAGGATTTCTAGAGAGAGAAGTTGAAAGGTTTCTTTCAAGGTATGGGTTGAATGGTGAGTGGGGGGGTGCCATTTATAACAAAATTTGGCTCCCTATCTTCCCCCCATGGCCGGCCCCCCCTCTCTCTCCTTTCTCATTGCTTTTGCTCCATTGTTTGGTCAAATCAAGCCTTTCAAGCATGCCATTACTTGTCACTTCCATTTTAGGCCATAACTTAGGTAATCATGAAGGGTTTTATGGCTTGTCTTGTCCTAAGAAATGCTTGCTTGTAAGAAAGAACAAAATGATAGGGCTAGATTGAGCTTAGGATGACTAGAAATGGGTTGTAAAGTTGTACTTAGGCTTGAGTGTGAGATTGGCTAAAAGAGGTGACTTGATTGAGTGACCCAACACAAGCACACACACCACTCTCCCTCTTTACCTCTCTCTCTCTGTCTCTCTCTCTCTCTCTCTAGTTCTATGTACACACACACACACACATATATATATATAAGTAAACTAAAGTACTAAGTAGCCCTAATAGGTCTATGAAATAGGAGATGATGAGTGGTAAGGCTGTCACTGACAAGAACATTTGTTCATTGGATAATATTTTCCTAGAAAGTGCATATATGTTCATATAGACATATATAGCCATACTTATAATAGGCTATGAGGTGTATATTCCTATATATAAGCACATATATGTACTTGGAGAATCTAGGAAAATAACTTTGGTGGGCAATTTAGGTTTAGGGCTTCCTATGGTCCATGATTTGTCTTGTCAAATCACATATTCATTGGCAATCTAATGTCCATTGTCCAAGGAATAAAAATTTTCCTAACAATTATTGACCAATGGGTAAAGAGGTAATGATGATAGGTATGGCCTTGAAATGACTAGTCATGGGTATAATGATTACCTCTAATGGCCTAATGGTTCAATTAGGGTTAGGAGAGTTCATAAGGCTCAAAGATGGTCAAAAAGGTCCATCTAGGCCTTGGAAATTGTAACTAGGTGAATTGGTAGTTCGGTTCCTCCAACTAATCGATTGAAAACTAATTCTACTTGCCATATAGGATTTCTAGTCAAGAAATATAATTTTAAAGGGCTTAAATCTAATTATGACAGATTATAGGGATTAAAAAGGAGTTTTTTTAAAAAAACAATACAAAGTAATTATAAAGAAATTCCAATATATAACGAAATTTTTATTTATTAAAAATCAGAGTCGTTACAAACTATCCCCCTTAGACAATTTCGTCCTCGGAATTAGGTGCATGCTCGGATTCGAATAGGTGGGGCTAATTTGCCTTCATGGTTTCTTCTCTCTCCCATGTGGTTTCTTTAGAACCGCGGTGTTTCTACAAAACTCGTACCAACTTGACTGTCTTGTTTTGGATTGTCTTTTCACTTCAGTCCTGAATTTCTATTGGTTCTTCTTCGTACGTCGCATCTTCTTCGATGGTGAGGCCTTCCCAATTAATGACATGCATGGGTAATGCAAGATACTTGCGGAGCATTGAAACGTAGAACACGTTATGTACTCTATCTAGCTGTGACGGCAGCGTTAGACGATATGCAACCTTTCCGATCTTCTCCACGATGTCGAAGGGTTTGATGTAGCGTGGAGACAACTTTCCCTTTTTCCCAAATCTGATAACTACTTTCTTCGGTCTGATCTTTAGGAACACATGATCTCCTACTGCAAAGGCTAATGGTCGGCTCCTTTTATCTGCATAACTCTTCCATCGACTTTGAGCGGTTTGGATCATTTGCCTGATGGTTTTGACCTTCTCTGTGGTATCTCGTACTATGTCGGGTCTAATCAATCCCGTTTCCCCGGCATCTGTCCAGCAGACTGGAGATCGATAGGGTCGACCGTATAGAGCTTTGTACGGTGCCATCTCGATGCTGGCTTGGTAGCTGTTGTTGTAAGCGAACTCTACCAATGGTAAGTGTTGCTCCTAGTTTCCAGAAAAATCCAAGGCACAAGCTCTCAGCATGTCTTCCAGTGTGTCTGTATTGTCCTCTCCGTTTGTCCATCTGACTATGGGTGAAAGGCCGTACTAAGCCTTATGTCTGTTCCCAATGCCTTCTACAATCCTCTTCAAAAGTGTGATACGAAATGTGGATCCCTCTCAGATACTATCGAGATAAGTACTCCATGTACACGTACAATCTCTCGAATGTATAGCAGACTCAATTGTTCTACGTTCTTTGTCATCTTAACAGGCAGAAAATGCGCAGATTTGGTGAGTCGATCCACAATCACCCAAATAGCAGTGTTGGACTTGGCGAATCTTGGTAATCCAGTTACGAAGTCCATCGAGATATGCTCCCACTTCCAGGTCAGAATTTGCAAGGGTTGAAGGTCTCCTCTAGGTTTTTGATGTTCAGCCTTGACTTGCTGATACACTAGACAAGTAGATACAAACTAGGCTACATCCTTCTTCATTCCTTCCCACCAGTATGTTCTTCGCAGATCATGATACATCTTTGTACCACCAAGGTGGACTGCGAAGTTCGAATGGTGAGCTTCTCAGAGTACGGCTTCACGAAGGGTTCCAATGTTAGATACGAACACTTTTCCCTTGAATCTCAGGCTGTTGTCCTTCTCGATTGTCCATCTTGGTAGCGTCTTTCCTTCTCGGATTCGATACCAAATGAACTCACAATCCTGCTCAAAGGTTTGGGCTAGTAGAATTTCTCGGTGAAGTGCCGGTTCTGCAACTAGAGCGTATAATCGTGCATTCCCGTTTTCTGATAACGGTCGCAGGTTGAACTCGTTGAGGGTGTCTACCATCTCCCATTCCTTAATAGTTGTCTTGACCTTCTATGCCCTATCCTTTCAACTTAGAGCGTCAGCTACCACATAGGCCTTGCCGGGGTGATACTATACTGTAAATTTGTAGTCCTCCAAGTATTCCATCCATCGACGCTGTCTCAGGTTCAACTCTTTCTGAGTGGACAGATATTTGAGGCTCTTCTGGTTGGTGAAAACTTTGAATTGTTCTCCCCACAGATAGTAACGCCAGGATTTGAAGGCGAATACTACTGTATCCAATTCTAAGTCGTGGATAGGGTAATTCCTCTCGTGCGATCGAAGTTGTCAAGATCCGTAGGCTACAACTTTTCCATTTTGCATCAGCACACATCCCAAGCCATCTCTTGATGCGTCGCAATAAACCGTATAATCTACACCCCGTTAGAAAATGATGAGTATCGATGCACTTGTCAGTCTCTTCTTCAGTTCTTTAAAAGATCTCTCACAGGCTTTATTCCAATCCAGCTTCACCCTTTCTGAGTCAGCCTGGTCATTGGTTTGGCTAGGGTTGAGAAGTTTTGTATGAATCTTCGATAATACCTAGCCAATCCTAGAAAACTCCTGATTTCAAACACTGAAGTCGGCTGTTTCCAATTCAGCACTGCTTCGACTTTACTTTCATCCACCGCGATTTCGTCCTTGGATACCACGTACCCTAAGAACTTAACCATTTCTAGCCAAAACTCGCATTTACTTGCCTTGGCATAAAGTTGGCTATCTCGGAGTACTTGTAGTACTATCCGAAGGTGTTCTTCATGCTCTTCCTTATTGGCGGAGTATATCAAGATGTCATCAATGAACACTGTAAGTGGACAAATTCAATTTGTGCTTTGATCAGCACAAGATTGTATTTGCTTCTCGTACCTCTTGACCGAAATCCTATTTCGTCATTGGAACCCTTGTCCTGCAAAATAGACAGGGGGTGAGTGCACCTTTGCCTCTCGTGGCAAAGGCCCTTTGATGCCAAAGTTAGTATCACGTACTAGCAGTTAAACCCTAATTCACAGTAGGAAAGCAATAAGAATGCAGTGTATTGCGTACCTTTTTCCTCTAGGTTTACCTCATATTTATAGAATTGTATATGCTTGCAGGCCAAGCATCCCTGTTTCCATAGGATTCCTAACTCGTATAGGAAATCCCAGGATATCAAGGATTCTCGTTTTCTTTCTCAGTTTATTCTCTTAATCCTTGTAGGACTATTTTCCATAGCAAGCTGAACATCCCATTCTCATTAGGTATCTTTCCCAGATCCTATATTCTCGGGATCTTATTCCCTTACGGGACATGATTATTCTGGAATCTTCTAGAGTATTCCCTCTGCTCTTATTCTTGACTGGAACTCTTTCTTTGTTCAGCCATCTCATTGCCGAACAGACGACTTGGACCAGTCACTTCACATGTAATTGGTTACTTAATCAATTATTTGGACCATTCCTTTCTTAAGGAATTCTCCTCCTGTTTGGCTTTCTCGTAGCCGAACAAGTTACTTTGAACAGTGGCTTCACATGTCACTTTTCCCTTTAATTGGTCCAATAACGTCTCATGTTTTACTGAACTGAGAATCGTACAACCTCTCTGGACCAATGACTTCTCATGTCACTGGTCCATAACGCGTTGACCTTTTCTTGTCACTGTGCTCGGGCGCTTCTTGGGCCTATTCGGGAATACTCCCTACAATTGCTCCCCAACTTTAGTCGTTATCCTTTACTCATATGACGAGTAAAGCTCTTTTACCGAGCAAATTCATTCTGCTCCTGCACCTTATTTCATATATTGGTGCAACTTTTCATCATTTTGCCATGGCGAAAACATCTTTTTGTTTGGCCGTCACAGGCTTTTAGTCCTAATCTTTACACGTGTCGATCATTATATTGCTTACATTAAATGCGGACAGACGTGTTTTGGGGAACGGAACGCTCAAATGCCATCTGGGGTGACGTTTCACATACGCCACCCCCCTTGTAAGGTTTTTTTGGGTTTTCGTCCCATTTTCAAAACCCCATTCTCTCTCTTAGACTCCCTCTGCAGAAAAGAAGGTTCAAGCTTTTACCCGCCATTGAAGCTCTGCTCACCGTCTCAAGGCTCCTTCCTCTCTGCTTTTAGGGATTCCATCTACGAATTTCATAAGTCACCATTCTTCTCCTTGCTGCTCCATTTCTCAATCATTTTCGTCCCCTTTTCTCTATATTTCAAAGAACCAAAAAAAAAAACCTTTCTGGTTATGGGGAGATTTCGGAGGTATTATAATACTCCTCAAACCATGGCAAGTTTCAGATCTCATTATGAGATTCTTGACAACGTAGCTACTATTTTGGCTCTTGAGGACGCCATTCGTGAAAATTTTGATTTCGAAACCCTTCACATTCCAGTGGTAGCCGTCGTTGAAGGCGGGGTTAGGTTTTCCTTGGCCCCCCTACTCCGCCAAGTCCTAGCATATTATAGGCTTTCCCCAATGTAGGTTTCTGCTAATTTCTTTCGAGTAGTTATGGGTATAAATGCCCTAAATCAAATGTTAGAGACCTCTCTAGGCTTGTATGATATTCACCATTTATACAGTATCTCCAGAACCGGGGATGCCCTCACTTATTATTTAAAAAGTAGAGATTCTAGAAAGAAGCTTGTTCTCGAACTCCCTGACTCTGCTCGAGGGGATGACGACGACTTTCTGATCGTTACAGGCAACTTCGAACCCAGAGATGAGGACGGCCAAGTGATTGGGTTTCACGCTCCTCACGTATTCGGGAGCCCACGTTAGTGCTCTCCTCCTAATTCATATGTTTGTCTTTTTTCAAAAGAAAAGCCTTTTCATGCTTCTTATTATTTGTGCTTTGTCATTTTTCAGCATCAAACATCAATCGAGGCTATAATATCATAACCCTTCAAGTTCACGTAGCAAATATTAGACGTGCACTTGCTTTCAATGGTGAAGGGACATACCTTGCAGGCCGAGCAAGAGCAGCTCAGGTACTACTCAGCTACAAAGCTTCGTACGGTGGCTTTATTGATCGGCGAACCCGTGCAGCCGACAACCCCGTCATTGCTGGTCCTTCAAGACCAGTCCCCGAACAAGAAGAGAGGCGTTCTCGGACACCTCCATACTTTGACGAACCAATCCCGCTTGCTGAGGAGGCTTCCAGTCCCACATCCAGCTCTTCTTCCAGTGGCTACACCCCCTCACCTCCAGAGATGAACCGGCCAATTGATTTAGGCAGCCTTCTCACCATTCCTGGTCGAGGTTGTGGCATTGTTCGGGGCCAAAGTGGTCAAGGTCGGGGTTGTCATACCCAGACTCAAACTGATACTCCTCCTGGATTTTCTCCAGAGGAAATTGAAGCCCTTCATCGAGAAAAACGTCAACGTGTGGAAGAATCCCAAGAAAAACCCCCACCATTCTCCTCATCTCCTGCTCCTACGTGGGCTCCCTCTTTCTCTCACGGGAATCGAGCTATCACTGCTCGGGACAGTGTTAAGACTGAAGGGACTGCTCTTGCATTGTCCCAGGCCTTCCTGTTGCCTGGAGATATACAGAAAGAAGTAGCAATGTCTCCTGACAATCTCCTGAGCTCTTTTATGTCCCATAATGCTAAGGTAAAGTTTCCCTTTACAAACCATATCGTACCATAGCGTTTGGTATCTATGTTTATCTGTGTTTGAACATTCCAGGTGATGCAAAAAATGGTGGCCATGGCTCAAAAGCTCAGCCAATCTAAGCCCCAACGTGCCAAGCTTGTCAGTGAGAATACCAAATTGCAACGTACCATTATCAGGCTTGAGAGAGAGAGAGAAACCAAGCCCTGGGGATAGCAGATGGTTTGAAGGGACAACTGAAGGGGGTTATGGACAGTCTGAATCAAACTCTAAAAGAACTTGAGGCGAGCCAGACTGAAGCCAAAGCTGCATTTGAAAAGGGATACAACAAAGGAATCAAAGTAGCTACGGAATGATTTTCCGCTTGACCAAAAAAAAAAAAAAAAAGTAGCTACGGAAAGCTACACGAACCAGATGCCTGGGATTCAAGACCAAGTTTGGGTGGCCTCCTGGATAGCTTGCCTTGCCAAAGCCGAGATTCCTGAATCTTCTCCTCTTTGGACCAACATTAAATTACCAAGTGCTGCTGCTGGTCGTGAGGAAGATAGTACAGAGGAGGGAGATGAGGAGCAGGAGGTGCATATGTCTGAGCAACATGTTCCTGATGTTGAACCAAGTGAAGTCATGACCAACCCTGGCCAGAAGGAAATCAGTGGTGGTCAACCTAAAAATACAACAGAAGATTCGTCTGCTCCAGCAGCTCCTACGACTGCTCCAGCAGCTCCTACGACTGCTCCTACAACTATTCAAGATCTCACGGAAGACGAATAAATTCAATCGTCTTTCATTTGACAGTATGTTTTGCCACCTGTTTGAATTGTGGTTTTGACATGTGGGTTTGTGATGTTAGAATACTGTGTTGAAACTCTTTAAGTATTTCGTACTTTTCTTTGGTTTGTAAGTTTCCCGTACTTAATCGTTAAAGTTTCGCGTACCTTATGCATATATTCGTATGCTTCCAAGTTTGTGCATATTCTCGTATGCTTGAATAGTTTGTGCATATTCTCGTATGCTTGGTTATATGCCTAAGTGTACTTGTACTTAAAGCACTTCAGTCAAGCTGCATATCTCGTATGTAAAGAAATCAAAGAAAACGTAGAATTGTATGGAATCATATGGGACCAATCTCTCTGCTCCCCAATATGAAGGATGTTGGAAAAAAAAAGTTGCATACTTCATATTATAGAACCTGGAACAAAAAATAGAATAAAGAAAATGGCTTTGGGAGTGTAAAAATGTCAAAAACACAAGGGGGCGTTACTCGTACCCCTTGCAACTAATAAATCATAAGAGAGTTTTGTTCGTAACTCTCACACAGTCACGATGTGCATAAAGGAAAAAATATGTTCAAATATATTCATATAAAGAACTTTCTCAAGTTCTTGACATTCCAAGGTCTTGGTACCGGGTTCCCGTCCAGGTCTGCCAATCGATAAGCCCCAATGCCCACAATCTCAGTAACTCGATATGGGCCTTCCCAATTGGCTCCTAATTTCCCTCATTGGCCACTTTAGTATTGCCGAGCACCTTTCGTAGCACAAGGTCTCCAACACCAAACTCTCGTGGATGAACGTGTTTGTTGTAGCTTTTGATTAGCTGCTCTTGGTATGAGGCCAAGTGCACTAGGGCCCGTTCTCGTCGTTCCTCGGCAAGGTCTAATTCAATCTCCAAGGCTCTAACATTGCCTCCACTTTCCACCAAAGTGGTCCTATTGGTCGGCAGACCCACTTCCAATGGAATAACAGCCTCTGTTCCATATGCTAATGAATAGGGGGTCTCTCTCGTAGACCTCCTAGGCATTGTTCGGTATGCCCAAAGTACCAATGGCAATTCATCAGGCCATTTCCCCTTTACTTTATCCAAACGCTTCTTAATCCCATCAAGAATTGTTTTGTTAAAAGCTTCTACTTGTCTGTTGCTTTGAGAGTAGGCGAAGTCGAGTAGTAATTTCTTATCCCATACTGGGCACAGAAAGTTTTGAACTTCTTCTAAAACTGGGATCCATTATCTGTAATCAATGAATAAGGAACCCCAAAGCGAGTGATGATGCTCTTCCACATGAACCTTTCTATAATAGGTTCAGTGATCTTGGCCAATGGTTCTGCCTCAATCCACTTAGTAAAATAATCTGTTGCAACTAGCAGGAATTTTCGATTCCCAGTTGCTTTATATAGTGGACCCACAATGTCCATTCCCCATTGAGCAAACGGCCATGGACTTGTCAAAGGCACCAAATACTCGGCTGGTGTTCGAATCATTGGTGAAAACTTCTGACACTTTTCACAAATTTTTACGTATACCTTAGCATCTTCTTGCATATACGGCCACCAATATCCTTGGGTGATTGCTCGGTGGGCTATGGACCTGCCCCCAGTATGGCTTCCACATGTTCCTTCATGAATTTCATGAAGGAACTTCTGCATCAATTCAGGATGTACACAAAGCAAATAGGGTCCTGTAAAAGACTTCCTGCACAATTTTCCCTCAGGTGATAACCAGAACCGAGCAGATTTGGTCCTAATTTTGTGAGCCTCCTTTTTGTCTGAAGGAAGTTTTTCATCTCTTAAAAACTCCACAATTCGGTCCATCCAACTTGGTCCTTGGTTCACGTCCAAGACCATCTCCACGCTTCTCCCAATGCTCAGCTCAGTTAGATACTCTACGGCTATCTTTCTTTTAAACTCAGTTGGTACAGCTGCGGCTAACCATGCTAATGAATCTGCATGAGCATTCTTTCCAGAACTTATCAGCACAAGATTGTATTTGCTTCTCGTGCCTCTTGACCGGAACCCTAATTCGTCGTTGGAACCCTTGTCCTGCAAAATAGACAGGGGGTGAGTACACCTTTGCCTCTCGTGGCAAAGGCCCTCAAATGCCAAAGTTAGTATCACGTACTAGCAGTTAAACCCTAATTCACAGTAGGAAAGCAATAAGAATGCAGTGTATTGCATACCTTTTTCCTCTAGGTTTACCTCATATTTATAGATTTGTATATGCTTGCTAGCCAAGCATCCCTGTTTCTATAGGATTCCTAACTCGTATAGGAAATCCCAGGATATCAAGGATTCTCGTTTTCTTTATCAATTTATTCTCTTAATCCTTGTAGGACTCTTTTCTATAGCAAGCCGAACATCCCATTCTTATTAGGTATCTTTCCCAAATCCTATATTCTCGGGATCTTATTCCCTTACGGGACATGACTATTCTGGAATCTTCCAGAGTATTCCCTCTGCTCTTATTCTTGACTGGAGCTCTTTCTTTGTTCGGCCATCTCATTGCCGAACAGACGACTTGGATCAGTCACTTCACATGTAACTGGTTACTTAATCAATTATTTGGACCATTCCTTTCTTTAGGAATTCTCCTCCTGTTCGGCTTTCTCGTAGCCGAACAAGTTACTTTGAACAGTGGCTTCACATGTCACTTTCCCTTTAATTGGTCCAATAACGTATCGTGTTTTACTGAACTGAGAATCGTACAACCTCTCTGGACCAATGACTTCTCATGTCACTGGTCCATAACGCGTTGACCTTTTCTTGTCACTGTGCTCGGGCGCTTCTTGGGCCTATTCGGGAATACCTCCCTACAAACACCACTATAAATTTGTCTAAGTAGGGTTGGAAAATCTTGTTCATGAGACACATGAATACTGCCGAAGCGTTGGTCAGCCCAAACGGCATCACAACAAACTCGTAGTGTCCGTATCGAGTGCGGAAGGTTGTCTTGGCGATGTCCTCATCCCGGATCCTTAGCTGATGATAATCTGATCGGAGATCGATTTTAGAGAAGCATGTTGCTCTTCTCAATTGATCAAATAGGTCATCGATCCTAGGCAGGGGGTACCGGTTCTTGACTGTGACTTGATTTATCTTCCTATAGTCAATACACAGTCGAATTGTTCCTTCTTTCTTCTTCACAAGCAATGCAGGCGCTTTCCATTGTGATGTACTTGGTCTGATGAACCCTTTGTCCAACAGCTCCTGCAATTGGGTCTTGAGCTCCCTTAATTCTGCAATGGCCATTCTGTACAGTGCCATAGAGATTGGTGTTGTTCCCGATTGGAGTTCTATAGAGAAGTCTATCTCTCTTTGAGGTGGTAAGCCCGAAAGTTCTTTAGGGAAAACATCGGTATACTCGCAAACGATGTGAGGTAATCCCAATTCCATCCGATCAATTTCTTCCATTTGGAGACTAGCTAGCCATTCAAACAATTAATTCTGCTACCTTGATCTTTTTGTCATTGAACTTGTCGTCTGTCTATCCCCCTTAAATTGGAAATTAGTCCCTTCAGAGGTATGAGCCGTTACCATTTTTTGAAGGCAGTCTATGACCGCTCGGTGAGTTGATAGCCAATCCATTCTAAGGATTATGTCGAAATCCGCTATGTCGATCACTCTGAGGTCGCACGTCAGACGTAGGTTGGCTATTTCTATCTCGCACCCTCTACACATTAAATTAATAGCTATACTCTCCCCCAACGGCGATGTGGCTTTCGTACTCGTACTTAGGGGTTCTGTTTCTAGTGCTAGAGCAGTTACACAGGCAAAAGATATAAACGAATGTGATGCTCCAGAGTCAAACAAAGCTTGCACGTAGGTACTGTACGATAATAGCGTACCTTGGATCACAGAGGGATCCTGCTCTTGCTCCTCTGTTTGTAGCGCAAAGATACGCCCTCCAGTACCCTGTTGTGTTCCCATGGGCTACTTCCCCTTGTTCTGCCCATTCTGTTTCTGCAATGGGCTTCCGAGGTTTTGCTTCGCGAAATCGGCTTGTCCGGGTTGCTGAGCTTTCTGACTTCCAAAGCTCTCATTCCTCCCCCTTTGAGGTTGGGGGCAGTCGCGCTTGATGTGGCCCATGGCCTAACAGTTATAGCGTTGAACTGTTGATATGTTCTGCCCACCCCTCTGCGGTTCACCATGCCATGGTGCAGCATTCTTCCAAGGTGGGTTGTTCTGAGACGAGGTAAAGGGTTTGGTAGGGTAGGGTCCACGGTTGTTATTGGGTGGTTGGGTTCGGATCGGTCCGCCGGTGCTTCCTGTCGCCTTCCTCGATCGGATTTTGAAGTCAGTCCTCACTCGCTAACCGGAGTGCACACTTCACAACACCGGCATAAATGGGAAAGGCTTAAGCCACCACAGCTCTTCGAGCAGTCGTCACTCCCCCACTCAAACCTTCTTGCCTTCTTGTCCTCGGTTGCTATGGCGGTTAAGGCGTAACGGGACAGTTCCTCAAATTTGGCCGCGTATTGAGTAACGGTCATTGTTCCTTGTGTTAGATGTAAGAACTCCTATTCCTTGGCTAAGCAAAGAGGTGTGGGAAAGTACCTGTCGAGAAACAAAGTTTCAAACTCATCAAAAGTCATGGTGACTATGGCATGGGTTACCTCCATCAGATCCCACCAATAGCGGGCTTCTCCCTTCAATTGGTAAGTGACTAAGGCCACTCGATCTCCGTTCTGAGTGATCCCTAGGGTTCTGAGGATCATTTTGACTTCGTTCAACCACGTCTCAACTACGACGGGATTGGTGTCTCCATGAAAGGTCGGGGGTCGATGTTTGCAGAACTCGTTCATCGCTCGGGTTCGAGTCATAGGTCCATCATCGTGGTTTTGGTTTTGGCGATTGGCGTTCAAAGCGATTATGAACGCTTACATGATCTGGGCGTTCATCGCTCGGGTTCGAGTTATAGGTTCATCGTCGTGGTTTTGGTTTTGGCAATTGGCGTTCAAAGCGGTTATGAACGCTTACATGATCTAGGCTAGGTCGGGGTTTGTGTTAGAGGATTCTCTGTTATTCGTATCATAGTCCACTGCGTCGGTTCACCATCTATGAGTAAAAATTGAAAGGGGGAGTTTTGATCTATTTAACAATCTTCCTTTTGCAAATGGTATTTCTTTCTAGAAGTCAAAGCAATTTATCGTATAGTATGCAACAGTACTCTCTTAGTAAGCGCAAGCTTTTCATAAATAAGCAAAAAATTACAATCACAAGCATAGAGTTCTACTACAAAGCAAGTAGACTTAAGATAAGATTTCCTAATACAATTGGAAATGATCCTACATAGTCCTACAGATCGTTAAGCTTTATTCTACGCCACTGCTACTCCACCCTAGGGTAAGTTGATTCCATAAATCTCTCTTAGCCACATCTTATAGCTCCTCTCGGCAGCAGTCTCGGCTCTAAGAAGATTCTCACGTTCCTGGGCGAGCAGTTCTTCCATAGTTAGGATGGGTAGTTCCTCCAATGGTTCCAGGTAGTACTGGGAAAGATTCAGCATTGCAGCCTCCAATTCTGGGTCAGACATAAGATAATCGAACGGTTGCTCAAAGTCCTCCATAGGTGGTGCAGGGACTTGGGTAGGTGGAAGGTTCTCGGGAGTTATAACTAGTGGAGGCATCTCCCAAGTGATTGGAACTTCATAGAGCTCCATGTCATCCTCCGATGGGGGTGTTGGTCCTACGTACTTGGGTGCTAGCAATGACCGGTAGTCGGCCAATGCTTGTGGGGGCGAAGGGTGGGCATCCCACTTGTGGTATGTTCGACATCTATAACAATAAAGAAGTTTATATATTAGACTTAACGGTGAAAGGAGAGATTCCCACACAATTGAGTATAGGATACAAGTACACATAAGTATAGGATACAAGTACACATAAACAGTGATCATATACCAATAGAAAATACAAGTTTTCCATTACTTAATAAAATGAGTACAACATAAATGGCTTACTAGCCTAAGCTTCCTACTGCATTCTGGTTACAACAAAAGATCCAACTGTTTGCTAAGCCTTCTTAATTAGTCTAGAAGATATCCGGGAATCGGGCCGCATATGCGCCTATGTCGGTCTCAAAGGGTGGTGGTGGTACTTCATTGAAGTCACCAGGCATGTCTATGAAGTTTGGCATGACCCACCGTGGCTCTATTTCCCCCAGCTCCATTTCACCATCGGTCTCCCAGTCCTCCTCGAGAAACTCCTCTTCTTCGGGTTCTTCCTCGGGGTCTTCCTCGGGTTCATCCTCAACCTTCTCAGCTATGAACTCCACCTCTATGGAGGGAGCTAATTGGACTAAGACAGGTGCTGCTTCGGCATCACCTTCTTCTTCCTCATTTTTGGGAAGTAGGACAGAGCCATGCTCTAGGTAGAAGTCATATGTGTAGGGGAATGCATGAGGAAAATAGGGATCTCCCACTAGTTGGTTCGTCATGGACCTTATGGTGCTTGCAAGTTGGTGAGCTTCAGCTAGTAGGTTGACTTGGTAGGGACTCATGTGGTTCATTTACAAGAAAAAGTTTTAAACCTCAATTAGTAACATTTTAAAACTGGGTTTGATTAACTCGAAAGAAAACTTTGAGTTTCTAAATTCCACATTCGATTTTGATTTAAGTCATCATCCAATAGTTCGGGAATTCCCAACTTGATGGTACTGCAAATTTCCACACCTTGCTTCAATCCGAAGATTATTTTGTCAGAATTTCACCCAATTTGGAACGGTAAACTTAAACTCAATTCTCGTTGTGCAATAGTAAAACTATCTTATGGTCTACCCATTCTACCCATGGCCAAGGTTTTGAACCTAAAGCTCTGATACCAAGTTGTAATGCCCCAAATTTTAGGTACATTAAATAGACAATTTTATTGAAAATCTAAATAAAATCTAGCTCGATATTACAACATAACTCTTACAAAAGTACTTTTATTCAAACATGGAAGGGAAACTAGGGTTCCTATCTACTGCTCTGCATGTTCCTCCATCCTAGCCAGCTCCTCGGTTCCAAAAGCTTCCAAAGTGTAGAGTTTACCATGTTCATCTATAAGGTCTGACACATTATACCAATGTCACCACCAATATAATATGTCAGGGTCACCAAATGTAACACCTTAAGCTACAAAAGCTCAACAGAATAATCCATACCCAATAACTCTTAACTTATGAACAATAGATCATAAAATTAATGTTTTCCACATAATACATCCATATTTGACAGAACAGCTAACAATGACACATCCACATTCATTTATCCAAGCTAACATTGGTGTCCATGATTTTCTAAGTTTCTCCTACGCGACATTTTGTAGACCGTGTCACTGGTTTCACCCTTCATTTACCAAGTCAACATTTCCAAAATCGTTTTTAACACACCCAACCTCGGTTCCACCGTTCCAGTCTCCCGAGTATCCCATAATAGTTTTGCCGATCCGGGTTCCCATTTTGGGTTTTTTGAAAATCATTAAAACAATCGTGTTGGCTCCTCTCCACGGATAACCAAATCACAATTCATCCCTCGGTTCCGCCGTTTTGGGTTCCCGAGTATCCCCACAATGATTCCGCCGGTCCGGGTTCTCATTGGGTTTTTCGAAATCGTTTTTACACTCACACCACACAATGGGCTACCAAGCCCGGCCCCATTGTGGTTTCAAAACTTATCTTGCCTTTAACACACCCTAGGTGTCATGTTTCAACCTTCTCGATTTCGGTGTCTCATTTTCATGCAACGACTCCGCAGAAGGACCTTTCACATTCAAAATCATTAATCGTTCATTGTAATCTTGAAACTAAACTAGCAAGATCATCCAATTCTATATTACTAATCATGCTCAAATCCCTACTTAAAGCATAACGCCACATGTACGGACGCCTTTGGAGTGAAAATCACTTATGCTTTACAACAAGACAAGTAATACAAGCAATTCATGTATACATGCTCATAACCATCCTAAGATCAAAAATACGAATACTTCTATCAAACGATAAAGTCTTATGTTTCGAAAGTCGCTCTTTCTTCCTTTGTGGGAGGTTTAAAACAACATATGTCAATTATTCCAACATGCTCATACTTCCATTAGCAAAAATATGTTTGTTAACTATCATACATTCCAAACTTTATAGGTGATAAACAACTTTATAAACTTAGAGAAGATGGTTAAGGATGTTCTACATTATATTTAGAACTAGAGAGTAAGGACATTCTACCGTTCTTCTTGGCGGTAGGGCAGCTACGGAAAATGAGTAGACGATCAGGCGGAGTGACTTCCTACGGTAAACTTCCGGTAGTTTCGAAAGAGAAAGGTTTCTCTCGAAACTAGATCTTGACTAAGCTACTAAACTTTGTGGATCGAAAGGGTGGTCGAGTGGTGGTTTAGTGGCGGCTTAGGACGAGTTTCTTAAAGAACACAAGAAGAACTCAAGAACAAATGAAGAACAAGCAAGAACAAGGTAAGAACACAAGGATTTCTAGAGAGAGAAGTTGAAAGGTTTCAAGGTGTGAGTTGAATGGTGGGTGGGTGGGTGGGTGGGTGGGTGGGTGGGTGGGGGGGGGAGGAGGGGTGCTATTTATAGCATAATTTGGCTCCCTCTCTTCCCCCCATGGCCAGCCCTCTCTCCCTCTCTCTCTCCCTCTCCTTTCTCATGGCTTTTGCTCCATTATTTGGTCAAATCAAGCCATTCAAGCATGTCATTACTTGTTACTTCCATTTTAGGCCATAACTTAGGTAATCATGAAGGGTTTTATGGCTTGTCTTGTCCTAAGAAATGCTTGCTTGTAAGAAAGAACAAAATGATAGGGCTGGATTGAGCTTAGGATGACTAGAAATGGGTTGTAAAGTTGTACTTAGGCTTGAGTGTGAGATTGGCTAAAAGAGGTGACTTGATTGAGTGACCAAACACAAGTACGCGCACGCGCGCGCGCGCACACACACACACACACACACACTCTCTCTCTCTCTCTCTCTCTCTCTCTCTCTCTCTCTCTCTCTAGTTCAATGTACACACACATATATGTAAGTATACTAAAGTATTAAGTAGCCCTAATAGTTCTATGGAAGAGGAGATGATGAGTGGTAAGGCTTTCAATGACAAGAACATTGTCCATTTGGTAATATTTTCCTAGAAAGTGTATATATTTTCATATAGACATATATAGACATGGTTATGATAGGCTATGAGGTGTATATTCCTATATATAAGCACATATATGTACTTAGAGAATCTAGGAAAGTAACTTTGGTGGGAAATTTAGGTTTAGGGCTATAAGTCTAGGGTTGACATGCATGATAAGGCTAAGTTTGCGTCTTTTGAAAGCAAAATGATGGCTTCCTATGGTCCATGATTTGTCTAGTCAAATCACATATTCATTGGTAATCTAATGTCCATTATCCAAGGGATAAAAATTTTCCTAATAACTATTGACCAATGGATAAAGAGGTAATGATTATAGGTATGGCCTTGAAATGACTAGTCATGGGTATAATGATTACCTTTAATGGCCTAATGGTTCGATTAGGATTAGGAGGGTTTATAAGGCTCAAAGATGGTCAAAAAAGTCCATCTAGGGTTAGAAAATTGTAACTAGGTAAATTGGTAGTTCGGTTCCTCCAACTAATCAGTTGAAAACTAATTCTACTTGCCATGTAGGATTTCTAGTCAATAAATATAATTTTGAAAGGCTTAAATCTAATTATGACAGATTATAGGAATCAAAAAGGAATTTTTTAAAAAAAATAATACCAAGTAATTAAAAAGAAATTCTAATATATAACAAAAAATTTATTTATTAAAAATCAGAGTCGTTACATTATATGTATGCATGTAGATTGTGGGCTTGGAGAGGGGAATTTTTTTTATTAATTACAGATGACAGAGTCGAGGCATGCAGTTGTGGAACTGGGCCTTGTGGAAACAGAAGGGAGGAAAGGGGATGGATCCAACGGCAAGTCGTAGTGCTAACAATTAAGGCCAGGGAAGGGAGTAGGGAGAGAGAAAGGACATGGGTTGCTCCGTATTGTGAGAGAGAAGTTGGGTATAGAGAAAGAGAGACGAGAGAGAGAGACAGAGAGAGAGAGAGAGAGAGAGAGAGAGAGAGAGAGAATGACACGGCAGATAGTGATGAGGAAATCTGTTTTGCTGCGAGAGTATGGCAGTCAACACACATTACATTTCACGGCACTAAAACTTTGTATCGTGGCATTCTTTTACAAAAATAACATATAGATAAAAGCCGCTCTGTTTTATAATATAGATATAAATTTGACGTTTCAATTTTCTTTTCTCATATTTTTACATAATTTATTATCTGAGCCATTATATATTTCTATGATTCTGAAGGAAACTTCATTTGCATGCAAATTATATCCTACATAGAACATCCGAATTTACAGCATATTAGATCAAGAAGTGGAAACCTTACGCACAAAGAAAAAGAGATAACGGGATAACGGGCAGGCCTGCCTAATACTCCCTCTTTGGGGTTGGAAGAATTCTTCCTTGTTACTGCCCGTTGATTAACAACCACAGCAAAGGATACAGTTTGCACACAAAAGAATTTTGAATTTATTATGGCTTCGGATAAGAAAATGACTACAGGTAAAAATTTAATGAGAGCAACTACGGCAAATGAATTTTGAAGGAAATTTCTCGAAAATGTTAGTGAAATTGTAGCACAAGATTAGACAACTTAGACCTTCTAGATCATGTGAAATCTTCTCAGAAACACGTTTACCGATAGGTGTATGGAGATTTTTTTATACGGTCCAGCTAATAGGTGCTCTTGAGGCAATAGTTTATGTGCAATAAATATACCTACAGCCATGAGTTGTGTTTATGGGTAATCACAAAATATTACTTTGCACCACTATTTTCTAAACTACGTACCCCTAAATGTTTGTAATGTTTTTTCAATGACAATACTACCCTCATTTCCTTTTAAAAATTAGGTAGGTGAAAGGTTTTCATTGCAAATAAAATGATTATGTACAAGGAGAATTTGTACCGTCTTTCAAACGGTACCATTTGAGAAGTTTTTTTTTTTGGTTGGCTACAAGGAGATGCAAAAAGAGTACGTACAAATAAAAAAATTAGGTAGGTCATAGGTGCATGTGTTCTATTGTTGTTCCGTTATTCCTTAATACTTATTATGTAGACGAAAATAAATTTTACAAAAAATTAAAAATATAAACGGGCTATATTTAATTAGAGATTGGGATGGGTACTACTCATTATATTGTTTTTTGAAACCGGTTGTACAAGTTAGCTTGCGTAACTCGACTAATTCCGAGGCCGTGAAGTTATTGACTAGACAAACCCTTCAGTGGCACCTAGGTTTGAAGTTTTTAGCTTCTGTGGAATTCGTACATGCTAGACCTCATGGAGGTGAATCACTGATTTGTTTTCTCATACCCAGTTGGCCAAACCCCTTGGGGTTGGGTACTGCCTTTTTTTTTTTTTTTTTTTTTGATTATGTCAAAAGCCTGAAGGTAATACAGATTTCATCAAAAGATACAAAAATGAGCCAAAACTACCAAAACTTCGACATGGGCACCCCTGCAGAAGCAAGACCAACGAAACGCCTAGATTATGAACTAATCGAGGTCCAGGTAGTAGAAAATCCTAACGCATCACAACTCAAACCCGTAGAAAATAATAAACCCAACTAAAATCTGAAAAAACAACAACTACGAAACAACTAAAGAAAAGTACAGCTCTCCTACCGGAGTCCATGGCTCCCAAAGATCTGCACGCCTCCTCTGTCGGACCGAGTCGTTGACGCCGAAACACACCAGGGGTTGATTGCCCACTGCACCGTCCCCGAACACCAAAATCTTCAACTACAACCCAATCACGCGCCAAAACTGCCTGCACAACCCAGGCACGGAAAGGACATCACTGCAGCTGAAAACTGTGGCCCACAACAAAACCTAACCCAAAATTATTATCCCACCACAGGTTGGGTACTGCTAGAGCTGACAGATAGGAGGGTTTGGGCGGATTGAAATGGATCACGGTTCAAATATGGGTAAGTGAAAACCCGACCCAACCCGTTTCCTCCTCCCTCCTCTTCTTCTTCTTCTTCTTCTTCTTCTTTTTTTCTCTATACGGGTCAAATATGGCTAACTGGAGGATACTGTTTATTGTACTGTAGCTCCTAAATCCCCAAATCTAGAGGAATTGCCTGAGACTTGCAGGTATGTTTCAATTAGAGAAGTGTAAATATTGACCTAGTTGTCGTATTGCAAAACGAATTACTATCAGTTAAGGTGAAATCCAGGAGTGGGACCCGTTTTTTCATTTTCTCTCATTTCTGTTTTGTCCTAATTCAATTTTGGCTTATCTACTATTTTGGTCCCTACAAAATACACATAGTTTCATTTTTGTCCCTACAAAATATTTCGTATCAATTGTATCCTTATAGTTTCTAATGAATTTCAATGTTGCCCTTCGGTGTTCTTAATGACGGAAAATACTTACGTGGCTAACGGTTTGTTGACATGGAGGTAATGTGGATACTTAATGATCTCCATGAAAAATCTATATAATAAAACAGAGCTGTGTTTGAATCTAAAAGACAACCAACGCTTAAGATTTATCCCTTCTTCTGCATAAATCCTCACCCTTCATTTTCCAAATGGCATTTTTGTAAATAATTAACTTTGCTTGACCATTTCCCAAACAAACCCAGCCGTACTATTTTTTTTAAAATAATGCCTCCCCATCTAATTTGGAAACATGATTTCCAAACCACCCCCTCCGCGCGCGCTCTCTCTCTCTTTACGAATAGCCTCCCCCTCACCCAACTTCGCCTCTGCCTCCTCCCCTCACACAGCTTAGCCATCACCTCCCCCTCTTGGTCAACAACCACAGACAGACGGCGCCGCTGCTACTCTCCCTGCGCCGGCAATCTCTGCCTTCATGCGCTTCCTCCAAACACTACTTCCTCCGCCAATCTCCGCCTACTGCTTCCTCTAGCCCTAATCACTTTCTTTTAAATAAGCTCTTGATTCTAGAAGTTGTATTTTCATACTTTGTTATGCTTTAATCTGAATCTTAATCGGGAATAATCAAAGTTTGGTAGGGATGTACTTTATTATGACTCCTGTTAGAACACAAAGTTTATGAGAATGTCTTTTTTTTCATATCCCTTATTAACTAGATTCATTCAGTGCTGCTTCTAGGGTATTTTCCTCCACCACCTCACGAAATTGTGCAGGACCATAATTAGGTTAGGAAAAAAAGAGCGCTTAAACGACACACAAACCGGCCCGCATACACTTTCGAAGATCGTAATTGACTAGGTGTTTGTATAAATGCCATTCCCAAATACTCAATTGCTATGAGCATTTTATTGACTATCAGGTGTTTGTATAAATGTCGTTCCCAATTCCTCTAACTGAAAGATTACCAGAGTTCAAATATGCAACGTCAAGCAGTTCCACTTTTTAGGTCCGAGAATTGCATTGTTGGAACTGGTTTGGAACGTTCGTCGTCATTTTTTCCTCCTTCTGCATAAATCCTCACCCTTCATTCTCCAAATACTCAATTGCTGTGAGCATTTTATTGACTATCAGGTGTTTGTATAAATGTCGTTCCCAATTCCTCTAACTAAAAGATTACCAGAGTTCAAATATGCAACGTCAAGCAGTTCCACTTTTTAGGTCCGAGAATTGCATTGTTGGAACTGGTTTGGAACTTTCGTCATCATTTTTCTTCAGGTTGTATGTATTGCGGAAAAAAAAATTCAAAAAAGTTGGGTTGCCCGACATAGCTTCTGGATTGAACAGTTTTGATTAGCCTTAAGCAAAGGTTTGCTCATGGTCTCTTTCTCTGTGTATTTTGTAGTTTCCTCTCCAAGTTCAATAAATAGAATAAGTTTGATCCACACTTTTTGCCTACTGATGATATGAGACAATTGTCTACTAGAATCTTTATGTCTACATTTCTTTTAAAATTGCAAACTTAAGTTGTACCTTTGTTTTTCAATACTTAACTTACAGCAATGATAATGTACCAATTTATGTCATGTTCTTCTAACAAACCCTGTGATAGATGACCAAAGAGAGAGACTTCACTGCTGTGTCGAGTTTTCTCAGCTTTCTACCATTTTCTTGACATCTTGACTTCACTACAATAGCCTTATGCTTTTCATGTGCTTCTCCACAGTCTCGAATGAGTTTCCTTCAGTAAACCAATTAGCCTCACTATTTACGATAAGTGACTGCCATGTGTTTGAGAAAATGTGTACTTCAACTACCAATTAGCCTTATGCATTTCATGGTCTTAAATTGCCTGAGTTACTGGTATAATTTGCTCCAACCAAGCAGTAATCCGTCTGCCTTCAAACTATTTGATAAAATGTCTCAACTAGGTTTGACAGTTTAGATTTTTCTGTTATGGACTTAGCTATAGTTGAGGCATTTACGTATGCACAAATGCATGAATGTCTGCATGCATTTATGGGTGATATGTTTCAGTCTTGGTTGTGCGTGCAATGCATGAATTTAGTATGTTTGTATTGAAGTATGCATGTAATTAGTGTTAGCATTATCAATGGCGTAGATGCAACCAAGACTTTTGTTTGTCATTCACATGCAAACCAATTGAACCTTCCTCTGTAATGGAGTTCCTGTCTTAACCTCATATGGGAAGTTGAAATCACCACGTGTTGTCGTGTTCCTTTCATGATATATATTAGAGAAATTGAATTGGAGTTCCTATCTTAACCTCAATTGGGAAGTTGAAACTGCCACGTGTTGTCATGTTTGAGATAGGAGAATGGTGGTCATGATAGGAGATTTATTCTATTGTTGGTGGCTAACCCAAATTTGACGGAAAGGAAGCAAAAAAAAAAGGGCAGTAAAGAAAAAAGGGTTCTATTGTTAGTCGTTTCGAATGGAGATTTATTTTATTGTTAGTGGCTAACCCAAATTTGACTGTGGATTTGATTACACTTTCTATTTAGTTGTTTCATTTTTTTCCTACTAGGATTCTTAATTGGGTACGTTATCAGGTCTCATTATGTTTGATTTCCCCCTACTTTTCGTAGGTATCATTCAGTGACCAAATGGAGCCCTAATTGCGTGTGTTAACTGGAATTTCTTGGGAGCCCAACCAAGGTAGCAGTTTACAATTTATATTCGGTTGTCAACCATTGTCCTGTTTTTTTACTAAAATAGATATTTTGCTCTGATTCAATTTCTCCAATATATATCATGAAAGGAATATGACAACATGTGGTGATTTCAACTTGCCCAATGAGGTTAAGACAGGAACTCCATTACAAAGGAAGGTTCAATTGTTAGTCGTTTCTTCTTCAAATGGAGATTTATTCTATTGTTAGTGGCTAAACCAAATTTGACTGTGGATTTTACTACACTTTCTATTTAGCTATTTCATTTTTTTCCTATTAGGGTTCTTAATTGGGTACGTTATCAGGTCTCATTATGTTTGATTTTCCCCTGCTTTTCGCAGGTATCATTCAGTGACCAAATGGAGCCCTAATTGCGTGTGTTAACTGGAATTTCTTGGGAGCCCAACCAAGGTAGCAGTTTACAATTTATATTCGGTTGTCAACCGTTGCCCTGTTTTTTACTAAAATAGATATTTTGCTTTAATTTGTAGGCCTAAGGATGCTGATTGAAAAGATAGAATGAAAGTTAGTGATTTTTGCCTTCGCTAACCTTCTAATGTGTATTCACTTTTTCAAATCAAGTGCTGTAATGAGATTAAATGGATTTCTACTCAAAAGCTATAGTAAGAGTCTTGCATATTCTCAAACCAGTAAACTATGTCCTTAGGTTCATTTAAGAAAACACTCATCAATTATGATTTCAAGGGGGCAGAGTGAGGGTGCTTTTGTTTGAAGCGATCATGTTTTTTGATTCTTAATAGGGTATGACAAATTAGAGACAATGGCTAGCAAACGGAATCCAACACATGTGGCCAATGGAGAAGAATGTTCACGGGTATGAGCCTGCACATGTGGGCAATGGCTTTTTCGGGAAAACAAGATTTATGCAAAACATGCTTTAAGCAAGTTCAAGATTAGTACGGCTGGTTTGTGTGTAATCAATGCGGACGAGAAGATGTCGAAACCGTATCCACGTATTCATTTTTTACTATAACTTAGATGTAACACAACCAAAACGATTGAAATATTCGCATGCATTTTAGGTATAATGTCAAGATGGTCATGAAAGACTCCAGTGGCTCAATGGAACTCTTGCTAGAGGATACGAATGCAGCATTTATCTTACAATGTGTTGCATCCTATCGAAAAAAATTAATGTTAAAGGTAAATACTTAAAAGTTAGATATAAATTACACTGTATAGAATTGAAATAATATTGCAGTACTTTTATTTGCTTATTATTTGCTAGGATAATGGCATGCAAATGCTCAATGACTATATTTCTCAATATTATGGGAGCTCATACGTGTTCATTATTCCAGCTCCAACAACTGGAAGTCTTGACCATGGTGCCTCTGTGGTGACTTTTGTTTTAAAAGTTGATTGGTCAGAAGAGTGTTTGCATCTTTCCAAAGGTAATAAACGATTACAAAGATTGTAGGGGGAACATTCCTTTGTTCTTCATTGTCATATCTAGATTACGCATAAATCAGTCCATATTTTGTGATGGATTTAATAATTCTTAATCTTATTTATGTAGGAATGTCGAGGACTAGCAAAGGAACAATGGGGTCGTCATGATAAGAGCTTTGTTAATAGATTGAGAATTTCATAAGGAATTTTTATTTGTTAGGTTAAGTTTTACAAATATAATCGGTTTTATTACATCTGCCGAGTGATTTATGGATTAGCTATATTTTTGACCTGTTTGAATATTTTTTGCACCTCGATTTGACCTGCAAATATACCGTATTTTACTTTGTTCCTACCCATTTTTTTCAGCATGTCCTCCCTTTGCTCATTTTTCGACCTGTAGCTTCAGTTGTCTTCAAAATGTGTTGCGCCGTGCCTGAAGGCACGGGCATTCACTAGTGTTATGCTAATTCAGAACTCTTTGACCAAAAACAAAACTTCCCTCAAAAGGAGTAGTAAATTAAGGATGCTTATGGTAACATTCAGGATAATTATAGTATTTTTTTTCTGTCTATAATACATTGGGGCCAGTTTTATGGACACAACGAATTACACGATATTTTGTTGTGGGTTTTATTGTGATGATCCAAACCGTTTCCCTTTGTTTTAAATTGATAAATTAGAAGACTCTGAAAAAATTTAGCTTAATCAGATATCGATAAGTGCTTGATTCAAAAAGTTCTGCAGAAAGTGTAGGGGGATGAAAACAATTGATGCTTCGGATCAACTGGATTGCAACGGCTTATTCGTGCCTCTTCACCGGAACCCTAACTCGACGTCTGAACCCTAATCTGCAAAATAGACAGGGGGTGAGTGCACCTTTGCCTTTCGTGGCAAAGGCCCTCCGATGCTTTTGTTAATATCACGTACTAGAAAACTCAACCCTAATTATCAGTAGGAAAACAATAGTAATGCAGTGTATTGCGTACCTTTTTCCTCTAGGTTCACCTCATATTTATAGACTTGTGTATGCTTGCTGCCCAAGCATTCCTATTGCCATAGGATTCCTAACTCGTATAGGAAACCCAGGATATCAAGGATTCTCGTTTCCTTTATCAGTTTATTGGAAAGGAGTCCTAATAGGATTATTTTCCTTTACTGGCCAAACATCCCATTCTCATTGGGTATCTTTCTCAGATCCTATATTCTTCGGGATCCTATTCCTTTAACGGAATACCAACATTCTGGATCCTTCCAGAATGTTCCTCAAACTCCAATAATCGACTTGGAGCTCTTTCCTTGTTCGGCTATCTTACTGCCGAACAGACTGCCTGGACCATTGACTTCACATGTAATTTGGTCCAAACGTAATGAGAATGTCTCTATCTGCCGAACAGTTAGTTTCACACCACTGACTTCACTTGTCATTGGCCATTTATTAGCCGAACAGACTGTATAGATCAATGACTTCCCATATCACTGATACGTATCCCTGTTCACCATACTGCCCGGCGATAAGTCCTGTTGTGTTCACCACGTGTTCCCAAACATCACGTGTTTGGTAACTAAATGTATGTGCTCGGGAATACCTCCCTACAGAAAGCTTGATAGAAACTCGTGTTAGCTTAATCGGATATCCTACTGTTCCTTGCTTTATAATCAGACGATATGTTGGTCTTCTAAAGTCGAACAGTTGCCCTAAGTGCCATGCTTTCACAATCGAACAAACGGCTTCGTGCAGCTCTGGACAATTGAATGACGGCGACGATGGGTATTCAAACTGCGGCGATGGGTTATTCAAACAAATGCATTTATCATGTTATCCTTTTTTTAAGATCTCCTATGTATCTATCTATCTACTAAGCAAATGTGTTTTGCCTTCAAAAGCATTCAAATTTCCGATTCTAATTTTCTAGATTTTTAAATTTCTTTTGTTTATAAAAATAGGGGGGAGAGAGAGATGTGGGAAGAGGGTGTAATATTGAGGAAAAATTATTCTACGCACATGGAGCACCGTCACGTTGTGCCCTAAACTCATTCTCCACCACACATCAGTACTTAGAACGGAAACATTGCTAGCTTGCATTGAATGTGAATGGAAAAAAAATTAATCTATCTTTTTTATCAACTAGCATTGTGGGTGCTCGATTCATATGACCAAAAAATACTAATGTGATTTTTTTTTGTCTTATGCATCGAACGAGCACAAACGGTTGTTGATATGAATATATCTACGGACATATATTCACATACTTTCTGAAAACAGTGTTATTGTTTCAATTTAGCGAAATTCCGGAATTTGGGTTTTTTGTTGATGAGTGAGCAGCGTGATCAATTTGGGTTTACATATAAAAACCGTGAGGTGGTGCCATGGGAGATCCACATCAGCCAACCGTTTGCCGTACAAAAGCATTTTCCGTCATTAAGTTTCCGTCAAAATTGAAATTCATTAGAAACCAAGAGGGTAAAATTGACACAAAAAATTTATGAGGACGAAAATGAAACTTGATGTATTTTATAGGGACCAAAAAAGCAGTTAAGCCTTCAATTTTTTCCACATTGGTTTGTTTTGCAACTAACTTTTTACGCTTATTGATTCGTCTTGATGAAAAGAATAAAAAAATAACTTTTTTACTTTTACCCTAAATTTTTTTTGTAATCTCAAAGATTTTGGACTTTAGTTTAGTTTCATGTTAATTTTTTTTGGATTATTGGTTCGACTCAATAAGAGAAATTGTAAAAGTAAAAAATTATGGTCCAAACCTAATTTTTTTAATAAAGATGAAAAAATCTATTTATTAGCTTATTTAGCCACAAAAAAAAAAACAGCCTCAATTGTAATTATATCTTGGGTGTTGTTCCAAAACAGAGTATTACTCTCTCTGTCTCAATTTGCTGGACCCTTATGGAATGACCTGCAATTTTCAGATTAAATAAAATAAAATACGTCCAGGCTTAGTTTTTTGAATTTCTTTACACCATATTAAAGAGGTCATGAAGTACTTTAATTTCGTGTAAATAAACTTTAAAAATGATCCTCGAAACTACTTTATTTTTTAATAAAAAAATTGCACGACTTTCATAGTGGGCAGGCAATTTGGGATGGAGGGAGTAGTATATAACAGATGAATTTGAGTTGGACCTTCGAATTAATAATTCAGTTTCGATGGAACTTTCCCACTCAATTTATGCATGTACGCTTTTAGAGTGACTGAAAAAAAAAAAGTATTAAACAACTCGGATCATCCTTATGGGGCCCACCGTTGGTACACACGGTCGGTTGCCTCGTTAGTTTTATTATTTTTTTCGTTTAACAGAATGGAGACATAAAAATGGAAGTAAAATTGTTTGGAAGTTTTTTTTTTTTTTTTAATTTCCCGACTTTTTATGTTATAGCTGCTGCAATTAGCAATGGAGAAATCTCAAGCAGTGAGTGGACATAATTCTACCTAGGGGTGTCAAATGAACGGATTTGAGGCAAAATGGGTAAGTAGCAAATGGGTTGGGTCTTTAATGGGTCATTGACCCATTTAGACCCATTAATTATGGGGGTTCTGAATGGCCGGCCCCATTTTGTCAAAGGGCTCCCGTCCAAACCCACCACTTCAAGCCCATTCTGCATAAACCCCGTTTTAAGTAAACTTCTGAAAATACCCCCGCCTCTTCGTCATTCATACGCATCTCGTCTTCTGTTCTCTATTTGCTTTCTTCTTCCAAACTCTTCACCTTCGTTGCGCCTCCTCCCGCGCTCCGTCGCATCGTCGATCTACCCGTCACTTGTCTTCACCCCCTACTCAATTTTGTCACGAGCAGGACCCCGAGGTGGTTCGAGTTCTGGAGCGACGCTGCCGTGGACCGGCGGCGAAGGAACTCCAACTCCTCATCGGAATCTCCCGAGTGGTACTTCGACATAACTCGATCGGAGCCACTGAAGTGGGTGGAGGAGTACGTACGAAACCCCAATCAGTTGCAACCCTAATCTTTGTTTTGAGTTTGATTAGGTTTTGAAGGATGGAAAAAGCTGCCGTAGCGGGGCTATGGAGTCGTCGGCATCGGAGGTGGACGTGGCTTAGGAGAGTTCTTGGTCTCTCCGTGATTTGTTTTTTGTTTGTTTGTTTATTGATTTATGTCTTCTTCTTTTTTTATGTTTGTTTATTGATATATGTGGTGAATTATAAGGTTTTTTTTTTAAATCATTTTAATTATAGTTGTTCTGCTCATATGATTGAGGTTGGGTGAGATTATGGTTGTTTGTGTAATTTGAGGATGTGAATTCTGCATATGCGTGTGTAAATTTTGGATTTAGAGTTGTGAATATGTAGATCGGGCTATTTTAGAGTGTGAAATTCTGCAAATGGAAGTGAATTCTGAAGGTGTAAATTCACATATCAAATAATTCACACCCAAAATTTATACCTACAATTCACACCAAAAATCCACCCAAAATTCACACCAACATTTCACACGCAGACCTTGATTGGGAATACGAATGGCCGATCAGAAAAAAAAAAAAACAACGTGTTGTACTTCTAGATTTTTTTTTGTCATTTCTAGCTTACTTTATTAAATATCAGGTTGATTTACAAATGTGAATTGTATATTTTTGGTGTAAATTGATATGTGAATTTTAGGAATGTGAATTCTGTAAAGGTGTGAATTTTGCAAATGGTGTACTGGGGCTAAATTCACACGCTCAAGAATGTTGTACTTCTAGTTTTCACACACTTTGAAACTCTGTATTCACATTAGTTTTTTGTCGTGCGGAAGGCCGGACGAAAGCATGAAAAGAATTCACACCATTTTTTTTTTTGAGTGGTGTGAGTTCATTGAAAAGAGATGTGACTTTTGCGCAGATGTGTGAATTATGTAAACCAATTAAATTTTTTTTATCGGCCTCTAAAAACGCATTAATTTGGTTTTAGTAGCTGTGATAAATTGTTAGTAACTGTAACAAATCGTATTCTTTCTTTTAAAGAATATAAATCTCGATTTATGATGGATAGGTATGTAAAGATGGTTTTTCCTTTGCTTTGGGCGTTTGTTGATATGAAGTTTTGGTTTTGATTATGTTTCTGGCTCCATATTGGTATTATTTCCTTGCATATTATTTTCTTAGGGCTATTTTGGCCAAATAACCCGAATTCACACCGAGAATTCAAACCAAGATTTTACCCCAAAATTCACAATAAGAATTCACACCAATACTTCACCCAGAATTCAAACCAAGACTTTATCCTAAATTCACACCCAGAATTCACAGCAAGTCTTCACCCATAATTCACACCAAGACTTAAATAAAATTTCACACCAAGAATGAGTGTGAATTCTTGAAAGAGATGTAAATTCTGGGGGTATGAATAGTATAGATGGGGCATGAATTCTGCAAAAAAATATGTGAATTTTAGGGGTGTAAATTTTACAAAGGGGTGTGAATTCTGGGAATTGTGAATTCTTGGGGGTGTGAATTCTCGGAGGGTGTGAATTCTTGGGGGTGTGAATTCTGGGAGGTGTGAATTATCGGAAGTGTGAATTCTAGGGGTATGAAAAGTGATAGGGGCAAAATAGTAAAAACATCTTCAAAAAGGGTCTAGATGGGATAGCACTCTAAAAAAAGGTTTGCATGGAACCCTATGTAAAATTTGGGACCGGCCAGAAATTTTCCGTTAATTATGAGTCTAATTACCCATATCCATCCCAACTCATTTATTTAAAAGCAAACCCGACCCACCATTAACCCAATTACATACTATATACTAAAATTACTAAAACACATATGTACACTAAAATGACCACATTACCCCTGTAAATTTAAAGGACTAAAATACCATGTACACTAAAATTACCATACTATCCCTCTACTACAAAATGACCAAATTACCCCTGTACACATAATTACCATATTTGTCGCTCTTAATTACCGAATCGTAGCGTATTCAAGTGGCTTATTATTATTTTTTTGTCTTTATTCAAATATTTTTCGCATTTGTTAGTTTTTTGTCAAATTTTTTAGAATTATTGCTTTGTCATGACGAGAAGAATCTAAAAAGTAAAAAATTACTATCGAAATTCATATTTTTTTGAATGAAGACGAAAAAATTGGCTTATTTTTGTCTTCATTCAAAAAATTTAGGTTTCAATCATAATTTTTTACTTTTTAGATTCCTCCTGTCGTGTCGAAGCAATAATCCACAAAAAATTAATGAAAAACAAACAAATGCGAAAAAAATTAAATAAGGATAAAAAAAACAAACCACAAACAAGCCAACTTTCCATTCATGATAAGTTGAATTTTCTATTCGATCAGAATCAAAACTAGCCCGTTGCGAGAAAAATCAAATTTTTTTGTCTTTGTTCAATTTTTCTTCTTATTTGATAGTTTTGTGTCAAACTTTTGTGACTTAGTGATTGGTCTCATTGAGAAAAATCGAAAAAGTAAAAAATTATAATCGAAACTCATAAATTTTTTCAAAAAGACAAGAATAAGTAAATTTTTTTTTGTCTTACTGATTTATTTTTGTCTTTATTCAAAAAATTATAAGTTTCGATCAAATTTTTTTACTTTTCTGATTCCTGTCGTCGAAACGAATTAATAAGTCACAAAAATTTGACGCAAAACAAAAAATGCAAAAAAGATTTGAATAAGGACAAAAAAATAAGTCACTTAACTTTTTAATCCAAATCCTATGTGGAACTAAATATCACGAGAGAAACTTAATTCACAGCGGAGCCATGAATACGCGTAATTTCACTAGTCCATTCGCGCAATCAATGGATGAGATGTGTTTTCAATTTTGACTGGTCAAAAATAATTGTTACCGGTCACAATTGATTTTTAATATCGTCCAAAATATATTTAGACGCGAGTGATTTAACATAGAAGAATTGAATAAACGTTATATATATAGAGAGAGAGAGAGAGAGAGAGAGAGAGAGCTCCTTCCCATGGGAGAATCATTTCATTCCTGGACAATGGAGTACGTGCATAAGAAATGGATTCCGTCGGGGCAGACGACTACTGCCGTTCAGCTTTATTTTTTTTGGTGGGTTACTTTCATGACCCATTGGGTCATTTAAGTTGACCCAATTAAGACTCAATTAATAATGGGTTAGTTGGGCTTGAACCCATTTTTACCCAACTAATAAATGGGTTGGGTTGGGTCTATTTTTTAGTTGATGGGTATGAATTTGTTAATGGGTCTGGGTTCAATTTGCCACCCCTAATTCTACCCGTCATCTTCTCGTTCCAGTACTCTCAAGCAGTGAATTGGGTTGGTCTATGTTTTTTAATCCAAACCCATGAATCCATTTTTAACCCACGTAAATCTATATAAATTTCGGTTGATATGAGGTTGAACCCAATCAACCCATTATACAATATGGGCGAGTTGAGCTGGGTTATAAGTGGCGGATTTGAACGGATTAAAAAATATGAGTTAAGATTGCCACTTCTATGTACTTCCCATTGTTATCCTCCTCAACCTGACCAACAACAAATTTCATAACCTGTAAAAATCAGTTCATTACAAATAATTGCCCACCAATACATTTAGTTGTAATTTACGTACCCACAAAAATTTAAGTCAGAAATTATTTTAACATAACCTTATAAAGCAAACATAAAACATGAAGTAGTTAATAGTTATGAATTTTTAATAACCAAAGTACATAAGTAATACAGAGCTAGTAAAATTTGATACATGGGTGGGTAGATTTGACCCTATTTGATACTACTACGATCATTAATGAAAGTAATTGGAGAACTCTTAATTTACCAATGTTCGTCATTAATTATCCTTCCAAGTTAGAAGGGTGCATACCAACTTTTACCTCATTTAATACGGTTAAAGTTGTGCCCCAAGGGCATCCGTTAGAATTGGTCTTTCTCATATAAGCATTTCGTAGGAGAGTCCCAGTCGGACAGGATTATTGAACTGTAGGGTCTTGAAAAGGATGGCAGTGATTGGTTCCAATAGTCTTAGCTTTCGGTTAAACCTTAGTTCTCTCTCCAAAACCTTCTAAACCCTAGCTGCCGCTTCTAGCCTCCTCCTCCCCTCCCTTTCCTCAGGGTTTCTAACCTAAATGGGGGGGCTTTTCTTTCCTCTCCACTTGGGCTTTCTCTCTGTCGGTTGATTTGAGATCTATCTCCTCCCCTCACCGTCCTCTACCATTGCCCTACCCCAACGCCTATAGCCGCCTTAACCCTCTCGTCTTCTCCACCGCCAGACCTCCTCCGCCATTTCCATCACGTAGTCGTCAATGTTTTGTCACTAAGGTGCTTCTCAAGTTTGTGGATTAGCTTGCGAATGTAGTTGTTAGAGTCTATTTTGTGCGTGCTTGGTTTGCTGGAGTAGAAGTGCTACATTGGTTGGGCCGAGTGCCGCATTTTGCTTGCTATTTGGGATCCCTTAGGGGAATCGGAGTGTGTGTGTGTGTGTGTGTTTACATCAGGGTGGTTCCGTGGACAACTAATTAGATACCTAAAAAAATACTTCATAGTTTTCGATCAAATTTTAATTATCTGAGCCGCTCAATGTGATCAGAATGTGATTTTAAGAGGTACTTGTGTGAAATCAGCAAAAAAAAGATCAAAAATGGCTTGATCTGAGTAGTTTTTAGATTAGATTTGATAAACAGTTAAATTAAAATTGCTCATAACAAGCACTTCGCGATCATATTTTTTACTAATTTCTGGCGGGCACCCTTAAAATCACATTCTGCACACATTGAACAGTTCAGATCATAAAAATTTGATCGAAAACTATGAGATTGAGATTTAAGGTATTTTTTTAGATATTTTTTGGGTGTCCCTTAAACCGTCTCGTGTGTGTGTGTGTGTGTATATGCTACGGTGCGGGACTCCCCTTTCCCGATCGAATTGCAACGATTCGAGCCGCTCAAAGCGATCAAAACGTAATTTTAAGGGTACCCGTGAGAAATCAGCAAAAAAAATGATCAGAAAAGGCTTGATCCGAACAGTTTTTTATTGAACGATTCAGTAAAAAACTGCTCGGATCAAGCCCTTTTCGATCATTTTTTTTGCTGATTTCTCGCGAGTACCCTTAAAATCACATTTTACACACTTTGAACGGCTCGGATCGTCGTAATTCGATCGGAAAAGGGGAGTCCCGCACCATAAGGTCGTAAGGGATCCCTTCTGGGATCTGGACTATATATATATATAATTCAGGTAAGGACCTTATATGCAGACCTCCCCATTTCTCGCCTTTCTCGATCGAATTTTGATGATCTGAACTGCTTAATGTGTTCAGAACGTAATTTTAAGAGTACCAGTGAAAAATCGGCAAAAGAAATGACTAGGAATGGCTTGATTTGAGCAGTTTTTATTTGAACCATTCGACAAAAAACAAACAAAAACTGCTTGGATGAAGCCCTTCTCGGTCTTTTGTTTTTGTTGATTCTTCGGGGTACCCTTAAAATCACGTTCTGAATACATTGAGCGGCTCAAATCATCGAAATTCTATCGAGGTCCGCATTTTATTAAAATAAGGTGATTCTTATAAGAAGGGGTGATTCTCACAGATACCCTTAAAATCACATTCTGCACACTTTGAGTGGCTCGGATCACCAAAATTTGCTCAGGAAAGGGGAGTCCCGCACAGTAGCACCGTGCGGAATCCCTCATTAGATCTATGGTGTATATATATGTAGTCAGTCTCAAATAAGGAGGTCCGCATTTTAACAGATCTCCTCATTTCTACTATTTTTCGATCGAATTTCAATGATCCGAGCCGTTCAATGTGTTCAGAACGTGATTTTAAAAGTACTTGGGAGAAATCGGCAAAAAAAATGACCTAGAAGGTTTCATCCGAACAGTTTTTATTTGAACTGTTCGATAAAAAGCGAACAAAAACTGCTTGGATGAAATCATTCCCGGTCATTTTTTTTGTTGATTTCTCGCGGGTACCCTTAAATCACTGTAGGTACACGCCACTAAAAATTCGGGTGCGCCCTTTTAGAAAAGCGCGGTGAAACGTTTTGATTCAGAGTCACCACTTAAGTTTTGCGGTACACACGCAAAGAACCGAACTTGAAACGTTTGCTACGTTTTGATTGGAAAAGGTTTTGAAGACTGTACCGTCATCACTTTCGATATCTGAGGTTCGAGAGCCAGATTACGAGAGGGAAAGAGTTTTAAGGCACCTCTCTCTCCCAATCCGGAGATCAGTCTCTACTCGAACATTTATAAAACGTTTGCATTTTTCTCTCATTAACCATTTTTTTAGCCAGTTAAGACGGGGGAATAGTTAAAGGGAATTAAAACTGTAATAAGTTTGCAGTATGTGACAAAATAGGATGCTTGCTTTACTGAAACAATTAATATAGATGGAAAACAGACTTCTATGAGCATTTTAAGCAGACTGAAGAACACAAGTCCGGAGTGACGTACAGGAGAAGAAACCAGCATCAGCATGCATTAGCTAAACCACTGCATGCAGACCTGACCTTTGCACGCCACACACAGACTGGCGTACGCTAGTAAGTCTAAACTCACAGCCTTTGTTTTCAACCCTCTAGGCTCTAGAAAGGACCAGTGCATACTCAGGACAAATTATGCAGTTTATATCACAGTTTATATATATAGTTACAGACAGTTGGAATGGCCTCAGAGCCATAGAATAATAGAACACCCTATAAACAGTGTGAGAAGATAAACAGAGGCCAAGGCCTAGTAACCAAGCAAGGGCCAGCCACTAGGCTAGATGTTACCGCCGTACCCCAGTATCGGGGTACCGTACGCCAGTCACATCTTTTGTCCAGTACTTAGCTTTACATCTTCTGGGTTCTGGAGCATGACCAGAAAGATCGCAGAGGCATTCCAAAGCAGCATAAATGGATATTAAGCACTACAACTAAGAAGGTCTAAATATTGAAAGCAATAAACTGGTTTTAACATGCAAAAAGGTGATGACAGTGGAAAGAAAAAAAGCAAAAAACAGCTAGTCACTGATCCCCACGCCAATATTGCACGTACAGCTTTAACTGTCGTACAGCTCAATACCACTGGCGTGCGTCGGTGATAGCTGCATGCGCTTTTTGAAACCTTTCCAACTTTAGGGCCAGGACCGATATTGATTACCTGTCTTGACCCTGTCAGCCCCTCTTAGAGGTCAGAACAGAAAACTTTACAAAGATGGTATACCTTTGATATTGAGCTTTGATGGAATGTTTGAGCTTGAACTTGAGGTTTGAGAGATGGATGATGGGTGTTTAAGTGTTGATGGTGTATGAGAAGGTCACTTGTTTACTCTTTCAATAAATAAAAGGACAATAAGAAAGAAACCAAAGGAAAAGAAAGAGAGAGATTTGTGGTGGTTAACCCCTTACATATAAATGCAATAGGATATGTATAAGGGATGATAGTGAGAGAAAAAGAGAGAGAAGGGTGGTAACCAGCTCAAGGAGCTGGTTGGGATGTACAGGATTCTGGGGGGTCCAAAAGTCTTGTGCACGTGGTTGAATAAAGGTGATTTGACTGGCTTCGACTGGCGTACGTCCATATGGCACTCGCGTGCGCCAATAACAACCTGGTCAACGATCAAAGTTGACCAATGACTGACACGTGACAGTGTACCAGTGCACACCAATTGTGTACCAGCGTATGCAAGTTGGATTTTGCTGAGGCCCTTTGGTTCTGACTTAAAGGGTTTTGAATGGGTTCGAAAGGGTTTGAATGAGATTTGGAACACTCAAAGTTTAAACACACAAATAATCTCGAGAAGTTCTTGACCTTACTCATCATTGGAGAATCAAAGACCATCAGTAAACTAATCTGGATAGTCCAGAATAGGGTGTCTACAATCACGTTCCGAACACATTGAGCTGCTTGGATCATCGAAATTCAATCGGAAAAGAGAGATCCGCATTTTATTAAAATGAGGTGGCTCTTACGAGAGACGGACTGATATACAGTCATATAAATATACATATTTATTTTTTTATTTATTTTATTTATTGGGGCGGTTCCGCGAACCATTAAAAAAACCTCTAAAAAAATTCTCCCGATCAAATTTTGATAATCTGAGCCGCTCAATGTAATCAGAACGTGATTTTAAGGGTACCCGCAAGAAATCAACAAAAAAAATGACCGGAAAATGATTCATCCGAATAATTTTTTATTAAACTTGATTGAACGGTTCAATAAAAAACTGCTCAAATCAAGCCCTTGCCGGTTATTTTTTTTGCTAATTTCTCGCGGGCACCCTTAAAATCACGTTTTGAACACATTGAGGGACTCGGATCATAAAAATTTGATCGAGAACTACAAGATTAAGATTTGAGGGATTTTTTTAAAAGTTTTTTTAAGGGTCTCCGGAACCGCTCCGTGTATATACACACACACACACACACACGATCATTTTCAAATGAACAGTTCTTTATTTTAACTAAAATAAGGACCTTCCAATTTCTCTCATTTTCTGTTCGAATTTCAATAACCCGAGTTACTTAATGTGTTGAGAACGTGATTTTAAGGGGTGCTCGTGAGAAATTGGCAAAAAAAATGACTGAAAAGGGCTTCATCCGAGCAATTTTGTTTGAACCATTTGATAAAAAATAAATAAAAACTACTCGAATGAAATCCTTTTCGATCTTTTTTTTTTTGATTTCTCGCACGTGCTCTTAAAAATCACATTCTGACCCCATTAAGCAGCTTAAATTATCGAAATTCTATTAGGAAATGGAGGTTTGCATTTTATTAAGTTAAAGTGGTCCTTGCGGGAAGTGAATTGTGTGTGTGTGTGTGTATACACGGGGCAGTTCAAGGGACACCTAAAAAAATATCTCAAATTTCAATCTCATAGTTTTCGATCAAATTTTTATGATCCGAACCATTCAATGTGTGCAGAACGTGATTTTAAGAGTGCTTACGAGAAATTAGCAAAAAAAATGACCGAAAAAAAGGACTTAATTTGAGCAATTTTTTTAAATGGTTCAATAAAAAACTGTTCTAAACTGATCGGATCAAGCCCTTACCGGTCATTTGTTTTGCTAATTTCTCGTGGGTACCCTTAAAATCACGTTCTGATCACATTGAGCGACTCGAATCATCAAAATTTGATCAAAAACTATGATATGTTTTTTTAGATTTTTTTTTGGTGTCCCTTAAATCGCCAGTGTGTGTGTGTGTGTGTGTGTGTGTGTGTATATATATATATACGGAGTGGTTCAAAAGACATCCAAAAAAATACCTAAAAAACACCACAAATTTCAATTTCATAGTTCCCGATCAAATTTTTATGATCTGAACCGTTCAATGTGTGCAGAATGTGATTTTAAGAGTGCTCGCGAGAAATTAGTAAAAAAAACTGACCAGAAAATGCTTGATTTGAGTAGCTTAATGGATCAATAAAAAACTGTTCCAAACTGATCGGATCAAGCCCTTACCGGTCATTTGTTTTGCTAATTTTTCGTGGGTACCCTTAAAATCACGTTTTGATCACATTGAGCGGCTCGAATCATCAAAATTTGATCGAAAACTATGAGGTATTTTTTTATATTTTTTTTGGGTGTCCCTTAAATCACCAGTATATATATATATGTGTGTGTGTGTGTGTGTGTGTGCATATATATATATATATATATATATATATATATATATATATATATATATACGGAGTGGTTCAAGAGACATCCAAAAAAACACCTAAAAAAAACCACAAATTTCAATTTCATAGTTCCCAATCAAATTTTTATGATCCGAACCGTTCAATGTGTGCAGAATGTGATTTTAAGGGTGCTCGCGAGAAATTAGCAAAAAAATGACCAGAAAATGCTTGATTTGAGTAGCTTTTATTTAAACCGTTCAATAAAAAACTGTTCGAAACTATTCGGATCAAGCCCTTCTCGATCATTTTTTTTGTTGATTTCTCGCGGGCACTCTTAAAATCACGTTCTGATCACATTGAGCGCCTCGAATCATCAAAATTTGATCGGGAACTATGACGTATTTTTTTAGGTATTTTTTTGGGTGTCTTCGAAACCGCCCCGATATATATACACACACGCACGCACACTCCCCATCACATAAGGTCGCCCTTACCTGGGCTAAAATGCGGACCAAAATTCAACGGCTGTGATTTGATCTAGCCAACTCATTACCTGGCCAAACAAAAGAGGGTTCCACTCTTCCACTGTACGCGTCCAAAACAAACGAACAGAGAGAGAGAGAGAAAGAGAAAGAGAGAGAGAGAGAGAAGCAACAACAGCAGCAGCAGGCGATCGAAGACGACAAAGACGAAGACGAAGCCCTAACCCAGGTATCTCTCTCTCTCTCTCTCTCTCCTAATTCGGACTGATATGGATTTTTTTAGTGTTTTTTCTGATTTTCGAAAATCTGGTTTCGATCGAAGACGAACGATGACACGACGAAGCCCTAACCTAGGTATCTCCTTCTCTCTCTCTCTCTCTCTCTCTCTCCTAATTTCGACTCATATGGATTTTTTTAGGGTTTTTTTTTTTTTTCGAAAATCTGGTTTTTTTTTTTGACAAGAGGAAGAACACCCCTTTCCCTTTGCATCCAAAAATCTGATTTATTTTTTCCACAATCTGAATTTTGTATGAAAATCTTTTTTTTTTCCTAATTTATGTTATTTTTTCTGATTTATGTTATTTTTGTGAAGAAGAAAGAACAAATCGAATGTGGGTACAACATGATGACGACGACGACGCACCAAATCGAGTATGGCTAGTTTTCGAAAAACAATGAGACACCATTTCTGGCCTATAAAGATAACCCTTTCTATATCCCATCTGTCAGTTTTTTTAAGTCAAAATTTTGGTTATGAAATAATGTGTTATTTTTGTAAGATGGCCCTTACAGTATCCCACGCCATGTAACTTGAGAGACATGTTTCCCTAACGTGTCTCCTGCTTAAAAAACTGTCCAAGTAATTGGATATGCCATGTGGTGTCCCATATCGGATTTTGACAAGTCCAACACTGATAAGCAACTAGATAAGTGTGTTGATACTTCATGGAGGAATTCTATCTTTGAGGTGTTATTTTAAAATTTTGTACAATAATTTCTATATTGGAAAAATAAAATGTTGATTTATTATTAATAAGCAGGTCTAAGGAAGTTGATATAATTGTCTTTAAATCAAAGTAGTAAACTCCTGATAGTTGATTACTGTACGACGTATGGTTGCTTGTCGCATTATTTGGTGGTTATGGGAGGCAGAACGGAGTGGGATTTTCAGTGGTACGAAGAGACCATGTCTTCAAGTTGGGGTTTATACTTGATGGAATCAAAAAGTTTTGCAATATGTCACTGGAATATGCCTCCATAAGAACCGTAAGAAAGTGTATCACAATCTCATATCTTGACATTCTCCGTCCCAATGCTAAGTTTGTATATCTTCATGAGTCGTTGAGTGCTCTTTTCTCTAAAATCTTGTTTCCTGTTTATTTGCTTATCAAGTTGATTTTTTCTAGGAATGGCAGAAAAGAGGTTCTATTATGTTATTTTTGTTGAAAAAGTCTCCGAAATCTATGAAAGTTGGATAGCTTGTAGCGAACAAGTAACTTACTTCTTTGGGGC